>CM073584.1:6893230-7493230 GCA_037074715.1 Magnolia kwangsiensis
TATTTGTGTTTCACTTCATCCACGTCTACATGACCTAATGAATAGGTTGGATGGTAAAAAAACATCACAGTGGACTTGTGAATTTTTTAATGGTGAAAATCATTATCCCACTGCTATTTTTGGTGTGGTCCATTTGAGCGTTGGATCTGCCTCATTTTTGTGTTCATGCCTTAAGATGATCTGAGAAAAGGGATTGACGGTTTAGATGTACAGATACATCACGGTGGGCCCACCCACAAAACTGCTCATTCGGAGCTAGGGATGGGTGGGGGTAGTACCCAATCCGCGTCCTCATGCTCGTCCTGGACACACAAAACAGGAACGGATTGGCTACTCCCACTGCCACTGGCCAATGGCTAGCGGTCGGTGCCCTGTGGGCCCTACCATGATGTATGTGTTTCATCCATGCCATCCATTTATTTTTTCTGATCATTTCATTGTATGTGACAAAAAATTAGGTATATTAAAATCTCAAGTGAGCCACATTACAGGAAACAATGTTACATAAGCGTCGACCATTAAAAACCTTTTGGAGGCCATAAAAGTTTTGGATCAAGCTAATCTTTGTTTTTTTCCTTCATCTGGGCCTGTATGACCTAGTAAAAAGATTTGATGTCAAATAAACAGTACAGTGGGCCTTAGGAAGATTTTAATGATGCATATCCAATCATTATTGTTTTCCTATGGTGTGGTCCACCTGAGATTTATATTCTTCTAATTTTTGGGATGAAGCACTAGAATGATCTATAAAAATGGATGAACGGAATGGATGAAACACATACATCATGGAGGGGCTAACAGAGCACCACCAGGGAGTGGCCAATTCGTCTCGAGTCACGGGACACGGATTTCCAGTGAAAGGATTTCACGGGTAGTTCCTGCGCTAGAAACTTAGGTGGGGCCTACCGTGATGTTTGTGAGAAATCCACCCTATCCATCTGTCTTTTGAGATCATTTTAGGACTTGAGAGAAAATTTCAGAAGGATCCAAGTCTCAATTGGCCGCAATAAAAGAAAATGTGCACAGGGAAATTCCTGCCGTTGAAACGTTCCTGGGTAGATAGTGATGTTTATATGCCATCTATATCGTTTATAATGTCATTCATATTGGGATGAAATGAAAACAAAAATATTATCCTGATTCAAAGCTTCTGTGGCCACACAAATATTTCAACTGTTGACGTTCAATACTCACATTTTTGTCCCACCTGAGTATCAGATACAGTTCATTTTTGCCCTTATGTCTAACATGAACTCACAAAATGGATGAAGGGAGTGGATTTCTCATAAACATCACAGTAGGCCCCACCTAAGTTCCCAAACTTCATGCGAAAGCCTTCCGCGAGGAATCCCCGTCCGAGTCAGAGACAGGATTGGGAAGCGGATTGGTTGTTGTATTGACGTAAGAAAGTTCTGTGGGTCCCATCATGATGTATTTGTTATATCCAAACCGTCCATCCATTTTGTGAGCTCATTGTAAGACTTGAGCTGAAAAATAAGACATATAAAGATAAACTGGACCACACTGCAAAAAGCAGTAGGGGATTGAACGTGTACTATTAAAACCCTTTTGGGGTCATAGAAGTTTTGGATCAATATAAAAAAAAAAATTTCCTCTTTATCCAGATATTTTTGACCTTATGAATACATTAGATGGAAAATAAACGTTATAGTGGGCCCTGTAAATTTTTTAACGGTGAAAATCATTATCCCACTGCTATTTTTGGTGTGGTCCATTTGATTTTTGGATATGATTCATTTTTTGGACAATGCTCTAAAATAATCTTGAAAATTTTATGAACGGTATGGATATAATAAATACATTATTGTAAGGCCCATGTAACTTTGATCTCCTTTGAAACCTTCATATAAGACGGACCTCGAGTAGCGTCTTCGCACGACACGTA
The DNA here is from genome assembly GCA_037074715.1 of Magnolia kwangsiensis. Classification (NCBI taxonomy): domain Eukaryota; kingdom Viridiplantae; phylum Streptophyta; class Magnoliopsida; order Magnoliales; family Magnoliaceae; genus Magnolia; species Magnolia kwangsiensis. The sequence continues at coordinate 6,895,137 of CM073584.1, forward strand.
TCCATGTATCAATGGATTGGCTACTCCACCAGCCACTAGCCTGGTAGGTGATGATCAGTGCTAGGAGGCCCCATGATGTATGTGTTTCATCCATTCAGTTCATTCATTTTTTATATATCATTTTATATCTCTATCCTAAAAAATTCCACCACACTTGTACATACAAATCATTAATTTGCAATCTGTATTCATGAATAATGATATTTTAATTTTCTATTAAGTATTTTATAGTTTATTTGAATTAAATAGAATAATTTTATTTTGATTTAAAAAATAATAATTTCTTTATAATATAAAATATTTTCAAACAGGAGATAGGGGCAAATGTGACAAATCAACATATTTCAAACAATTCATATGTTTGTTAACAAACATATTGTTTCAAATTCAGAACTTAATTTTCAGACTTCAGCCATAATTACCAAACAAGTTTTTTGACTTCAGATTTAAGATTCAGGCTTCAAATTTAAGATTCAGGCTTTAGATTTCAGATTTAACAAACGGGGCCTAAATCTGAATTTGAAGTAAAAAAACTTGTTTGGTAACTATGGCTGAAGTCTGAAAATTAAGTACTGAATTTGAAACAATTTGCTCGTTAACAAACATCTGAAATGCCTGAAATATGTTAATTTGACACATTTGCCCCTATCTATCTCCTGTTTGGAAATATTTTACGTTATTAAGAAATTATTTTTTATTAAATGAAAATAAAATTATTCTATTTAATTCAAATAAACTATAAAGTACTTAATAGAAAATTAAAATATCATTATTCATAAAAATAGATAAAAAATTAATGATTTGCATGGGCCCTACAATAACATATGACTTGAGGTCTGAGTTGTACGAACAGTTCAAAGAGATCAAAGTTACATGAGCCCTACAATAATGTATTTATTATATCCACACCATTTATCAAAATTTCAAGATAGTTTTAGAGCATTATCCAAAAAATGAATCATATCCAAAACTCAAATAGACCACACCAAAAATAGCAGCGGGATAATGATTTTCACCATTAAAAAATTCATAGGTCCCACTGTAACGTTTATTTCCCATCTAATCTATTCATAAGGTCAAAAATATCTAAATGAAGAGAAAAAACAAATTTCATATTGATCCGAAACTTTTGTGACCCCAAAAGGGTTTCAATGGTAGACATTCAATCCCCCATTATTTTTTGCAGTGTGGTCTAGTTTTTCTTTAGATCTTTCTTATTTTTTGCCTCAGGCCTTACGATGAGCTCGAAAAATGGATGGACGGTTTGGATATAAAAATACATCATGATGGGATCCACAGAACTTGTTGACATCAATACACCAGCCAATCGGCTTCCCAATCCATCCCAAGCTCCCAGAGCCCATCCGCTTCGAACGCAGATCGCGTCGTACCCCCGCTCGGACTGTCTAGGTAGAGATTTGTAGGGCCCACCATGATGTAAGTGTTTTCTCTAAGCCGTCCATTGTTTTTCTTATATTATTTTAATATATGATGTGAAAGATGAAGCAGGTCAACAGCTTCAGTGAGCCACACCAAAGGATGCCGCAATGATAATGACATCCATCGTTGAAACCTTTCTAAGGGTCACCGTGATGTTTTTTTTTTACCATCCAACCTATTCATTAAATCATGTAGACGTCGATGAAGTGAAAACAAATATAAGTACAGTAATAAAATTTGCTAGACAGTAATAAAAAAATAAATAAAAGAACAGGTGCATATATATATATATATATATATATATATATATATATATATATATATATATATATATATATATATATATATATATATATATATATATAAGGTGATTATGGCCATTTTTATTTAAAAAACGAGAAGGAAAAAAGAAGAAGAGACAAATAGTATCCTCTTTTATGGAAATATAATGTTTTGAGAAGTGATATTATTGCAATGCTCTCACAAAATGGAGGGTGTACTTGGGATAAAACCCCTACAATATTTAATCCATTTAGGCCTACCAAGAAAGGTCACAACTAAGCACTAAAAGAATACTTTGAAATAAATCAATTGGATCTGTTAAGATCGGCCCATCTTACTTAGTTCTAAGCTCAACATACCTCCGTGGCCATGAACGTTAAGGGTCTAAACAATCTTATCATCAACAACGAAGAGATGAAGACCGTATCATAGGAAACAACGGTGATTAACCTTTAATGGATGACAAAAGTTCTAGATCAAGTTGATATTTGCTTTTTCACTTCATCCAAACTTATGTTACCTTATCCATAGATTGAATGGCTGAAAAACACCATGGAAACATTAAGTGGGTTTTAATAAGTTTTTAACGGTAAACTTTCAATCAATGTTATCTCAAACTGGGTCTCACTGCAGGGCTCACTGGTAGACGCATGGATTTCAATACTCACAGTCATGGGTACTGACTACCAATGAGGTATCTGTGTGTGGGTTTGTATATAAAAAATAATAATAATAACGTTATCTTAAGTAATCAATTGCCTAGATTAACTAATCATTAATCTCACTGGTCAGGACCGAAACTGCCTAAAAATCTGTAGGCTCTTATCCTACCGAGTAAACTCTGTTGAGCCCACCGTGAATGTAAGTAGTTTATCCACACGGTACATCCATTTTAGCAGCTAATTTTAGATGTTGAGCCAAAAATTGAAGCATATTCAAATCTTAAGTGGACCATACTAAAGAAAACAGTGGGAATAATGATTTCCACAGTTGAAACCTTTCTAGGGTCACAGTGATGTTTATTTGTCATCCAACATGTTCATTAGATCAAATAGACATGGATGAAGGAAAAAAGCAAATATCAGCTTGATAAAAAACTTCCGTGGCCCCAAAGATATTTTCAATCATATATGTTCAATAAATATTGTTTCATGTGATGTGGTCCGCTTTAGCATTTTCTTACGCTTTATTTTTGGTTTAAAGCCCTAAAATTATCTGATAAAATGGACGGACGGGGCGGATAAAATACATAAATCATATTAAACCCTACACAGTTTTCTCAGTATGCTTACTCAGCACGCAGTCCGCTTCCATCTGCGAATACCACGAAAAAACTCGCGTTTCCGGCAGTATGTTATGCTTGGAAGGACATCTTTGACTGCCAGTCTCCGCTGCCCTGGTGCACGACTTGGCTGGAACCCGTAACCAGCTGTATGTGTGGGGCCCACATCTATGTCTGAGTTATATATCTACGCCATCCATCCATTTTATTTTATAGCATGGCCCAAAAAATGAAGCAGATAAAAATCTCACGTGGGCCACGCTTATAAGAAATTGTGATGAATAACAATTTAAGAATTAGAACCTCCGCTTCTCTGCATGTATGCATGTAATTAGTCCACGTCACATCATTATTAACAACTTCGAATGCAGTATGTGATGACGTGTTCCAATTAGACTGTAACAGGTAGAATTTTTCTGCTCGGGGCAAACAGAAAAACCCTATTCACAGTTTAAAAACCTTGCGTGAGCTGATATTTTTAACTATGGTCATTCAATCACCACTGTTTCCTATGGTAAGGTATGGTCCACCTGAGATTTGTATTAGCTTCATTTTTGAGCTCATGCCATAAGATAAGTTGGCAAAATGGACGGACCACATGGGTATACAAATACAACGTATAAATTGAGGTTGGCCCCACAGCCAGGGAACCACCCACGTGGATGTCTCTGGCATAACTTATCTTTACCCGTGAATTAGCAACACTTATCATGCCTTCGGCCTAAAAAACTAGTAGGGTAATTATCCTAAACATTCATCTATGTGGACGCGGAGTGCGTCCTGGCCCCGCTGGGACAGTTATCCGTTTGGGCAGGCTTCTTTGGAGCCAAAGTGACGTAAGTATTTTATCCACACCGTACGTCACTTTTCTCATATCATTTTGATATCATTTTAATGTATGATGCAAAAAATTAAGCAAATCCACACCTCCCGTGGACCACATCAAAGGAAGCTGCAGTGATAATGACTCTCACCGTTGAAACCTTTCTAAGGGCCACCATGATGTTTTTTCATCATCCAACCTAGTAATAATGTCATGAAGACTTGGATGAAGTGAAAACACAAATATCAGCTTGATCCAAAACTTCTCCAGCTCCCAAGAAGTTTTTAATGGTGGAAGTTAAATCCCTACTTTGTGGTCCACTTAAACCCTTGACCTGCCTCATTTTTCGTATTGTACATTAAAATAATCTGAAAAAAATTATGAACGGTGTGGATAAAATATTTACATTACTTTGAGCCCCTCAGAACCCTGCCCGGATGGTAGGACGCAATCCGCGTCTCATCTATGTGCTCCACTTAGGGCCCGTTTGGCCGGGTGGATTGAAACGGAGTGAATGGTATTCAGGTGGATGGCATGGATTCTAGGTAATGATGGTGTTGTCAGCTGATTGTCTTGAGATCCATGAGATTGCTATATCGCTGGATTGATACATCCAGTCCGTTTGGCACGCCCAGCCAATCCCGCGATTAAAGCTTCCGAGCCCTTCTAATCCCACGATCCAAACACGTGGCAGGCTAATTTGAACGGGTTATGATGGATTGGATGAGATTAAAAGGTAATGATGGTGTTGTCAGTGGATTGTCTGGAGATCCATCGGATTTGGATCAGATCACCTACACTGTTTGGCATGCCCGGCCATTTTTGGGATTTACCATCCAATCCCTTCCACTACCGTCTAATCCCTTCCAATCCAACCGGCCAAACGGGCCCTTAGGTTTCTCATTGGCGTGAATTTGAATTTCTCTTGACGTCTCAAGATATATCGGTAGAATAAGTGAAAATCATTTTCTCCTCTAGATATCTGTAAAGGGGGAGATAGAGATGCATCTCCACCTTACACGTGGATCATGTACCCAACAAGCAGAACCTTCGATCAGTTAGGCCACCGTGTGGGAAGACATGGTGGTCCACTAATCAATCATTTTGATTTAATAGTAAATTTGATTTAATAGAAACTTCAAACACTAGAACCCAATAAAATTATAAGATTTAATTAATTTTTTATCCATTCATTTTTCTAACAACTAATGCAATGGCTAAGATAAACCTATAGCTGTCAATTTCTTTATCCATAGCCTCATCTACATGGTGGTCCACTAATCAATCATTTTGATTGTCCGAAAGTGTAGTCAATGTATGATGAATAGCCTAAACTATAAAATTGTGAATGAATTAATAAATGGATTATTAAAGTAAATTAAAATATAAAATATTGTTAATCTATCTCAAGTATAAAGAACTCAAGTACTCAACTATGCTCAAATTCAAGGCCACATCATAATTCTGTAGAATAATCTTAAAATTATCGGTCGAAAATGGCTCAATGGAAGGTAGAACTTCTATCTAAGTATATGATTCAATCTAAATTTGATGTTTCACTTGCACTTTCTTAGGGTTTGAAAGAATTATAGTTTGGAGATTTAAGGTTCATGGAATCGGAAAAATTAGGGTTTGAAGTTTTAGGTTCTAGGGTTACAGTTTTTGGTTTTAGGTTTAGAGTTATGAAATTTTAAAGGAGAATGATCAAAGACTAACAAGAGGGAAATAAGAGGGATGGGGCTGGCCATACAGACGGTCATACAATTGTACGGGCAAGGGGGTGGTTTGTATACGATTGGGTGGGGTTTAGGTCTAGAGAGTTTTTAAGGTGGTAAGGGATAGAATTTAGGAGGAAATAAAAGAAAATTGAAGAAAATAGATGAGGAGAATTCGAAAATGTTAAAAGAATACCTTCAAAAGAAAAAATAATAGTTAAATTTTTTATTTTCTTTTAAAGAATTAGAAAAAGTTAAAAGAATACCTTGAAAACAAAAATAATAGTAAATTTTTTTATTTTTTATTTTTTTAAATGGAATTACTCAATGGCTTCACACCAAATTCCAATCGTATGAGGCTTTTCTTTAATCAAACCAACAAAGAATAAAATTTTATTTCCAATCAACCCTATGGCTTCACACATCCAACACTTTAATAGTGTTTTTGGAGTATTTTTATAAAAATACCCTTATTTTAACTAAATTATAAAATAAATTAAAATACCTCAAATAAATAAACAAAATAACTAAACTAAGCCATCCCAATGGTACCATCATGTCCAATGAGTCCACGATCAAGATGGTCCATGGTTAATATCCAACGATTAAGATGGTCCGCAGCCACGATCCAATGGTCCAACACTCCCAACTAAGCAACCCACATACATCTTCTTAATCCAAAGTTATCAAATATGTATGATCATAAATGTTTAGTCTTTAATGGGGCTAGAAACTTAAATTGGGCCCACTAGACCCCATGTAACAATCATATAGCCATTACGAAACAGGAATAACTCTAATATATTTCTGATAAATTCTAAAAGGAACTCGGATGTGCTCATCAATACTTCTTGTAAGAAGAGATGTACTATTGATTATTGATTGGCAGGCCTTCATCTCCCTATTCAATTTCTGTATTTCTATTTTAACATTGGAATTTGACTCATTTGTAGATTTGGAATTTTTAATGCTATGTAAAATGCGAGTGTCCTAATTTACTTTTAGTGAGAATTTCAAATAGTATCCCTAAAAAAACTTCAAAATCTGAAAATATTCTGCCAAGCTCTCAAACCGAGAAACTACCAAGAAGGAGATTTTGTCACCTAACACTTGCATTTATAAATTTAGCTCCAAAAATTAAGAATGCAATGACAACATATTGGACTGCTATCATTTTATCCTTCCTAAATATGGATTTCGATTGTACTAGCATTATGTTATGGTTGAATTCTCGATATTGAAGGGAAGTTTCAAGTATTCCCAAGGTAGTCATCTAACAAGTTTTGAAAAGCTTTTTAGACCAAATTGCCATTGTTCTTGGATTAGTAGTTGTACGATTTTTTAGTGAAGAAGAAGTTGCGTCGCATTCATTCATGAAAAAGTGACGTGGATGAAAGTTGTTATTAGGCCTATGGAATATATACCTAATCCATTCATTTTCTTTGTAACCCTTTATTTATATGGAAAGATGATAACTTCTTACTGACATAATCTCTTTGTGGCCCACAAAAATTAATAAATTATAATAATGTTCATTCGATACGAACTATTTTCTTGTGATGTGGTCAATGTGCCTTACGAATGTTGATCATGCTTCCAATCATGGCTTTTCATGAAATTTTGAAGTTAATGGATGGAGTAGATTCTGCACATATGTGATGGTGGACCCCACAAATGGTATCTTTATAGTGTTAAGGGTTAGAGTCGAGGTTACCATGTGTTAAGGGTCAGTGTTGTCAGCGTCAAGGTTGTCATGTGTTAAGGGTCGAAGTTGTCATGTGTTGAGGGTTGAGGTTATCAAGGTTGAGGTTTTCTTGTATTAAGGGTCAAGGTTGTCATGTGTTCACTACCTTCTTTACTAAAAAATGGATGAAAGGTATGGACTAAAATCGTAGCGAAAGAATCTTTTAGTAAGTAGTCATTAGTACTGTAGCCTAATACCCACAATGGGGTGATCTGTTCCATCCACCTTGTTGGCCAGCTCGCTTTGAAGCTAAGAAGTCATGGCTTTAGGCAGGGTCCACTTACAACAAACATCACAGTGAGCCGAAAAAGTTTCAATAGTGGGTGCCTCTATCACCATTGTTTTATATTATGTTCCCTACACGAGCTCCTGATTAGGCTAATATTTGGGCCCTAACCCTAAAATGACATGAAAAAAAGGATAGGTAGTATAGATTATGCACATACATCAATGTGGGCCCCACCAGTTGGGGCTTGCCCACTCTCAAAAAGGACTCTCACCCTCTGATGGTTACTGGGCATGCACGTAAAGCTTTTTGTATATATAAATATTATTTTTGTAATTTTCAGTTTATTTGGGGTGCATTTGCAATATCCAAATCGTCCATTGGGTTCGCCAACTCACCGTTGACCCGGAGAGCCCTGCCTTTGATAGGTTATAATATACACATGTACCATAATGGCCTTAGAAAGTTTCAACAGTGGGTGTCATCGCTGTCACTATTTTCTATGGTGTTTCCCACTCAAGAGATGATTTTTGCTAGTATGGTCGAGGTTGTCATGTGTTAAGGGTTTGAGTTGTGATTATCATGTGTTAAGGGTCGAGGTTTTCATTTGTTAAGGGTTCGGGTCATGGTCATCATGTGTTAAGGGTCGAGCTGGTCAAGGTATAGGTCATAGTTGTCATGTGAAGGGTCGAAATTATCATATGTTAAGGGTCGAGGTTGTTATGTTATAAGGGTCGAGGTCATAGTTGTAATGATGGGATTTTTGACCCGTCGTTGATCGGTCGTAAGCCTTGCTCAACTAGTCGTGGGCTGGTGTACGACCAGTCGTGGAGTCGTGCCCTAACACAACTCAAAGTCTAACGAGTGTTGTAGGTGGTTCACGACCAGTCATAAGTGGTGCTCGACCGGTCGTGGTTATGCAGATTCGCTCCACGATTTTGCGCGAATTTTATTTCGCAAGTCCTTTCACAACTAGGATGCGGAAAGGAGTTTCCTAAAACTATAAAAAGGGATATCTAGGATTTTTCTAGGGAGGATGCTGTACAAGAAAAATACAAGAGGGATATCAAAGGTATATGAGAGAGAAGAAGCTTGTGGAAGGGAGGCTATGCTCGTACAGGTGATCTACCATATCTCAGTACTTCTACATCCTCATAATCAGTGAAATCTCTCCATTTTCTTTATTTCTCTTACTGTTTATCCACTCCTGCATGAGTGATGAAAGTTTGATCATAATAATGTGTGCTTGTGATCGGTTGTAACGTTCTACTTCAAAGTGGATTGTTGATCTGGACGAGGTCCTGCAGTTTTTACCTCTTTGAGGGTTTTCCACATAAAAATCTCTTGTGTGGTATGTGATTGTTGCTTTGATTTATTTCATTGCTTTATTATCCATAATTCTAGTTTGTTTCGGGAGGCTAGATCCTAAGGTTTTGTGCCCCAACAAAGTGGTATCAAAGCTCAAGTTCATTGAACAAGTATGATCGGTTTGAAATTATGGAAGGTGGCTCATCAAGGATGATCAGCCTCAATGGTTCTAACTGAACCATATGGAGGCTAAGATGGAGGACTAGCTTTATCGCAAGGACCTATATTCTGCAATTTTAGGTATATCAGCAAAATCCAAGGATATATCTGATGACGATTGGAAGAAGATGGACTGGAAGGTGGTAGGGTTTATTAGACAATGGTTGGATGATTCTGTGTTCCACCACGTGTCTATGGAAACCTCAGCCGCTAGCCTATGGCTAAAATTAGAAGGGCTATATGAGAGGAAGACAGTCGATAATAAGATTTTTCTGATAAGGCAACTTGTGAATCTCAAGTTCAAGGATGGTGGTTCTGTGGCCGAGCACATGAATGAGGTCAACAATATAGTGAACCAACTCTCCTCTATGAAGATGGTCCTGGATGATGAATTACAGGCTTTGTTATTGTTTAGTTCATTGCTTGACAGTTGGGAGACATTGGTGGTGTCTCTAAGTAACTCCGTGCCAGACGGAAAGATATCCATGGAACAAGTGACTAGCTGTCTCTTCAATGAGGAGACAAGGAGAAAGTCTCAGGGGTCTACTCAGCAAGAGGCCCTTGTGACACAGGAACAGGGGAGAGGAAAGAATAGGAATGGCGGGAAGGCCCGAGATAAATTAAGAGGCAAGTCAAGTAACCGAAAAGATGTTGAATGTTGGAATTGTGGCAAGAAGAGCCACTATAAGCATGAATGTCATAAGACAAAGAACGATAAGAAAGGAAAAGGAAAGGAGAAAGAAGATGAATCAGATTCCACTACGGTTGCTTCAGATGGTGATGTTATAGTTATTCTTTTTACAAATCATGATGTATGTCTCACGGCTACGAGTCAGGACATCGACTGGGTAATAGACTTGGGAGCCTCTTTCATACGACTCTACATATAGATTTCTTCACAAGTTACAAGTCAGGTGACTATGGGACGGTGAAGATGGAAAATTCTGGCATTTCGAAGATTGTAGGAGTCGGTGATATTTGTGTGAAGATCGATGTGGGCTGCACATTGGTTCTCAGAGATGTTAGGCATATCCCAGACCTTCGCCTCAACTTGATTTCGACAGAAAGATTGAATGATGATGGCTATAAAGGTCAGTTTGTTGGTGGGCGCTAGAAGCTCATCAAGGGTTTAGCCAGAGGAAAGAAGTGTTGCACCCTATGCAAGACAAGTGTCAGTGTGTGCAAGGGTAGATTGAACGCAACGGAAGATTCATCTATTGACATGTGGCATAGGCGTCTAGGTCACATGAGTGAAAAAGGGCTTCAACTATTAGTGAGAAAGCGACTCCTTTTGAACGTGATAGGTATGCCTCTCAAAACCTGTTTTGATTGTTTATCAGAGAAACAACATAGAGTTTCATTTATTAAATCTACTTCTCATGTTAATAAAGTGCATGCATTAGATTTGGTTTATTTTGATGTTTGTGGTCCTATGAGGACAAAAACCTTGGGTGGGGCATTGTATTTTGTCACTTTTATAAATGATGCATCTAGGAGGGTTTGGATTTATGCTTTGAAATCCAAGGATGAGGTCTTTGGTGTGTTTAAATTGTTTCATGTTATGGTCAAGAGAAAGACAAATAGATCATTGAAGTGCATCCACATTGACAATGGTGGTAAATACATTGACAACTTTCACGAGTACTGCAAGTACCTGGGTATATGGCATGAACAGACCATTCTCAAGACCCCCCAGCATAATGGTGTAGCTAAGCGAATAAATCGCACCATTGTTGAGAGAATTAGATGCTTGTTATCTCATGTGAAATTGCCCAAGACATTATGGGGTGAAGCAATACACACGGCGGTGTATCTAATAAACAGGTCTCCATCAGCCCCATTAAATAGAGAAGTACCTGAGAAGGTGTGGACTGGACAAGATCCATCGTACAGCCATCTCAGGGTGTTTGGATGTAGGGCATTCGTTCACGAACCAAAGGACGAGAGGTCTAAGCTCGATATGAAGATCAGACAATGTATGTTTGTTGAGGGTCAATTATTGCATATTAGACCCTAGATATTGTCTAAATTTACGAATATAATATTATTTATTCGGCCAATTTAATCGTGTTTATGCTGCAGGTTGAATTTAGGAGCTTGAGCTGAAAAAGGATGCTAAAAGTAGGGATTTAATGCTCTAACGACACTATAGGCAACGGATGGACTCCTAGAGACCATAATCAACGCCAGAGACCCACAAAAATTGAGGAACTGAAGCTCAAGTGGCCTGAAGGACGTCCAGAATGCAAGATCACAGGGTTCCCACCATCTGTTCAGTTTGAAACTTGACACATGGCCTGAGGACAAGAAATTAAACGTACAATTCAATTTTCAACCGTTCAAACCCTGTGAAAGTGACCCAATGGACAAATCAGCCCACAGATCTATAAATAGAGGCCCGCCTGATAGCTGGATATGCTTCAAATTAGGTCTCAACCCCTTAAACAGGGTGACAAACAGATGGACGGAACAGATTTTACATATACATCACCGTGGGACCCACACGCGCTACGCGTGTGCACAGTGTATACATGGCTGGACGTGCACTGGACGGTCTACCCGGTCAAAGATGGGCTGACCCGTTTCTCTTCTTACGTAGAAACAGCGAACGCACTAGCATCCGCCAATTTCGAGTAGTGGGCCCCACTCATCGTCATTTTGAAAGATCAGAGCCATTCAATGGTCTCAGGAGGTGGGTGTTACCCTTACCTAGGCATCAGTTTTACTCCATGCAGGCGTTAAAAGGAAGCTGGACGGTGGAACAGAAGATCAAGTGGGCCGCACCAATTTCACTTTGAATTACGTCCTTCCTGAATGATTTTTTGAGTAGAACTCAGTGGACGGCTTGGATTTCTCAGTCGTCGATGATCCTGGGCCCCACCAACGTCACATCGTTGTTGCGTAAGGCTCTGTTTCGCAACAGAGCCCGCAGATGGAATTCGTGGGCCACCACAGTCTAGGTTCTTGCTCATCCGATCCGTCCATCATGTAGAGGGGCTCGAAATAGTCAAGACCATGCTGACCTTTGTCAGCCATGAAAGCACACGTGCTGGCTACAAAAGTTACAAAAGGACCGTCTGTTATCATTGCAGAAGGATTTCTTCCCTGGTTTGCATCATCGGACAACAAAAACCGTCCATTTCTTATCAGAATCTCGAGGCTCATCTAATGGGCAGAGTGGATTTCAAAACAAACACTGATAATGGGCCCCACCATCGCTACAGTGCTAGAATGCGCACAGGCCCTCTTTGCTGCGGAAACTGACTCTCAGCACCGACTTCCCTACTACTATAAAATTGAGAGAGAGAGAGATCACGTGGAGGCTATTAGGAAGCAGCCGTGGAAGCTTGGCTGGGACGTGGATAAGAGAGAGAGAGAGAGACAGGGAGAGTGATTTCTCCTTTATATTCATGTTTTATTTAATTTATTCTCTTTCAATCTCATGTGTTCTAGCCCAATCATGTGCGGCTAAACCTCTTAGCTAGGGCTAAGAGGTGAAGCTTGTTCCATGATGGGAACTTTTTGCTTGTGTTTTGTTTAGACTGAATGAATGTTGAGGTTAGTTTAATTAATGTCATGTTTTTAGTCTTTAATGGTCTGTTGTGACTGAAATTACAATGGGTCTGCAATGGCTTTGATCATGTCCTTTTTCCTTTATGTTTATGACGTCAGGAAGCCCTATTGTTCACCATAGTCTCCTGGGCATGGTCGGATGACGGTACCCTTCCTAACTTTCATAGCATGTGATTGGTTTGTAATTAGTTTAATTCTATTTTTGCCATAGTCTCCTGGGCATGGTTTGGTGATGGAATCCATTCTAATTCATATACCTTTCATCTCTTTGAAACTATATCAATGGCAGTTCAGTAATTTTCATGATTTTTTATGCAAGCATAAGTTCTCCCTGATCTCTACAAGTGGATCCTCTGAATCCCTAGTTTCCTATCTCTGATTTCTCCTAAGCTTTTGATAATTATTTCATCATTATTCCCTTAATTTCTATTTGATTTAGATTATATCTCATTCTAGTTCTAGTTCTAGTTAGTTTTAGATAACGTACAAGTTTCAGTCCCTTGGGATTCGACCTCGGTCTTACCGAGTTATTACTACATCACAACCCTGCACTTGGGGAGTGAACAGTGTTCTTAGGATACGGTGATAAAAAGTTCAGTTACAGATTGTGGGATCCGACTAAGAAGAAGCTCGTTAGGAGGAGAGATGTGGTTTTCTTTGAAGATCAGTGTATATAAGACATTGGTAAGCTAGAGAAGAATCAGCCTAATTCAGGTGAGCTAGAGGATATGGATTCAGTTATTCCTCTCGTGGTGCTTGATGATGGGGGAGTATAGCAAGGTGCAGAGGATGAGGGAATTTCTTCAGAAGATGGACCGGAGGAGCAGCTCCCACTTAATCCACCTGTCGAGCTACAGGTGAGGAGGTCATCTAGGGACAGATAGTCGTCCAAGAGGTACTCACCACATAAGCACATTATGTTGACTGATGGGGGAGAGCCAGAAGATTATTTTGAGGCCCTAGCCAATGAGCATAAGGAGGAGTGGTTGAAAGCTATATAAGAGGAGATGAAATTTTTGCATAAGAACCACACCTATGACATGGTGAAATTGTCTAAGGGCAAAAACGCTTTGAGCAACAAGTGGATGTTCAGAAAGAAGGTTGAGCAGAAGAATTCACAGACAAAGTTCAAAGCCAGACTTGTGGTAAAAGGGTTCTGTCAGAAAGGAGATATTCTCACCAGTGGTGAAGATAACATCCATACGGGTGTTGCTTAGGTTGGCAGCTAGCGTGGATCTGGAGTTAGAGCCACTATAAAAAAGAGAGTTTTTAGCGACGAAATAATTTTTCGTAGCTAAAAGTCACTTTTAGCGACGAAATAAATTTTTGTCACTAAAAGTTTACTTTTAGCAACAAAACTTTTAGCGACGAATATTTTCGGAGCTAAACATAGTAAATGAGACTTTTAGCAACGAAACTTTTCGTCGCTAAAGGTTATAAACAATTTTTAAAAAAATTCATATGGATTACTTTTAGCTACGAAAAGTGGATGAGACTTTTAGCAGTGTATATTTTCGTTGCCAAAGGCAATGAACAACTTTTCAAAAATTGGAATGGATTACTTTTAGCTACGAAAATTTTCGTAGCTAAAAATCACGGTGAGACTTTTAGCGACGAAAATTTTCGTCGCCAAAGGCTGCAACCAATTTTTCAATATATTCCAATGGCGTACTTTTAGCTACGAACATTTTCGTAGCTAAAAAACCTGGTCAAGACTTTTAGCGATGAATGTTTTTGTCACCAAAGGTTGCAAACAAATTTTCAAAAAATTTAGAATGGATTACTTTTCGCTACGAACATTTTCATCACCAAAGGCTAGCTACGAAAATTTTCGTAGCCAAAAAACCAAGATGTGACTTTTAGTGACGAATAGTTTCGTCACCGAAGGCTATAAACAAATTTTCTAAAAATATGGAATGGATCACTTTTAGTTACGAAAATTTTCGTTGCTAACAATTTCTGAATGAGACTTTTAGCGACGAATATTTTCATCACCAAAGGCTGCAAATAGGTTTGGAATGGATTAATTTTAGCTACGAACATTTTCGTCACTACAAATCACGGCTGAGACGTTTAGCGACGAAAATTGTCGTCGCCAAAGGCTACAAACAATTTCTGAACCTATACGAATGGCTTACTTTTAGCTACGAAAATTTTCGTAGCCAAAAAACCAGGATGTGACTTTTAGTGATGAATATTTTCGTCGCCAAAGGCTGTAAACAAATTTTCTAAAAATATGGAATGGATTACTTTTAGTTACAAAAATTTTCGTTGCTAAAAATTTCTGAATGAGACTTTTAGCGACGAATATTTTCATCACCAAAGGCTGCAAACAGATTTGAAATGGATTACTTCTAGCTATGAAAAGTTTCGTAGCTAAAAATCACCGATGAGACTTTTAGCGACGAACATTTTCGTCGCCAAAGGCTGCAAACAAATTTTCAAAAAAATGGAGTGGATTGCTTTTAGCTATGAAAATTTTCATAGCTAAAAATCTTGGATAAGACTTTTAGCAACGAATATTTTCGTCCCGAAAGGCTACAAACCAATTTTTGAAAAATTGGAATAGATTACTTTTAGCTACGAAAATTTTCGTAGCTAAAAAACCCGTATGACACTTTTAGCGACAAATAGTTTTGTCGCGAAAGGCTATGGATTTTCGTAACTAGCGACTTGGATAGGACTTTGGGTGACGAAAAAATTCGTCGTTAAAAATGTTGAGGAGACTTTTACCTACGAAATATTTCGTAGGTAAAAGTCTCTTTTTTTAAAAGAAAAAAAAAATCTTCCACTCAAATTTCCTGATATACACCTGTTAGAATATAATTCATCATATTCTTCTTGATATACACCTGTTATATAATATATTTCATCATATTCACATTCACATCCATCTAAACCCAAACTACGTAAATTCATCCAAACATAAACTACATTCATCCAAACACAAACAATCTTATGAAAAAAAACAAATGAAAGAGAGAACATATGAGAGATGATCCAGAAAAATGAAAAGAAAAACAACCTTAACCTAAACCTATAACCTACACTTATAGGTTTAGGTTTAGGTTTTAGGTTTAGATTAAGGTTAAGTTATAGGTTATAAGTTTAGGTTATAGGTTATGGGTTATAGGTTTAAGGTTAAGGTTTAGGTTATAGGTTTAGATTTAGGTTTATGTTATAGGTTATAGCTTTAGGGAATTAAGAATAGGTTAAGTTTCAAGTTTAAGAAATCAGGTTCTGATTCGGGTTCGGTATCGGGTTTAGGTTTCGATTTTCAAGTTAAGGTTTAGGTTTAGGTTAGGGAGTTGAGTTAGGATTAGGTGTAGCTTTAGGTTTAGGGATTTGAGATTACATTTAGGTTTTAGGTTTAGATTTAGGGATTTGAGATTACATTTAGGTTTTAGGTTTAGGTTATAAGTGTAGGTTATAGGTTTAGGTTTAAGTTAGGTTATAGGTTAAGGTTTAGGGAATTGAGAATAGGTTAAGGTTTAGGTTTAGGAAATTGGGTTCGGGTTCGGATTCAGGTTTAGGTTTGGGGTTTCAAGTTTAGGTTTAGGTTAAGGAGTTGAGATTAGGACTAGGTGTAGGTGTAGGTTTAGGGATTTGAGAATACGTTTAGGTTTAGGTTATAAGTGTCAGTTATATGTTTAGGTTTAAGTTAGGTTATAGAATAGGTTAAGATCTAGGTTTAGAAATTCGGGTTCGGGATCAGGTTTAGGTTTGGGTTTTCAAGTTTAGGTTTAGGTTAAGGAGTTGAGATTAGGATTAGGTGTAAGTTTAGGTTTAGGGATTTAATAATACATTTAGGTTTTATGTTATAAGTGTAGGTTATAGGTTTAGGTTTAAGTTAGGTTATAGGTTAAGGTTTAAGGAATTGAGAATAGGTTAAGGTTTAGGTTTAGGGATTTGAGAATACATTTAGGTTTTAGGTTGTAAGTGTAGGTTATAGGTTTAGGTTTAAGTTAGCTTATAGGTTAAGGTTTAGGGAATTAAGAATAGGTTAAGGTTTAAGTTTAGGGATTTAAGAATACATTTAGGTTTTAGGTTTAAGTTTAGGTTTAGGTTTTAGGTTTAAGTTATAGGTTTAGGTTATAGGTTATAGGTTATAGCTTTAGGGAATTGAGAATAGGTTAAGGTTTAGGTTTAAGTTAAGGTTATAGGTTTTGGTTGAGCTTTAGGTTTAGGTTTAAGTTAGAGGTTATAGGTTTTGGTTTAGGTTAAGGTTATCGGTTTTGGTTTAGGTTAAGGTTATAGGTTTAAGTTATAGGTTTTGGTTTAGGTTTAGGTTATAGTTTTTGGTTTAGGTTAAGGTTATAGGTTTTGGTTTAAGTTTAGGTTTAGATTTAGGTTAAGGTTATAGGTTTAAGTTATAGGTTTAGGTTAGGTTTAGGTTTAGGTTATAGATTGTAGGTTATAGGTTATAGGTTGTAGCTTTAGCGAATTGAGAATAGGTTAAGGTTTAGGTTTAGGACATCGGGTTGGGGTTCGAGATTGGGTTTAGGTTTGGGTTTTCAAGTTTAGGTTTAAGTTTAGGTTAGGGAGTTGAGATTAAGATTAGGTGTAGGTTTATGTTTAGGGATTTGAGAATACATTTAGGTTTTAGGTTTTGATTTAGGTTTTAGTTTATAGGTTTAGGTTATAGGTTTAGGTTTAGGTTTTAGGTTTAGATTAAGGTTAGGTTATAGGTTATAAGTATAGGTTACAGGTTATAGGTTATAGATTAAGGTTTAGGTTAAGGTTATAGGTTTTGGTTTAGGTTTAAGTTATAGGTTATAGTTTTAGGGAATTGAGAATAGGTCAAGGTTTAGGTTTAAGAAATCGGCTTTAGGTTTAGGTTTGGGTTTTCAAGTTTAGGTTTAGGTTAGGGAGTTGAGATTAGGATTAGGTGTATGTTTAAGTTCAGGAATTTGAGAATACATTTAGGTTTTAGGTTTTAGTTTATAGATTTAGGTTATAAGTTTAGGTTTAGGTTTAGGTTTTAGGTTT
This sequence comes from Magnolia kwangsiensis, assembly GCA_037074715.1. Taxonomy (NCBI): domain Eukaryota; kingdom Viridiplantae; phylum Streptophyta; class Magnoliopsida; order Magnoliales; family Magnoliaceae; genus Magnolia; species Magnolia kwangsiensis. The sequence continues at coordinate 6,912,738 of CM073584.1, forward strand.
AGGTTAAGGTTAAGGTTAAGGTTATAGGTTTAGGTTTAGGTTTAGGTTTAGGTTAAGGTTTGGTTTTCGGTTTTAGGTTATAGGTTAATGTTTAGGTTATAGGTTTTGGTTAAGGTTTATGTTTAGGTTTAGGTTATAGGTTATAGGTTATAGCTTTAGGGAATTGAGAATAGGTTAAGGTTTAGGTTTAGGACATCGGGTTGGGGTTCGGGATCAGGTTTAGGTTTGGGTTTTCAAGTTTAGGTTTAGGTTTAGGTCAGGGAGTTGAGATTAGGATTAGGTGTAGATTTAGGTTTAGGGATTTGAGAATACATTTAGGTTTTATGTTTAGGTTTAGGTTTTAGTTTATAGGTTTAGGTTATAAGTTTAGGTTTTGGTTTTAGGTTTGGGTTATGGGTTATAGGTTATAGGTTAAGGTTTAGGTAATAGGTTTTGGTTTAGGTTAAGGTTATAGGTTTTGGTTTAGGTTTAGGTTTAGGTTTTAGGTTTAGGTTAAGGTTATAGATTTAGGTTATAGGTTTTCGTTAGGTTTAGGTTTAGGTTATATGATATGGTTATATGCTATAACTTTAAGGAATTGAGAATAGGTTAAGGTTTAGGTTTGGAAAATCGGGTTCGAGTTCGGGATCAGGTTTAGGTTTAGGTTTTCAAGTTTAAGTGTAGGTTAAGTAGTTAAGATTAGGATTAGGTGTAGGTTTAGGTTTAGGAATTTGAGAATACATTTAGGTTTTAGGTTATAAGTGTAGGTTATAGGTTTAGGTTTAAGTTAGGTTATAGGTTAAGGTTTAGGGAATTGAGAATAGGCTAAGGTTTAGATTTAGGAAATCGAGTTTGGGTTCGGGTTTAGGTTTGGGTTTTCAAGTTTATGTATAGTTTTAGGTTTAGGGATTTAAGAATACATTTAGGTTTTAGGTTTATGTTTAGGTTTTAGTTTATAGGTTTAGGTTTCGGTTGAGGTTAGGTTATAGGTTATAAGTTTAGGTTATAGGTTATAGGTTATAGGTTAAGGTTTAGGTTATAGGTTTAGGTTTAGTTTATAGGTTATAGCTTTAGGGAATTGAGAATAGGTCAAGGCTTAGGTTTAGGAAATCGGGTTCAAATTCGGGATCGAGTTTAAGTTTGGGCTTTCAAGTTTAAGTTTAGGTTTAGGTTTAGGTTAGGGAGTTGAGATTAGGATTAGGTATAGGTTTAAGTTTATGGATTTGAGAATACATTTAGGTTTTAGGTTTAGGTTTAGGTTTTAGGTTTTAAGTTTTAGGTTTAGGTTTAGGTTTTAGGTTTAGGTTAAGGTTAGGTTATAGGTTATAAGCTTCAGTTATAGGTTATAGGTTTTAGTTTAGGTTTAGGTTTAGGTTTAGGTAATAGGTTATATGTTATTGGTTATAGCTTTAGAGAATTAAGAATAGGTTAAGGTTTAGGTTTAGAAAATTGGGTTCGGGTTCAGGATCGGGTTTAGGTTTAGGTTTAGGTTAGGGAGTTGAGATTGGGATTAGGTGTAGGTTTGGGTTTAGGGATTTAAGAATACATTGAGGTTTTAGGTTTAGGTTTAGGTTTAGGTTTAGGTTTAGGGATTTAAGAATACATTAAGGTTTTAGGTTTAGGTTTAGGTTTAGGTTTTGGTTTATAGGTTTAGGCTATAGGTTTAGGTTTTGGTTTAGGTTTAGGTTAGGTTTAGGTTTAGGTTATAGGTTTAGGTTTTAGGTTTAGGCTATAGGTTTTGGTTTAGGTTAAGGTTATAGGTTTTGGTTTTGGTTTAAGTTATAAGTTTTAGGTTTAGGTTAAGGATATAGGTTTAGGTTAAGTTTAGGTTTAGGTTATAGGTTTAGGAAATTGAGAATAGGTTAAGGTTTAGGTTTAGGTTATAGGTTATAAGTTATAGGTTTAGGGATTTGAGAATACGTTTAGGTTATAGGTTTAAGTTTAGGTTATAGGTTTAGGTTAAGGTTAGGTTATAGGTTATAAGTTTAGGCTATAGGCTATAGGTTAAGGTTTAGGTTGTAGGTTTTGGTTTAGGTTAAGGTTAAGGTTATAGGTTTTGGTTTAGGTTTAGGTTTAGGTTATAGGTTTAGGTTAAGGTTATAGGTTTAAGTTATAGGTTTAGGTTAAGTTTAGGTTTAGGTTATAGGTTATAGGTTATAGCTTTAAGGAATTGAGAATAGGTTAAGGTTTAGGTTTAGGACATCGGGTTGGGGTTCGGGATCAGGTTTAGGTTTGGGTTTTCAAGTTTAGGTTTAGGGATTTGAAAATACATTTAGGTTTTAAGTTTAAGTTTAGGCTTTAGGTTTAACTTATAAGTGTAGGTTATAGGTTTAGTTTTAAGTTAGGTTATAGGTTAAGGTTTAAGGAATTGAGAATAGGTTAAGGTTTAGATTTAGGAATTTGGGTTCAGGTTTAGGATCGGGTTTAAGTTTGGATTTTCAAGTTTAGGTTTATGCTAAGGAGTTGAGATTAGGATTAGGTGTAAGTTTAGGTTTAGGGATTTGAGAATACATTTAAGTTTTAGGTTTAGGGTTAGGGTTTTAGTTTATAGGTTTAGGTTTAGGTTTTAGGTTTAGTTTAAGGTTAGGTTATAGGTTATAAGTTTAGGTTATAGGTTATAGGTTTTGGTTTAGGATTAGGTTTAGGTTATAGGTTATAGGTTATAGATTATAGCTTTAGGGAATTGAAAATAGGTTTAGGGTGTGGTTTAGGTTAAGGATGTGGTCCCTGCAAATATAGATATAAACAAGATATAAACATGGGTTGTTCAAATGGTCAGGCCCTTCCAATGTTGTTTATAGAAAATGGACAACTTCATCATCGTTATAACAGCGGTTCCCACCTTCCAGGGACCCCCGCTCATCCGGATAGCTCCAACGCACATCCAGGTCTGCTCCATTAATTTCAAGCAAATACATAAACACGGCTTGTCCAAATGGTTAGGCCCCTCCAATGCTGTCCAGAGAAAATGGACAGCTTCATCATGGTCATAACAGTAGTTCTCACCTTCTAAGGACCCCCGCTCATCCGGATAGTTCTGATGCACATCCGAGTCTGTTCCATTAATTTCAAGCAAATACATAAACACGGTCTGTCCAAATGGTCAGGCCCCTCCAATGTTGTCCATAGGAAATGGACAGCTTCATCATGGTCATAACAGCGGTTCCCACCTTCCAGGGACCCCCGCTCATCCGGATAGCTCTGATACATATCCGGGTCTGCTCCATTAATTTCAAGCAAATACAGAAACACGGCCTGTCCAAATGGCCATGCCCCTCCAATGTCGTCCATAGGAAATTGGCAGCTTCATCATGGTCATAACAACGATTCCCACCTTCCAGGGACCCCCGCTCATCCGGATAGCTCCGACACACATCCGGGTCTATTTCATTAATTTTGAGCAAATACATAAACACAGCCTGTCCAAATGGCCAGGCCCTTCCAATGTTGTCCATAAAAAATGGACAGCTTCATCATGATCATAACAACGGTTCCCACCTTCCAAGGACCCCCGCTCATCCGAATAGCTCCGACGCACATCCGGGTCTGCTTCATTAATTTCAAGTGAATACATAAACACGGCCTGTCCAAATGGCCAGGCCACTCCAATGTTATTCATAGAAAATGAACAACTTCATCATGGCCATAACAGCGGTTCCAACATTCTAGGGACCCCCTCTCAACATCCGGATAGCTTCGACGCACATCCAGGTCTTCTCATTTAAATAAAATGGATTATCAAGATCATTTAAAGAAAATCAAGTTCAATCAACAATCTGACCTGGAGGATTCTGTTAGCATTGTTGACGGCACCTCAAATCTTATTTTAGGGCCTAGAAATTTAAAATTAGATACAAAAATTAAAAAACCTAAAGAAATTTAAGAAAGATAGTCAAAGTCCATGTGAATGAGCACAAGTATGCACCTACATATGAATTCTGAAAATTTATTGCATGTCACCAAAAAAAAATAATAAATAAATAAATCCTTACGTTTGGATATTCAATAAAATGGGTTAAAATGAATTCATTTGCTTAATTCATGGAAACTTTACGTTTGGATGTTCAACAAAAATTGAATTGTAATAATTCAATTTAGTTCATAAACTCAGATTTATGAGAAGGATTTAATGGTTTTAAATCCATCATTTTCTGAAAAAGGTCCATTTCTTGGATGTCAAATTCAACGGGGAAAGTAAGATGGTTAATATTACTTTTCACAGTGCAAAGTTTTAGTTAAGTCTCTTATTTACCTTTCGTTTTCTTCTTAACAAGAAAATCTATATTTACTAATATTCCTTTTTTTCTATTTTTCAAAAGAATGAGTTTGGACTCTGAAAGCGTCGGCTCCAGCACTTATACTTTGAACCCAAACCTTAACCATGGACTCTAAAATTACTAAGTACTCATAAACATTCATTGAAAGCATTTTCTGTCTATGTGCATGACGACCATACTGTTAAGATCAATCCTCTTATTTTTATTTACAGAAGCTAGTGGATGACAAATTATGTGTAACATACAGAGATGGTTCAACCACTTGTGCGATTAGGGAAGGTTCAAAAGGACATACATATTTGAAAGTTGGTCAAATCATAAATAGACGAATTATGGACGGATACATTGTTTTCATTAATAGGCTACCTAGTACTCATAAAAATTTATTGCAAGCATTTTTTGTCTATGTGCATGACGACCATACTGTTAAGATCAATCCTCTTATCTTCATTTACAGAAACTAGTGGATGACAAATTATGTGTAACATACAGAGATGGTTCAGCCACTTGTGCAATTAGGGAAGGTTCAAAAGGACGTACATATTTAAAAGTTGGTCAAATCATAAACAGATGTATTATGGATGGAGACATTGTTTTCATTAATAGGCTACCTAGTACTCAGAAAAATTCATTGCAAGCATTTTCTGTCTATGTGCATGACGACCATACTACAATCCTCTTCAGAAACTAGTGGATGACAAATTATGTTTCCAAAAGCAAACTCACCATATAATTTGTAACCAATCACCAATATCATTAAGCATGCCTACCAGGGTGCCAAGTATAGTCTCTAAGTTTCCAGTTGGGATCCCTATTTTTAGTTGAGTTCTCAAGTAGGGAATCCTGGATTCACGTCTCTAAGTTCTTTCAATCAAGGATCCTAGTTAGAACTAAGTTATCACACTCGGGATCATAGTTTCAAAATATTCTAAGTTGTTTTTCAACTGATTATTGCCCTCAGGTAATCCAAAGCTCATGCTCTGATACCACAATAACCACAAGGGGAATTTACAAACACTTAATGTCTAGAGCAAATAGTGCCAGACAAACATGGACTGTTCACCTACAATGCATTGCGTGTTAACCTCACATGCAATAGACATGCATTTTCCAATGTCTCACATCTACAACAACTGGCCATGAAGAATCGTTGGCAAAACAAGGAAAACAGAATTTTCTTGTTTCCGCTTAATTACACTGATAATTTCAATTCAACTAGATGGTGCATCCAAACGCACCAAAATAACGTTAGGAAAGCTTTTGGGAATTTCACTAAAATCATTAAATGGTGCTATAAAATTATCGAAAATGATAATGGGCAGCAAGGTGTCAGCTTTCAGCCTGTCAATACAAAGCAAGCCAAGGCAAGGCATTCATTGAGTGCTTAAAAGAAGATACATGTGATGTTTGCCACGTTTACTGAATGAAAGAAATCAGATTTTGTTGAAAAGCATGTAAAACCGCTTGCAAGAAAACAACATGCATCTAAAAATATGCAAACACACCTGTGTCTGTAATCTTGTTTTCACCACATCAAATGGAGTTGTAAACAATGCTGCAGTAGATGCAACAACACCCCCACACACTAGCTGCAAGTAAAGTACATCAACTCAGATGACATTCCCAACTAAATATGGTCAACAACACTTGTTAACATATCCCAAACTGTGGTATTATCATCATGTAAGCCTTATCCCAACTAATTGGGGTCTAATACATGAATACTTTTCCGCCATTCCACTCTATCAAGGGCCAAAACTTCTGTTAGAATCCCAAACTGTGGTATAAAATTAGCACATTATCATATTGACCTAATCTTCAACAGTTTAGGGTGAGACAAGTCTTAAGTGCATTAGCAAATGTACCAAAAAGGGAAAAAGAAGAAGAAGAAGAAGAACCAAAACCCCGAAATTGATACGTCTATGTTTGCAGGCTTTAGAAATTTTATACCATGTCATGAACTTATGCGAGTGCTTGACATCTAACTTGTAGTGCAAAACCCTTCCAACTCCGATTTGGGGCAGCAGCATAAACCTGCTCCAGCCATCTTGAACCCAAACCCCACCTACTGATGCCTTGGCAAGGTAAAGAATGAAAAATGAAAAGAAGAAGAAGAAAGAAAGAAAGCTAGAAAAAATAAATGAAGAAGCAAAATTATTGAATAAATTTTCACCAATTAGGCAAAGTGTGTGTGTATGTTGGGGGGTGGGGGTTCTCTCTCTCCTTCTTTTATTCTATAAGCCTACAAGCACACTTCCACAATCTTTTCTCCCTACCATCAGAAGACAAAGTGCACTCTCCAAATTCCTTTCAAAGGTTTGATTTCCTTACCTATTGAGGCAATAGCTAACAAGGATTCCTTTGGTTGGGGATAAACTACACTGGGAAGAAAAGTACATGGCATTTCTGTCGCTAGGATTGCCAAACCACAGATCCTCTTGAAGCTAGCTTAGGTAACAAAAGGTATTATTGCATGAGCTTGCGCAAAAAAAGTGTTTCATCTAAAAGCTACTTTCGTCAAACCATTAATATATGAATTTTGAACTGAATGCAATCTGTTCAGAAAAAGCCATCTTTGTCCCCATTTCTTTCTTCTTCTTCTTCTTTCACTTGGTAGTTGTATTCACTTCAGTTGGAGACTTACATGCCATTGTGCTCCCTGCTAGCCAAATTATGGGTTGTTTAACTCCACTTCTGTTGGAGAACAAAGTTCTGAACTTCTCTTAGTCATTTAAAGAGGTCAATGATTTCCACCAGCAAGTCAGCTTCTTCTTCATCCTCTTTTTCTATATCATCATGGTTGTAGCTGAAGGCTAGAAAATAAATTTGAGGAAGACAAAAACAATGTAGAGAACGTTGCCACATGCATGAAGGCCATGATTTAAAGTTTATAGCATGTATGTTTGACATAAAAATAGCATCATATATAAATAATATCAGATTGGGTTCAGTGGGAATTCCCTTGGCCTAAACCAGAGTACAACCTACCTGGGTCAATTGGGATTAGGTTCATTTTATGCCAAAATAAGTACATAATGGTAACAGTTTTACCATTACAAGTTACAAGGGTGAAATGGACATAACGGCCATCACAGAAAGAATGACCCATAGCGGTTCCATTACAGCCCTGTAATGGTCCCAAAATAGATTTTTCAAAAAAAAAAAAAAAAAAACAAAGAGACACAGATGCTACAATGGGCAATACCGTAACAGTAACAGTGGTGACCATTATGGCATTACTGTTTTGGAATGCCTTTGTCAGGTTAAGAGTTTTAAAGTACACGGCCAACCCAACTCATACTAAAGTTCAGGTTGGACCATTAGGGTTCAGGTTGACCAAAGCCAAGTTGCAGTCATGAATCAGGCAAAGGGTATTTCCATTAGGGTTTGCATCTGTAGGTCTTATAGGCTAGAGTCCACGTGGTCCCAGTTCCCTGATTTGGGCTTAGATTCTTTTTTACATGCAACAACGGTATAAATGCATGCAATATTTCAAGGCCCAGCTTATAAATGCATAGACTACTTCAAGGCCCAACAATCACCACACTGAATTAATGTTAAGATCCTATCCTAATAAGATAAATTATATAATGTGTCACTTGTAATTGCAAAAGTTATTGGCAGGTTTTCAATCCTGACAAGTGGGTAATGCAATTATACCCTTAAAGGCTGAATTGATTATAGATCTTACCAGATTCAGCAGTGCTTGGAATACCAAGATTAGATCTCATGTAACAGTAAAAGAAGGAAGATATTAGGACTGAGCAGCAATCAACATATCCCTAATCTACAACTAGATATAAGCAATGTCTACCATAACTGAAATTCAACAACTTTAAAGAGTTAAAAATATTATCTGAGTACAAAATTATTTTCCTTCAGTTTAAAGTATGAATTGCTTCCCACTGGGCATGCATTGCCTATGGCAAGAGAAGAGATAGGGAATGTAGTGATTACTAACATAGCAGCTATTAGGTTGCTCGATACCAATCCACAACAAGGATTAGAAACAAGCTTTGGCATAATGCATGGTTTACAAGATGATACAACCATATCCATTGTGGAAAATACCAACGCACATCCAGACATGTACAAGTTTCAGACAATACTTGAAACCTTGAGCCAGAACCATTTTATACTGAATTTTTCATTGCATCCATGGAGAAATTTGATGGTCTAATCTTTAAAAAAAAAGACATGCATCAGAATCAAGGATCTACTATTTCAATTCAGTTCCATCATGCCATTCCTTTTTTTCATCTGGACATGGGTGGAATGTTCACCAAAAAAAAAAACTCAGTCAATTTTAAGTTTGTGTCATGTGTCCCACATAGAACAATACGAAATACTACAGTGGTCCACATTAAATTTAAAAAGTTCCAATATTGGTCATTGGGTCTTTTCCAATCTAGGAAATTTGGGGGATATGGTCCATCCCCAGATAGAGGCAACAGATCAATGGTCTAGATCCCCAAACAAAAGGTCCCACTATTGAAAATCAACAGATTTTGTTAGAAGAAATTAATGGATCTATACAAATAGGAGAGCAATACTCTCTCTCTCTCTCTCTCTCTCTCTCTCTCTCTCTCTCTCTCTCTCTCTCTCTCTCTCTCTCTCTCTCTATATATATATATATATATATATATATATATATATATATATAGAGAGAGAGAGAGAGAGAGAGAGAGTGTCTGTGTGTGTGTGTGTGTATATAGAGAGAGAGAGAGGCAACAGATCAAAGGTCGAGATCTCCAAACAAAGGTTCCCACTACTGAAAACCAACAGAAATTGTTAGAAGAAATTAATGGATCCATACAAACAGGGGAGCAACTTCTAAGAAAAATGGACTTTGAAAAGCATCAGCAACTTCTAAGAAAATGAGAGAAAAAAAAAAAATCCATACCTTGTATTTAACAACCTCTTCGCTTACTTCCTTCAAATCACCCTTTGTGAAAATCAGCCCCACGTTGCCCTGCATTTACAATCAAACCAACAAAAAAAAAATTCATGATCCAGACCATAGAATCAAAAGACGAAAATACCCATAACCAAGAAGAGAAATCACGCACAATGAGCAACGGTAGGAGATTGAGATAGGCCTTATTCTCGTTCTTATCGGAATGTAACAGGTAACCTAAAATGATAAAATCACAAAATAACTAATAAATCTTCATTCTAAATGAAAATGAACTCATTAAGGAGAAAGAACATACCTCTTGCAAGCTCAAGAAGAGAGATTCAATCAATCAAAAATCCAAAAATTGTAATTTCATAGTCGTATGGATGCGGAAAGGGGGGAATCTGATTTTCTCCTTCTTTTCAACTCCAATGCTCTTGAAAAAAAACAACAAATGGACTCTCTTACAAGCTCTAATGATCGGCTGAAATCTCCCCTTCAATGTCCTCGTGGATTGAGAGAATCAAAGAAGTGGAGGAGAGATTGCGTCACATGCTAGGGTTTGAAAACCCTTTTTCAAGACTCTTTTCTTTTAACATAAGTTTTTTAGTTTGTTTATGGTGTGAGTTCAACACCAACTTTAACAAAGAAACACCACCATTTTAAGTTAAAATTAAAAAAGAAATATTCAGTATCAACTTTACATTTTAAGGTTTCTAAAAATATGAGTTTTAAACCATTTAACATGAAGCTTTTTTCTGACATTTAGATTTTTTGTTTTAGATTTATTTTTTTCGTGAAATACATGCGACATCAATTTATCTCCCTGTCATTCTCAGTCCAATTCCTAGAGATCTATCTAATTGGCATCTACTTGGTCCAAGAAAAAAAATAATAAAAGAATTCAAATTAAAGGGCTCCCATTTTGATAGGAATAATGGGCATACTTGGCCCAATCAAGACGGTTGATATTGGGTTCTCTCTTCTATACATGTAGCTCATGTGTATGTTAGACAATATCAAGACGGTTGATATTAGGGCTCTAAATGGATGATTAAAAAGTATGGGAAAAAGTAAATATTTAATATGTGTAAGTCCATCAATTAGTATACAAGGATCATTTGATCAGATCATTCAACACTGTTTCATGTAATATGGTCCATTTCAGATTGGGATATACCTCATTTTTAAAAAACTTAATACTCTAATTTTATGAAATTCTTAGTAATTTTCAAACAGAGCAGCAACAGCAAAATGAAATCGAAAGGAAATGAGGCATTTAGATTAAAGAAACTATAACTGGTGAGGATAAGGGATTTAGAAATCTCTTCTGCAATTCAATGAGAAATCTCATCTGGCTCTCTACCTACACCTATCCAACTAACTCGTCCGCTGCCTAGATTGCCCACCACGCACGACTCTCATTTCCTTTGTTCTCTCTCATTCTCTCCTTTACTACAAAATAAAACCAATCAAATGAACTAAACTTGATCTGGCCTAAAAAATAGAACTCGAATCATGTTTTGGAAGTACGAATGCAAATTTTGTATGTAGAATATCCCCTAAGATTGTATTATCACACTCTTTCGAGTCGGATCTTAGCTAGTGCGAGCTACCAAGTCCCTAGCAGAGTCGTTATTCTGTGAACACTGAAAATTAGCGCACCACGCTTTTTAATCATCCATTTAGATTGTATTACCACGCTCTTTCGAGTCGGATATTTGGTTTTTTTTTTTTCCCTCCATCTGAGTCTATATGGCTTTATAAACAGGTTGGATGACAAATAAACACTATGGTAGGTTTTAAGAAAGTTTCAACAGTATAGTGTGGTCTACTTGAGTGTTGGATCTACCTCTTTATATATATATATATATATATATATATATATATATATATATAATCTAAAATTATATGACAAAATGTTGATGGGTTACTTCCTAGCACTGTGATTTTCGTACTTACTCCATCTAAAGTCCTATAAAACTATCTCCTATAGTGCCTGCTTGGTAACTTGCTCCATCTAAAGTCCTATAAGACTATCTCCTATCGCTCCTCAATTGTTGTGGGACGATGATTTGGATGGTGTGAACGTATATACATGCATGACATGTGTAATGGATGGTTGCCACACCATATGAAAACCTTAACCTTGGATATCCATCATTAATAATTCATATATGCTTTCAAAATCCTATTCATTTAATGACCCACAGTCTTATCAAAGACGAGTGGATTCTGTTAGGTATCTGTGAGTTCTGACTGTGAGCTTAAAAATAAAGTAGATTCAAATCTTAAGTAGACCGTACCATATGAAACTCTGTAAGGCCCACAAAGCACGTGCTATCCACTCCGATCATTAGGTCCTCATGTTCACCACCCCCGAAAACTAGTACGATCCAAAATTCAAGTCCCGATGAGGCTCACCTGATGAACAGCTTGGATGTGGTGTTCTTGATGGACACTGGTGCAGCACAAAAACTTGGTGGACCATGGAGCTTTGATGTACGATGGTAATTGTTAAGGATTCAAAAATTGGTTATGTGTCGGGAACTTATACGGGGAGTTATAAAATAGATTGGTGAGACGATGCATGAACTAGCTACAAAAGTTGACGAGTATGCTCGTGAAATGATCAGTGGGTCTACTTCAACCCTGTTTGAGGAGCTCATGGGAACTTCCCATGAGGTCGAGCTGTGTTGGCCCCACCATGATGTGTGTCAAACATTAACACCGTGCATTTGATGGGTCCCCTTTAAATTACGGGATATCCCAAAAATCAACCGTGCACTTGGTGGGGCCCCAACTGAAATTTGGATGTGTCTGAAACTTGGTATGACCCCTCATCCAAGGGGCACAGACATAATGGATGCGCTGGATTTGTGAACCTTAACCAATGTGGGCCCAAAAAATAATTATGAATGTTTTAATGCAGGGTAACCCCTCTCAACTTTTGTATGTGGTGTGGCCCACCATGGGATGGTGCATTCGACTGATGGGGTAGATGTTTTACACGCATCATGGTAGGGCCCATAGAGTCATACCAGACCCCAGCCGAAATTTAGGGCATGAGCCAAAAAATGAGCCGGATTTAAAGTTCAAGTGGACCACACCACAGGAAAAAGGGAATCAAACAGCAATGGTTAAAAACTTCTTGGGCCACTGTTTACTTTGGTGTGGGCCACTTCAACGTTGGATTTATCTCATTTTTTGACTCATGCCTCAAAATGCCATGGTAAAGTAAATGGACAACATGAATATGTCATATACATCATGATGGGCCCACAATAATTATAAATGTTTTAATGGAGGGTAACCCCTCTCAACTTTTGAATGTGGTGTGGCCCAAACAAGTGATTGATTGATTTGATTTTTAATCCTGGGCCCACCATGGGATGATGCATTTAACTGATGGGATAGATGTTTGACACGCATCATGGTGGGGCCCACAGAGTCATACCAGACCCCAATCTCAAAATTTGGGCGCGCGCTCAAAAATAGAGCCGCGACCAAAAAAACCCCAATCTTAGATGTCTCTCTCTCTCTCTCTCGCTAGCAATCTCTCTCCGTTCCCTAACCCAGATTTGGTCTGTCTTCTCCTTCTCTCAGCAGCTGTGAAGAAAGCTGAAAGCGAAGAAGTATTTTTACCCTCTCTCTAGCGGGGCTTTCAAGAGAGAAGCTCATATCCGAAAAACCGTAAGAAATTCTTCCTCCTTCCAATTTCTCGATGCAAAAGAGCTTCGAGATCGAATCATTTGGTGGTATTTTCACACAAATCCGTTGAAAATCACATTAATCCATGTTCTTTCTTTGACTGAGTTGATTTCAAATTGAGAGGTTGATGTTAGGGTTTTGTTTTGTAGTGAGATTGATTGCTTGTTTGTATTGGAGACTGTAAATCTTTGACTCAATCTCTTGCGTTTTGGTTTTATTAAGAGAAAACGAAAATGTTTTTGTTTTGTTATTTTTTATTTTTAAAGAAATTGAGGATATTTTTTGGCATATTAGTGAAATTTTCGACGTTCGAAACTGTAGATCCTTGAATAATCCATCTTTCTTTCTTTTTCTTTTTTTTTGAAAAAGAGGCTTTGTGAAGGTAATTTTAAAAAACTGGAGGATATTAGTGAATTTCAATGGGTTTCGATGTTTGGAACTGTAAATCTATGGGATTTCAGTGGATTTCGATGCTTGAAACTGTAACCCTTTTTTAAAGTGGATGGCGAAAGAGGACGTTGGAAGATTTTTTTTTTTTTAAATTTTTAAATTTTTTTACATGCATTATATATATATATATATATATATATATATATATATATATATATATATATATATATATATATATATATATATATATATATATATATATATTTCAAATTAGAGGAATTAAGTGAATTGTAATTTTTGGGATGTTTAATTTACAACAAATTCCTCTTTTTTTTATTTTTATTTTTATTTAGTTGTCACTGATCAAATAGAAAGATACGGAATTTGTTTTTCCTGTTTTTTTTTTGTGTGTGTGTGTGTGTGTGTGTGTGTGTGTGTGTGTGTGTGTGTGTAACTGAGCAAGTAAGAGGCGCTAATGCAATTTCTGCATGAGCAAATTGAAGCAGCAAGCAATTCCTAGCACATGCCATCTCTCTCCTTTTCAGGTACTCTCTCTCTCTCTAGGTATTTTTCTTCTCTATCTCTCTGTAAAATTCCATTCCATAGCATAAATGATCTTCTGTAGAAGGTTGTTTTCTTTTTTAATGTTTCCATTGTGATTGAGGAATTTGCAATCTTTTTATTTCCATTCATGTTTCGAAATTAGGTTATTTTAGAATATTCTAATTGGGAATAATCACAAGGTGGAAAATCGAAATTCTGTTCTGTACGCTTGAAAGGTTGTTTCCCACTTGTGGTTTCTGTTGTTTCTGTGTCCTTTGATTTTTAAAGTATTCACAGATTAGAATTGCCTGGAAAGTTGAATTCTATGTTTGTGAAGGTTAGGTGGGTGTTTTGAATTCTTTGGTATCGCTTTATGCTGATGCGTCTCGGCATTCCATTTTGGAATTTTTGTGTATGGTTTGCCATTGGTAGAAGTTGTATGAGGTCCATCCATGTCATGTTGGTGGTGGATGTTTATGGGGATCGAGACCATGGATGTGGCGGGGCCACTAATTTTGGTGATTGAACAATTCTGATAAAAAAATTGTTATCAGTTTTGTTAATGTAGACCGCATCAGAGTCAAAATTTCTTGCACCCTTGATCACCGAACAGCTTGTGTTCGTGGCACTTAATGGTGTAGATTTGTTTGGGTCGTCAATGGTTTAGATTTGTATCTTTGTATTAGTTGGTCATTTGACATAAAGAGTAGTCTAGCTGAATGACTCCCAACTCAACCTAGTTTCCTTACTTATAAGTTCTTTTAAGTTGTGACTAACAGGTAAGTCACTTACAACTTACAAGTTATCCTGTTTGGATATAAGTTGTAAGTCACTTATAGGTAGGTTGGTTTTTCTTTTTCTTTTTTGGATAAGCTGTAAGTTTGTTACGGGTAAAAAGTTGTATATTCATTTCAGGGAATTGTTCTAAAATGTTATAATCACATCAGAAATGTTGGTAACAAATATACCATTTTGTTAAGCCCATTTAAATGAATATTTAAGCCAATTCTTAGGCTAAATCAATCATCAAGTTAGTCATAAAAATGGACCCACAAATAGGGACACATGGACAATCCAATCAATTGATCTGGATGTTTCTATCAAGTTCAGCCCATAATTAATGAACCACACACACACACCCACACACACACACACACAAATAGGTAATTACATGTGTGACATGTAGAATAGAGTTATTTTGGTGCACAATCTATGAAACTCAATGAAGTGTGTGCATCATAATAGCACACATCTTCCACTTAAATACCATCTTTTCCATCATAACTGGTGTCAAGCCTATGGTTATATATATATATATATATATATATATATATATATATATATATATATACACACACACACACACACACACACACACAAGCTCAATCCTTTTGAAATTGATGGACATATCATTTGAGATAATTTGTTGTGTAATTCTCTACTATGGTGTTTCCTTCTACATCCTTATTAAGTTTTGATTCCGGTCATCATCATTTGGGTGTATCCTTGTTTCCATCTTTATTAGTTTCTTCTTCTTTTTTTCTTTCTTTCTTTCTTTTTTTTGGTTGGAAGTGGTATTATGATATTCCAATATTAGTGCCTTTGTGGATTCGTGCCTGTGACATTATGTGCCGTTGTGCCATCATAACTTGGCAACCTACCATCTTTTTTTTAAAGGTTATTGTTGAGCCATACATTTGCAACAATAACCTACCAGCTATTGAACATCATCACTCATTAGAATTTCCACTTTGCAAGCTCTAAATATATTTCTTAGTGGAGAACATCTCTTTTGTTTGTCTATTAGAGCAGGGGTGTTGAGTGTGCTTGGCACTTACAACGAATCATTGACACTCTTTCCTTGAATGATTTTTCAAGGTTACTGGCATGGTTCTTAGAGGCATTTTTCTGTTACGGAAGAAGGAACTTGATTGGTTTTATGAGGGTGGTGCAGCTGCTATTTTCCTAGATGGTATGTTCTCTATGTTTTTTAGTGTATGGGTGGTATGTTTTTGCTATTGCTCCTCTCAAGAGAAAGATTTTGAAAGTCTCCCCATGTAGTTGCATGATCCTTCTAATCAAGTGCCACTCCCACTTCAAATTGCACCTTGGACTCATGTCCCTCCACTTCCAATTGGTTTATACCTGCTATCATTTTAAAACAGATGCTTCCCTGCTCCTTCGCCCAAATAAGTTACCACTTTGCATTATGCTTCCTGCAATGCCAATATTTTTTTCATAAACGTGTTTCTGTGAAACAATTAGGAACACCCTAAACCATTCTTGGTGGGGGTTACAAATTCTTCGTCCCTCCCCCCCCCCCCCCCCCCCCCCCCCACTACTTTGATTCCAAAAGAGCCAATCACCCATCCAATATTGAATGACTTAACACTCAGATCCCATCACGAGTCTGGATGCAAAAGTCTCTTTAGTCCTTTTAACCTGCTTACCAGATTGGATTGATTTGGCTAGGCACATAATGGTGAGGCCTACCTGATGACTGGCTTGGAACTTACATATACTTGCTAAATTGGCATGTCCGAGGACTGGGAGAGTTGGATTTTGGATCCTACTCTCACCAATAGGCGCTGTGTTTTTGTCATGGTCCGGGATTGTACGTTGGGTGATCAACGTTTAATTTCAGCCTGTCGAAGAAATGTTTGTTAGATGTGACATTGTTTCACATCATGTATCTTCAAATTACTGTCAAGAAATGCAAAAGAAACAAATATACTGTCTCAAAGTATTTCGTTAATGTAGCAGTTCACTGCAGTGTTGGCAAAATGGCATACGGAAAAAGACTATCTGTTAAATGTTTGCATAAGTAATTTGTATGTGCACAGGTAATTATTAATAATACACATGTAATTCAAATAGCGAGTTAACACCATTCTTTCTCTTTCAAATCTTTCCTTTGCCAGCAATTCTTATATAATTTGCCCATGTTGGTTTACTAACGAAATTCCCTTTTATAGTTTACTAACAAGTAGAGATAATAATTCCTTGTTGAGGTTATTAGTTTCATAGCGGCATTTATTCTCAAAAGATCCTTGGGAAGTTCTTTGGAATTCCTTATCCCCTGCTCTTTTGATTTTCAATTGTTGAGATATGTTATTACTATCAAAACTACAAAGGAAGATACATAAGCTTGTTGACATTTTATGGTCTGAGGTTAGCTTTAGTTATTTTAGCATCTGTGTACGTAGAGTGCAGATTTTCATATGCTGGAAAGGTACTTAAGAGATGCTAGATTTGGTTCAAAAATTCTGTTTTGCCAAATATTCCTGTACTACGCTCCATCTTCAAAGATACCAAATTAACAAGGTAAAATTGTCATCCCTTGAGTACTCTTGTTCGATGAATTGGATTTACATATTTCTAGAAGGATGGAAGACTAAGGGCTTGTTTGTTAAATCTGAAATCCGAAGTCTGAATCTGAAATCTGAATTTGAAGTCGGAAAACTAATCACTAAGGGCTCTGTATGTTACACATAATTTGTCATCCACTAGTTTCTGTAAGTGAAGATAAGAGGATTGATCTTAACAGTATGGTCATTATGCACATAGACAGAAAATTGTTGCAATGAAATTTTATGAGTAGTAGGTAGCCTATTAATGAAAACAATGTCTCCGTCCATAATACGTCTGTTTATGATTTGACTAACTTTCAAATATGTATGTCCTTTTTAACCTTCCTTAATTGCACAAGTGGCTGAACCATCTCTGTATGTTACACATAATTTTTCATCCACTAGTTTCTATAAATGAAAATAAGAGGATTGATCTTAACAGTATGATCGTCATGCACATAGACAAAAAATGCTTGCAATGAATGTTTATGAGTACTTGGTAATTTTGGAGTCTTTGGTTAGGGTTTGGGCTAAAAGTATGAGTGTTGGAGCCGACGCTTTCGGAGTCCGAACTCATTCTTTTGAAAAATAGAAAAATGAGAATATTAGTAAATGGTAAGTATGTTGTTTACCAAGCATACTTATCTGTTAAATAAGTAGAAACCAAGATAAACTGCTTGAGGCATAAGTAGCTTATGAAAAGTAACTTACAATCCAAATGCCCCCAAAGGGCTTCAATTGCCTTCACGAGCTTCTCTTCAACAATTTGAGAACAAGGTTAGAATTTGACTTCTATAATCTTGCCTGAAATCTATTATCATTTTAAATTGAAATTCGGCTGATTCATTGATGTGTTTTGCTCTATCAAAGAGGTTCAATTAGATTGTGCATGATTTTGTGAAGTCAAAATGGTTGCAATAAGTTGTCTTTGCTTGTGACGTATTATATAGTAGTCAGGCTTAAACTTACACACCATGCTTGGGTTTTTAGTTTGTACTTGGGGGTGCATGATTCAGCAATCCTTCTTTGATATGATGGGACCCATTATTGATTACCCACTCACCAAAAAAAAAAACCCAGCTTGGAAGATTTGTAGCATTGATTTTTTAGCCTCTTTTCAATGAATGTGGACTGTTTCTGTATTTTCTTTCTTAATGTCTGTTTGCTTGACACCAATTAAATTCGGGATTTTTGAATCTGGGGTATGTTGGTACATACACTATACATGGTGGGTCACATTCATAACAGCTATTTGGATTGCTGAAAACCTGCGCTAAATGGGCAAACTTTCAACCCCAGCATTGTAAAATACCTCTTTTTACAGGAGGATCTATGAAAAGGGGATGGGAGTTCGACTGTTTTTATCTATCTCAATTCAGTAACCTCTGTTTGTGGCATTTCATGTTGATGCGTCATGGATTCAAATTTGAAGTGGGTTTGACTTGAATGTAAGGAAGCTTGAATTTGTTGGCGATGTTTACAATCTTCAATCTTCTTTCAATGTACTTCTTTTATGGATTGATTGGGTAGCTACAACAATTCAAACCTATAATGGCTTGGGGTTGAGAGGGTTGTGATGTTGGTTTAGCTTTTCTTTCTTCATTTTATCAGCATAAATGGAGATACATTGCAATGAAGACAAGACAACTCGGGAGAGGTAAACTAGTCAGAAGTAGAAGAGAAACTAACCTCTGCAAGACTAGAGAGGCACAAAAATGAAGTACAAGAGCCATGGACAGATCGATGGTACTCCTTCCTGTTCTTTTGTAGCTTTACCAAACATGCTAACCTTGGCTCTTTTTATTGTATTTCTCAGGTCTATGACCTGTAGTCTTGCATCAGCTTCTTACATGAGCATTTTTCTTCTCGTTCTTAGAGATCATTTGTATGTGCCCTTGAACTATGATTGGTTTGGCAAGGTGTTTGGGTGGCATGGAAAACGGAACCTGCATTATGTGAGATTGCATTTTCTTGATTTTTCTAGCTCCAATCACAGGTGAGATGACAATGTGAAGGTGTCAATTAATCTCAGTTGTGACTTAAACATTTAAGCATCCCATCTGCATTGTGAAGTGGCGACACCCAAACACTCCTAAAATGATTTAAATCATGTTTAGTTGAATAAAACAGCATCATTTAAGCTCTTTCATCGCCCCATTTTGGATATTAAACTGAAGCCCAATCTCATGTCCTGTGTTTTTTGCATTTCAAGTAATTGCATGTTTCAGATGTGAAGAAAAAATGGAAATGGGTTCTGAGCCAAATCGATTGTTGTCCAGCCCGCTCGAGTTTTTTGGTTTTTTTAGAGGACCTGGTTCTCTAGTTTCTGCGACGGGCATTTTGGTGGTTGATTGTTCTTCTTTGTTTTGGTAAAGAAGGCATTTTCCTCTATTAGCAGTGTAATATTTGAATATTTTGAAACATGTTCTATACACATCCATTTCCTTTTGTATGCATCATCAAACTAGAAAGGAGGAATTATCTGATTGTTGGATTTGGATTTTTGCAAGTGGGATCCATGGTTCCACAATTTAAGCTGTTGATTTAATGGTTCTGCAAAAATAGGGCGCGCCCTCTTACCAGTTCTGATTCTTGCTAATCCATTGTCAATGAGTATGTCCACTTGCTGGTCTTCTTCCTTTGACATGTTCAAGTTCAACGTACAACTTGATTCATCCTTTGTATGACTCCACAATTTGATTTGATTCAAGTAGCCAACCTTACTAGAAGCAGGGATTGGAAGCCTGTCGGTTATTTGCATACTCTAATCAGTTCGGGATCATATCAAATGTGAAATCAGTGATGAAATTTTATTTAGTTATAAGCGTGCAGTTTTATTTGGAACTTGCAATACTTGTGAGGGAATGACACTAAAAGCAATATTGTTGTTTTCTATTAGCAGCAAAGAAATTGCTAGTTCTATTTTTGTTTTCGTGGTTGTTATTTAGAGGGAGCCTCACACACAACTAGTTTGGACGATCAGTTACAGTCCAACTAGGGCATGCAATGGGCAAGGCATGTACAATATCCAACCTATCCAAAATATTGGCCCACCATGAAGCACACCTGATGCAGAAATTAGGCTGATCCACTCATCATGTGGGTAGTCTGCCACACCATAGAAGTATAGAACACAGTGGATGACCACCAATCTAATCCAGAGTACATGCATGGCCATCCTGTTGAGTAGATCGGCCTGATTTTTATGCTAGTTGATCTTCTTCATGGCAGAGCCAACTTGTTGGATGTCATATACAACATGATATATTTGCAGTTATATGCTGGTTGCACCGTAAGTTAGCATCTAACTAGTTGCATGTGAGACAACCTTATATTGTTGTTGTCACTGCTGTTGTTGCTATTTCTGGGTTGGCTTTACATCATGTTTTGCTAATCATCCTGAAGGCCCTGTCGTCAATGGTTCTTTTCCCTAAAATAGAACCCTAAAAGAAAGGAGGAAGAACAAAGAAAATAAAGATAAAGCAGATGGGCCATTCAATTGTAGTTTTAAAGTTTTCAACACATGTAGTATATATTTGGCATTCATCCATCTCATCTATGTGCATTTTATAGTTCATGTTACATCTTTAACCTTTTGCAGGGAATGGACATGGCTCTTTCAAAATTGAACCAGGGTAGGTGGGTTCATATATTCCCAGAGGGAAGTCGTTCTCGGGATGGGGGGAGAACCATGGGGTCTGCCAAGAGAGGTGTTGGAAGATGAGAAATGATGTGAAACTGTGCATCCCCCATATCATATCATTTCATGTTTTTGTGTGACAATCCTATGCTCATGCTTGTCTTCCTAATCTATCGAAATTTTATGGCTTTGGTGCCTCAAATTAGCTGGCTATATTCAGATGACTAGAATGACTAATGATAATTGGTACTAAAGCTTAGATTTGAAAGATATAAACAAAACTACTGGGATAACAATGATTTCAGTGTGAATATGATGAAATATATACAACAGGTGTATATCAGGATGAATATGATGAAATATACTGTTAACAAGTGTATATTAGGAATTTTGTGCGGAATTTTGAGCTAGAGTATTTTATTTTTTTTAAAAAAGAGACTTTTAGCGACGAATATTTTCGTAGCTAAAAGTTTTGTTAATGGTTTTTTAGTGACGAAACTTTTCGTCGCTAAAAGGCATGTAATTTATTTTTAGTGCGAAAAAATTGCTAAAAGTTTGTACAGTTTTTTTAGTGACGAAAATTTTCATCGCTAAAAGTGGATCGAAATTCTTCTACGGTTTTTTTAGCAATGAAAGTTTTCGTCGCAAAAAACGAAAAAAATGATGAAAGTTTTCGTTGCAAAAAGTGGAACGATTTTTTCGTAGCAGTTGTTTTAGCGACGAAAACTTTCGTCGCTAAAAGTCAAACAATTTTTTTCCCATCAAGCTTTTTGCTTGTATAGTTTTTTTAGCAACAAAAATTTTTATCGCTAAAAGTGAAACGATTTTTTTTAGTTGCGAAAATTTTCGCTACTAAAAGTCTTGTAGAGTTTTTTTAGCAACAAAAATTTTAGTCGCTAAAAGCGGAACGATTTTTTTAGCAACGTACAGTTTTTTTTAGAAAAGTGGAACGCTTTTGTTTAGCGGCAAAAGTTTTCACTGCTAAAAGTCTCGTACAGTTTTTTTAGCGACGAAAATTTTCATCGCTAAAAAGATTGCATTTAGCGACGATTCGAATTTTTCACTGATAAAACCCTTCTACCTCGATCTTTTAGCGATGAATTTAGTGACGAAAATTTTCATCGCTAAAACGTTTTAGCTACGAAAATTTGACTTTTAGCAAAAAATTTTGTCGCTAAAAGTGAGATTTTTTGTAGTGATCAATTGGACATTAAAACTACTTTCCTCCATGGTGACTTGGAAGGAGAGATTTACATGTACCAACCGGAGGGGTTCGAAGTCAAGGGAAAAGAGCATATGGTGTGTAGGTTGAGGAAGAGCTTGTATGGGCTGAAATAAGCTCCATGACAATGGTACAAGAAGTTTGATTCGTTTATGTTAGAGCATGAGTATAACAAAATGGAGTCGGACCACCGTGTGTTCACGCGCAAGTTCTCAGATGGTGATTTCTTGGTTCTACTATTATACGTTGATAACATGCTCATCATGGGAAAAGACATTAAGAAGATCAACAGGCTAATCCAGGAGTTGAACAAGTCGTTTGTGATGAAAGACTTGGACCTGGCTAAACAGATCCAAGGAATGGAGATAACCCTGACAGAAGTAGCAGGAAGCTTTGGCTGTCACAAGAGCTATATATTGAGAAAGTCTTAGAGCGGTTTAATATGAATGCAGAGAAGTCGGTCAATACTCCACTGGATGGTCACTTCAGATTGAGCGATGGACAGTGTCCCAAGATGAAGGCAGATGTGGAAGAGATGCAGAAAATACCCTAAGCGTCTACTGTAGGAAGTTTGATGTATGTTATGGTTTGTACAATCCTAAACATAGCATATATGGTTGGTGTAGTCAGCCGGTATTTTGTCAATCTTTGTAAAGAGCATTGAGTAGTGGTGAAATGGATACTACGGTATATAAGGTTAATGCGGGTTGGGACTATACTATGGTGATGCTAAACCTATGTTAGAGGGCTACACAAATGCAGATATGACAAGTGACATAGATTTCAGGAAGTCTACATCGGGGTTCATGTTCACGTTTACAGGGGGAGCGATTTCTTAGCAAAGCAAGCTACAGAAGGTTGTAGCATTGTCGACAACAGAGGCCGAGTACATTGCAATCACAGAGGCATTTACAGAGATGCTTTGGATGAAGAGGTTCCTACAAGAACTTAGCCTGAAACTGGAGCATCACCTGATCTATTGCGATAGTCAAAGTGCTATAAACTTAAGCAAGAATCCAAGTCAGCATTCCAAGTCGAAGCACATAGAGATTCAATATCACTGGATTAGGGATACTTTGGAACAAAAGGTGTTATAGCTTAAGAAGGTCTACACGGACGATAATAGGTTAGACATGATGACCAAGGCTTTACTTAAGGGTAAATTTGAGGTTTGTAGAAACCAGACTAGCTTAAAGAAGGTAAATCTCTCTTGGGTCAAAAAGGAAGAGATTTGATGGGATTTTTGACCCGTCGTCGACTGGTCGTAAGCCCTACTCGACCAGTCCCGGGCTGGTGTACGACCAGTCGTGGAGTCGTTCCTTAACACGACTCAAAGTCCAGCGAGTGCGGACTATTTTTCTCCGGGGTGCTCGATCGGTTGTGGACTCGTCTCAATCGGTCGTGGTTACGCAGATTCGTTCCGCGATTTTGTACGGATTTCGTTTTGCAAGTCCTTTCGCAACTGGGATGTAAAAAGGAGTTTCCTAAAATTATAGAAAGAGGTCTCTAGGATTTTTCTAGGGAGGGATAGTGTACAAGAAAAACACAAGAGGGATATCAAAGGTGTGTGTGTGTGTGTGTGTGTGTGTGTGAGAGAGAGAGAGAGAGAGAGAGAGAGAGAGAGAAGAAGCTTGTGGAAGGGAGGCTATGCTTGTAGAAGTGATCTACCATATCTTAACACTCCTACGTCCTCGTAATCGGTGAGATCTCTTCATTTTCTTTGTTTCTCTTACTGTTTATCTACTTCTGCGTGAGTGATGAAAGTTTGATAATAGCAAGGTATGCTTATGATTGATTGTAACGTTCTACTTCATGGTGGATTGTTGATCTGGACGAAGTCCCGTGGTTTTTACCCCTTTGAGGGTTTTCCACATAAAAATCTCTTATGTGGTGTGTGATTGTTGTTTTGATTTTTTTCATTGCTTTATTATCTATAATTATAGTTTGTTTCGGGTGGCTAAATCATAAGGTTTTGTCCAAGGCCTCCAACAGTAATGTGTTAAGGGTCGAGATTGTTATATTGTAGTATCAAGTTTATGGTTATAATGTGTTAAGGGTCGAGGTTGTCATGTTGTAGGGTCAAGTTCGTGGTTATAATGTGTTAAGGGTCAAGGTTGTCATGTTAAAGGGTTGAGGTTATGGTTATATATTTTAAGGATCGAGGTCATGGTTGTAATGTGGTAAGGGTCGAGGTCGTGGTTGTATGTTATAAGAGTAGAGGTTGTAGTTGTATTGTAATAAGGGTCATGTTATAATGGTATAGCTGTAATGTGGTAATGGTCCAGGTTGTCATGCGTCAAGGGTTGTGAGTCCTGCTGTGGGGTAATGTGTTGAGTCGACTCTGTCCATTAGATTTAGAATTTAATTTAATGTCATGGGCTAAAAAATGAGTTATATCCAAAAATTTTATAGCCCCCAAAAAATTTTCAATGGTAGGTTTTTAATCTCACTACTTTTTATGGTGTGGTTCACATGAACCTTTGATATGCCTCATTTTTGGGCTTATGCCTTAAAATGATCTTTCAAAATGGATAAATGGTGTGGATAAAATATATACATCACAGTGGGCCCCACAGGACTATCCATATCTAGATAGGTCCGGTTCGATCCGCCTCACATCACATTATATTGAAGCGGTTTTTGAAAGAAGCTTCTCAAAGGCACTTTCTCATAGAACCATAAGCTATGTTTGTGGGAAATCTACTTCATCCATTCATTTTGGAAGATCATATTAAGACATGAGACAAAAAATTGGATAGATTTGAAATTCAGGTGGACCACACGACTGGAAATAGTGGAAAGGAATTCCCTACTATTCAAACTTTTTCAGGCTCCACTGTGATGTTTATACACAATCTAGCTAAATGGTTCATAGAGTGGCCCAAATGCAAAATATTAGCCTGATCCAAAGCTTCTACAGTCCCACGAATGTTTCAAACGTGGGTATATGATCTCCACTGTTTTATGTGGTGTGGCCCACTTGACCTTTGGATCTATTTCGTTTTTGGGCTCATGTCATAAAATGTTTTGAAAAAAACATATGAGGTGTGGATTTCACACAAACACCCTGATGGGCCGTATTGTGTTTACCATATCCGAATCCGTCCACTTGTCACACATGTCACGCACTGGCAGCCCGGAGTAATTTCGTCCCAGCCTAACAAAAGAAAAAAGACAAAAAGGGCGGGTGACTATCGACTATTCGGGACATTTGTTTAATGGGGGGCGGGTGACTACTGGAGACGCGGATTGCGTACCGTCCGGGCAGGGCTCTGTGGGCCCCCACCGTAATTTAAGAGTTTTATCCACGCCGTTAAATGCTTTTTTCAGATAAGTTTATCATGTTAATAAAAAAAATGAGGAAGGTCAAAGGCTTAAGTGGACTACACCAAAGGAACTTGCAGTGATAATGACACCCACTAAGTACCAACGTGATGTTTTTTACCGTACAACCTATTCATAATCATAAGGTCACGTAGACGTGGATGAAGTAAAAACACAAATATCAGCTTGATCCGAAACTTCTCCGGCTCTCAGGAAGTTTTTAATGGTGAAAGTTCAATCCCCACTTTGTGGTCCACTTGAGCTTTGGACCTGCCTCATTTTTTGGACCATACATTAAAATTATCTGAAAAAATCATTGAACGGCGTAGATAAAACACTTAGATCACGATGGGGCCCACAAGCCCTGCCCGGACGGATTAGCCCGGGCGGGGGTAGGACGCAATCCGCGTCAGACTATTGGGGGCATTTGTTTAATCCTTTTAATATCTGGGGCATTTCGCAATACAATAAATCCCCCCGGTATGTCCTGCATGTCCCTGCATGTTTCCGTAGGCATGGATACCAGAAGGAGCATGCCATCTCCCTCTTTCCTCCTCTTCTTGATCTTCTCTCTCAAAGCCGACCTCTCCTATGGTTCAGATTCCATCACCCCAACTCAACTTCTTAGTTGGCCCCATAACCTAACCTCCCAAGGTGGGACATTTGAACTGGGTTTCTTCACACCAGGCAAATCCCAAAAATACTACATAGGCATCTGGTACAAACAACTCCCAGAACAAACAGTTGTCTGGGTAGCCAACAGACAAGCACCCTTCTCAGACCCCTTCAATTCAATCCTAAAAATCACAGATGATGGCAATCTAGTCCTCCTCAGCCCCTCAAATTTGCTAATCTGGTCCACCTATATGACATCCAAGATGTCGAATTCAACGGTTGCAGTCCTTCTAGACACTGGAAATCTTGTTCTAAGAGATTGGTCCGATCCGTCTGTCGTGTACTGGCAGAGCTTTGGTCACCCAACCCATACATTGCTGCCTGGAGGGTGGTTTGGATTGAACAAGGTTACAGGTGAAAGCCAACGTCTTACTTCGTGGAAGAACTCCGAAGATCCGGCCCCTGGGCCATTCTCTCTCTCCATAGACCCCGGCCGGATCACTCAGTATTATGTCAACTTGAATGGGAAGATTTTTCAATTATCCTCCCAAATGGAATCAAATTATTTACAAGATTTCAGCTTCAACGAAAGCGAACGGGAGGAGTACATCACTTACTCGGTGAAAAATGCTTCCACCCTTTCAAGAGTCGTGCTGGGTGTTACAGGACAGATCAAGCATCTTTCATGGCTGAAAGACTCCCAAGAATGGGATATGTTCTGGTCGCTGCCGGTATCTCAATGCCAGGTTTATAATCTTTGTGGGACCTTCGGTAGCTGCAATGAGAGCGGCATGTCCTGTACGTGCTTGCCTGGCTTCGAGCCGAAGTGTCTGAAGGATTGGAATTTGGGGAGTTGGTCGGACGGATGCATGAGGAAAACCCATTTAGGATGTGGGAAGTTTGAGTCGTTTGATGGTGAGAAAGACAGTGAGAAAGACGGGTTTTGGGCTTTGTCTGACATGAATCTTACTGACGGATGGAGATCGTTGGCAGTTGGGAGCATCCGAGATTGCGAATTAGCTTGCTTGAATGACTGTTCTTGCACTGCTTATGCATTCAAGAGCGGGTGTTTGATATGGAATGGAGAATTGGTGAATCTACAGCAGTTGTCTGATGGAAATGTTGAAGGTATGACTCTTCATGTCCGTCTTGCAAGCTCCGAACTGAAGATTTCGGACAGTCGGAAGGGGACAATTACACGGACTGTTGTAGTCGCAGTTGCGGTGGGTGTTTTTCTATTGGGTATTGTTCTGTTGTTTATTTGGAGGCGCCAGCGGCGACAGGATATAGTGCATCCAGATGCAGTTCAAGGCTCTTTGATCTGGTTTAGCTACCAAAGTTTGCAGATTGCAACAAATAATTTCTCAGAGAAATTGGGTGGCGGAGGTTTTGGTTCTGTTTTCAAAGGGACCCTGTCGGATCAAACGACGGTGGCAGTGAAGAAGCTTGAAGGGCTTCAGCAAGGAGAGAAGGAGTTTCGGACAGAGGTGAGTACGGTCGGGATGATCCAGCACATTAATCTCATCCGCCTTCGTGGATTTTGCTCGAAAATGGCTAAAAGGCTGCTTGTTTATGATTACATGCCAAATGGGTCTTTGGATTCTTATCTGTTTGGTACGAATTCCGACGTCCTGGATTGGCCAACGAGGTACAAGATAGCAATTGGGACAGCAAGAGGAATAGCTTATCTTCACGAGAAATGCCGAAACTGTATTATACATTGTGATATTAAGCCAGAAAACATACTTCTGGATGGTGAGTTCTGTCCGAAGGTGGCAGATTTTGGCCTTGCGAAGCTTTTCGGGCGGGAATTCAGTCGGGTTTTAACAACGATGAGAGGAACAAGAGGCTATCTTGCACCTGAATGGATTTCAGGCCTGGCAATCACTCCGAAAGCCGATGTCTACAGCTATGGGATGATGGTTTTTGAGATCATATCAGGGAGGAGGAATACCGAGCAGCTGGCAGTTGGGGAAACAGTATTTTTTCCGATTTGGGCTGTGGGAAAAATCATGAAAGGGGAAATCCATTGCTTGTTGGATTACAGATTGGAGGGAAATGCGAACATGGAAGAGCTCGGTCGAGCTTGCAGAGTTGCAGGCTGGTGCATTCAGGACGACGAGAACGACAGGCCGTCGATGGGGCAGATTATTCAAATGTTGGAGGGTGTTTTAGAGGTGAACGTGCCACCCGTGCCGAGATCACTTCAGATTCTTACAGAAAATGAGTCTTCGTCGTCTCAAGCGTGGAGCAATGCTTCAGCGAATACGCGGTCCGAAAGCACGTCGGCAGGAAGATCCAAGGAAACGGATCAGCTTGGAAGCCTGCCACTAGCCAATGGCTAGTGGTCAGTGCTCTGTGGGCCCCACAGTTATGAATGTGTTTCATCCATGCCGTCTAACAATTGTTTCAGATCATTTTATCTTATGAACCTAAAAATAAGGTAGATCAAAATCTGAAGTGGACCACACAGTGTTGATTGAACTCCTATCATTAAAACTTCTCCGATGCTACAAAAGTTTTGGATCAAGTTGATTTTCTTTTTTCCAATTCATCCAGGTCTTTATGACCTAATCAACAGGTTGGATATCATATAAACACTACAATCAACCCTAGGAGGTTTTAAATGGTGGACATTCAATTTCTACAGTTTTCCACTGGTGTGGTCCACATGAAATTGAGATCTAACTCATTTTTGGGCTTGAATTCTAAAATGATCTTTAAAAATGGATGGACGGTGTGGATAAAATACATAAATCACGGTGGGCCTACAGAGCACCAACCACTAGCCAGCAGGCTAGTTGCAGCGTCACTAACTAAACCAGGCAAACCGCGTTCAAGATCCAAGGAGTGATGACCGTTGAAGGATTCAACGCAATCTCTGTCGTCTTCTTGGTACACTGTAATAAAAGAGAAGGAAAATCTCTAGAATTACAGTAATAAAAAGAAAAATCCTGTCCCCCGTTAAAACCGTGGCTGTTTATATTCGAATAGAAAATTCGTTTGGTCAATATTATCGTCTCATTATATTTTTAAAAGTCTTGATTGATGTATAAGTAGTTAATGTTTATTTAAAAAGTCACCGTCATTTAGAAAATGATAATGGTCTAGCCTAGACTTTGGTCTTCCATGAGAAATTACGTATGCTTTCGGCTACATGATGTCAAAGATATATGGCCCATCATGATATATGTGTTTTACTCATGTCATCTGTCCATTTTCCTATATCATTCTAAAGCATATGTGGCCCATCATAACGTATGTGTTTTACTCCCTTCATTGTCCATTTTGTTAGATCATTTTAGAGCACTAGTCTTAAAATAACTCAAGAAACAGTGGAAACTGATCAGCATATTATTCAAAATATTTTGGGAAACTGAAGTTTTGGTTCAAGCTGGTATTTGTGTTTTCGGTTCATCATCATGGGCAATACACATTGCAGTGGGCTCTAGAAATTTTTTAGATTTATATCTGCCGGGCAATACACATTACAGTGGACTCTAGAAGTTTTTTAGATTTATATCTGCCTCAATTTTGGGCTCATGCCCTAATGCGCTGGCAAAATGAACGAATGGCCTTGATAAAATACATACGTCATTGAAGCGAGGGTCCCATAAAGCTTGGACACCAGCTAGCTCGCTGTCACTAGCTAAATAGAGGCTAGAAATTATGTGATACATGATACACCGAGTGTCGGCTGCTTGTATCACAAATTTATTTGGCTAAAGTCTTCGTGAGTACGATGGCCCACGGTACATGCGCCGGGATCCTCGCTTAGAAAAATAAAGATTCTTTTATGTGAAAACGGGACCCGGATTTCCTGCAAAACCACTTTGCATATCACTACAAGAAATATCTTTATTAGGGGCGTTTTTATCACAGGCGGCCACAACAAACGCCACTGTTGATGGAAATCAGGGGCGTGTTTATGTGGCCGCCCGTGTAGGATGAATCCACCGCCGCACATTCCAGATAAAAAAACCTAAAAAATATTTCCCCAAATCGCCCGCCCGAACTCCAAAAGGCGCTTCTTCTCCCGCGCGCCTCTTCTCTCTAAAAACCTTCTCCCCTCTTTCTATTCCTTGTCAGGGACGCCTCTTTCTCTCCAAAAGAATTCTGCTGCTGCTGCTGCTTATTTGGTTAATTAGCACTCCCTTTATTATCTCTCCATCTCGTATCCTGCGCTTCTTCCATCTTTGATTTGGAACTTTCTATCTCCCATCTCCAAATCTCATTCTCTCTCTTATTTCTCTTCCTTTCTTCTCATTCTCAGGGTTCTTAGATTAGATCTACAGCTACAGATCGAGTACGCCCGGTAACCTACGGACGTGGTCATCAATGGTGAAGAGAATAGAAGAAATCCGAGAAGGCATTTGACGGTACTCTCTCTTTCTCTCTATTTTTTCTCTTTTGATGGCCAGAAATTGGACAGCATCCATGGCAGCGGCAGCCATGTCCGCCACTGTCCATGGCCCCCTACATGTTTGAAGAAATGCTTCAACCACGATTGGTAAACAAATAGGCCCTCACACCTAAAGCAAATATGTTGGCTAGACGTGGGGCACCCTCTTTCGATTAACTATTTCAGAACATTGGAATCGATTTTTTTTTTTTTTTTTCCATCTCTTCTTACCCTATTGGTGATTGAACAGAACATCTGAATCACTTTTGTTTGATTGCACAATGCTTCTCCCTTCCTATCTGATTATACAGCAAACATCATTATGCATGTCAGCTCAACTTCTCTTCTCCTTCTCCATGGATCTGAAAGAAATCAGGTCTAGTGGTCTGATACTAACTTGATGTGGGGTAGTTAATTGTTAGATGAGGAAAAAAAAAAAAAAACACTCATGGATGCCAACAAACCATAAATTCTATCAATCACACAATAAAAAGAAAATGGATCGGTTTTGGAAGAGCAAGGCCTTCATCAGGGAGGAAGCCGTGGAAACCCCGTAGGTTCAGGCCGGGAACTGTGGCTCTTTGGGAGATACAGAAGTATCAGAAGTCCTGTGTGCTGTTGATACCCACAGCTCCTTTCATTCGATGCGTGGGTATCTGTCTGTTCACCCATGGCTTTTGTTTGGATTGGATGGTTATGATTGTTTGATCAGCCATATGACACTGTTAGGACTGAATGTGCAGTCCAGATTGATGGATTTGAGTATTTGAGCATTCAGTACATTTAGTACCCATTTGGATTGTTGTATTGGTCAATCCAGGATTGGCAATGCTTGCAGTTCAAACAATTTTTTTGTGCCAATCTAGTTTAAAATGCATGTATTTGGTCTGTTTTGTATTGACCAATACAAGGTTCCAAATGGGCTCTTGCAATGCTTGGCTTGAATGATTGTTGTTTTAGTTTTGGCGTGTATGTCTGGATATTTTGGCTATAGCTTCCTACTTGGACTCGACTTTTACAATGCTTAGCTTGAACTATTGATGTTCTAGTTTGGGTGAGCATGCTTTGGCCTTAACTTCATACTTGAATATAGCACTTGGGATTGTTGGGCTGTAAGCTCTTTTAATGCTCTAAAACAGGGTAATTTTCACACCCACATTTCTTCAAAAGGTCCCATGACAGTCTTCAAAAGTTGTGACTTGAAAGTCATAGGTTTAGTTGATTGGACCAATCGATTAATAGATTCCTACTTGGGAGGTTGTAATTGGGCAAGGCTTGCTCTGTTAGAAAGGTATTCCTACAACGTATATTCCATGTAATGGTGAAAGTTTCATCTGCAAGATCTTTGTAGTCTCCTAATCCAATTTTTAGGAAAGTAGATGCCTCCCTTGCTCATTTTCTCATAGATGTGCTCTTGTGATTTGATTTTGTTCTCTATCTCGAGGTTTGGTTACTAATTTGGTCAACCTCAATCCAACTCAAAACAAAATCATAGTGAAACACAATTAAACTTCTTTGATACCATTTTACACGTCAGAAATATCAAAGCACAAGAACATTTTATATTTAAAGAACTTGAGACCATATGACTATGTATTGAGTCCCAATACACAATGGTAAGGGTATATACGTGCTCAGCTATGTACACAACCATATGACTGTGCATTGAGCCCCAATACACAGCCCTAAGAGAATACGCGACATATTTTGAGAATATTTTAAGTTATTTCCTATTTTATAGAGTTTTATCCATATTGTGGGAGATATCCTATTTTATAGAGTTTCCCACCTTTTTTGCATGAATACGTGTTTAATACTGGAAAATAGCTTGTAAATATTCTAAAATTTGTGTTAGGTTGGCAAGTTAAAGGCTCTTTGCGAGAGCTTCTTCAAGCTGAAATCCATCAAATTGAAATTGTTTCTTCAAGAGGAGGCATGCATTTACTATGCCAATTTATACTCATGATAGCCCCAGAGATGGGTCATTAAACAGAGTTGAGAAGGTACATTAAAACATGGTATGGACTGTTAGCCATCTTCGGCATCCCAGCCCACTGCAGGGGAGACTTGGAGGCTCAAGACCCACTAATATACTGGTTTCTGATTGCTGGATCATGCAATACACTTGTCTCACTCATCCGTTACATAATGTTTCCCTCTTATTTCTCAGATTAAGGTTGGGATAAGGCATATTCCACATCCTCCTATTTATTCTTCTCTTTCCTCCTTATCATGAGTTTTCTTAGTCCTATGAAAAATGTTAGAATTGTTGGTTATTTATTATTTAATGGTCAGCCAAATATTAATAATTCAGTACCATAATAGGTTGCCATGGTTGTAGATGCTTCTCTCATCTCAACTTTTTCCATCAATTGAAATGGGAAAAAAACCTTAGAAGCATAACTGAGTATTTTGATATCCCTTCTTTCTCATCTTAATCTTTGTAGCAGAGAGGAAGAAAAACCATAAAGCTTTTGTGGGTTTTGCCTCTTGTTGGGCTGGTGATGATGAGATGGGCTTATGGTCTTGAAGAGTTGAGTGTGAATGAGATTTCATATGTGGAAGCTTATGGTGTTTCCATCAGTCCTTTGATGGTGGGCCCCACTCTTCTTCAAGGAGCTGTTGCAAAAGGAGCTGGTATAGATTTTATTAGCAGTAGTATTTTGGTGAACTTTTTTTTTTTTCTTTTTCCATCCCATGGATCGTTGATACTGGTTTTTTTTTTTTTTTTTTTTTTCGGTGTGTGATATTTGCTAATGGCATTGATTTTACATAGTCATGAAGTGATTGTTTTAATCCATATATAAATGCCTTTAGATTTCTGATTATTTATTTTTTTCTTTAAGTAGGTCATCAAAACTCTTAATGACATTCTCTTTTCATGATGATGGTAATGTTACATGAAATCAGCACTCTAGCAGGAAACCAAGTGCCCAGCACCTTTCTTGGGGAAGTTGTATTCACTATGTGCATTATTGGACTGTGCCTGTTTCTTTTTGCTTTGGCCATTGGAAATATGTAGACTTTTTTACAATCACTTGGATGGAGGCACAAAAGTTATTCACCAAGAATTTCATACTGTTGTTCCTCTCTTTAATTGCTCAATCATTAATTATAGCTATGCCAAGCCCACATGCAGCCTCACATGCCAACCCAGCATGCATGTGTGACATCAGAGATGTTTCATCAGATGGGTTGTGCTGTGTGGTTGACCTGGCCCAAAACCAAAATTCAGGCAGTTGACTTATCATGTGGGCCACACATATATGAATAAAAACTGCATGATGTTTCTGACCACTACATGTCCAATGGTCTCGAATATATAATCTATCACTAAGAGTATGCACTTTTTCTTTGGTTTTATTTTCTTCTTCTTCTTCTTCTTATTACAACTTTTACAATATGGGCTGTAATGGGCATTGCAATTTTTCTTTTTTTGAAAAAAAAGTTGTAACCCCATACCAGACTGTCCCAGGCATTTTTATTTTTTTTTTGTAAGGCATAATTGTTACCACAATTACCATTGTGTATGGCCATAATTACTACCGTAACATAACGGAATTCCTTGCCTAATAATAATCTGATTTTTGAGCCATAGCATTTAAAGCTTGCTTATTGTGGTTTGGTGATGATAATTGATCCATGGGTCCAATCAAGCTTTTTTGGGTGATCAAATTATGAACCATCTTCTTCATCAATGCTTGTACGATTCCTTCACACTACCACTTATTGCCACAATGTCTTTTGATTTGGAACATGGTTCTACAAACTTACGGCTAAGTATATTGTGTTTAAGCCATGGATTTAAGTAGTGGGTTCGGAGTGTGACTCACCTGGAGATTGAAACCGGTACTTGGCCCCATATAAGTGTGGAAACTCATTTCATTTGGACCGAAATCGAT
Source organism: Magnolia kwangsiensis (assembly GCA_037074715.1). NCBI lineage: Eukaryota > Viridiplantae > Streptophyta > Magnoliopsida > Magnoliales > Magnoliaceae > Magnolia > Magnolia kwangsiensis. Next base: position 6,946,990 of record CM073584.1, read on the forward strand.
ATAACTCGGACATTTACTGAGTTGCATCGGATGATTTTTCAAACCATATTATCATGGTTTGAGTGGCTCCTGTGATAAAGTTTTGTTATGTATTATTCGATGACAAACAATGCATTGGACATAACATCATGAATTTTCCTAATTTTGTGCCTTATTAGAAAGACAAACTCGCATTGTATCACAAGGGCCCACTGAATGAGATCACAAATAAATGCACACCCGTGATGTGGCATATCATTCTTATCTGTATATGGGTGCTCCCTACTCTCTATTCTCTTTGAGTTTTATGCCTCCATTTATCCTTTCTGCTCATTGCTTGTAAGATATCCGTGAGTAAAGTTCATGTGCATGAGAGTTCACAATATCCTAGCATGCTTGTTTCTGGCCTAAACCATGAATATGGACACAAAATAAGTTAAATGCGATTGGATATGTTCTTGTACAAGTCATGTATCACAAAATCAGAATGTGCAGCTGTTTGATGGCATTTTTCCAATCCCTCCTACTTGTTCAAAGAACCTAAAACCATATTGATTTGCAGGTGTGTATTTTCACAGAAATGGAGGATCCCATCTTAGATGCTATCTATGAAAGATTGAAGCAAAAACTGTATATACAAGGAAGCAAGGTACTGTATCAAGGAGCTCCAATTGACAAGATGGTTTTCATTATCCAAGGAAAACATCGATAGTTGTATCTATGCAAGTTTTCGTCTGTCTTAACAATTCTTGTACCACAAAAACATCGATGGTTGAATTATATCTAATGGTTGCCTAATGTGATTGAAATGAATGGTATTTTTCTGTTTTTCCCAACAGAAGTGGGACCCAACTATTGGCAACCCTGCACTTGAATTGGTGTGCCCCATCATATTGGATGTGCTTTGTTATCTCCCCTTATTAGATGCTTGCAGCCATCTGATGAAAATTATGACTAGTGCTCCACATTTGACAGCATAGTTCTAAAACTCGGGCTTTGACTCAGTGAAACTCGATTGGGAGAGTGACTGAGTCTCGACTTGGTGTGCTGTGTTGAGTTGGCTCAATGACTTGGTAACTCGAGGCAACTTGAACCAAGTCACTCTCTTGAAAAATGTTTTTTCCTTTTAGTCAATGGTACGACAGTTGTACCAACTTCTTCGTAGAGTATCCGGATCTCCGTTATTTATTTATTTATTATTATTATTATTTTATAATCTTTTATCCTTATACGACTATGTAAAAATATGTATAAAAAGGGTTAAATTAATTAAATATCGAGTCGAGTCAGGTAAAGACTTGTTAGAGTCTTTGAGTCAACCTGACTCGGCTGAACATCGAGTCAAGTTTCGAGTTTTTAATTATGCTTAACAGACCCTGATCAGACGTTTTGGGTCTTCAAATCTTCCAATGGGGGAGATTTTTGGGGTACCCTCCATCTGCAATGGGACCCATTATGTAGAAGAGGAAATATTCTCTGTTTTAAGGGTTTTTTGTTTTATCCAGGTCAATGACGAAGATGGCATGAGACACAGAGAGTGGGGTGGGTTTGGGAGGGTGGGTGTTGTTGATGTATCTCATTTTGAGTTAAATTCTTGTTGTTTAACGCTGCTGGCATTTTCGAATTGGTTGGAGGTGGTCCAAAAAGAAACATGGCGGATTATGGTCCAAAAAAAAAGAAAAGAAAAAGAAAAAGACGGAAGTATCCTCTTCCGAAGTTGATGATTCCAACGGTCCGCTGCCTCTGCAGAGAATGGAAAACAGGCTCGTACTCCACTCTCTGTAGGCAATCGATATTGGAAAATGGCATGCTGCAGGTATCCCCTTTGTTCTTTCGAACGCTCTTGCTGCTTTTGATTGAGTTTCAAATGCATCTACTACACATTAACTAATTTTGAAGCTCAGCTAGATGATGCTTTTCTTTTCAATTCATAATGGCCAGTCATACTGTTAAGTTTGATTTTGATGGTAGTTCAATTGGGAATCACAGCCTACCAACAACAGAGATATTATCAGGAATGACAGGGGTGAATTCATCCTTGTGTTCCTTTCAGATGGGGAACAATCCTCCAACATAGTGGGGCTATGGGCCTTTATTGAAGGTAGTTGTTAAGAAGTGTGCTCGTGAGTCATCTCAATTGTTGAGGGCGACTCGAATATTGCTATTGTTTGGGTTTTCTTATGCTCTCGAGGATGCAGATTCTCACCTGTGATGGTGTGACCTGTGTATCTTTGCATATAAGATTGTTTTTACCTTATTTCTCAGTAAAGTTATTACGTTTTGAAAAGTACTAATTATTACACCCATCTTTCAGCAATTGCAGCAAGTCATTTATTTTTGGAATCATTATCCTACGCTATGATACTCATACTTCCTAATAACAGTAGTGTAGGATGTCTTTTGTTTCTTTCTTCTTCTTCTCTTTTTTCTTCTTCTTCTTCTTCTTTTTGTTTTTTTTTTTTTGTTTTTCCCCAGGTAGAAGATGCAGTTTCTCGTGTTGCTGAGGGAATTCCAAGCGCAGTCCAGGAATTAGATTTTTCATCCCTCCATTCTCAGTTAGGTCCTTTAGCTGCAGTAAGTATTTCCAATTCCAATGGATTTCAATTTATTCAAATTTTGTAGTAGATAAGTATATCCTAACATATGTACTCTCATATCAGATTCTTCTTTGTATTGATATGCACACATGGATGTTGTTTGATACATTTTTATCTAGTTGTCTAACTTTGTCATGGATCATTAGATTGTTCCATTGAGTCCACTGTAAGCATTTCATTGTTATCTTTACCATTTCTTTCATGCTAGCTCGGGAACCGACTTTGTGATGAGCATTATCAGGAATGGCATAGGCCACTTGATGACAGTTTCTATTTATTTCCTTTTCTTTCTTCTTTTGTCCTTTCCATTGGTATACCTCCTCTGTTAGGATTCTGATATGGGACAACACAGATTTGAGTTTTTTGGGCATTTATGGCCAGCTTTAAAGAAAATATACCTGAAAATTTATGTAGATACAAACTCCATCAAATAGAATTTAATCTCAGGCAGGATAATGAAATACAATACAATAAATAGCCATAGGGATAGAGAATATGATGCAGGATGCTGGAATGGTATTCCAGCAGCCTTCTCATAGAATCATTCTTGTCAATCTCCACTCACATGGAAGCAGAAAAACTGAGGTCTCTCATATATTCATAAAAATCGTCCATACCTATGGCTGCATCTATGCATATGTAACCTGTTCGCTAATAGCTTTCCTTTCAACATAAATGGGAAGGTATCTTTGAATATCCTTAACCATGTGTACATATCATCAATTAACAATGCAAATGTATTAATTGTGGATATGTTTCAAGACCAAATATCTGGCCCATTGATCTGGTCAGACATTGGGAAAAATCCACTGATCAGAGATCTATGGGTCACCAATCTGATAATCTAATTGGTCCCATCTTTTGATCTTAGTTGTGATGGTGGGGCCTGATCGCATCGAACTCCGAGTGTTGGTGAAGCCTTTTCACAGTCAATGTGCTTTCCTGGGTACCTACTTGAATCCAACAATATTTTAGAAAGTAAAAATGTCTTTTGAGTGGTATTTCTTGATTTAATTGAATTTCAGATCTAAATTTGTTAGATTTGCAAGATGTCTATAACAATTAAATCAATTTGCTTATGGGGGACTGATTCTGAAAAGCACTTGCTTTCACCTTGGATTATCTAGGAGAGGATGCGGTTTTTAGCATGCCAGAAACTGGACTTGCTATAATTCCTGGGTATGTACTTGAATCCAACAATAGTTTAGAAAGTAAAAATATGTGAGTGGTATTGACTTATCCTTAAATGAGAAACATCTTCTGTCATTAGATGGCTCCCATCATTTTGGGATGGGCAACCCAACTGGCAACGGGATGCCCCAGATTCATTTCCTCTCTCCAGAAACGTAGCCCACCTTTCTCGTCGTGTTTGATTGGTTTGGTCGTACTGCATTATCAAGTTGTAATTCAGTAAACTAGTCTCTCAAGCCAACGGTTTCTGTGTGTTTGGCTATAGCAATCTTCCTTGGTTATGGTTTCTCAAAGGCATCAGTCCTGTGGCAATATTGAAAAATGCAGCTCAAGTGACAAGATATTCTGACAAAAACCAGCAGCAATCTTCTAAGATACAGCAAGACATGTACAAGCCTAAGAAGCAACTGCAACCTTGTTATTTCCTTCTGCAAAGCCAGCTTCAGGAATGATAAATGGGTGACATCTGAATGCAAATATAGGGTCTGAGCTCTAAGTCAGCGGATGAAAAAATAGGGAGTTACTATGTGGAAGGATCTCCATTGTGGGGGTTTATCAGACAGCTTGAATTGGGAGCACCTGCAGCACATTGCAACGAAAGTGGAAATTGGTCCGTGCAGATGCTATATAGTATTTTAAAAAGAAATGCCAATTCAAATGCAATGGGTCTGGTCCCAATCACGTTTCTACCATTGCTTCAGTTATTTTTTCCCCTTCTCTAATGTTTTTGGTTAATCTATGTTCCTACACATGTCAATGTTGCATATAGTGGCATGTTTGTAAATACTATAAGGAACATGCATGTGTGGTGCATTTGGCTTTAATATAATGTGTAAAGAGGTAGAGCTCACAATCATAGATTACATACCTAATTTATAAGACTGATTATACGTACTTCACACCTGCAAGAAGTACGTAGAAATTCTTGGGCATGACAGAGGTCTTGATTACATATCTTGTTCGGAATTTTAATTTTCGATTTTATAAGGTTTTCTGCAGAATTTTAATTTTCAATTTTATAGCTTTCGTTTCTTTGACAGAGGTCTTGATTACATAAATTCAGTATGATACACAGAAAATGAGAGGTCTTGATATGTGTTTTATTTTTCTTTTCATTGCCTGTATCAGGTGGAACACACTGTTACTTACAATGAGAACAGGCCGAGAAAACCTCTCCCAGATTTGCCATCCTTACTTCTATATGGACGGATAGTTTACATTGGCATGCCTATAAGTGTTTTAAAATTTCATTTGCTTGGGATTTTTTGGCCAAGTCATTCCACTTGGCATTTAACATAATCGAAATTGATAATTTTATGATATGAACCCAAAACTGAGGTAGATCAAATTCTCAAGTGGGCCACATAGTGTTGATTGAACTCTCACCATTAAAAACTTTTTGGGGCTACCAAAATTTTGGATCAAGCGATATTTACTTTTTTTCCATCATCCAGGTCTACATGACTTAATCTACAAGTTGGATGTCAAATAAATATCATAGTGGGCCCTAAAAAATATTTAATAGTGAGAATCATTATCACCGCGGCTTCCTGTGGTGTGGTCAACTTGAGATTTGGATCTGCCCTGAAATGATAAGGAAAAATGAATGGACGGGGTAGATTTCTCAATGTCATGGTAGGCCCCATACTTAGATTTTCAATGAACTTTGCAAATTGCATGCGTCATTAGGGGCGGATTTGATTTCATGTGAAAGCCTTTCTCAGGAAGTTCCTGCACAAGGATATTGGGTGGGGCCCACCACCATGTTTTTGAAAAATATACTCTGTTCATCCGTTTGTTGAGCTCATTTTAAGAAACTTGACCAAAAACGAGGTGGATTCAAAACTAAAGTGGGCCACATGAGAGGGAAAAATGGGGAAAGAAATACCTACTGTTGAAACCTTCCTGGGCTCCACCTTGATGTTTATATGCTATCCAAACTGTTTATAAGGTCATTAACACAGGGATGAAGTAAAAATATAAAAACTTTATCCTTAAAAAAAGCTTTTATAGTCATAAAAATGTTTCAACGGTTCTCACTGAATCCCTACTGTTTCCTCTCGTGTGGCCCAGTTGAGTCTTGGATCCACCTCATTTTTTGTCGCTTGTCCTAAAATTAGCTTGCAAAATGGATGAACGGAGTATATTTTTCAAAAACATGGTGGTGGGCCCCACCCAGCATCCTTGCCTAGGGATTTCCTGCCAAAGGCTTTCGCAGGAAATCCGCGTCACGACAGAGGTTGAGTAGTTGACGCGGATTGGATATTGACAGGGGTTGATTAGCCAGAGTCGCCACTGGAGTGATGTCACTAAGTTTTGTGTGCCCCACATGATGTATGTGTTGCATCTCCACTGTCCATACATTTGGAGAGATCATTTTAGTATATGGTCCAAAGAATGAGGCAGATCCAAGGCTAGGTGGACCCCACCATAGAAATAGTGGTTAGAGTGATGCCCACTGTTGAAACCTTCAAAAGGTCCACCATAATTTTATTTGAGATGCAATCGGTTAATGTTTTAATGCAGACATGAAAGATGGGAAAACACAAATATTAGCTTGATTGAGAACTTTTGTGGCCCTCAGAACTTTTTAATGGTGTGCGTCACTCTCCCTACTATTTTTTGTGGTGGGGTTCACTAGATCTTTGGATCTGACTCATTCTTTGGATCATGTCCTAATATGATCTCTCCAAATGGATGGGCAGTGTAGTGTGGCCCACTGAATTTGGTGACGTTCACTTCATTAGGGATATTCTTGTGTTTGATACCAAAAACTTGGTTATGATACCAACTTGGAGAGATGGTATTAGGGCATGATCCAAAGAATGAGTAAAATCCAAAGATCTAGTGGACCCCACCATAGAAAATAGTGAGGAGAGTGATGCCCACCATTAAAAAGTTTCGAGGGCCATAAAAGTTCTTGATCAAATTAATATTTGTGTTTTCTCTTCTTACATGTCTGCGTTAACACATGAACAGATGGGATCTCAAATAAAAATTATGGTGGACCTTTTGAAGGTTTCAATGGTGGGAATCACTCTCACCACTGTTTTCTATGGTGGATCCACCCCAACCTTGGATCTACCTCATTTTTTGGACCATATCCTAAAATGATCTCTCCAAATGTATGGACGGTGGGGATATAACACATACATCATGTGGGGCACACATAACTTGGTGACGTCACTTTAGTAGCGACTCTGGCTACTCAACCTCTATCAGTATTCAATCAGTTACTCAACCTCTATCGAGGATGTGAATTTTCTACAAAAGCCTTCTTGCATTGAAAACCTAAGTGGGGTCTACTGTCATATTTTTGAGAAATCCTATTCGTCCATCTGTTTTTTGAGTTCATTTTAAGATATGAGGCCAAAAATGAACCTTATCCAATTCTCAAGTGGGCTGAAAACATGATAATTGAATGTCCACAGTTGAAATATTTGAGAGGCCAAAAAAGTTTTGAATCATGCTATTATTTTTATTTTCAGTTCATCCCAGTACAAATGACATTATTAACGATATGGATGGCATGTAAACATCACTGTCGAACTTAGGGAGGTTTCAACGGTAGAAATTTCCATAACTACCTTTTCCTTTAGTGCGGCCCACTTGAGTCTTTTATCCTGATAAATTTTGATCTTATCCCCTAAAATGATCTCAAAAAGATGGACTGAGAGGATTTCTCACAAATAAGACAGTGGGCCCACTTGGGTTCCTAGCGTAGGAACTTCCTACAAAAGGCTTTCATAGGAAAAGGCTTTTGAAAAGGCTTTTGTAAGAAATCTGTGTACCTCTATTGGTATTAGAGGTGGGTAACTTAGGCTCGATCCGCTGGGTCCGACCCGACCAGACCCGACTCGGTACCATTCCGAACAAAACTGACGATCTGATCGGGCCTGATCGATTCTGATCGTCCAGATCTGATAGTTTTTTGAGTTGGGTTTGGATTGGCCCCTGATCCGACCCGACTCGACGAAAACCCAATTCAATTGGATCCAGACAAATTCGATCCTACCCGATCCGGAGTAGTTTTTATTAATCTTTCTACTTTTTCCAATGGTATGGTCCACTTGAGCTTTGGATATGCATCAATTTTGAGTTCAACCACTAAAATAATCTGCAAAAACGAATGGACGGTGTGGATAAATCACACGCATTCAATGTGGGCACGAATAGAGTTTGCTGTGTCAAATAGCAAGTAAATTTGCCGGTGTGCCGCACACAGCTATGTAGCTAGCTGTAGCCTATAGGCGCTAGCTATAGTTATGTGTCGTGCCAAGGAGCACTGACGCTCCTTGAGCTCCAAGTTGTACGAATGGTTCAAAGGATATCAAAGTTACATGGGCCCCACAGTGATATATTTATTATATCTACACTGTTTATATATTTTTAGAAACCATTATAGAGCATTGTTCAAAAATAAATAATATCCAACGATCATGTGGACCACATCACAAATAGCAGTAGAGAATGATTTTCACCGTTAAATAATTTGTGTGGTCCACGTGATAGTTAGATCTGTCTTAATTTTAGTCTCAAGCCTTAAGACGAGCTTGCCAAATGAATGGATGGTTTGGATATAACACATAACCCACCATCAGACCCATATAACTTGTTAAACTTAATAAAGCAAGTAACGTACTTAGCGTGAAAAGAAAGTCTTTGCATGCACGTCAACGTGATACACAACCACGTGATACACATTTTTTATAGTCATGTGGGGCCCACCTTCATGTATATATGTTATCTAAGCTGTTAATCTATTTTGACATGTCATTTTAGGCGTTGAATAAAAAATTACGATACATTGAAGACTGAAGTGGACCATCCGTATCAAATGATCCAAATAGTGCCTAACCCGATCCGACTCAGTTTTCCTAACCGAGTCGGACTCGGATCGGGTCAAGTTAATCAAGCAATGGATCTGTCCCAGTCAGGTGACCCAGACTCGGTCTCGGATCGAATCGATTTCGGGTCAGTCTATTAGAATTTCAGATTTGACCGGGTTAAGCCCAATTCGATCCGACCCGGAATGATGCCCATCTCTAATCAATATCGAGTCTGCGTCCCCTAATGACGCACAGAATTTGTAAAGTTCATTGGAAATCTAAGTAGCGCCCACCATGATGTTTTAAAAATCTACCCTATCCATCCATTTTTCTTATCATTTTAAGGTATTATCCCAAAACTGAGGCAAATCCAAATCTCAAGTGGACCACACCATAGGAAGCAGCGATGATAATGATTCTCACCATTAAATATTTTTTAGGGCCCACCGTGATATTTATTTGACATCCAACTTGTAGATTAGGTCATATAGACTTGGATGATGGAAAAAAAGCAAATATCAACTTGATTCAAAATTTTGGTAGCCTTAAGAAGTTTTTAACGGTGAGAGTTCAATCAACACTATGTGACTCACTTGAGAATTTGATCTACCTCAGTTTTGGGTTCATACCATAAAATTATTTTAAAAAATGTATGGATGGCATGAATTTATCACTAACATTGGTGGGACCCACCTAGCATTTCAGCGGAAGAATTTTATGTGAAAGGGTTTCCGCAGCATCCTTCAAAGAGTGGATGAAGAGGTATACGAGAGAAGGGAACTTGCTTTTTTAAGCTCGCACTAAGAGTGCCTTCATCCCAACTGTCCACCTTATTCGACGGTTGATAGGAAGATTCGCATGTAATGATGTGCGATAGATGAGCGTTCCTCTCTCTCTCTCTCTCTCTCTCTCTCTCTCTCTATATATATATATATATATATATATATATATATATATATATGGGAAATGGTTCTATGCGGTGGAGCTCATGGGAACTTCCCATGAGGTTAAGCTATGTGGACCCCACCATGATGCGTGCTGAACATCAACACCGTGCATTTGATGGGTCTCCTTTAAATGATGGGATACACCAAAAATCAGTCGTATAAGGAACTCAGGTGGGCCATACCATCTAAAATAATGGGAATACATGACTAAAACATATAAAAGCACTTGGTGGGGCCCACCTAAAATTTGGATGCGTCTGAAATTGGTCTGACCCCTCGTATAAGTGGGACACACATAATGTATGGGTTGAATTTGTGAACCACACCTCGGTGGACCCAACAAATCCTTATGAATGTTTTAATGGGAGGATAACCCCTCTCAACTTTTGTATGTGATGTGGCCCACACAAGTCATGGATTGACTTGATTTTTAATCATGAGAACCATCAGGGAATGTTGTATTTGACTGATGGGGTAGATGTTCAGCATGCATCATGGTGGGACCCACACAGCTCGACCTCATGGGAAGTTCCCATGAGCTTGACCACACGGAACCATTTCCCTACACACACTACTATGAGGTCAACCTCATGTGAACTTCCCATGAGGTCGGGTTATGTGGGCCCCATCATGATGTGGGTCGAACATCAACATCATGTATTTTGATGGGCCTCCTTTAGGTTATGGGATATCCCAAAAATCAGCCGTATACGAAACTCAGGTGGGCCATCCCATCAAAAACCTTGTGAGGGGATGTCTAAAACATATAAAAGCACTTGGTAGGGCCTACCTGAGTTTTGGATGCTGTTGAAACTTCTTTCGACCCCTCATCTAAGTAGGACACACAATGGATTGGCTGGATTTTTGAACCACATCTTAGTGGGCCTAATAAATTATTATGAATGTTTTAAAGGGAGGGTAACCCCTTTTACTATTGCATGTGGTGTGATCCACCTAAGTCATGGATTGACTTGATTTTTAAGCCTATGGCCCATCATAGAATGGTGCATCTAACTGATGGGGTCAATGCTCGACCACATCACGGTGGAGCCCACACATCTCAACCTCCGGTCGAGCTCATGGGAACTTCCCATGAGGTCGAGTTGTGTGGACCCACCGTGATGCGTGTCAAACATCTACCCCATCAGTCATATGCACCATTCCATGGTGGGCCTTGGGTTTAAAAGTCAAGTCAATCCATGACTTGTGTGAGTCACACCACATACAAGATTTGAGAGGGGTTACCCTCCATTAAAACATTCATATTTATTTGTTGGGCTCACCAAGATGTGGTTCACAAATCCAGCCCATCCATAATGAGTGTCCCACTTGGATGAGGGGTCAGACCAAGTTTTAGATGCATCCAAATTTTAGGTGGGCCCCACTAAGTCCTTTTATATGTTTTAGGCATGTCTTCACATGATTTTAGATAGTATGGCCTACCTAAGTTCCATATATGACTGATTTTTGGGATATCCCATAATTTAAAAGGGACCCATCAAATGCACGGCATTGATGTTAGACATACATCATGGTGGGGCCCACACAGCTCAACCTCATGGGAAGTTCCCATGAGCTCGCGCGACCAGATAGAACCTTTTCCATATATATATATATATATATATATATATATATATATATATATATATATATATATATCCTTTCCTTTTTCCTTTCCAGGGATGAAACTATTTTTGGAATCCCTGACACAAGCCATTGAGCATGGGAGAAGATACAGGGTCCCACCATCAAGTGGTGATGAGACCTATTATCAAGAGGTGATTGGGTCTATTATATGGGAGATCTAGTTTGTTTATTCGTTTTATAGAGGTGTGGATGAATAGAAGGAAAAAAAAAGAGCCTAATACAAGTTTTCTATGAGTCACAATAATCGATAATAATGTGTGGTCCATCGTTGTTGTTGATATGCTTCATTCTTGGGATTATTCCCTTAAATTAAGAATTGAATCCAATCGACTACCTGAATTTGCCCCCGCCCCCCCCCCCCCCCCCCCCCACACACACACACACACACACATACATATATATATCATATGGTAGGGGCACAAATGGTGTCTAAAGATTCTTTAGTAGGGCTAAGTCTATTGAGAGGATATATATATATATCATATGGTGAGGGCACAAATGGTTTCTAAAGATTCTTTAGTAGGGCTAAGTCTATTGAGAGGATCTCATTTCAAGTTTTCATATTTTTTAGATACCTTCTTTTGTGAGACCAACCACCACTCTTTGGCCTATTCCAATCACTGAGTTTTCATTCTTGTTGATGTCAAAATCTGGATCACCCTCCACTCAATGCAGCGAACCTTCGAAGAATCCTGACCCAGCACAAGGAGTGAGCAAAGGAGACCCTGGCTAAGCCAGGGGAACCTCCGATGCCTAAGTCAGGTCACATGAATCTGGGTCTAAGTTGTATGTAGAGAGAGGGTGTGAGATGTTGCGTACTTGTAGCAATGAGATCTCCTTGTATTTATATCTGCCTATTGGACAGTGTAAGTCCGTTAATCTCGGCACGATTCATTCAATTAGTGGGATACTGTGATCATAGAGATATTGCTCGTAATCTAAGGATTATGTAGCGTATCGCGCCTGAGAGGAGTGTATCTGTAGGCAAGATATTCAGTGGTCTCCGCTTAAGGCCGTTTTTGAGTTTAGCGCATGGAATGTCCACGTCCGGCCTCAAACTTAGCTTAGGATCTCGGACTGAAGAAGTCCCGACTTTCGAGCCTCAGACCTGGGCTTAGAGCTTTCCCCTCCGAGCTCCGAGGCGGGTAGCAAGCTTAACTCGTTAAGCTTCCCTGCAATGGGCGACATGCAGATGTGAGTGGTCGGATGATCCACCTCTGGTTGAACAATAGTGGGACGGCCCAAAGTCTTGTAAGTAAATTCTGGGTTGAGCTTCACGCTGACTGTCCCGGCCTCAGATTATTCTGAACCGAAAACCTCATAACAGGAGCACATCTGGGGGCCGAGCTGAGAATCATTTCTTCCTTCAGTCGTTTTCACCATTTAGGATTATCTCTTATGCATCCGATCGGAGTAAGATGGCGTCGGACCTCAGAACTAAAGGGGCTCGGATCTTCTCATAACAAAAGCCCCCTACTCTCTAAGTTCGAACACGGACTCGAAGAGTAAATATACGCGGAAGATCAATAGCTTCCCATGTCGTACCTTTCAAGCGTGTGGTTGCAATTATGATCTCTATGTTTAAAGAGATACATCCTTGGAGTTTTTCATCCATGAGTTAACCTCCAGTGAACGCGTGGCAACGATTAGGATTTTAAATCGCTGCTGAACCTATGGCTGACCGCCACGTATGCTATGGGAGGCGTTCGAGCGACGCTTCCCCTACTCAGGCACCGCTTCTGCTATCCAAAGCTCGCCACCCAATGACAGAAGTACGCTGCCTATCAGAGATTAAGCTAGTGAACTACGACCATGTATGTGTTTCGAAGTCGGCTCGCGATGATTCGGCTGTGGCCATCATGCCTTGCCATTAATGCGAGGATCCTTCACAGACTATATAAACCCTAGCTTTTCGAAAATGATCTTCATTTCTGCGTTTTGAAATCATATAGTTGCTGCTTGTCTGAGAAGGTGATTTCCAGTGAAGGCGATTCCAACCGTTCTAAAGCTTCCAGCATGGCGATTCCGACCAATCAGGGTTTCCGACAGAGGCGATTCCCAGTGACTGTCCGGTGAGCCCCCCCTTCTTCTAGCACTTTTCTATTTTTCTCTACGAGATGTCATCCGATTTGGATATAGTCCAAGAATATTACAACATGGACGATGATTCCAGGCCGGGAAGCTCAGATGAAAGGAGAGGCATCGGAAGGCCCCTTAGAAGCAGTACCTCTCTTTCCTCCACCGAGAAGGAGTAAGGAAGCAGGGGCTCAGACGCACTGTACACGCAAGAAGAAGTCCACCCGAGCTCCCCGAGACTTGGCGGTGGGTGGTGCCAAGATGCCCGCGAGCAGGCGAGCCTCGGAGGTCGTCCCTGGAGGCTCTATGTTGATGGAGTCCTAGATAGGATGAATCCGATCGGAGTTCGAGATCCCAGACTCCATGCAGATAAGGGCGCCAGAGCCCCTCGACACCCTCGGTGTTCCTTCTGATAGGGAAGTCATAATTTTCCTTTGCGCTCTACAGTGTGGGTTCCGACTCCCTATGCACCCCTTTGTCCGAGCCCTGATGGCCTACCAGGGGCTTGCCCCTGGTCAATTTACCCCCACTTGGAGGGTTTTAATCTCTTCTTACATCATCTGACATTAAGTTGGGAGCCCGGAGCTGACACCAAAGGAGCTAATAACTTGTAGCTAGTCAAGCATAATAGCCAAGAGCCGTGGTATTACTTCGCGACTCGGGTAGCAAGGATTCGGGGCTGATTATGAATCTTTCGTCATCTAATAAGGATTAGAAGAGCAAAGATTTTGGGCTTCGGGTGAGTGGGAGGCACCAGCGGCGGAGCTCAGGAGCCTGAGAACTCGGGTCCCCACCCGATTTGCCATACCAGGTTGGACCTTGCACACATTTTTTATTTCTTATATATCTTTTTTTTTATTGCGGTTGGACTGAAGCTTTCCTTTTATTTTTATAGATTTTTTGATAGGTTCACCTCTCCTTACCTCAAACTAGAAGAATCAGGTCACCAAGGCCAGGGCGCGCTCGGGAGATCTCCGCTCCTGGTCGGATCTGATCATGGCTGCCAACCTTCACTGGTTCGGACTTTGCAAGTCCAAGCCTCTCCACACTTCCTTCAGTAAGTTTCTCCTTCATCTTTTACTTTGAAAGGACTAAATCTCTTAACTTGATTGTTGATTCATGACTTTATATACAGGCACGACCAAGGCTGCCAGGTCCCGGAGGAGGAAGGCCGCCCCGACGGTCGAGGAGTTTTTGAGAGTCGAGACTTGAACAAAAACTACTGTTCGGAGGAGGCCGGTGGCTCCTCGCAGTGAGGGCTCCTCGGTCCCAATTTTTGTCACTGCAGCTTCAATTTTTATTACCGCAGCTCCGGCTTCTGTGCCTACTGTGGCTGAGGTTTCTGCTGTAAATGCTCTGGCTCCAACTCTTCCCCCCACTGTCATCCCTCGTGCTGCTGAAGCATCACCTGTAGCCCCTAAGCCCTGCATAGTTGTCCCATCCTCATCTGAATAGGAGGAGGCTATTCGGATGGTCGACGACATGCTCTCCCCTCCCGATGTCGTGGACGATCTCGGGGCTGAGGCTCAGGCCTTAGCGGGCAGCAGGACTGGGGCCAGGGAGGTGACAGGGTCAACTCAGGTTGGAACGAGCGGGGAGAGGTTTCAGCCAGGCTACCACATGTCCTGTTTAGTTCGTTGGGCTGCCAAGCATGCCCCGAAGGAGGAGATAACCAGCCTTCTCACCAAGTCGGATGAGTCTTTTATCAATGACATGGCTTCCGTCTTTTACGGTGTACTTCTATCAACTTTTTATGCCTTCGATATTTACTGTATTTGAATGCTCATTCTTTTATTTTTGTTTAGTCCATCCCAAGGCTCCTTCTGGCTCGGGAGAGATTGAGAAAGCTTGCGAAGAAAGACGCCGAGGTGGAAGCCCTCAGGGGTGAGGTTGGGACCTTGCGAAATGAGGCCACATTCCTTCGGATAGAGCAAGATGAACTTTGTTGGCAACTTGACGACGGGAAAGCCCGTGAGCTCCAGCTGAAGGGGGTCATGAGCGATCTCGAGGCCAGATGTCGTGCGGCTGCTGCTGAGCTATCCCAAGCCATAGCCCATGCAGACTCACTCACCAAGGAGAACGCCCGATTAGTGAATGCACTGGAGTTAACCAGGGCTGAGGCGATGGAAGAACTACACGGAGCGGTCTCCTAGGCGAAGGAGGCCCAACTGGCTGAAGACGAGGCCTCCCTGGCCTTGAAAATGGCTACTGCAGTAGATGCTTTTAAGACTTCAAAGGAGAGAGCCGCTGAAGCTACTAAGTTTTACAACTGTGGCTTCGAGCGTGCATGGACGCGATCGAGGATCTGTATCTGGATCTCAACCTTAAGCCTCTACTGCACGAAGATGCTGGGGAGAAGCCCTCTAGAGACGTTCGCCCAGATTAGGCTCCCGCCTCTCAAGCTCCTCTGACTAGATAGTTTCCAATATTTCTCTTTTTATGACTTCTCTTTTTTTTTGAACTGGTCTTTTGGTGCATGATTTGGTGGATGATATATTTTTTTACCCTCTGGAGAGGGCATGTGGATGATGATTTTTTATATGCTAATCCGTAGTTAATTTTTGGATAGTGATTATTAATTGTTGATTATCAAGCCGATTCATCGACAGGTTGGTTTATTTCGGGGCATTGCCGAGCCGTCACCTTGACAAGTCAGCTTATTTCAATGTCATTTCGTAGAACTCTGTGGTATTGTAATTGTTAGGACCTGACCCCTAGGGGATCAGTTCCTCCCACGATTGGCGAGAGACGTTTAGTAAACTCGTTGGTCGGATGACAAACCGATTTCTCTGTCAAGGAGTCGGGTCATCTATAGGCGTTTTTCCCCTAACATGAGGGGATGCCTTGTAGAATTTTCATGAGATAACGTACCAACCCCTTCTTTAAGGGATCAGTTTGTTGAGTCGGCCCCTGATTATGAGAGGTAACTTATTTATAGTAAACAATCCACCCATGTAGATACGAAACAATGTGCATTTTATTGAGAGCCTTAAAGGTTATTCGCTCGAAGGCGTATGCTTATTGGGGGCCCTCATCGGCCATTACATCAAGGGCAGTAAAGTTTTAGGTGCTCAGCATTCCAGGGGTGGGGGAGCTGACAGCCCTTGATGTCTTCTAAAATGTAGGAGTCAGATTTGGATGATCGGACCACACGATAAGGCCCTTCCTAGTTAGGTTTGAGTGTCCCAGCCCTCGGCTCTGCGGTGTTCTAT
Organism: Magnolia kwangsiensis; assembly: GCA_037074715.1. Lineage (NCBI taxonomy): Eukaryota > Viridiplantae > Streptophyta > Magnoliopsida > Magnoliales > Magnoliaceae > Magnolia > Magnolia kwangsiensis. Next base: position 6,963,468 of record CM073584.1, read on the forward strand.
AAGACTCGGCGAAGGACTAAGTCCCCTAGACGAAACCGCGTAGTCTTGACCTTGGAATTATAAAATCGTGCCACCTGTTGGTGTTGAGCAGCAACCTGGAGTCTAGAGATGTCTCTGGCTACCTCAAGTAGATCCAGGTTGGCTGCAATCTGCTTGGTGTTTTGATTCTACCGACAGTTTCTGACTTGAGTTGTGGGGAGACCAATCTCGACCGGTACCATTGCTTCTGAACAGTAAGAAAGTGTAACACCCTGAAAATCGGGGGTCGTGTATAAACTCAACTCCCGAGTTCCAGACCGTCACTTATGCAACAAAAATGGTTATGATTCAATGTTGTCTGATTTAAAGCATTCACATGAGTAAAAGTATACCAAAACTGCAATTCATACTTCAGATCCAGTGATAAAAGCAAGCGGAAGACTAAACAATATATATATCACTGTATGGAAAAACAAAGTAATCTCAGCTGTCTCCAAAGTATGACTACATCTCTGAGTCTCATATACATGTAAATAGACAAAAGAATAAGTTCAAAATAGTCCCACTGAAGTCCCCCTCGATCCAGGTCACCTACGGGAAGCCGTCGTGATACTGCATATACGAGAACTCATCCTGGTCCTCGTCAATCTCCGGCTCCACCTCCTGGATCTCGTCCTCACCTGCAACTACAACAGGGTCTGGTGGGTGTTGCAAACACCATCCCGTAACGTGGGAATGAGTGATCAACTCAGTGGAATCATAGAGCAAAGATTAGCATGTTCACAATTCAATCACGCGATAATAGTAAAGCAGTAAATCAGATAATCCTAATACTGTTGTTAATGCAAGATGATATGACGTGATGTATACCCTCACCGACGATCACCCTCATGCGGCAACATCTTATGACCGCGGCATGCCACACTCCCTAGAGTGCTCCACATCTTCCAGGCACATGCAATGCTATGGTGATATGATTACCAAGTTGTTATTAGTCCATTCAAACAGCAGGATTGGGAAACTAAGGTAATTCCCTTGTATCAATCCCAACACGGATCCTGTCTAGGGTCGTCACTCCTAGTAATCTCATACGATGTACATTTCGTAGGTCACTGCAAGGGCTGCCAGGGCTGTTGCTCGCACTCGTTGCACCGCTCCCCCATCACCTTATCAATACAGGCCTACTGTACTCAACTGCACGGAAGGGTCGTCGCCTCCCGTGGACTCAGAATACGCTCGCGGTCACTACAAAGGGCTCGTCGCCTGATCAGTGTAGGCCGACAGCTAGAATATAGTGTCTCATACCACCATAATCTGCTCACGAGTTTAGGTGCTCACTGGTCACTACGGGGAGGTTTGTGGCCCCAGCGTAGGCCGACAGCTCGACCACGGTGTCCCATACCACCATGCCCGGCTCATGAGTCTTTGTGGATCAAGGTACCACGGTTAATAGGGTTTACAATGGTAAGTTCAGTACCCTAGGTTCAAGCAGTTATGATACATACAAGGTGAACAAACATCGGCCAGTCGGGTTACTTGACGGGCTCGACTAGCGCGATCGCATCTCGAATTGAACGACATGAAGTGCGTAAAACACTTCGCGTGGCCTAACCACTGCCGCCAACTCTCAACACGACTCACATTCATCGACGCGTCGTTCGTGGCTATGACCAGTCAGCCACGAATTCGTTCGGTTACCGACTGCCTGGACTAAGTCAAGTCCCACACATCTATTGAATTACATTAACGCTATATACCAGGGTATTGGAATTGAAACACATCATGTGAGCATGTTAGCACATGTTATAACATTCAACTTAGGCAAATCTTCAAGGCATACTTCCCATGTATATTCAACTTAAGCAAATCTTCAAGGCGTACTTTCTATGCATGTAGTGTAATCATGCATAAGGTAAGCATGTAGGAAATCATTTAGGTCAGCATATTAATCATGAAATCAATCTCAATCTACTACATAACATCATTTAATTCAATACATAATAATACAAGCATTTATATAAACACATACACTACACACTTAAGTCCACATATAGTATGTCGACCCAACGTGCGCAACTTGGCGAATCTCTTCGCCAAACTGATTATTCAAGCATTGCTAACTCTCTAATGCGGCGACAATTCATGTCAATCACGTCAGCAAATTATGCATGGAGACCGTACTTCCTACAAATGACTAAAATGCCCTAAATCTCATATTCTTCGTTAATTTGCGAAACAGGAAACGGAGAGCATGTTGTACATGTCAAACGGCGATGCCGTCGATAATCTACTATTAAACGACATTGAAAGCGTTGTAAACCGTCAATCAAAGCGTCTAAAATCCTCACCTAGTCTCTTACGGTCACGGGATTTTGAACGGAGCGTGTACGCTTCGTCTACGGCTGTAAGAGAACCTGATTCATGAATTACGTTAGCTACCATGCTCAGAATCTACGTAAACCCTAAATCAGCAAGTTTTTGGGGTTTTTCTATACCTAAAAAAGTGGAAAAATCACCAGCCAGGTGATTGGAATGAAGTGTTGAAGCAGCACTGTCAGGGACTCGGATGCGGGAAAAATCTCCTCTTCCCTTTCTCTCAAACTCTCTCTCTCTTTTCTAGGGTTTGTGAAATTCGGATGCAAGGAAGGAATGAGGGTTTCAACCCCTTTTATAAGCTTGGAAACGCCGAAAATAGGCTCCGGGACGAAGTTTACTTAATGCCTATCCATTTCGGGGCTGTTTCGGTCCAAAAACTGATTTCTGGTGGTCCCCTGGTCGATTGCGATCAGACTTAAGCTCATGGGTACCAGATGTACCTCGTATTAAGTTTTCAGTCTGGCAGGGTTCGCAGATCGCACGTAGCGGACCAGTTTCAGTTCAACGGTCACCGCACATAGATCAGGGCTGAAAGTCTCATGATAATAAATAGAAATTTTTCCTGATCCGAGGGTGTAATATGGATGAATTCTGACGGTCAGAACGCTTAATACTGACGCGTCAAGTCGTGTGCCAGATTTGAATTTGAAATTCCCAATTCGTCCCTATTCGCGGTCGCTTCAGTCCGGGTTCAACGAAATACTCTGTGATTATCAGTTTGACTTGATTTTCGAGATGATTGTCAAGTCCAGCTGGGCGGTTCTAACGGTCTAAGATAGGAGGTATCGGACCTTCGACGCGCGGTCTAAATCCAATACAAAAGTTCAATATGGTCCAGAGGACAAACCTGCTTAGAGTTTGATCCAAGGTTATAGAGTATTGTAGAGTTGTCTGTTCTACTCGATTTGGGTCTTGTAGAACGTATTTAAAGTGATCAGGGACTATTTCCCAGCTACTCTAGTGTTGCGCTAGCTAACTTACGTTTAATTTCCATGGAAATTATTTATACGCGATTTCGGGTCAAATCGGTACTCGATTCCAAGTACGGATTTTTCACGGGCGTTACAATCTACCCCCCTTAACAAATAATTTCGTCCTCGAAATTTGTACCTGTTCGTACTCCTCGAGAAGTTGTGGGTAGTTCTTTCTGATCTCGGCTTCTGTCTCCCAAGTAGCCTCCTCCTCAGAGTGATGCGTCCATAGTACCTTCACAAGGGGAATCACCTTGCTACGCAGTACCTGCTCCTTCCGGTCTAAGATGCGTGTCGGTCGAAGGATATAAGTAACATCCTCTCCTAACTGCACCTGCTCCCATCTGATGATATGGGAAGGATCAGCAACGTACTTCTTCAGCATAGAAACATGAAATACGTTGTGGACGCTCGCGAGGGGCGTGGGTAAAGCCAATCGGTAAGCCACTGCTCCCACACGATCGAGGATCTGAAATGGACCAATGAATCGCGGTGCCAGCTTCCCCTTCTTCCCGAACCGAAGGACTCCCTTCATAGGGGAAACTCGCAAAAACACATGATTCCCGACTGTGAACTCTAGTGGCCGTCGTCTCGTATCGGCGTAGCTCTTCTGTCTGCTCTGCGCTGTAAGAAGCTGACGTCGAATAATATCAATCTTCTCTGACGTCGCCTGCACCAACTCTGGGCCAATCAAGCTGCGCTCACCGACCTCTAACCAGCAATGCGGTACGCGACAAGGTCGCCCATACAGCGCCTCATAAGGTGCCATGCCGATACTCGTCTGGAAGCTATTGTTGTACGCAAACTCGCATATGCAAGACAGTCATCCCAACTATCCTTGAAGTCCAATGCGCAAGCCCGCAACATGTCCTCCAGGATCTGGTTCACTCGCTCCGTCTGTCCGTCCGTCTGTGGGTGGAAGGCAGTACTGAACTTCAACTTCACACCCATAGCCTCCTGAATGCGAGTCCAGAAAATAGAAGTGAACCGCGTGTCTCTGTCCGACACGATCTCCAACGGAACTCCATGCAGACGCACAATCTCTCGGATATACAATCTAGCCAGCTCGTCTGCAGAGTTCGTAACTCTGATCGGTAGGAAGTGCGCCGACTTCGTCAATCGGTCGACGATCACCCAAATGGAATCATGCCCCTTCCTCGTCTTCGGCAACCCAGAAATGAAATCCATGGAAATGAAATCCCACTTCCACTCTGCAATCGGCATAGGCTGCAAAAGTTCAGGTGGTCGGCGATGCTCTGCCTTCACCTGCTGACAAGTGAGACAACGGGACACGAACTCAGCTATGTGGGTCTTCATACCTTCCCACCAATACGTCCTCTTCACGTCACGATACATCTTGGTGCTGCCAGGATGCATCGCGAGTCTAGTAGAATGCGCAGCCTCGAGAATCTCTCGTCTCAAGTCAGGGACATCTGGGACGCATAGGCGGCCACAGTAACGTAAGCCCCCATCCATACCAACTCACCAGTCGGTGTCAGCATCATCACTGGCCTGCTCTCGAAGCTCAGTAAGATGCGCGTCGTCCCTCTGCGCCTCGATGACACGGTCATCGATCTGGGATCGCACCTGTACTTGTGCGATGAACTCAAATGGCTCCTCTACGGTGAGTTTCTGCTCAAAGTCTCGCAAAAACTCAACCATATCCCACTCGGCAACCATCAGCGGAGCCGCAAACTCTATCGCCTTCTTGCGGCTCAACGCATCAGCCACAAGGTTCGCCTTCCCAGGATAGTAAGAGACTTCAAACTTGAAGTCCTTCAGCGTCTCCATCCATCGCCGCTGCCTCATATTCAAGTCTCGGTGTGTGAATATGTACTTGAGGCTCTTGTGGTCGCAAAAGAGCTCGAACTCCTCTCCGTAGAGGTAATGTCTCCAGAGTCTCAGTGCGAATATAACGGCTGCCAACTCCAGGTCGTGTGTAGGGTAATTCTCCTCGTGCTTCCTTAATTGTCTCGAGGCATACGAAATTACCCTGTCCTTCTGCATAAAGACACAACCCAAACCAACGCTAGACGCGTCAGTGTATATAGTGTATCTAACCCCCTGCTCTGGCAATACTAGCATAGGGGCGGACGTAAGTCTGTCCTTCAGCTCCTGAAAAGCTGACTCCGCCTTATCATTCCAGGCGAACTTCACGTCCTTCCGTGTCAACTGAGATAAGGGTCTCGCGATCTTCGAGAAATCCTGAATGAAGCGCCGATAGTAACCAGCGAGACCCAAGAAACTCCTCACCTCAGTGATAGAACCAGGCTGCTCCCAGTCCTGCACCGCAGCTACCTTAGACAGGTCAACTGCCATGCCATCCTTGGACACCACGTGTCCCAGAAACTTCACCTCCTGCTTCCAGAAGTCGCACTTCTTATACTGTGCGAACAACTGATGTCGTCTGAGCGTATCAAGGACCAAACGCAAGTGCTCCTCATGCTCCTCTCGACTCCTAGAGTATACCAAAATGTCGTCTATGAAGACAACGACGAATCGATAGAGGAAAGGCCGAAAAACCCGGTTCATCAGATCCATGAACACGGCCGGTGCATTCGTGAGACCGAACGACATCACGAGGAACTCGTAGTGGCCAAAACTGGTCCTGAATGCTGTCTTCTGCACGTCCTCATCTCTGACGCGCAGCTGATGATATCCTGACTGAAGATCAATCTTCGAGAAGTACTGCGCTCCTCTCAACTGATCAAACAAGTCATCGATCCTGGGCAAAGGGTACTTGTTCTTCACCGTGAGCTGGTTCAGCCTGCGATAATCAATACACAATTGCAGCGAACCATCCTTCTTCTTCACGAATAAGACCGGTGCTCCCCAAGGAGACACGCTAGGCCGTATAAAGCCAAGCTCTAGCAGACCATCAATCTGCGTCCTCAACTCCTCCATCTCACATGGTGCCATGCGATACGTCGGCAGTGAGACGGGTGTAGAACCAGGAACCAGATCGATAGTGAAATCGATCTCACGTCGGGGCGACAAACCAGGGATCTTCCTGAACAGATCCCCGAACTCAGAAACAACTGGCGTCTGCTCAAGTACCTGGGCACCAGCGTCGCGCAATAGAGTGGCGTAGCTAAGAATGAGGAAAGGAAGATTTACCCGCACTGGAAATGTGAAGGATGCACCCTCAGGCTCGTACGCTGTGACTATACGAGTCTCGCAGTCAATCTCGGCTCTCGCTGCAGTCAACCAATCCATGCCAAGAATGACGTCGAGATAAACGAGCGAGGGATCGACGACCAGATCAAGAGTCATCGTCCTGCCTCCCAGATCAACCAAACAACCCTCACACATCTGGGTGACATCCGAAAAATCTCCATGAGCTGCAAAGACTCGTACGCTATCCATAGTGATAGTCTGCAACCCAAGACGTCTGACCACGGCACGCGATATCAAAGAAATCGTGGAACCAGTGTCCACCATGATAAGAACGGGAGTACCTCCGATATGGCCCGTGACCTCGAAGGCTGAATGCTGGAAAGTCGGCGTCGTAGCTGCCTCAGCGGTCAGTGCATGAACTCGAGCCTGCTGTGGCCGGTTCGGCCGCTGTGTCAAGGGCCGTAGAGGCTGTCGAATCTGCGATACCGTAGGTCTGAACGAAGGATGCGCAGGAGCTGACCGTATAGGCGGTGCTGATATCGCCTGTGGACGTACACGATCAATCTTCTGCGGCGGCGAGAACCCACTGTCCCGCATCCGGGAAAAGCAACTCTGTGCTAAATGGCCCGTCCTCCCACAGTATGAGCATGATAAATCAGGGCGCCGAAACGGTCGTACAGGCGCCGTGGTCCTGGTAGGAGGATCAATGCGAGGCCTCTTGCCCGCGAAGGGCCTGTCTGGCAAATTCGGTCGCGGCCTAGAAGTAGTCGGGCCTCGAGATCGCGCAAGTCGATCCACGTCCTGCTCTGCCCGCATGGACATGTGAACCAACTCCGCATAGGAGGGGAAACTGACACAGCACATCTTCGACCGAATATCCGGTCGCAAGCCCTCCAAAAAGCACCGTATGTGCATCTGCTCATCAGCTAGAATCGTCGGGACGTACCTGCCCAACTCTGTGAACCGATGCTCATACTCGGTAACCGTCATCGCTGCCTGCCTGAGACGGAGAAACTCATTCTCCCTCTCGTGCCTGTAGGTCTGGGGATAATACTTCTCATGGAAGCGGAACTCGAATGCTGCCCATGTCCATACGAAATCTGCAGCAACAGTCCGCAATATACTATCCCACCACATACTGGCCTCTCTCTCAAATAGGAAGGTAGCCAGCTCTACCTGCTCAGTCTCGGTACAGTGCAACATGCGTAGAATCTTCGACACTCGGTCGAGCCAAAACTCTGCCTCCTCGGGTCTGTGAGAACCCGAAAAAGTAGGAGGCCGCAAGCGCTGAAATCGCTCCAGTAGGCCCCGTGTGTCGGCAGGATTCCCCGCAGGGAAAGCAGGCTGCGCAGGATGTGCTATGCCCTCATCCTGGGCGTAAGTATAGGCATCCTCAGCTGGATGCGCAGGTGGTGCAGGTGGAGTAGAGGTAGTCGCACCCCCACCCTGGGCTAAAGTCCCAACTATAGTGGTCAAAAGCTGCTGCTGCTGTAGCATCATAGCCATCATCTGCTCGAATCTATCAGGGGGTGGAGCAGGCTGTGGCGGATGAGGTGCGGAAGTAGATGCGCGCTGTGGCTCTCTAACTGATGGTGTAAATGGCGGAGGTCCATCTGTAGGACCAACAGCAGGCTGAGACGATCGAACAGTCTCAGGAATCGGGCCCACAGCAGGGTCCGGACGAGTGCCAGACTGAGAAGGAGTCTGATCCATCTGCTCAGACAATGAAAGCTGAACCGCGCTCCTCGTAATCTTAGGTGGCATTCCCTATATTCAAAATAGGGCGCAACCTTGTCAGTCTCAAGTGCACATATACACCACAATCATTCACTAAAGAGTCAAAGGCATTCCATGCATTTCAATTAATCAAAATTGTCACAATACAAGGGATATATCCTTACAAGCATCCTGACTAGAATGACATGAAAATTAAAACAGTTAAGCAACAGCAACATAAGCAAGGCACTAGCCCTAATAGGCTTTACACACATAAAACAGGAAATGGCTAACTACTAATAACAACATCAAAGATCGCATCGCTAGTCGGAATCTGGTGACGGAGGAGGAGCACCCTTATCCTGTAAGCAACACAGGATTGCCTTCAAGGTGCGAGTCACCTTGCCACATTTCTTCTTCGTAACGGCCTTAGCATCAGCGACCTCTGCTCGAAGTTCTTGGACTTCCCTTCGCAAAGCAGTCTGGCTCTCCTCCATCCGAGTAATGCGATCGTCGATAGTAGCCTGCGCAGAAGGAGGAGGGCTCTCATCAGTATCCTGAGCCTCCTCTTCTGCTTCTTCCTGAACCTCTTCCTGAACCTCTGCTCTAGGTTCTTCTTCGTTTTGATCTTCCTCTTCATCAAAATCATCCCCACTATCCCTTTCAAGTTGATTTTCACGGTATTGCGACCCAATCTTCATCTTGAGCATTGTCGACTCATCGATGGTGTGAATCGATACCGGCAATTCGGGTCTAAGTCTATAGGCAAACTCAAGCGCAATCTTGCAAATGAGTCGGCCAAAGGGAAGCGATTCGGATGTTCTCCTTGACCTGGCTATGAGAACTATCTGTCGTAAGATGAAAGTGGCCATACATACGTTCTCTCCCTGGGCCACCAGAAATAAGAAATCGACCATAAGACGTGTACATTCAATGCGGTTCGTCGACCTAGGATATACATTGAACGTGCAGATATGATGCAGCAGGCGCAAATCCTCAGACATGTACGACGCCTTGAGGCTATTATTAGGCTGCCATGGAACCAACTTACCGCACAGAAACCTGGTGCGGCGATCTCGTTCACGTCTAGTCCTCAAATTCTTCTCACTTGGATGCACATCACCTAGAGGCACATTGAGAAGTCGCGCAACCAACCGGACGTCGATCGTAGCCATCCGATCTCTAGCAAAAGGGATTTTGAACTGCAAAGGCTCCAAGGTAGGATTCTGGATGCTTGCATAGAAGGCACGAACAGTGCTCACATTAGCACGAGTGCGAGCTTCAAAGATCGGTCCCCAGTGCGCAGCTTCAATGCGTTCGAACAACAGATATTCGCCGAACAATCGCCCATCTACGTCCGCCTCAAATAACACTCTACGGTCAGTGTATTCACCATGAGGCATCTCTGATAGAATGGTTCGTCCAAGATGTGCATGGGGATCCAAATCCCGCTTTGTACGGCACTCCAGGACTGCAGCTGGACCTGCGGCAGCGCTTGAACTTGCGGCACCACCCCGCGGTCTTCTCAATCGAGCAGAGCGGCTCGGCTCAGCCTCGTCTGTTGCAGTTTTCCTCTTACCCATTAAAGATATGATGGATGAGAGTGACAAAAGGCCCAAAATGGCTTCCACAAAAGCCATGGAAAACGTCGAAAATGCGGAGAAATGGCTGCCCAATCTGACAAAAGGAAATCTAGGCGTCGTAGAGGGACACTTCAAGCTTCCCAAGGCTGTACTTTCAGGGAAAAATACAAACAAAAAGATGGGATGGAGCAGCTCACGATTTCAGCTATATTTGAGGGATTTTGGAGCTCCAAATGGAGAAATCTTCAAGGAAAGAGGCTGTCAACACCCAATAACTGATGGGTGGTGGTCGGTTTTGGCCAAGGAAGGGTTTAGAGGTGGTGTGGGACGCTAGGGTTTGGAATAGGTTGCTGAAAATCGAATCTAGGCTATGTAAGGGGGCTGTTTGTGAAGGAGAGGTGGGTTTTGGGGGTTTTCGTGATGTGAGAGGTACATAGGGGTGATGTGGACCCTATTTAAGGGAGTGCGCCCGAAGGACGGCACCAACGGAGGTCGCCGGCCGGCGATGCATCGCCCGGCCGGCGATGGCATCGCCGGTCAACTCTCAAGTTGACCAGTGGGACCCCATGGGTCTGGTCCCCTATGGTCCCAGGGTCCCAAAAAGTTAGGTCCCACCCCCTGGTTCATACTAATTTGGTCTCTATGAGCCCAAACATGTGTTCGGGGCTTTCTGGGTCCACATCGTAATCCCGAATACCAAATCATATGATGCAGCATATGAATTTGGGGTAGAAGGAGCCAGTACACCTATCTAGCTCCTTAGTTGCTAAATAAAGTGAAGTTAGAATGGCCTTAAGGCCATTTTTCATGAAATTTTACTATTCACTGTAAAATCTGGTGAATGTACTAATTTGTGTTATTTTCACATTAGGTTTGATTCCTAACATGAAATGGATAAGAAAGAACTGAAGGTTGAAGTGTTTAGAGAAGGAATTTTGAAGATTTTTGGTGAAACGGGGTTTTTAAGCCCTGGCGATTGATTACAGGAGTCGTGGTCATCCCACGGCCCAAGGAGTCACTTTTACGGTTTAAAACCGCTCATAGGACGTCTCCACCCGACTTCCTAAAGCCTAGAAGTGATTCGGGTTGCTTTACGTGACCCGAGATACCTTACAGACTCGATCTTGCGATCGATCCTTATAGACTTCGCCTATCGGCGAATCTGTGATCCTAGAAGTGTTTCTAGACCCTGCTCGCACCCACCTAAGTCAAAGGAAGCGACAGCGTACGTCGCAAGACCATAACCCAGGCCCAGTATACTCTCATTCATGCTCTGATACCAACTTGTAACACCCTGAAAATCGGGGGTCGTGTATAAACTCAACTCCCGAGTTCCAGACCGTCACTTATGCAACAAAAATGGTTATGATTCAATGTTGTCTGATTTAAAGCATTCACATGAGTAAAAGTATACCAAAACTGCAATTCATACTTCAGATCCAGTGATAAAAGCAAGCGGAAGACTAAACAATATATATATCACTGTATGGAAAAACAAAGTAATCTCAGCTGTCTCCAAAGTATGACTACATCTCTGAGTCTCATATACATGTAAATAAACAAAAGAATAAGTTCAAAATAGTCCCACTGAAGTCCCCCTCGATCCAGGTCACCTACGGGAAGCCGTCGTGATACTGCATATACGAGAACTCATCCTGGTCCTCGTCAATCTCCGGCTCCACCTCCTGGATCTCGTCCTCACCTGCAACTACAACAGGGTCTGGTGGGTGTTGCAAACACCATCCCGTAACGTGGGAATGAGTGATCAACTCAGTGGAATCATAGAGCAAAGATTAGCATGTTCACAATTCAATCACGCGATAATAGTAAAGCAGTAAATCAGACAATCCTAATACTGTTGTTAATGCAAGATGATATGACGTGATGTATGCCCTCACCGACGATCACCCTCATGCGGCAACATCTTACGACTGCGGCATGCCACACTCCCTAGAGTGCTCCACATCTTCCAGGCACATGCAATGCTATGGTGATATGATTACCAAGTTGTTATTAGTCCATTCAAACAGCAGGATTGGGAAACTAAGGTACTTCCCTTGTATCAATCCCAACACGGATCCTGTCTAGGGTCGTCACTCCTAGTAATCTCATACGATGTACATTTCGTAGGTCACTGCAAGGGCTGCCAGGGCTGTTGCTCGCACTCGTTGCACCGCTCCCCCATCACCTTATCAATACAGGCCTACTGTACTCTACTGCACGGAAGGGTCGTCGCCTCCCGTGGACTCAGAATACGCTCGCGGTCACTACAAAGGGCTCGTCGCCTGATCAGTGTAGGCCGACAGCTAGAATATAGTGTCCCATACCACCATAATCTGCTCACGAGTTTAGGTGCTCACTGGTCACTACGGGGAGGTTTGTGGCCCCAGCGTAGGCCGACAGCTCGACCACGGTGTCCCATACCACCATGCCCGGCTCATGAGTCTTTGTGGATCAAGGTACCACGGTTAATAGGGTTTACAATGGTAAGTTCAGTACCCTAGGTTCAAGCAGTTATGATACATACAAGGTGAACAAACATCGGCCAGTCGGGTTACTTGACGGGCTCGACTAGCGCGATCGCATCTCGAATTGAACGACATGAAGTGCGTAAAACACTTCGCGTGGCCTAACCACTGCCGCCAACTCTCAACACGACTCACATTCATCGACGCGTCGTTCGTGGCTATGACCAGTCAGCCACGAATTCGTTCGGTTACCGACTGCCTGGACTAAGTCAAGTCCCACACATCTATTGAATTACATTAACGCTATATACCAGGGTATTGGAATTGAAACACATCATGTGAGCATGTTAGCACATGTTATAACATTCAACTTAGGCAAATCTTCAAGGCATACTTCCCATGTATATTCAACTTAAGCAAATCTTCAAGGCATACTTTCTATGCATGTAGTGTAATCATGCATAAGGTAAGCATGTAGGAAATCATTTAGGTCAGCATATTAATCATGAAATCAATCTCAATCTACTACATAACATCATTTAATTCAATACATAATAATACAAGCATTTATACAAACACATACACTACACACTTAAGTCCACATATAGTATGTCGACCCAACGTGCGCAACTTGGCGAATCTCTTCGCCAAACTGATTATGCAAGCATTCCTAACTCTCTAATGCGGCGACAATTCATGTCAATCACGTCAGCAAATTATGCATGGAGACCGTACTTCCTACAAATGACTAAAATGCCCTAAATCTCATATTCTTCGTTAATTTGCGAAACAGGAAACGGAGAGCATGTTGTACATGTCAAACGGTGATGCCGTCGATAATCTACTATTAAACGACATTGAAAGCGTTGTAAACCGTCATTCAAAGCGTCTAAAATCCTCACCTAGTCTCTTACGGTCGCGGGATTTTGAACGGAGCGTGTACGCTTCGTCTACGGCTGTAAGAGAACCTGATTCATGAATTACGTTAGCTACCATGCTCAGAATCTACGTAAACCCTAAATCAGCAAGTTTTTGGAATTTTTCTATACCTGAAAAAGTGGAAAAATCACCAGCCAGGTGATTGGAATGAAGTGTTGAAGCAGCACTGTCAGGGGCTCGGATGCGGGAAAAATCTCCTCTTCCCTTTCTCTCAAACTCTCTCTCTCTTTTCTAGGGTTTGTGAAATTCGGATGCAAGGAAGGAATGAGGGTTTCAACCCCTTTTATAAGCTTGGAAACGCCGAAAATAGGCTCCGGGACGAAGTTTACTTAATGTCTATCCATTTCGGGGCTGTTTCGGTCCAAAAACTGATTTCTGGTGGTCCCCTGGTCGATTGCGATCAGACTTAAGCTCATGGGTACCAGATGTACCTCGTATTAAGTTTTCAGTCTGGCAGGGTTCGCAGATCGCACGTAGCGGACCAGTTTCAGTTCAGCGGTCACCGCACATAGATCAGGGCTGAAAGTCTCATGATAATAAATAGAAATTTTTCCTGATCCGAGGGTGTAATCTGGATGAATTCTGACGGTCAGAACGCTTAATACTGACGCGTCAAGTCGTGTGCCAGATTTGAATTTGAAATTCCCAATTCGTCCCTATTCGCGGTCGCTTCAGTCCGGGTTCAACGAAATACTCTGTGATTATCAGTTTGACTTGATTTTCGAGATGATTATCAAGTCCAGCTGGGCGGTTCTAACGATCTAAGATAGGAGGTATCGGACCTTCGACGCGCGGTCTAAATCTAATACAAAAGTTCAATATGGTCCAGAGGACAAACCTGCTTAGAGTTTGATCCAAGGTTATAGAGTATTGTAGAGTTGTCTGTTCTACTCGATTTGGGTCTTGTAGAACGTATTTAAAGTGATCAGGGACTATTTCTCAGCTACTCTAGTGTTGCGCTAGCTAACTTACGTTTAATTTCCAATGAAATTATTTATACGCGATTTCGGGTCAAATCGGTACTCGATTCCAAGTACGGATTTTTCACGGGCGTTACAGAAAGCGAGAATGGAGTTTTCCCAGTGGATGACTAAGTCGTAGTCCTGTAAGCCTAGAGGACGAATGGAAGCTTCTCAGCCCAGTTGCCTTTCGCTTTCTCTAGTTTTGTTTTGAGAGGTGTTTGATGACCTTGTTATCTGCTTCCACCTATCCATTGGATTGTGGGTGTTGAGGTGAAGAATACGCATTTGTGATGCCGAGCCCTTGATACATACTTCGGAAGTTGTTGTTATTAACTTGCTTGCCATTATCAGACACGATGGTGCGTGGAATCCTGAATCGGCGGATGATGTTCTTCCAAACAAAATTGATCACCTTTTGGCTGGTGATTTTTGCAATAGGCTCGACTTCGGCCCACCTGGTGAAGTAGTCGACCGCGATAATGGTGAACTTAACTTGCCCTTTCCCGGTGGGTAGAGGTCCAATGATGTCGATCCCCCACTAAACGAACGGCCACGAGCAGCTTATAAGAGTCATTTCTTCTGCAGGTTGCCTCGGCACTACCACGTATCGTTGACATTTGTCGTACCTTTGGACATAGCTCTTCGAATCCTCCCTGATAGTCGGCCAAAAATATCCCTAGCAAAGTATTTTCAGAGCCAGGGCTCAACCACCAGAATAATTTTTGCAAATGCCTTCATGAATTTCTCGAATCACGTAATCCACTTTATCAAGACGGAGGCACCTGAGATAAGGCCGTGAATGCCCTTTCTTGTATAATATCCCGTCCAGAACTATGTACCTTGCTGCTCTGACTCTCAGGCGTCTGGCTTCCAACTTATCCAAGGGGACCTCTCCAGATGTGAGGTAGCCATAAATGGGATCATCCAGCTCAGAACTTCGTCGACTGGATTGACCGTTTTCTTCTCCATTTGGTCGATGCTCAGATATTCTATGAACTCTACGGAAATGACTCACAGGATCTTCCCTTCCATGGCTAGCTTTGCTAGGGTGTTAGCCCAAGAATTCTCCATCCTAGGAATCTGATTGATAGTGTAGCTCTAGAATCCTTTTATTAGTTTTCTTGCTTCGGCTAAGTAAGCTACCATCCTAGTCTCCTTAGCCTCATATTCGGTGGAGATATGATTTACCACCAACTGAGAATCACATTGCACTTGGAGAGACTAAACCCCCAAACTAGCCGCCAGTCTAAGTCCAGCCAACAGGGCCTCGTATTCTGCCTCATTGTTAAAGGCATTGAAACCAAGTTTGATCGCATACTGGATGGGTGTAAAATCGGGCGCAACCAGGACGATTCCTACTTCGGCACGTTTGGCATTGGACGACCCATCCACATAAAGAACTCATCCTAGCTCTGATACTTTCTCTTGATCTGTCCCTTGATTACTCAGAGGAACATGCGAAGGAGTCTCCTCTACTTCGGTGCTGATCCTCTCTCCGTCCAAGGTGGTGAATTCTGCAATGAAGTCAGCTACAACTTGGCCCTTGATTGCCGTCCTTGGTCAGAACTGGATATAGAACTTCCTGAGTTCGATTGCCCACTTGGTTAGCCGACCCGACACTTCGGGCCTTTGGAGGACTTGTTTAAGAGGAGAATCGGTCAAGACGATAACAGAATGAGCCTAGAAGTACGGACGTAATCTCCGAGCTGAGATAATGAGGTAGAGCACCAATTTCTCCAGGGCTGGATATCTTGTTTCAGCTGGAAGCATGTCTTTGCTCACATAGTATACGGGATGTTGCTTGCCCCCTACTTCTTTGATTAGGGCCGAGCTGATAGCTAAGGCCGAGACAGCAAGATACAAGAATAGGGGCTCACCTTCTTCGGGCTTAGACAGCAGAGGTGGCGAACCCAAATACAGCTTCACTTGCTGAAAAGCTTATTCGCATTCCAACGCCCATTATGCCTTCTTATGACCCTTCAACTACTAAAAGAAGGGGAGACACTTATCTGTGGCTCTGGATATGAATCGTCCGAGCGCTGCTACTCGTTCGGTGAGGTATTGTATCTCCTTGATAGTTCGAGGCAAGCTCATATCAAGGAGGGTCTTGATCTTATCAGGGTTTACTTCAATGCCCCTCTGGCTGACTTGAAACCAATGGAATTTACCAGAGCCAACCTCGAAAATATACTTCGTGGGATTCAACTTTATTTGGTACTTTAGGAGGATGTCGAAGGTTTCTCCAAGATCCACCAAGTGATCGGATGCCTTAGTGCTCTTAACCAGCATGTCGTCGATGTAAACTTTCATAATATGCCCGATCTATTTGGCGAACATCTGATTCACCAACCTTTAATATATGGCCCCAGCGTTCTTCAGGCCAAATGACATGATCCGGTAATAGTAGTCCCTTGTCAGTGACGAAGGTAGTCTTCTGCTTGTCTGGGGGATGCATTGTGATCTGGTTATACCTGGAGTAAGCATCCACAAATGAGACTAATTCGTGCCCGGCTGTGCTACCCACCAGCTGATCGATCCGAGGCAATGAAAAATTATTCTTCAGACAAGCCTTGTTCAGATCCAAGTAATTTACATAGACCCGCCATTTCTTATTAGCTTTCTTGATAAGGACTACGTTTACGATCCAGTCGGGATAGTGTACTTCCTCTATGAAGCCAACACTGAGCAGTATGGAGACTTCATCGACTATGGCTTCATACAGTTCGGTATCGAACGGTCTTCTCTTCTATTTTATGGATTTGTGATCTAGATCCACATTCAGCCTGTGGACCATGAAATCCAAAGAGATCCCGAGCATGTCCTCATGTGACCATGCGAAGACATCTCTGTGCTGTCACAGGAAGGCTAGCATCTTGGAGCATTGCTCGGAATTCAGCGATGTTCCGAGCTCAATAGTTCTGCTCGGGTCCGCCTCGTCGAGCGGCACTTTTTATAGGTCTTCCACAGATGAGTCTTCTGAAGGTCCTCTGGGATTTAGAATGTTAATGGTGAGTGCTTGCTTCACAGATCCTTCCTTCACTGCTATCGCGTAACATCTTCGGGCCTCACGCTGATTACCTCCGCCCTCGACGAAAAATTTCATCATCAGGTGATAGGTGGAGACGATAGCCTTCATTTCATTGAGAGAATGTCTGCCCAAAATGACATTGTGTACCGATGGTACATTGACAATGAGGAAGTCTACCATGAAGGTGACTCGATGTTATCCTTTTCCCACAGTCACAGGGAGGGAGATAGCTCCTTCGGAGATTACTGTTTCTCCGGCAAAGCCGTGTAGGGGGTCTTCACAGGTCTAAGGTGCTACCTCGGAATTCCCATTCTTTTAAAAGCCTTGGAGTAGATCGCATCAACTAAGCTTCCGGTGTCGACCGGGATATGGTACACCTTGTGGTTGGCTATGATCATAGTGACCACTAAGGTGTCGTCATGCGGATGTTGGATCCCATGCGTATCGTCTTCCGATAAGGTCATACTTCATGGGCTAACCAGGAGTTCCTTACACGGCCGCTCGGTCATGTGAATATAGTGTTCCAAATTAGACTTTCGAGAATGGGCTTTTCGAGCCCTGTTTGAGTCTTCTCCACCAGATGAGTCGCCGAAGATGGTGCAGATTTTGGCTATCTCTTCTGCGGTATTATTCGGCTGTTCTCGCTCCTCTTTCCGAGCTATTTTCTCTTCCTTGGTATACCAGCGCAGATGACCCTTACGGATAAGAGTCTCGATCTCATCTTTAAGGTCCATGCAGTCGGCCGTGTTGTGGTCATGGTCTTAGTGAAAACGACAATACTTTCGCTTATCTCGTTGATCCGGGTTGACCTTTATGCAAACAGGCTAATTCATAAGCTTGTGCCTCTGATGTCCAATAGAATTTGCTCTGTAGATGTGTTGAGGGGGGTATAAGAACGGTATTTACCATTCGATATTATGCTCAGACGACGATCGCGCGGAGCGCGGTCATCTGGTCCTTTGCTGGATGGATAAGGTTCTTCGTTCATTGGCTTTTTCCCCTTTCCAGACGATTCTGTCACTTGAACATTTTTGCGGGCGTTGGAGAATTCTTCGGCGTTAGTATATTTTTGAGCTCTAGTGACGAAGTCAGTTAACGTCTTTGGTGGATTCTTTCCAATGGAGAAGGCAAACTTTCTCTTTTTTAAATCACTGAACACGGCAAAGAGTGTCATCTTGTTGTCGTAATCTTCTACTTGTACCGCTTCCTTATTGAAGCGAGCGATTAGTCCTTCAATGACTCCTTAGGCTCTTGCTTGATGGTGAACAGATGAGTATTCAGCTTCCGACTCTTCTTACCACTTATGAACTGAGTAAGGAATAATCGGCTAAGTTCCGCGAAGGAACCAATGGAATTGGGTTTGAGCTGACGGTACCAACTCCGAACGGATCCTATGAGTGTGATCGAAAACCTCCTGCACATCATCGCATCCATTACTATCTAGATTTGCATCCATGAACAATAAGCCTCCACATACTTGGATGGGTCACCAGACCCAGAGCATTGAATGACGGAAGGTATCCGGAACCTCTGTGGCATCACCTCGCTCATGATCGCAGAGGTGAAGGGAGGCTCGGTCTCTTCCATCATTGTTTGAATGGCGGCGGGAACTGAAGATGGTTGTTGCTTCTTTTCTAGCGTTAGAATCTTGTTATTAAACTCTGCAAACCGTGTTTCTCATGGATCTTTGTTTTTCGCCACCATCTCTTGTGTGTTGTTTACTTCGGGAGTTCTCCTTCCCCTTCTCTTTTCTAGCTCGTGAAGGAGGTCTGTCGGTGTCAGGACCGAGGTGACTGAGGCATTCGTCATGGCAATTACCCTGGGGTTCTTCAAGATAGCCCCTGCAATCACGAGCCTCTGTTTCTGTCCACCAGACAATTGGGTTCCATGCTCACCAACCATCGCGTCAAGCTCCTACATAGATCAGTCCATTTTATTAGGTACTGAAACCTCTATCAAACAGACTGAAGACTTAACAAGACGATCGAGAAAGCGTATTACCTGCGGCAGCTTGTTTATGAGTTTTGCAGCATTGGCAAGCTCAGTTGCTGTCCTGATTTCTTCAAGCGTCGCACCTGCCTTTTCATATGCAATGTTCTCTTTGATAGAAGTCATAAACAAGATTGGCTCTTGGCCAACGAGTCCAATTTTCTCCCTTATCCACCCAACCTCAGGTTGATACCATCTACAAGAACTTCACCGGCTTCAGGATCGTAGAATCTCTCCACCAGGCTGATCACCGTCGACTTCCCGCTGCCGCTCTGTCCAACCAGAGCTGTGGTCGTGCCGCTTGGGACTTGTATTGAGAACCCAGAAAACACCTGAACATCGGGCCTTGCTGGGTACCTGAAGTACACATCCCTTAATTCAAGGTCACCCTTGATGTCTTCCAATACCATCCCGCTTATGTCATAGGCATCGATCTCTGGCTTCCGGTTGATCGTCATGAACATCATGTAAGCTGCAGTTTGCCCTTCTGCGAATGCATTCACTGATGGAGAACTGCTGTAATTTGCTAAAGCTTGCTTTTCACCCGTGAAGGATACAACCTTGCATACATCCAGGAAATCATCAATCAGCCAACATTCAAATGAGCACTGTACATCATATCTCTGGTTGTGTTTGGATGCAAAAGTGAATTGAATTGCAAAGTTTCAGTTTAATGAAGAGGAAGTAACAAAAACCAATGATTTTTCATAGTATTCATTGAGGGAATATCCCTCAAATTGCAGTCCAAGAAATTGCGATTTGGATCCCAGACTTGTCCAAATATGAATTCAAGGAAAATTACAATTGCATCATCTACAGTTGATTGGAAGGACTGAGTAATTGCAATTCAATTTGATTGTACATCCAACAAGACATGATTTGGTTATTTGGGCGTTTGATGTGATGGGCCTCACTAGTTTCCAAGTGAGCCTAAACTTGTAATGGCATATAACTAATTCAAATTAAACTGTCCAAATTATGTGTCCCTGTTTAGATGTATCATGAACCTATAATTATGCTTATTTCTTTGCTGAATATCAGATCGATGGACATTTATTAAACAGTTAAAAATATAAATATATAATTATCCTATGTCAACCAACAAGTGTTTCACAGAACAAAGGCAGGGATTGTCCAACCAATCTGAGTTAACTCACATCATATGCACAATTTCTGACTTCTGGTGAACAAATCATGCATCGTACTCTACCAAAGTATCAAATAACTCCCCCTTATTTTAAGACCATTTGCTTCAATTAATAGAATATTGATGGAGCTGTATTGGAAGAGCTCTCTTTGACAAATAATACTCTCTGTTTTTTTTTTTTTTTTTAATCATATCCCACAGCCATCTGCGCTTGTTTGGTTACAGTGAGCTTTTGAATGACCGATGGAGTTTTGGGCCTCAGTTTCGCACGCTATTTCCTCTGATCTCGTTCCACTGTCCATCCGTTCATCCATCTGTCCGTCGGTGCTACAGGCTTGCTCATCAGTTCCTTTGACCTACCTGGATAGGTCTCCACAACAAATTCAGATGGAATGAACTAATATCAAACCATGAAAAAATGTATATCTTTTGTCAAATTCGAACTGCCTAATTCTCACAGCAGCCGTCCATTGAATATCAACCAATCATGTAGTCAAAAAGCCTAATCAGTGTGACATCTCGTTCCAATTAAAGCTCATGTTTGGACGTTCTAATTAAAATTACTTATACTTGATGTTGTGTACTATTTCTAAGTGACTGCGTATCAATCTCAACGTTCCGTAGAGTACCCAAGTTTTTCTCATAAAAAAAACAAAATAAAAAAGACGTCTAATAGATTACAATCCTACCCCGGTTGACTACAAATTACAATCCACCCAGCGGTAATTTCCAACCTTTCAAATGGGTGAAAAATCCTACCCGTCCAATAGATTCACATGATCATTATTATCATAAACTTCGTGTATGTGTGTGTGTGTGTGTGTGTCACATCAGCTCATTAATGGATCATACTTATATTCTGCTATATATCGATGGATGTAAATTGTTTTTTATTATGTAGTCCGTCTGTTAATAATATAGACTGCTTTTTGTAATTCGTGATTCTAATGCTGCGGAAAACATATTAGGACTTGATTTTGTAAAAACTTAATATATTGGAGTTCATTTCCTGGTTGGACCGGACCTTGTGGTACAGCCAGTTGAACTTGAGACCTCAATGTTAATGGATAAATGGACTTTTCAATGCCGCACCTTGTCTTCTCGGTTATGTACCAAAAACCTCCCACTAAAGTATTTTCCAAGACCCGCCTACCTATTTCAGATAGGTCTGGCAGCCATAACCGATGCTCGCGAATGAAACCGTTAACTATTGAAATGCCCATTCTACCCCGATTTAACTGCAGAAATTACTATTGAACTCCTCACATGATTTTACTCTTGCCAAATGACCACACTGGCCTCCCGTTTTTCCATCTTAATTGATTCATTGAAAGAAAGCTTGAGGTCCACATGAAAGTCTTTCATGAAAATAAGCCCATGGTAATGCCCACTGTAGTATTTATTTGCCATTTAACATGACTACTGATACATGTGATACCACGAACCAGTAGAGCGAGAGATTGTTCTCTGTTCTAAAATGTATTGCATTCTTGCAGGTATGGGCAAACAAAGCCTGTTTATGCTCATCGTTTGATGGCACATGGGACTATGGAAGAAAAAATAAACAAACGGCAGGTACAGACAAAACATTACTGATAAATGATGTGTATGAGGCTTTACTTACCATCAAATTGTGAATCTCTAGATTCCATTTTACCGATTTTTTTTTTTTTTTTTTAAAAAAGGGTGGTTGATAGGCAACAAATACATCGAACCTTGTTTAAGGAGGTCTTGCATCTCTTGGATTTGTATTTTAATTGATGGGACATAATTATGTCGATCATTTGTTTAGTTTTCGGGGCAAATGATATTATTTACATTACCGTATTTCATAGTAGCTAATCTAATTTTGGCTATTTACTATATATTAAGATCAGTTTCTTATTCAGGCCTTATGAGCATCCAAACAAATTGATATTTAATCCAGTTTCATATTCAGCCCATTCTTTTGAATTTTGTGACAATCGTATGAATTTTTTTTTGAATGACTATCAGGTGTAAGATTCAAAAAAATAAAATAAAAATAATAAAAAATAAAAACAAAAACAAAAAAAACAAAACTGACGATATATATATTTTTTATTCGTAGATATTTTTGTGACGGACCAAATCCGTCACTAATTTCTGAACAAGTTGAAAATCAACGACAGATTTGATCTGTTGCTCTCCTCATATTAGAGATGGACCATATCTGTTGCTAATATTTGTAATGATCAATAATTTGGGTGGCCCCAGTAAACAGCCATGGATCAAGCGACGGACGAAATCCATCGCAATTTTAGCGTAGTGGATGTGCATCTCCAAATTGACTGCATTTCATGCTTTCATGCGTTTAAACAAGACAATTTAAAGTGTATAACATGTTTAGGATTTGTTCATCAATAATAATATACTTGGCACTTGCATGGTAGAAAGAACATGTTTAGCAATATATGCCACGAATAACCTGTTTAGACTTTTATGTTAGAAATAATATGCTAAATAACCGTAGCTTTGGGATAGCATGCTTAGAACTCATATGTATAGACATCACTTAAGTGTAACATGTTTAGTATACTTCTAGAGATATTATTATTGCTACTATATTGTTGGTAACTATGGGGGTTTGAGGGTATATCTTCATTACGTTGGCGAATGATGCCTTCCATTTGACAAATGCAGATGAACAAGTTATAGTTTAGGACCCGAGCCCTATCGAGAGTGCCCATGTAGATCCCATTGAGGAGATGGGACATGCCAAGCCCATGGAGCGTGTGACTCACACAAGAAAAATGGGCAGAGGCTATGGATTTAATCCATAGCCATATGTATATAACTACGGATTTTATCCCTAGCAGGTCTGTAGTCATTGGTGCTGTAGCCATTACCCTTGAAATAATGGCTATGGATTAAATCCGTAGCTAAATCTATCAATGGCTATTTTGAATAACCTTGAGAGACATCCCCGTAATGTCATAAGCATAAGCTCTGGTTCCAACCAAGTAGCGGCACGGAAGTTTCTTTCCTTCTGGGAAGCAAGAACTAGATCCGTGGCTATTCTTGTTGCAGCCAAAAATATAGGAAGTAATAATGGCTACGAACTATAGCCTTGGCCATTTCATTTTTGTAAAATCTAGATAGCTAAAGAATGCCCTACTGGTACAAATCCCCTCTTCTTACAAATAAAATCAAATTGTTTTGGTATTTCATTTCTTTAAAAGCTACAAATATTAGAACTAAGTTACAAGATTTATTATCAAGGACATCCTCAACTAAGGAATATAATTAATTTCTAGAGATTCCTACATGAACATGTTAAGATTTGCGGCAGTTAAAAAGAATACTAGTACTACCACATCCACATTTTCCTCAAAAAGAGAACTTTGAAGACAAAAACTTACATGGAAAGAAGAAACATGATTCATTGACTTCAGCTGACCATGAGTGGCAGGATTAATATTTGTAATAGTCATGTCAAGTAATGCTGTCATCTGCAAAGTCCAAATAGATAATACAAAAAAAAAAAAAAAAAAAAGGTAGCCTATAATCAGGGAAAGAGAAGATCTTCTTATCAAGATACATACCATTCACCAAAGCTGTCCAGAACAGTGAGAGAGAAGCATTGTAACTTCATCTCAGCACTTACATTTTCATGTGTCTAGGCTTCACATAATCACCCATACTATATGCTGCTGGAATGTCTTCACATTCTCCCACTTTTCATGTGTCTTCTTTTTTAGTTATTCTTGGATATTGGCCGCTGCAAGAACATCATCGCGTTCTTCCACTCTTGATTCAAAGTTAAACTCTAATAGTTACGAAGTACTCGTCTGTGGCTGAATAATAGAGAATATATCCACTTTTCCTTTTTTAGCTCATCTTGGATATTGGTTGTTGCAAGAAAGCTATCACATTCTCTCACTTCCACTTTCAAGTTGCACTCTAGCAAATACGAGTGCTTGTCCATGGTTGTCTAGCAATAATCATCCCTCCTTCCAGCATTAGTGGATAAAACAATGCTAGAATTATTAATTCCCCTAAGATCCCTCTAAATCTTATTAAGTAGAGACTGCACTTAATAACTTCTTTCTCTATCATCCAAGTCGGTTATTCAAAATCCTATATCACAGACCAACAGTCATTATAAAGCAGAGAATCTTTGATTTTTCAATTTCTAAAGATTTTATAAAATCTAGCTGACTGAGGAAATCTCATATAATTAACTAGTGGTAACTCTGAGTCGAAAATACCCTACTCTTGAGTCAACCCACATGTAAGAAAACAAAGAAAAAAGCATGGGCACCAAAACCCAGCAGCGTTCACAAAGAGATCAAATTATGCTAAAATTTCCTCCAAAGCGAGAGAAGGAAAAAAGCATTGGAAAAAAGATGCTAAGTAGGTTCTAGCCCTGCATTACAAAAAGTTCAATTTTCATCCAATATAATATTCAATATTTTTAATTTATCTTTTGTTTTAAGCTTACTTATAATAAAGGTTAACCAAGTGATAAAAGCATGCTTTGAAATAAACGCCTTGGACTAGACAAGATCTGGTCATGTAAGTGCTGGGTGCTGGTCTCTAAATACAACCACAGAAGAAGCCAAAGATATTATTCAAACAATTTCATCATCAACAGAGACCAGTTGAATCTATTGCATTGCTCTTAAATTTCAATGAACTTGCCTAAAGTGGCTGCAGGGAGATGCCAAAGTTTCTAGAAGATAAAGGAACACACTTTGATTTCTTTGTCCTGCCGCAGTCATAGATGGCTCAACAACCACACTGGTCATAGAGGCTAACCCGATTCAACCCCGGGGCGTTACCTCAAGTCAGGGATTTTGAAGGTCTTGACTGATGTGCAAGTAATCCATGTCCGCGTTTCAAACATCATCACCGTTTTCTAAATGGCGCCCAACTAACACATGCGTCTGGCCCATCTTGGACTTAGACTGCATGGTGATCCAAATGCCATACAGCCACGTGTGGTGATAGGACTCTGTGGAGCCTACCATGGTGTATGAATTTATACACCCTATTAAGGGCATGACCTGGGCAGCCAATTATGTAACGAGGAGCTCACCACTCTATAGCATCATGCAGATTTACCGTGGAGCCCACCGTGATGTATATGTTTTATACACACGGTTCATTTGTTTACCAATTCATTTTAGAAAATGAGCCCAATATTAAAGTGTATCCAAAGCTCAAACATCGTGGATGGAATATTTCCAAAACATGTTGCTGATAAAAGAATTGAAACCTCTGAAACCGGGATACATTTTCACATGAATATTGACTGTTGTTGTTTTCTCCTAATTATACTAAGCACTTTTCATGTTGGCACAACTTCTAAAGCCCAACCGATGAAGAGTTATAATCAAACTAAAATTTACCATTTATGGTAAAAGCGGACTAAAAATACAGAAACGACCATCGATCTGATGGTATTTCACAAATCTAGCTTGTGCAACCCGACGTAGTGGGGTTGGGTAGCTAAAGTAGTTTGTCCTACCATGAAAATCATATATTTTATATCCGATAACTTATTTCAAATTGCAAGATATAAACGATTTAAGGTCTGACCGTTTGGATTACTTCTGTACCAAACCTTTTCTGATCCATCTTGGCCATGAAGTTGTCTGTGACCCGCTCTACATCAAGCATGGCACACATGAGTTTTGGATATGCCTTGTTTTATATTCTTTTTTTATCGTGGCCATTAAAAATAAATTAACACAGTAAATTTGTCAAGGACATCTCCTGTGGGACCCACACAGCTTCAGGCACAGAAATATCTTTGTGCTCCAGTCACAAGCAATCAGCTTCACTCCGTTGCCTGCCACTCTCCACCAAAAGCGGATTGCCTGAGACCTCGGGATAATCCACTTCTTTAACTGCCCCCTTTCCATCGGGAGAGGATGGCTCGTGACATATATATTCCTATGCTACAGCTGCATGGGTATAAAAAGATGTTGGTGAAAAATCTACTCCATCCGTCCATTTTGAAAGAACACAGTATGGTAGGACTCAAGTCAGGAAGATCCAAAGTCACGAAACAGTGGGGAGTGAACGCATTAAGGTGAGAAGTTTTGTATCAGGATGATAACGTCAACATTTAAATAATAGGAGTTGGGGCTCATAATGGAGTGATTCGTTCCGTCCACCTTGTCGGCCAGCTCGCCGTGGGCCCAAAAAGTCCTTACTCAGATAGTGTCTAGTTCTAACAAACATCACAGTGAGCCTGAAAAGTTTCAACAGTGAGTGTCATTGTCACCGTTATTTTCTATTATGTGGCTCACACGAGCTCTAGATCAGGCTGATAATTGAGCCCTAGCCCTAAAATGACACAGCAAAAAGGATGGGTGGCATAGATTATACACATACATCAATGTATGCCCCACAAGTTGGTCCTTGTCAAGGCCCATGACAACCATGACCGCCCATATAACATGACAACCACAACCCGTATAAAATGAAGACCACAACACGTATAGCATGACAACCACGACCCTTACCTCATGACAACCACTACCCTTATATCATGGCAACCACGACCCATACCCATATAACATGGTAAGGGTTGTGATTGTCAGGTTAATGTAATTAATAACTTGATTATTTTTAAATAATGGAAGTCGAGGCCCACAATAGGGTGATCTGTTCCATCCACCTTGTCAGTCGGCTCGCTATGGGCCTAAAAAGTCCTGACTTGGGCAGTGTCCACTTCTAATAAACATCATAGTGAGTCTGGAAAGTTTCAACAGTGGGTGTCATTGTCACCATTATTTTCTATTATGTGGTCCACACGAGCTCTAGATCAGACTAATATTTAAGCCCTAGTCGTAAAATGACATGGCAAAAGGATAAGTGACATGGATTATACACATACATCAATGTGGGCCCCACTAGTTTGGTCCTTGCCCATGCCCAAAAAAAGCTTCCGTGCACGTCACTTTCTTCCCATTAACCATGTAACTTATTATTCAGTGAAAAACTGTACACCTATACAAACAAGGACAAGGACATTTTGGTCATCCGAGTAATTTTTCAGAATATTTGCAAGGTTGAATCCCTTTAGGGAATTTGACCATACATCGTGGCCAGCACGGCGGTCAAATTCCCTAACTTCTCCTCACATATTTCTTACTTGTCCAAGCATGGTTCGGGAGGCATGGATACCAGAAGAAGCATGCCATTTCTCTATCTCCTCCTCTTATTCATCTTCTCCTCTTATTCATCTTCTCTCTCAAGGCCTACATCTCCAATGGTTCAGATTCTATCACCCCAACTCAACATCTTAGATGGCCCCATAACCTAACCTCCCAAGGTGGGGCATTTGAACTGGGTTTCTTCACACCAGGCAACTCCCAAAAATACTACATAGGCATCTGGTACAAACGAGTCCCATAACAAACAGTTGTCTGGGTAGCCAACAGAGAAAAACCCCTCCCAAACACCTCCAATTCAATCCTAAAAATAGCAGAAGATGGCAATCTGATCCTCTTCAGCCCCTCGAATTTTCCAATCTGGTCTACCAGTCTAACATCTAAGCCCTTGAATGAGACTGTTGCAGTCCTCCTAGACACTGGAAATCTTGTTCTGAGAGACAGATCCAATTCCTCTGTGGTGCACTGGCAGAGCTTCGATCACCCAACTGATACATGGCTGCCTGGAGGGTGGCGTGGATTGAACAAGGTTACGGGTGAAAACCAGCGGCTTACTTCATGGAAGAACTCGGAAGATCCAGCCCCTGGGCCGTTCTCTATAGAGATCGACCCAGGCCTAAGCACACAGTATTTTGTTGTGTGGAATGGGACTAAAAGTTACTGGAGTAGTGGAAATTGGGATGGGACAATTTTCAGCAATGATCCCGAAATACGATTGAACGATTTCGATTTCATTCAAGGCGAACGGAGGAATTACGGCTTCAACTTCATCAATGATGAACAGAGGAAGTTTTTCAATTACTCAGTGAAAAATACTTCCTCCCTTTCCAGATTCGTGATTGATCATTCCGATCAGATCAAGATCATTTCATGGCTGGAATACTCCTCTCAATGGAATCTGTTCTGGGCGCAGCTAATATCCCAATGCGATGTTTATGCTCTTTGTGGTTCCTTCGGAAATTGCAACGAGAAGAGCTCGTCCTGCACGTGCTTGCCTGGTTTTAAGCCTAAGTCTCAGAACGACTGGGATTTGAGGAGTTGGTCGAGTGGGTGTATGAGGAAAACCCATTTGGAGTGTGGGCAGAACAGCTCATTTGATAGTGAGAAAAACGGGTTTTGGGCTTTGCTCAACACGAAGCCGTCTTTGGTGGTTGGGAGCATCAGAGAGTGTGAATTGGCCTGTTTAAATGACTGTTCTTGCACCGCTTATGCTTTCGAGAGCAGGTGTTTGATATGGAACGGAGAATTGTTGAATCTGAAGCAGCTGTCTGATGGAAATAGTGAAGGCCAGACACTTCATCTCCGTCTTGCGGCCTCTGAACTGAAGATTTCAGATCGTAGTAAGGGGACCAGTACATTGGCTGTTGTAGGTGTGGTTGCAGGGGCTGCTCTTCTGTTGGGTATTTCTCTGTTTTTAATTTGTAGGTGGCAGCGACAACGGAATATGGTTAGTTCAGAGGCAGTTCAAGGCTCTTTTACTGCATTTAGCTACCGAAGCCTACAGATTGCAACGAAGAATTTCTCAGAGACATTGGGCATCAGAGGTTTCGGTTCTGTTTTCAAAGGGACTCTGCCTGATCAAACAAGGGTGGCGGTGAAGAAGCTTGAAGGGCTTCGGCAAGGAGAGAAGCAGTTCCGGACAGAGGTGAGCACGATCGGGATGATCCAGCACGTTAATCTCATCCGCCTTCGTGGGTTTTGCTCGGAAAGGGCTAAAAGGCTGCTCGTCTATGATTACAAGCCAAACGGGTCTTTGGATTCTCATCTGTTTGGTGAGATTTCCAACATCCTGGATTGGCCGACGAGGTACAAGATAGCAATTGGGACGGCGAGAGGAATAGCTTATCTTCACGAGAAATGTTGAGACTGTATCATAAATTGCGACATTAAACCGGAAAACACACTTCTAGATGCTGGGTTCGGCCCCAAGGTGGCGGATTTTGGCCTGGCAAAGCTCATCGGGCGGGAATTCAGTCAGGTTTTAACAACCATGAGAGGAACAAGAGGCTATCTTGCGCCTGAATGGATTTCAGGGATGGCAATCACGTCAAAAGCCGATGTCTACAGCTATGGGATGATGGTTTTCGAGATCATATCAGGAAGGAGAAATTCTGAGCACTTCGAAGTAGGGAAACGGTGTTTTTCCTAATTTGGGCTGTGAAGAAAATCATGAGCGGTGAAATCCATTGCTTGTTGGATTGCAGAGTGGAGGGAAATGCGAACATATAAGAGCTCAGTCGAGCTTGCAGAGTCGCCGGTTGGTGCATTCAGGACGACGAGAATGACAGGCCGTCAATGGGGCAGATTGTTCAAATCTTGGAGGGTGTTTTGGAGGTGAGCGTGCCGCCGGTACCAAGATCACTTCAGATTCTCGCGGAAAATAAGAACATGGTTTTCCTCTCTGAGTCTTCGTAGTATCAGGGGCTGAGCAATGAATCAACAAATTCGGGGTGCAGGACCACTTGGTTAGCAGGTTCCAGCGAGTGAAGGTTGTCATGGTGAGATCTCAACCGTCCAAACATTCCAATTTAATTCATGTTATATTCGCTCTGGTTTGTTTCTGGTTTGTTTATTTTCTTTGTATAAGCTGCATTTGGATGTTTAATTGAGTTAAATTGCGATATTTCAGTCTAATATAGTTGAAATGGCCACGCTTATTGAAGGGTTGCTACCTATTTGTGGTTTAAGTTGTTTCATATACAACTTGAAACCGTGGAATTTAGCTTCCCCAACTAAGTTAATTGTTTTGTATAAGCCTGATTAGCGCATTTCAGTTGAATTGAGGATCTAAACTGGCAAAGGTAAAGTTGATCACCGTCTTCTAGATCGATAATTACCTTGGATCCATGAGGCTCTTTTGAATTCAGAATAGTTTTGTTCACACCCGGGAGAAATAATTTTTTTAAGGAATTGATTCACTAGATGAATCATTCTCATAAAAATTAGTTTAACCACTTTAAATAATCTTACACAAACCTTAAAAATGTAATTAAAGAGTTTTAATCAAATTAAAAATTAAATTCAAAAAATTGTGTAAATTTTGCACGTCCATGGACCAGTTGAGTCGATAGGTGAAAATAACCGAGAAATGTCCAGAAATTTAAACTAAAAATTTTGTGATTTTTGACCCGTTGATCTGGATTTCAACTTATTTAAACTAGTAGAAATCAGTCCCCAAGCAATTTGGAATTTCAAGTAGAATTTCGACCAGTCAATCAATCTATAGACCATTCAAACTAGTCAACTTTGGCCGATCGATTGTATGATAGAACCTAGCTGACTTTGGTCGATTGATCGAAGTTTATGTTCAATCAATTGAAAATGTCAATTTTTGTTCAGCAAACAAAGTAAAAAAATCGTATTGTAGTCCGATTGATGGAAGTCCAAGTTCGATCGATCGAGGGTCTCCTCGAGTGGTCCCGATCTATCCAGGGTACTGATTGAGAATTATTAAAATTGTCCAGCAAATAAATTGAATAAACGTGACCGGTTTTGATTTTTTTAAACCCTGACGCAATCATAGATGGCTCTACAACCATACCGGTCATAGAGGCTAAATTGATTCAACCCCGGGGCGTAACCGAAGTTAGGGATTTTATAGGTCTTGACTGATGTGCAAGTAATCCATGTCAAATGTCATCACCGTTTTCTAAATGGCGCCCAACAGACACATTCGTCTGGCTCCTTCTTGGACTTGGATTGCATGGTGACCCAAATGCCATACAACAACATCGGGTGACAGGACTCCATGCGGCCTACCATGGTGTATAAATTTATACACCCTATTAAGTGCATGACCTGGGACGCCAATTGTGTAATGAGGAGGTCACCACTCTATAGCATCATATGGATTTACCGGGAGCCCACCATGATGTATATGTTTTATCCACACCGTTCATTTGTTTACCATGCTCATTTTAAAGGATATCCAAAGCTCAAATAGACCACACCTTGGGAGAAAGTGGGAATTGAATGCTAGCCTTTTGCCGCTCAGCCCAAATTAAAGCATATCCAAAGCTCACCCAAACCATATCATCGGAGAAAGTGGGGATTGAATGCTTGCCTTTTCCACACTTATTTTAGAAAATTGGCCCAAAATTAAAGCATAGCTAAAGCTCAAGTAAACCACATCACAAGAAAAAGTAGGGATTAGATACATTCAGTTTGCCCGCTCATTTTGAGATATGAGCTTAAAATTAAAGTATATCCCAAGCCACATCATTAGGAAAAAGTGAGGATTGAATATGTCAATGAAAACTTTGTGAGAAAAAAAAAGTTTTGGATCAAATTAATATTTATGTTGTCCCTTGGGTAGGCTCCATGGCTCAGTGGTAAACAGACTCCTGCTCTATGGACACCGGGATCAAATGATCATGTAGTGTGGGTGTAGGTTTGTGTGTTTGTGAGTGTAAGTGTGTGAGGGTGTGTAAAAAGCAAAAAAGAAAAGAAAAGAAAAAAAAAAATTGCATTCCCTTTTTTTTTTGGGGTTAGCTTGTTAGTACACAACCATGTATGTACACACACTCTCCATGTTAGCCACCCCCACTAGGGATCGATACCATGGCCAATTGACGAATCTTTCGCCATTGATTTCCATTAATACCTGCTCTTGCGGCTTATTGAGCAAAGTATACGTAGAGAATTTATAGCAAGGCCTCTTACCCGATCTGCGTTCGTCACGAGGCCGATCATCCTTACACTTCTTACCTCCAGCTGAGTCAACTACTTTTCTTACTGACTCTTTGGCTGAGACTTTTACACTTTAAGTGGCCTTGAGTAGGATTCAAGTTTCCTTGGCGTCCACATATTTATCTGACTGAGCAATGAACTCTGCCAAGGTAGTAGGTGGGTTCTTGTCCAAGGATGCAAGAAATGGCTTATCTCTAACACCTTGCATGATCGAGTTAAGGGATGTCTCATTCGAATGTTTTCAGACTTGGAGCGACTCCAAGTTAAAGCGTATAATATAGTCTTTCAGTAGCTCTCCCTCTTTTTGAACTATGTTATTCAGATGTGCAAATGGTTTCAACTTTTTCTTCCCACCGATGAAATTGGTGAGGAAGACATCGCTAAGATTTGTGAACGAGCTAATGGATTTCGGCTTCAACTATTTAAACCAAAGCTGAGCTACGTCAACCAAGGTGAAGGAGAAGGCTCGGCACATCACGGCGTCCGATGCATTGTGCAACTCCATATATGTCCAAAAGGACTCGATGTGGTCGATTGGATCGGTTTTTCAAGTGAACGGAATAAGCTGAGGAAGGCGGAATCGTTCAAGTAGTCGGGCCTGCATAATCTTTTTAGTGAACAGAGATGCCTTTGCCTTGAGTCTTGTCTAACAAAGACTACGGTTTTGACTCATGTCAGCTATCTCTCCCTGCACTTCCCTTTTGAAATCCTGAAGGTAAGCTTTTCAAGGTTCATCACTATCGGCCATACCCTCAACTAGAGGCCTGTTGTGCCTTCTCCAATCTATTTCGTGTCGAAGATCAGTAGCAATTAGCAGGGCAGTCACGGAGCAATTTGGTGCAGGTTCGGGCGAAACCCGATGCTGACTTTGTTGGGGGACAGATCGTGGAGCGACAGGCTGAGGGTCAGCGAATTGTTGGGAGCCGTTTGTTGCCTAACCATTGTCGCAGTGAGGCAGCTGAACTTGCTGACGATGAATCTGTTCTAGCATTTGCTTCATGAAGTTTATATCGATTCTGAGTTCCTGGACTTCTCTATCTAAATGTCCATTCTCTCGATTCTGCTAAGTATGCCTAGTCGAAACAGAGGTTGCCGGACGGGCCGCAGAACCTTGTCGATTGTCAGGTAGGTTCTGGGTCCCTTGGGCTCCATTCGTGCCAAACGGACCTTCTGTTGCCGGTGGTCTGGTGACAACGACTTCATTAGGCTCTTCTTGAGTGGTTCTTCTAGTTCTTGTCATTGAAGCTTTTTGATAGAGCTTGGAAAACGACTTTTCATATCGCTTCCTGCAAACGGTGTCAATCTGTTGGTGCAAAAAACTAGTGCGCCTTCCTCCGTCCTATCACCTATACAAGGAAGGAGACAAAGAAGACCCTGGCTAAAGCTGGGGACCCTCCGATGGCTAAGTTAGTGATAGGGTCGAATGAGAAGGGTTTTAGGAGAGTTTTCTGCGTACCTTTCACCTTGGAGATCTTCTATATTTATAGGAATGGGAGGGTCCCATTGTACAGGGATTGTTCTCCTAGTATCTCGAAGATTTGATTTTAATCTGTTTTTGGATTCCACCCGATCCCAAGATCTACGGGATCGGGGATCATTTTACTAGATTTTCGAGACAACATTTTTATTTACAGTCTTTTCCTTGCTTGGCTCGGTCTTAACCGGCTTTGGTGATAAATGAATCTCAACTAGCCACAAGTATAAAACTGTTCGCTTTCTGTCAGACGAAATGGAGTCGATCCGTAGTCGCGACTGGACAAAGGCTACGGATAAAAGCCGTAGCTAAATGTCTGTGGCTACGGTTTTACTTTGTAACACGACTGGGCCATAGTTAAAACCTATAGCTACGGATTAAATCCGTAGATATAGCTTACAAGAGCTACACATATAATTCGTAGCAATCATTTCTAAAGCCAAAAGCACATATAGCTGCGGATAGTATTTGTAGCTAAAAGTGGTGCTGGATCCGTAGCAATATGCTGAATTTAATAACAGCTACGGTTGTTAGTTTGCCAGCTACGGTCAATATCCGTAGCTATTTTCTACTTTTTTAAAACAATATTATCATTCGTTCATTCAATTACCACCTGCACAATCATTCATTCCTTCAATTGCAATCATTCATTCAATAATGAATCAATTACAATTACAATAATGCTAAGAATACAAAGAAAAGGTCATCATCCTTTTCTTGGTGAGTCTGGTCCCAACTGATGAATATCCCCAATCTGACAAGTGCTACAAAGATCCTCTTCCCTTTGCACCAATCTCCTTTACATTTCTCTCTATTTTGCAGTAGGCAATACCTTTTCATCTAGCCATTCTTTTTTCCTTCAAGATTTCTTGCTGCTAGTAGAGAGGATATAAAAATTTGGCATCAACATAACATACATTTTCTATTGCATTGAAACTGAAATAACCAACACAGATTGATGAACAACCAAGCATGTTTTGCAAACGCTATCATGATAAAGAAAAATCTTAAAGAAGCGCACCTCAATATCCTCTGGCATATTTTCTGAAAGTGCTGGTACTATCAAATATAACGGATGCAGTGCAAATACAAAGAGCGAGCTGTCAATCCAAAAAAAATTAAATGAAAATCACTTAATCATTCCCTGATACAAACAGAGCACTGACTTCAGTTCACAGTGCATGCACCAAGTTGGTGCACCTTTATCTCCATCCCCACTCAAGAGGTAGTGAGGTGTGTAAAAATCAGATGTCCAAATGGTCAGAGATGATGTCCATGGTCAAAGATATCTTTTTTAATATAATTAAAATTACCATGGTTCTACTGGACGCAAATCCACAGACTTCACTCATTCTGATCATTGCACAAGTTTCCTTTGATCCACATACTTCACTTGAGCTTTGGATTTGCAATTTAGCTAAGAAGCAATAGACTAAGAAGCAATCATATTTTGCAGACACATGAGCAAGGAAATTTCCGCTGTCCAATAATGAAAATGAAATTTCTCAAAATGGACCATAGAGATGAAAAGGACAGTCTTGAAAATGCAATCAGTTGCTTAATACGGAAAAGTTGTCCTTTTCTGAATAAATATCTTACAACTCTATAATGAATACTTGTAATGGGAGAAAAACACTATAGGCAACTCAACTCCATGTTTGTGTGATGCAAGGGAAGCTAACACGAGCCCTGCAATGGCTTGACATATTAGTTCTATGCATGTATGGTGACCGGGGATAAAGATCTTGTGGGCCACTGCATGGATGGACCGTTGGGAAAACCCCACAGTGATGGGACAACCTTGACCATCTAGCTATTATGAGCTTCACCGTGGAATTTGGACCATTGCTCTGTTTTCAAGTGGATACCAGTCCCATAGCTAGATTCATGGGAGTGGTGCAAGTGCTTGCAAAGCATCCCATAGAATGCCTATTTGTTTATGGTAATGTTTGGTTGCAGCACATATCATGAAATTTTATTATATTTTACCTATTTCAGTATTTATGCAATCTATTCTCCAAAATGCCTCCTCACCAACATTAACATTGTTTGTACTTTGTACTATTTTCTATTGCTAGTAGAAAATACCCAATTAGTTAGCCTCTTCCTACTTAGGCTAAACACATGAATTATATTCCCTGCAATGAATGAACCTGAATGCATCACCTTGCTGCATGATTGCATGCATTTGGATTATTTCACTGTTTAGCCAATCTAGGAATATGAACTGAGTCGGGCTCTTCAAAGATTGGTCAAATTCCAAGATTGAGGGCAACTTTGGAGCCTTCAAGTAGTGACCAATTCCAACATTAATGGGCCCACCTTCTGCCCCCTATTCCCAAAAGCTGAGATTAACAGATTTGGGTCTTGGAATTAAGCAATGTTAAGATTGATGAGCCCACGTACTGCTCAATTCCCAAGAGTATAGATTGACAACTTTGAGATCTTCACTAATTTTAAGATTAATGGGACCCACTTGCTGCTCCCAATTCTCAAAAACTGGCATGGACAGCTCTTATAAAAAAGGTCATATCCCACCCGAACGGACGTGAAAGAATCCATGAAATGTTGGTATCGCAGTGTAAAAGCTAAAAATAGCTTAAAACTAGGGAATAAGAAAAAATTACCTTAGCAGTGGCAGCCATGTAATTGTTTGTTTTCCAAGATCAATCTACACAGAGATACTAGCTTATGACAGATCTATACTTGAGCCCTCCAGTGTCTTGTTAAAATAGTTAATAACCTGCTCCAAATCATGTAATTGGACTGTAAGTTTGAAGTTCAAATAAGATATCAAAGAAAGGCTCAAAAAGTGCCACTGATAAAAGAAAATTCAGAAACCAAATCATCCAAACGATCACATTCTGACATAGAGCAGGATGATCAGATGGCAACATTCACCAATAAACCATGGACAACTTAAAATAAATGCAGACATACACAGAGGCCATGAAATAGGCAGTAAATCCTGATAAAACAATACTAGCTTCTAATCCATGGACACTTGTTTATGGCAATAGGACCGTCGGGCATGAAAACATTTTTAATCATCCAATAAATGTTCACTATTTTGATAGTCAGACAATCAGATAGTGTAAATTTTGGTTCATGATATATCTAAACTGAGAACCATTATTTGAACAGTTTAATTTGACTTGTATGGCTTGCAAGCAATTTATGTAAATTGTAAGTGCCTGCATATCATAAAAATGGGGTGCCCACAAGCAAATCTAAAGAGATGCAGTTCAGGAACAGCTAAACAAATAGCTCATCATGCTCAATGGTTGTAGAACACACAAGCAATGTCAGGAGGAAAAAAAAAAACAAATTTCTGTCCACTGTGAATTCATACATGCATATACATGTATGAAATTATGAAGTACAAAACATTAGTGTTCTTTTTTCACTAATGAAATCTCCTTTTTTCAATTAAAAATTAAAATTTAAAATAAAAAAATTAAAATAAAAAAACAGAATTTTTGGTCCATTTTGGTGTTTCATTGTAGTGGATTTCCCAATCCTAGGTGGAATAACAAAACTTGAGTGCTTTTGGATGCTCAATCCAAATGAATTGCAATTCATTGAATGTGAATTGATCCAAGTTTCACGAAATATTATGATCAAACATTACAGAAGTCATATTGAAGTATAGAAGATTGGTAGGAAAAGATGTAGACATCGTCATGCTATAATTTGAAAATATCATCCAAACATCTCATACCATTCATAAATGAACTTGCATTAGTGACCATTCACTATGTCACATCCATTTGCCTCACACATGCCAAGTAACTTCTACTACAAAAGAAAGACTGCAAATCAGATCTCTAGTTAAAACTTAAAAACAATGTTCTACTATTTATACTAAAACAAGTCATGAACCCGTTACAATTTGGCCCGGCTGGTGATATTCTAGACTACAGCTCTGATGGGTCTCAATTTGGACAAAGAATGTCCCCAGATTGGAAGTTCCTAATCCTTCGATCAATGGCCTAAGAGTAAACAGTTAAGGAAAAAAAATACAGTAACAAGCCTAGGAAAAAGGACAAAGATTGTATGGTTAGGAACTTTTCTTGGATCTGATTGAGCCCTGATAGAACAAGAGCTTGTAACAATTAAGAACAATCACTAACGGAAAATTAATTTTCAGTGCAGATAGGTGATTACCATTCTCATTCAATATGGCTTGAAAGTATAGATCCACAAAGTTCAAACATCTTGACCCTTCTATGAGTTCTTTGGGAAGTATTGTCATTTAAAATAAATTTTCATGCAAGAACCATCGTGCTACCATTCGAACCAGCAGTTACCTGAATACCGGCATGGCTGTAGAGATAAAAATCAAACTCAATTGGGTGGCATATCTTCCGTATCAACAACAGTTCCTAACCAAAACAACAATTTATGCCGATATAACAAAAAAAAGGGCATGGGAACCATATCAAGAATAAAATAATAATAATAATAATAATAATAATAATAATGACAGCTTGACATACCTGGTAACATGTTACCACTCCTGTCAGTTGAATTACGGTCCCTGCAGGGAAAAGCCATGTGTGGTCTCTTTTGAACTACCACAAATGTCACAGGTGGAACATATCCTTCCTCCAAGGAAAATCATAACTGTTTCTGTGGAAAATATTGTGCCATCAAAGCAGAACTGTTTTGATTTTGGCATATCATTGCCTCTTTATGGAACTTCATATTAAAATTCTATAGGATTTTGATTGCTTGCATGTTTTATGTATCAATTTGGATGAAGGGGCTGACTTATTGATTGTGTTTTCACCTAGTCATACAAGGCTAGGTTCTCTCAGAACTTGTGTTTACGAAGGTGCAAGAAAAATCAATGATTAGCCTCCCTGACTGGCATGACTTTATCTTTGTGATTTATATCAAGTTGCATTCACTAATGAGAAATGGAGAATGCTGAACTGTTTTTTATTCAATGATTCTTAATCCACTAAACTAGAAAACCAATGGAAAATATTGAGGGTCATACCTCCAAGATGGGTCTCCATTTGTGGTTAGAACCTCAAA
Organism: Magnolia kwangsiensis; assembly: GCA_037074715.1. Classification (NCBI taxonomy): domain Eukaryota; kingdom Viridiplantae; phylum Streptophyta; class Magnoliopsida; order Magnoliales; family Magnoliaceae; genus Magnolia; species Magnolia kwangsiensis. Next base: position 7,002,094 of record CM073584.1, read on the forward strand.
ATCCCATTATCAATTGTCAAGATACTGACATCAAATGTCCCACCACCAAGGTCGAACACAAGGATGTTTTTCTCCCCACCTTTCTTCTCCAAACCATAGGCAATGGCTGCAGCCGTTGGTTCGTTGATTATCCTGGCTACATTCATTCCAGCAATAACACCAGCATCCTTGGTAGCCTGTCTTTGAGCATTGTTAAAATATGATGGAGAGCATATAAGGAAAATCAAATGAGTAGGAACCCACCATGAATGCGAGCTGGCCTCCTGATCCAGCTGACATTCTCTAACAAGCAATCACCTATGAACCTTCTCTAGCTTGCTAGATTCACTTTTCTCTTTTTTCTTTTTTTATTTCTTCTACAATTGTAGACTTCAATCCTCATTTATTTCTTCTACAAATCCGAGCAATGTTAACACATTTAGCCAACATGTAGTCTAATCATAAGGAAATGGAAAAAGAATTTCTTAGCAGTACACGACATTGTAGACACGTCAGGGAAACCTGCTGCATCCAAAGCTACTCGAATTGTTGCAACACATATCAGTGGGACTGACAACATCTGCAGCTGCTCAAGCCTATTTGAAGCCAAGACATAAAAACAGATGAGGAGAAAATCAGTGTAAAATCATGTCATAAGAACTGTCTTCATAGCTTCTGTTATTACCTGTGCAACAGCCTGTTTACAAGCAACGAGATATAAAAGCCCAAACTGTATTTTAATTAAATGACACAAAACTGAATCATGGAAAGAAAAGCTTTTGACAGTGATACTTACATTCCTTTGGATGGGGAAACATTCGATGATTTAAGTCACTGGAAAAAGGTTGAACACATTATATTCCATTCTAAAAATTTACAATTTAGCTAAAGAAGAAAAGATTGCTCTATAATACATACATCAATACCTTGCTAGGATCGGAACCTTCACTAATAACCCCCCCCCCTGCTCCTTATATAACTGAAGAACTTCCACATCTCCATCGTCATATAGTATCTTTGAAGCGAATATCATTCAACAAGTAAGTCTTCAAGAAAGGGGACAGTTTGGACAGGGATAATTAAGAGAAGTACACAAGTCTCATAGTTTACCACATATTTCTTCTTTTCTGGGTTATAAGGTTGCACAACACCTTCAAAAAACCTACAGGTAAGAATGGTAGAGTTTACGAATTCAATCGTCTTCACTGGTTCAAGATTAGTGATAAAAAAATACCTGCAAGACATTCACACAATGGTCCTCATCATCAATTGAAATTTTTTTTTATATTTTTTACTAAAATGAGCAATGATACTAATTTTACGAAATCAATAGAAAACAGAACAGGAGTATTGGCCAGCTTGAAATACATTTCTGTCTAGACATGTTTCTTCTTTGTTATCCAATTCTAATTGGATCTGATATTCGGTTGTCATTGGAGCAATGGATCTGAAAATCGGAGCATTGTGCTTGCATACCTGAATCCCGTGCACTTATACCTTATGCACATGAAGTAGTTGGTAATTACCAGCTACAAACCTGTTTCTATTTTGGCATGTTGTCAATTCAATTGCTGGTCATTGCATCTGAATTTGTGTCAGAGCAACCTAAATAACCAAATAAATGATGAGGAGCAGCCAAGGAAACTTTCTCCAATTAACCTAAAATTCAAAAAGCAAAGTTGCCTATTCATTACTTCAGCATAAAGTTCCAGTGGCAACCATATATCTTAGAAAATAAAAAGATAAAACATTGCACTCTTTCACCAATGTAATCCTGCAAATAAACCAGGTCTCTTTTCTAAAGACACAATGCTATTGCAATAGGCAAGCATAAAAACATATCAACTGCACATGGCATTGAATAAAATACCATATGAATAATTTATAACCTGCCAAATAAGAGTCTAATCTGTAGAAATTAAATGTTGCGTGCAAACATAGAGGGCAATTGGTTCAATCTGGTTTTAAGGATTTCATAAAAGAACTCCAAAGTGCTTTCAAGAGCTTTCCTGATCTTCAAATTTTTCTTCATCAAGATTTGCAGTCTGTAACCCAAGAATAAGACTTACTATAAGTTACATCATAAATCAAGAGCTCCCATTATATTCTTACCAGCAAGTATTTTTCTATTATGAAAAGGTAAATAGATTTTGCAAGGAATTCTAAAAGTGAGAGAAAGATGAAACAAAACCTTAATGTAACAGACACCATCTAGATTGGAACTAGCAAGGAACAAGAACTGCTGGAAAAAAAAAAAATCATCCTGCTTAATCTGCATCAAATGTGATATCAAAAACCACCATAAGAGCCCTATAGATAAGATGCAGGGTAAAGTTCCACAAATCCATTTAAGAGTCAGTTGGCAACATGAAAGTGCAAACTGGATGCAATTCATTTTTTAAAATCAGATCACGGGATCCAATCACTACCAGGAACAGACTTACGACTTGTATTGGTATACCTAAAATTTCCAGCTAGTAGAATTGTGTTCATGAACTACATCAAGCTGGAGCTACCTAGAAACAACAATTGACTGGCAATTAGCCTGAAGCTCAGGCGCAGGGGCCATTGCCTTCAGGTAACAGGGAGAGGAATAACCCTAGCTTCTGGGCCATTCTCATATTTGAAGGCGTACAGATATATGCATATCAATTTGCGGGAAAAAAAATAAAAAAAAACTGTATAAATGCTCTGCCTGGATAGCACAATTTTGTAGCAACGTAATTAACTGGAAGAGAATAAAAGAGCTGAGCTGATACCCCTAGGACAATAAAATAAACCAACTTTGGCAAAAAGAAATATACAACAAAATTTCTTACCACAAGCAAAAAATGGGTTAAGAATTTTCCATAAACAACAAATTAATAGTAAATTTCACCAAAATCAACAAGCTTTTAAGGTTGATTTTTTTTTAAAATATAAAATCCATCATGATAATCTTTGGGAAAAAATCTATAAAAAAAAAAAAAAAGGAATCTCCAAAATTTTCAACCTGGGACAATTAAGCTACAAAAAATTATAATGAACCAGACAACTGAAACATTCAAATGTTCTAATATCATACACCATAACCTTGTTGATTTTGAGTGGCATGCGTGCAGGCTTCCAAGGAGAGCTTCTGGCAGTCCATCAGACAAGATTTGAACTGCTCCCAAAGGTTCTAATATCAATTCAATAGCAAAAACTGTAAAAGTCCCGCAATAAACAACCTAAAATATCATACACCATAACCTAAAAGTTCCAACAAAATAATCCTTAATTCAAATAGATCCTTGACCATCATTCTCTAAGAATTTTCCAACACAAGGAACCCACTAGCCACTATAAATCAAGCAATAACATAAAACAGGAACTTGCCAAATTACAACACTGTCTGACAATATAATGACTTTGAAAATCAAATCAAAAGGAGACTTTTTAATGCAACACTATTGGCCAAGTAAGACAATTGATCCTACAACTTGGTCCACCAATTGCCTCATTTTTTGCGACATCACCTAAATTGATTTGTCAAAAATGGATAGATTGGGTGGATAAAACACATACATCTGGAGCAGTCAAATATATGGGAAACATCATGGCATGATGATTAATAGAGATTAATTAGAGTGCTATTAATTAATTGTGATCGGCTGTTGCATGTGTTTAAGGAGAACAGAAAGTGTAAACCATTTATTCCTCAATTGCTGATGCATCACTAATCTCCAACATATGGTGGTGGTTTAACATATATGACATCATTTGCTGCAAAAAAAAATAAAAAAATGAAGTGCTGGACCTGTCATGAGCTGATATAAAGACCATCACAGCCATTGTATTAGTCAAGCTATCATATATTTGATATATTTAAATAAAAAAGCCATCACTGTCATGATGTTCTTTAGGAAAAAAAAAAAACTGGCCAACTTTTCAAAACCTTAATAGTGCATAAGTTCATAGACATCCAATAGAATCATCAAACAAAAACTCATGACAACAACAATAGTGATTAGGGAAGAAGAAATTGAACTTCTTAGTGAGATACAAACACGAATTTCATCATCATAGCCTTGTCCATTCTTATATGGAAGTATCTTTACCATTGCAAAATGCAAAGTAGAGATGAAAAGAGAATTCTTATAAATTGCCTCACCAGAATAATGGAGTGCCTTTGTTGTGCAAGCCATTGGAAATCCCATTGATTCAAGTTCGCCAATCTTATCAACTTCCGAAACAGCCATCTCTGAAATTAAAAAGAAGAGATGCCAAAGGACTAGAGCTCTATCTCTAATTCATTCAAATTCAGAAAATTCGAACAAAGTACTAAGGTTGCATTTGGAGATGTGCAATGAGGTGGAATCACACCAAGATGACGGACTCGGAAATGTTTTAGACAGACATCTTTTCCTCAAGGTGGCTAGAGTTGGACTATCATTATCACTTCTAGACACGGAGTCAATTAGATACGGTGAGCTTGTAGCATCATGCATCTAAATATTTTTCTTTTTTCTTTTTTTCTTTTTTTGGAATTTCTTATACACAAACTATATAGAATAACTGAAAAAAAGAATACTTATTCCATACACAAACTATGAAATTGCTTTTACCCAAACAAGATTTCTCCGGGGCATTTCATCAAATATCTAACAAGCATCATCCAAACAACCAAACTTGACAAGCCCATTTCATCAAATATCTAATGAGCATCATGTAATAGTACATGCCTTTCTTAAAACAAGAACTCAATCTAAATCCTTCATTCTTGGTGACACAAACCATACTACATAAGGCCATAAACAAAAAGTAATGCCTTCTGAAAAATCAAAGCCAATAGTAAAAAAAACAACATTCAATGTAATAAAAAATCAAAGGAATTGTGGCCTGCAAGATGAATAAACCAGATCTATGAAGACCATACCTATACAAATGCTGGCTTGAATAAAAACCTAGAGCATGAATTTTTTTTATGAGGCTGGCATTTTAATCCAAAATTAGAATAGATTTCCACTCCAATAACATCGATTTCAAGAATCATTTGCTCAAATCAAAACCCTAACCCTTATCTCAACCCCATTTGTCAATGCACTCAGGGCCCGTTTGGCCGGTCGGATTGGAAGGTATTGGATGGGATTGGAAGTTAAATTCCAGGATTGGCCTGGCGTGCCAAACAGAGTCAGTGATCTGATCCCAATCCCATGGATCTTAAGACAATCCACTGACAACACCATCATTACCTTTAAATCCCATCCAATCCAGCCTAATCCTTTCAAATTTTCCCGGGACGTGTTTGGTTCGAGGGATTGAAAGGGATGGGAAGGTTTAATCCCCGGATTGGCTGGGCGTGCCTAACAGACTGGATATAGCAATCCAGGGATATAGCAATCCCATGGCTCTCAAGACAATCCACTGACAACACCATCATTACCTAGAAATCCATGCCATCCACCCTAATACCATTCAATCCCTTCCAATCCACCCGGCCAAACGGGCCCTCAATGGATTCAAACCCCCTGTACGCAGAGATGGGTTACCGAGTTGCTGCAGTTGATCGTAGCTAGCAATCCGATCGAGAGGAAGAGAGATCGACGGGAAGAGAGAGAGAGAGAGAGAGAGAGAGAGAGAGAGAGAGAGAGATACCTTTTAGGGTTGTGAACTTGTTGCTGCCGGCGAGAATGGCAGCGAGATTGAGAGGAAGAGGGAGGGAGAGGGAGAGGAAGAGAGAGAGGGCGGGGGAGTGAGAGAGGGAGAGGACAAGGGCGAGCGAGAGGGGGAGAATGAGAGGGAGATAGAAAGTTAGGGTGGGAGTGAGGGATTTTCGGGGTATTTTACCCAAAAAACAGATCCGTGAATGCGTGGATGGCCCTGTCATGGGTTCGTGGGGCCACCGTGATGTATGTCTTATCTAATCCATCCATTCATTTTAACTTCAAAAAACAAGTCATCTTTTTTTAAAAAATGAGGAATATCGAAGGCTCAAGTAGACCAGACCAAATATAAATGATAGGAATATGATATCCACTATCTCCTACGGTGTGGTCCACTTAAGCTTCGATCTACCTCATGTTTTGGGCTTATGTACTAATATTATCTTAAAAAATGGATGGACGGATTAGATAAAACACATACATTTCAGTGGGCCCCAAGGAGGGTCTTAGGGGACCTTCCATCTTTATATGTGGATAAAATAAGTAGTAGTTTATATTTGCAGCAAAATTTTTTTTACAACTTTTTTAGAGATTTGGTTACGGTTATATGAATTTTAGCTATGGATTAAATCCGTAGCTATTTAGCTACAGATTTAATCCACAACAAAAATCCGCAATAGTCTGTATCATTTGTCCGATTTTTTGGTTGTGTCGATATCCTCTCTTAATCTGATAGACGAATCTATAACCGACCTAAATATAGGTCAGTTTTACGGTCGGTCGGGTGGCTTCTGAGCTTCGGGTTTTAATCGACCTCTTTAAATGTTGTTGCCTCGTTTACCAAGTCAACTTTATGTATCTTATATATTTTACTTTGTGGATCATGACTTTGTAAGTCTCGGTCGGTATTAATTTTCTGGAACCCGAGCTAAGTCTTTCCTTTTGACTTTTTGCTTACTATCTCGGTTGAGCTTATTACCTCAGATTCTCGGGCGGTGTCAGTAAAATTGGTCCATTCCATAGCTAAGCCCCTGGACTTGTCCTATTTTTCCCCAACAAATATAATATTTAATATTTTTAATTTATCATTTGTTTTAAGCTTACTAATAAAGGTTAACCAAGTGATAAAAGAATGCTTTCAAATAAATGCCATGGACTAGACAAGATCTGGTCATGTAAGTGCTGGGTGCTGGTCTCTAAATTCAACCACGGCAGAAGCCAAAGATATGCTTCAAACAATTTCATCATCACAGATACCAGTTGAATCTATTGCATTCCTCTTAAATTTCGATGAACTTGCCTGAAGTGGCTGCAGGGAGATGCCAAAGTTTCTAGAAGATAAAGGAACACACTTTGATTTCTTTGTCCTGCCGCAGTCATATATAGATGGCTCTACAACGATACCGGTCATGGAGGCTAATCTGATTCAATCCCGGGGGCGTTACCTCAAGTCAGGGATTTTGAAGGTCTTGACCGATGTGCAAGTAATCCATGTCCGCGTTTCAAAAGTCATCACCGTTTTCTAAATGGCACCCAATAATCCATGTCCGCTTTTCAAAAGTCATCACCGTTTTCTAAATGGCACCCAATTAACACATGCGTCTGGCCCATCTTGGACTTAGACTGCATGGTGATCCAAATGCCATACAGCCACGTGTGGTGATAGGACTCCATGGAGCCTACCATGGTGTATGAATGTATACACCCTATTAAGGGCATGACCTGGGCAGCCGATTATGTAACGAGGAGCTCACCACTCTATACCATCATGCGGATTCCACCGTGATGTATAGTTTTATCCACACCGTTCATTTGTTTGCCAATTCATTTTAGAAAATGAGCCCAACATTAAAGTATATCCAAAGCTCAAACAACGTGGATGGAATATTTCCAAAACATGTTGCTGAAAAAAGAATCGGAACCTCTAAAACTGGGATACATTTTCACTGAATATTTACTGTTGTTGTTTTCTCCTGATTATACTAAGCACTTTTCTTGTTGGCACAACTCCTAAAGTCCAACTGATGAAGACTTATAATCAAAATAAAATTTACTATTTATAATAAAAGTGGACTAAAAATAGGGAAATGACCATCGATCTAATAGTATTTTGCAAATCCGGCTTGTGCAACCCGACGTAGCGGGGTTGGGTAGCTAAAGGAGCTCGTCCTACCATGAAAATTATATATTTTATGTCTGGTAACTCATTTCAAATTGTGAGATGTATGTGATTTAAGGTCTAACAGTTTGGATTACTTTTGTACCAAACCTTTTCTAATCCATCTTGGCCATGAAATTGTCATCAGGCATGGCACACATGAGTTTTGGACATGCCTTGTTTTATTGTGGCCATTAAAAATAAATTAACGGAGTAAATTTGTCAAGGACATCTCCTGTGGGACCCACACAGCTCCCAGGCACAGAAATATCTTTGTGCTTCAGTCACAAGCAATTAGCTTCACTCCGTTGTCTGCCACTCTCCACCAAAAGTGGATTGCCTGTGACCTCGAGACAATCCACCTCTTTAACTGCCCCCTTTCCACCGGGAGAGGATGGCTTGTGACATATATATTCCTATGCCTCGGCTGCATGGGCATATAGAGATGTTGGTGAAAAATCCACTCCATCCGTCCATTTTGAAAGACCACAGTATGATAGGATTCAAGTCAGGAAGATCCAAAGCTTATAGGGCAAATACTGTACGAAAGAGTGGGGAGTGAACGCATTAAGGTGAGAAGTTTTGTATCAAGATGATAACGTCAACATCTAAATAATAGGAGTTGGGGTCACAATGGGGTGATTCGTTCCATCCACTTTATCGGCCAGCTCACTGTGAAGCCAAAAAGTCTTTACTTGGGCAGTGTCCAATTCTAACAAATATCACAGTGAGCCCGAAATGTTCCAATAGTGGGTGTCATTGTGACTATTATTTTTTATTATGTAGCTCACACGAGCTATAGATCAGGTTGATAATTGGGCTCTAGCCCTAAAATGATAGGGCAAAAAGGATGGGCGGCATGGATTATATGCATACATCAACGTAGGCCGCACGAGTTGGTCTTTGCCAAGGCCCATGACAACTACGACCCATATAACAAGACAACCACAACCCATATAAAATGAAGACCATAACACGTATAGCATGACAACTACGACCCTTACCTCATGACAACCACCACCCATACCCATATAACATGGTAAGGGTCGTGGTTGTCAGGTTGATGTAATTAATGACTGAATTATTTTTAAATAATGGGAGTTAAGGCCTACAAATGGGGTGATCTATTCCGTCCACCTTATCAATCAACTCACCGTGGGTCCAAAAAGTCCTGACTTATGCAATATCCACTTTTAACAAGCATCATAGTGAGCTTGGAAAGTTTCAACAATGAATGCCATTGTTACCATTATTTTCTATTATGTAGCCCACACGAGTTGTAGATTAAGCTGATATTTAAGCCCTACCCGTAAAATGACATGGCAAAAGGATGGGTGGCATGGATTATACACATACATCAATGTAGGCCCGTCCTTGCCCAGGCCCACAAAAAGCTTCTGTACACATAACTTTCTTGCCATTAAATACCACATAACTTTTTATTTACTAAAATACCGTACACCTATTCCGTTAAGGACAAGGGCATTTTGGCTGTCCGACTAATTTTCCAGAATATTTGCAAGGTTGAATCCCTTTAGGAAATTTTGCCATACATTGTGGCCAGCACGGTCAAATTCCCTGACCTCTTACATATATGTTACCTGTCCCAGCATGGTTCGGTAGGCATGGATACCAGAAGAAGCATGCCATTTCTCTATCTCCTCTTCTTTATCTTCTCTCTCAATGCCTACCTCTCCAATGGTTCAGATTCTATCACCCCAACTCAACATCTTAGTTGGCCCCATAACCTAACCTCCCAAGGTGGGGTATTTGAACTCGGTTTCTTCACACCAGGCAATTCCCAAAAATACTACATAGGCATCTGGTACAAACGTGTCCCAGAACAAACAGTTGTCTGGGTAGCCAACAGAGAAAAACCACTCCCAAACCCCTCCAATTCAATCCTAAAAATTGCAGAAGACGGCAATCTAGTCCTCCTCAGCCCTTCTAATTTCCCAATCTGGTCCACCAATCTAATATCCAAGCCATTGAATTTGACTGTAGCGGTCCTCCTAGACACCGGAAATCTTGTTCTGAGAGACAGATCCAAATCTTCTGTGGTGCACTGGCAGAGCTTTGATCACCCAACTCATACATGGCTACCTGGAGGGTGGCTTGGATTGAACAAGGTAACGGGTGAAAACCAACGGCTTACTTCGTGGAAGAACTCAGAAGATCCAGCTCCTGGACTGTTCTCTATAGAGATCGACCCGGGTCCGAGCACACAGTATTTTATTATGTGGAATGGGACTAAAATTTACTGGACTACTGGAAATTGGGATGGGGCAATTTTCAGCAACGTCCCTGAAATGCGATTGAACGATTTCGACTTCATTCAAGGCGAACCGAAGAATTACGTTTTCAACTTCATCAATGACGAACAGAGGAAGTACTTCAATTACTCATTGAAAAATACTTCCTCCCTATCCAGATTGGTCATGGATCATTCCGGCCAGATCAAGATGATTTCATGGCTGGGATACTCCTCTCAATGGAATCCGTTCTGGGTGCAGCCGATATCTCAATGCGATGTTTATGGTCTTTGCGGTTCCTTCGGAAGCTGCAACGAGAAGAGCTCGTCATGTACGTGCTTGCCTGGTTTTGAGCCCAAGTATCAGAACGACTGGGATTTGGGGAGTTGGTCGGGTGGGTGTATGAGGAAAACCCATTTGGAGTGCGGGCACAACGGGTCATTTGATAGTGAGAAAAACGGGTTTTGGGCTTTGCCCGACATGAAGCAGCCAAACGGCTCACGATCTTTGGCAGTAGGGAGCATCAGAAAGTGTGAATTGGCCTGCTTAAATGACTGTTCTTGCACTGCTTATGCTTTTGAGAGCAGGTGTTCTATATGGAACGGAGAATTGTCGAATCTGAAGCAGCTGTCTGATGGAAATAGTGAAGGCAGGACAATTCATCTCCGTCTTGCGGCCTCTGAACTGAAGATTTCGGATCGTAGTAAGGGGACCAGTACATGGACTGTTGTAGGTGTGGTTGCAGGGGCTGTTCTTCTATTGGGTATTGCTCTGTTTTTTATTTGTAAATGGCAGAGGCGACGGAATATAGTTAGTTCAGAGACGGTTCAAGGCTCTTTTATTGCATTTAGCTACCGAAGCCTGCAGATTGCAACGAAGAATTTCTCAGAGACATTGGGCTGTGGAGGTTTCGGTTCCGTTTTCAAAGGGACTCTGCCTGATCAAACAATGGTGGCGGTGAAGAAGCTTCAAGGGCTTCGGCAAGGAGAGAAGCAGTTCCGGACAGAGGTGAGCACGATCGGGATGGTCCAGCACGTTAATCTCATCCGCTTTCGTGGGTTTTGCTCGGAAAGGGCTAAAAGGCTGCTCGTCTATGATTACATGCCAAACGGGTCTTTGGATTCTCATCTGTTTGGTGAGATTTCCAACATCCTGGATTGGCCGACGAGGTACAAGATAGCAATTGGGACGGCGAGAGGAATAGCTTATCTTCACGAGAAATGTCGTGACTGTATCATACATTGCGACATTAAGCCGGAAAACACACTTCTAGATGCTGAGTTCTGCCCCAAGGTGGCGGATTTTGGCCTGGCAAAGCTCATCGGGCGAGAATTCAGTCGGGTTTTAACAACCATGAGAGGAACAAGAGGCTATCTTGCGCCTGAATGGATTTCAGGGCTGGCAATCACGTCAAAAGCCGATGTCTACAGCTATGGGATGATGGTTTTCGAGATCATATCAGGAAGGAGAAATTCTGAGCACTTCGAAGTAGGGGAAACGGTGTTCTTCCCAATTTGGGCTGGGAGAAAAATCACGAGCGGTGAAATCCATTGCTTGTTGGATTACAGATTGGAGGGAAATGCGAACATGGAAGAACTCAGTCGAGCTTGCAGAGTCGCCGGCTGGTGTATTCAGGACGACGAGAATGACAGGCCGTCAATGGGGCAGATTGTTCAAATCTTGGAGGGTGTTTTGGAGGTGAACGTGCCGCCGGTACCAAGATCACTTCAGATTCTGGCAGAAAATCTGAACATGGTTTTACCCTCTGAGTCTTCGTTGTATCAGGGGCCGAGCAATGAATCAACAAATTCGCTGTCCAAGACTACCTCGCTAGCAGGTTCCAGCGAGTGAAGATTGTCATGGTGGGATCTCAACCGTCCAAACGTTCCAATATAATTCATGGTGCAGAAATTAAGTTTGTTATAGTAGCTCTGGTCTGTTTATTTTCTTTGTATAAGCTGCATTTGGTTTATTTTCTTTGTATAAGCTGCATTTGAATGTTTAATTGAGTAAAATTGCCGTCTTTCATTCTAATATAGTTGAAATGGCCACGCTTGTTGAAGGGTTGCTACCTATTTGTGGTTTAAATTGTTTCATATACAACTTGAAACTGTGGAATTTAGCCTCCCCAGCTAAGTTAATTGTTTGGTATAAGCCTGATTAGCTCATTTCAGTTGAATTGAGGATCTAAACTGGCAAAGGTAAAGTTGATCACTGTCTTCTAGATCAATAATTGCCTTGAATCCATGAGGCTCTTTTGAATTCACAAAAGTTTTTTTCACACATGAGAGAAATATATTTTTTTTTAGGAATTGATTCACTGGATGAACCATTCTCATAAAAATTAGTTTAATCACTTTAAATAATCCTACACAAACTTTAAAAATGTAATTAAAGAGTTTTAATCAAATTAAAAAATAAATTCAGAAAATTGTGTAAATATGGACTAGTTGAGTCAATAGGTGAAAATAACCAAAAAGTGTCTAGAAATTTAAACTAGAAAATTTGTGATTTTTGACCTGTTGAATTGGGTTTCAACCTATCTAAACTAGTAGAAATCTGCCCCCAAAGCATTTTAGAATTTCGGGTAAAATTTCGACTGGCCGATCGGTCTATCAACTGTTCAACCTAGTTGACTTTGGTTGATTGATTGTATGATAGAACCTAGCCGACTTAGGTCAATCGATTGAAGTTTATGTTCGATCAATCAGAAGTGTCAATTTTCGTTCAGCAAACAAAGTAAAAAAAAATCATATAGTAGTCCGATTGATGGAAGTCTAAGCTTGATCAATCGAGGGTCTGCTTGAGTGGTCCCGATCTATTCAGTGTACTGATTGAGAATTATTAAAACTGTCCAGCAAATAAATTGAATCAACCTGACCGGTTTTGATTTCTTTAACCCTGGCGCAATCATAGATGACTCTACAACCATACGGGTCATAGGGGCTAAACTGATTCAAGCCCGATGCGTTTTTGAAAGATTTGACTGAAGTGCAAGTAATCCATGTCCGCGTTTCAAAAGTCATCACCGTTTTCTAAATAGTGCCCAACTGACACATTCGTCTGGCCCTTCTGGGACTTAGATTGCATGGTGACCCAAATGCCATACAATTACATGTGATGACAGGACTCCATGGGACTACCATGGTGTATGAATTTATACACCCTATTAAGGGCATGACACAGGACCCCATCTGTGTAATTGTGTATTGAAGAGGTCACCGCGCTATAGCATCATGCGGATTTACTGGGAGCCCACCATGATGTATATGTTTTATCCACACGGTTCATTTGTTTACCATGCTCATTTTAGGAAACGAACCCAACAATATAACATATCCAAAGCTCAAGTAGACCACACCTTGGGAAAAAGTGAAAATTGAATGCTAGCCTTTTGCTACTCATTTTAGAAAATGAGCTCAATTTAAAACATATCCAAAGCTCACCCAAACCATATCATCCAAAAAAGTGGGGATTGAATGCTTGCCTTTTCCACGCTCATTTTAGAAAATTGGCCTAAAATTAAAGCACATCCAAAGCTAAAGTAAACCACATCACATGAAAAAGTAGGGATCAGATAGCTTCAGCTTGCCAACTCATTTTAAGATATGATCTTAAAATTAAAGCATATCCAAAGCTCGAGTAGTCCACATCATTAGGAAAAGTGAGGATTGAATATGTCATTGAAAACTTTATGAGAAAAAAAAAAGTTTTGGATCAAATTAATATTTATGTTGTCCCTTGGGTAAGCTCCATGGCTCAGTGGTAAACAGACTCCTACTCTACAGACGAGTATGGGTGTGGGTGTGTATGAGAGTGTGAGTGTGTGGGGGTGTGTAAAAAGAAAAAAAGAAAAGAAGAAGAAAAATTGCATTCCCTTTTTCATTTTTTTTGGGTTAGCTTGTTAGCACACACCCCTATGTGTACACACTTTCCATGTTAGCCACCCCCACTAGGGATCGATACCAAGACCTCGAGTGTTGAAACGAGGTATGTCCACTCAATCTGCCAGTTGAGCTATGGATCATGCCAGGGCTTTATCAATTGAATGACAAATGAACATCAACGTGGGCCCCTTAAAGGTTTCAATATCACCCCACTTTAACAGTTTTGGGATTGCCATGTAATCCGCATCCTATCTTCCTTAAATGAGAAATTATATGATGCACTGAGGGCTTATTTTTTATATATGCATTACTTTTCTTATTCTTACAACTGGAGCCACTGTTAAATAATCTACACCGATGGTTTTAGGTGCAACAACTTGGATGGAATATTTCCAAAACGTGTTGCTGATAAAAGAATTGAAACCTCTAAAACTGAGATACATTTTCAATGAATGTTGACGGTTGCTGTTTTCTCTTATAACCTTATGCCACTATTTGAATGGTTCAGATTATTTTATTAAGAATTCCATTCGATGATGCTAAAACCAGTGTTATTCTCAAGCATTCAATGGCCTAGATTAACTAATAAGTGGTCTCACTAATCCGAACTGGAAACCCACCAATACCACGAAAACGCCGCATTTCCTTGGCGCGGAGGGCCTACTGACAGGTTGAGTAGGGAGAGCACTACCGAAGTGCTGTCACCCACTTCTGTGGGCCGAGCATGATGTATGTTTTATATCCGCGCCGTCCATTCATCTGAAGAGATCATTTTAGGGTAAGATCCATAGAATGAGTTATATCCAAAGCTCTAGTGGACCCCACTAAAGAAAACAGTAGAGAGAGTGACACCACCATTAAAAACTTCTTAAAGCCACAAAAGTTTTTGAGCAAGCTGCTATCTGTGTTTTCCCTTCTTTAATGTCTTAGTTAACTTTTGAACAGGTTGGATTTCGAAAAAACGTTACGGTGAGCCTTAGGAAGGTTTCAACGTACGGTGGGCATTAATCTTCCCACTGTTTTCTGTGATGGGTCCGCTAAAGATTTGGATATGCCTCGGCTCTGGGTCATGCCTTCAAATAATATCTCCAAATGAATGGATGCCGTGGATACAACACATGCCTCGTAGTGAGGTCCACATAACTTGGTGACGTCACTTCAATAGGCCACTCTCCGCCAAAAGCGGATTGCCTGTGCTCAGTGCTGGAGGCCCAGAGATGTACTTGTATCCCCTCCGTCCATCTGTTTTTAATTATCACTATAGGATAGTAACATAAAACTCATGCAGATACAAAACTCAGTGAGCCATCCCAAACGAAACAGTTGGAACAAAAGCATCCACCATAGGAACTTTTTTGAAAGTGACGGTTATGTTTCTATGCCATATAAACCATACCTGTATTATTACCATTAAATTAATTGTACGCACGAATATCATCCTAATACAAAACTTCTGACACCCCTAGCCGTTCAACCTCCGTGAGTTTTGGATATGCCTTAATTTTTATTCTTCTTTGAACGTGGCCATTAAAAATAAATGAACAGAATAGATTTGCCAAGGACGTCCCCTGTAGGACCCACACAGCCCCAGGCACGCAAATATCTCCACCCCGATTAGGTACTGACAGGTTGAATAGCAAGATTAGCTATTGAAGTGACGTTACCATATCACGTAGGCCCAATTACATGATGTATCTACACTCCATCCGTTTGGAGAGGTCATTTTAGGGCATTATCCAAAGAATGAGTGACATCCAAAACCCGTGTGGATCCCACCACAAAAAAGCAGTGGAGATTGAATGCCTACTATTAAAAATTTCCAAAGGCCAGAGAAGTTTTTGATCAAGCTAATATTTGTGTTTTCCATTTGTTCATGTCTGTGTTAACCTATGAACAAGTTAGATCTCAAATAAATATCATGTTGGTCCCTCGGAAGGTTTCAATGGTGGGCATCACTCTTTCCACTGTTTTCTGTGGTGGGGTCCACCTGAGCTTTGGATCTGACTTATTCTCTGACTTATGTCCTAAAATGATCTCTTCAAATGAATGAATGGTATGGATATAATACCTACATCATGGTGGGACCCAAAAAGTAGGGTAAGGTAACTTCAGCAGCCAGTCTCGCTACTCAACCTGTCATTAACTAATCCGCGTCGGAAACATATCTGTGCTCCAGTGACAAGCATTCCACTTCACTTCGTTGTTTGCCACTCTCCACCAAAAGCGGACCGCCTGTCACCTCGGAGACAATCCACTTCTCTAACTGCTCCCTTCTTGGAGAGGATGGCTCGTGGCAGATATATTCCTACGCCTCGGCTGCATAGGTATACCGAGATATTTATGAAAGATTCATTTCATCCGTTGACGCAAAAATTTGATTCACCCTGTCTGAGTTCTTAGATTCTGAGTACATGCATCAATGAATAACAATGGAGACCCTTACTAGATCAGGAGACCCTCCGATGCCAAATACAATTGTGAAATCTAATCTTGTATATGTGTATGGAGTTTTGGGATAAGAGATTTTGCGTACATGTCTCAATGGTATAACTCTTTATTTATATTGTAGGATAAGACGTGGGAGTCCATCAATCTCGGCATGATCTTAGCCATTAAGCTAGACATGCGTGAACGGTAACACTAGCAGTTACGTTAAGATTGCAGATGTTGCTCTTATCGTACGTCACTGGAGTTGGTTTCTAGGCGTGACTCTAGGTCATCGTTCGAGCCGAGCTTATCAAGTCCGACCGGACCTGATCTGAGGTGACGTCGAAATAGATAGTTGGTGTTGATTCCTTATCTAATCTGCTTGGTTCTAGAATCGGTTTATATCTGAAGTTGGTTTGGTAGACTTTCGCAAGTTACCCTATGATCGGCCACGCCGACGTTGTTATAACTTCGCCGAGCTACATGATTGGAGCAGGACCATATTTCCTATAACAAAGCCCTCTATTTTCTGAGTCCGAGCTCGTACTAGGGGAGTAAATGCCTGAGAAGGTGGTTCGTCGCACCTCTCATGATGGTGATAGTCAGCAGAATCAGAGCAAATCTCGCAATCATGACTTATTGCCATCGAGACGTCGTACCGCGGCTGTAGCTCTTCGGTTGCCGACTAGTGGGACGTGATCACATGGCTACAGTTGAGGATTCGTATCGCCAGTGTGAACAAGAAGCCGCCGCATGGACATTGGTAGATGGAGGGATGACTCTTTGCGTGCAGCATTAACTACCACTTACTACGGCTAGCGCGGGGCTCGGAAGATATACTACCCAGGCTAATAGGGCGCTGCCACGTGCGATCCTGTGCTCGGTGAGTTGACTCTTCGCCTGCTGCAATAAATGTTTGTCATGATTGCTCTTCGACCGAGAAGAATATAAAAGCCCTCATGGCAATCATTCGGCTTATCATTAGCTTGTTGTTATTCTGCTGCTGCTGTAACTTGTAGAGTGAGCGAATTGATGTGAGTCTCCCCATACTCTTTTCTTTACTTTCTTAATTTTTTACTTTTCCATCATTCTCAATGCTGAATGATTTGGATGACGTCCGTGAGGGATATGCTTTCGAGGGTGATAATGAACCAGAGAATGTGGATTCTAGGCTCGGGGGATCGACAGAGATCTTGACCGTAATACCTCTTATTCCTTGGGCCAAGAAAACTAAGGGTTCGAAGGTTATCACTCGGGCCAAGGTAAAAAAGAGAATTCCCTGAGCCCTTGCTTGGACGCCGGACCTGTGGATGGGCGACCTACCAAGCTTGTCCCAGGGGGTTCAATTCTAATCGACTACCAAATGGCCAATATCCAAGCAGTATAGTAGATTCCGGACTCTTATGAGTATCCAAGCCCCTACTTCGCTTAACGGCCTTGAGAACCCAGGGAGGGTGAAATAGTTGTCTTCATCTATGCTCTTCAATGTGGGCAACAGTTCCCGGTTCATCCGTTAATGCGGGAGATGATGGCACATTTGAAGTTGGCCCTGGGTTAGCTCACCCAAATGCTTGGTGGTTGTTGCTCGCTACCTACATCATCTGACATCAGCTCATGAACAAGGGTCTGACGTCAGATGAATTTATATACCTCTACCAAGCCGAGCAAGACCCGCAGGAGCCGTGCTGGTATTACTTCTCGACGATGCCTCATCGTAGTAAAGGTCTTGTCGTTGGGCACCCGACCTCCAACAAAGACTGAAAAATCAAGTGGTTCTGGGCCTCAGGGGAGTGGGAGGACCACCGCCATGCTTAGGAATCTTCGGGCTAGGGTTCCCACTAAATTCTCCACTCTAGGTCGGATGTTTTGGAGGAATTTATACTTATTTCCACGCACAAGCTTTTGTGGGATAACAAACTAAATTATGTCTTTCCTTGCAGTTTATGCAAAGGGCCCGCCAGAGATCTCCTCCTTCCTTCGAGCCTAGGTTGAAAGAGCACGGGTGTGGAAAGAGGAGTTCTGTATAGATTATTCCTCTTCCTTCTGCTCTCGATAAGCGTTCGTCTACATTTCGATTCTTGATACTTGAAGTTTTTTTGAGCAGAACTGTGTTATGCAAGCACTACACCAAAATCGTCATTTAGGGTTCAGGAACGGTTTCAAACCATTCCTAAATGAGGTGTCGCAGAAAAACAGGAATGGTTCAAAACCGTTTTGGGTACTAGAAACGGAATTTTAGGAACGGTTTTAAACCGTTCCGGTGCCAATGGTCACAATTCAGGCACAATTTTAGAAACGTTTTTGAACGCCTATCAATGTTGCCAACGGTCGGAATTTTAAGAACAATTTTAAACCCTGATAAACACACGAAATTTAGGGTCAAGGGAAATAAATTAACAAAAGTTTATTACATTCCATCAAAATAGAGATTAATCCAAATAAAAACATAAGAAAATAATGTGCTTGAAGATTTTCATTGCAAAATCAAATTTACAAAATAATCTACACTTTAAATTATAGCTTTGCGGAGATGACATGTGAAGCTCCCTCCTCAATGCATTGATCATCATCTCCTAGACCCACAGGAACAAGACGCTTCCCACCTAAGAATATAAATAACCATATAAATTAAATTTAATTGGTAATTGAGTGAAATAGAGAAGTCTCCCCACTAATGATCAAGATTGAAGAATGGGAGCATGCTACAAAAGACTAGAAACAAACACACCTGGGACCCCTCGGTGCCTAGGCCAATTAACCCTGCTTGATATGACATATAGGATTATGATGCAAAATGCACAACAGACATAGTAAGCTTGAAATGTTTCCCGAGACATTGTTTTTGGTCTGTTAAAGGAAAAAGAGAGAACTCACCATTATGGAAGATAAATTAAAGCAATTTGGGAGCTTAAACCATCTGATTTGAAGCTCATCTTTTGCATATCGTGGGAGTACAGCAAAGAGAGCTTTCTTTGTTGCATCAAATGAGAAGATTAGCTTCCCACCCTTCACCATTTCCTGAAAATAGGAGTAAAGCAAGCAAAGAGTTCTAGTTAATGTAATGGAACTAGCTTCACAACTATTGATTGCTCCAAACATTAACAAAAGGCATATACTGCACCTATGCATCATGTTTATCAAAATATCCCAAAATATCACAAATCATATAAGATTCCAAACAATTTAGAATCAATCAATCCTTGTGAAATGCCAAGTTATTTACCCAAGGCGCACACGATCCATATAGAGCAAATGTCTTGAATGTCTGTTGATATTTGATAGTGGTGGTGCAACTAAAGTGAATTTAGTATCATTTCATATTTTTAATTCTTTTCCATTTAGTTTGCTTTGGGTACTAGTTCAGCTACCACCAATGGTTACAAAAGCAGATGCAACAGATTCTAAAGTACTTGAAGCTAAGGCCACCACCTAATCGATTTCCATACAATGGATCAATCAACTATGAATCTCATTTTATAGATGGACTTGGATGTTAAAAGAATGTAAGTGCCTGTTGTAGTTCTCCACTCCAAGGGTTGAGAAACCTTTGACAAGGAAGTGATCAGAGATTCAACAAAGGCAGCTAATTTTAGCTTGAATTGAAAATTTAGCCAAACTTGAGAGCACAATTGCTGAAAATCCAAATGGCAAAGCCTAAAAGCAGCAGAGCAAGGAAACAAACAGCAGCAAAGCATGTGATTGCCAAGAAATCCTGCCTAACCTGCCTAACCAATGGCACAAAAGAAGTTACCTACATTCTTACTTAAAGCACAAGGGAGTTTATTAGGGGCACGTTGTATCAAGTCCCGGCCAGTGCAGCCTCACCCTAAGGAAGCAGCAGTCTCTGCTTCATCTCTGTTAAGAACGGAGATCCTTATTGCCTTGTATGTGGAAATTCCAATAGAAGACAAAAATCAGGAACATATCAGAAGAGCACAAATACGTGCTCCTTACTAGTGGAACATTTTAAACCAGACAAATGGAAGAACTAAGGTCGCACAGCAACTTCTTCCAGCAACCAAGCCAACTTTCACCAGACCAAGGAGAACAGATGCACAACAAAGGACCTTTTTCTCTACACAGCACATAGTCAAAACCAAAAATCATAAGGAAATCGAAGTTCCACTACTACACAAGACCTTCCTATGAAAAGTACCCTTGCATGTGCACGAGCAAGGGCAGATTATAACATGCACATTCATGATGAGAGATTCTAGAAGAGGTACCACAATCTAGACTGTGTGCAGATATGTACCTTTAACAGCCAAACAACAGATGGAAGCAGCTGGCGTGAATCCTGTGGTGTTGTATAAGGTGAACATTCCGCAAGGCACTATAGCAAGTCTAGTTTCCATTCTTCGGGCAGATGATAGAGAAGAAGTATCAGTAGACCAAAATAAAAATGCAGAGAACTTGCAAATATCATAATTGCTAATTAAATCTTGTATAAATGATTCACATCGCATCTTCATGAACTATGACTCCCCCATAATCCTCATTGTTAATCCAAGGTAGAACTACTAGATAGAGATTGTCAGTTCTACTTGAATGCCGAAAGGAATCGCTCAAAACTTGTAGTCTTTCCTTGCCTCTAAATGCTACAATAGAATTCTTGTAGAAAAAAAATAAAAAATCACATTACATCTCGATAAAGATTGTCAGTTGTACTGCAACACAAGCCAACAGCCAAATGATCAGTGCTATCAGATTCACAAGTAACTTAGGAGTTAATGTGGCCCCCGTTAGCACTTAAATGAAAGACAAAATTGCTTAGGATACATTATTCAGCCGAACCATAGCTCCACTGGTCATAAACAGGTATTTAGACCACCATATTGAAATGAGGTCGCCAGATGTGGAAAAATAGGGAATATTGACATCCAAAGGAGTTGCCTTTCCTCAGACCTTAACCGTTAAACAATCTGTATTAAGACATTAAGAAGGTCAAGGGTTTCTGCAAAGGCAACAGGTACCTTTCAAGGGATGCCAATCCTCTTGCCGGCCCCAAAAGAACACCATCGAGGATGTATCCCTTGATGATTGAACCATAACCCTGTGAGACAGAAAGGTGCATCTCAAACCCATCTAAAGTGACTTGATGGAGAACTAAAACTAAATCATGAGTACAATTTGATGCATTGGTCTCCCGAGGACTTCGAAACTAAACTATAGGAAACAATGAAGCAGACATTTCAAAAATCCATCAAGGCAACAAGTGAATATGGGTTTCTAAAAGAGAACCCCGAGGCTTTGACACATGGGGCCAATATCTGTGCCTTCCTAAATCTGGCTCAAGCTATGACTGATCAAGGATGCGTTTGAGGTTCATGCCAATGCTTACAGTAATGGGGTGAGTTCTACAATGGCCAATGCTCAGCTCACTTCAACACAATTACGCCCATCATCGTGCAGGTCCCCTCAACACCAAATAGGGTCCATTATCGAATCAGCGGCCCATTCCAGCTGTATGCGTGTCTCAAGGAGCCTTGTCATGCTATAGGGCTAATGGAGTCGAAAGATCAAGACACCTGCGGAAGCTTGCAAGGTGTTGTAACATATATAATATTGATTTGCATAAGCAAAATTCATCGAGTGTGAAATGGCATTGTAGAGAAGGAATTTGAGAAAGGGGTCCAAAATGCATGTTTAACAAGAATGAGAAGAAGATATATTCTTTACTACTGAAATAAAAATAAAAATAAAAATTGGGGCTTGAAACAATAAAGGGCCTATGTCACATAGGATTGCAGATGGATTTACTTAGACTATCATTTCACATCTGTTATAAGGGCTGAGATGTATTACAGCCAATGGCTAGGATTCAATGGCAATTTAAGGTTCAATTTACTATATACAGGCTTTTACCATACGATTAGAGAATCAGAGAGAAATAACACCGTTTTCCTTTTTGAGACCAGAAGTGCAGTCATTTTGATATTCATTGCTAGAATTTACTGTAGATGCTGGAAATTACAGTTATCGCTGAGAAAGTTTCTCATAACAAAAGATCATGTTTAAGTACTTGGAGTTTGCACAAAATTGCTGGAAATTTTGGTTGAGTTGCCATAAATTTGATTCAAGTGCAGAAATTAGGTTTAATTGCTTGGAAATTTGTGAATAATTGCTGATTCCATAACTATTTTCTGTGATTTACAAAAATTGGTGTTGCAAATTCATTGTGGACCTTGTAATGTACTGTTGGAACTGGAGTCTGGAGATGGCAATCAATCAGAACCATTTAAAACCTAGATTGGCTGCAAGTGCAGCAAAATAAACTCAAGAAAGAAGTACACTAAATCACTAATACCTGAGATGATCTGTTCACCCCTAACTTCCAACCAAGTTAGCATTAGATTAGATCATCATTCCTCTAATGATTAATCATAAATTTTGATCTGAAACTTCCATTAAACAAAAATCGCAACCACACAATAGTCATGCAGCACAAAAACACGAACTAAGAAAGTACAAAAGGAGCGAAGACTACCTCAAGAAACCGATTCCAGTGCTGGGAATTTTGCAGATCAAGTTGGGTTAAATCTTTCACATGTCTGTCAAAGAAATCAGCTCTAGATTTTAGTGAACAAAATACCATCTGTATATTTTGAAATTCAAGAACCTAAAGACAAATTTATTATGGGTTCTGTTTTTTTTTTTTTTTTTTGGATGTATTAGAAGATACAAAAATAATAGCAGTAAGCACCTAAGAGCTGACTGAACCAAGGAGGAATCATCAAACAAGGTATCTCCACCATCTAGAGCTGCATTCCATGGGCCTCCAATTGCCATGAAGGAACGATCTTTCCTGAGAATTGCAAACCTGAGGATATTATTAAGATGGGGTATCCTGTCATCGTAGAACACAGCTCCTCCAGAGCATGGCTACTGATACCACTCATCAAGATCACCTGAAATGAAAAATATATATATACACTACACCAAAAGTTGCAGGTGATCTTGATACCACTCATCAAGATCACCCGCAACTTACGCCTTGGTGTAAGAATCAGGTCACATGCAAGTCAGGTGAGCCAACTGTGTGCAAACGAAATGTACAGTGAGCAATTAACATAGATGTATGGCATATCGGCTTGAGCAGATGGCCTGAATTTTGCACAAGGGAAGCTATGCAGTGGCTTGATGATGCATGTATAAACTCTCTCATCAAACACCTCAAATGCGCCAAAATCATCGCTAATAAAATCAAGACATTACCAATTAAATCTCTAGTTACAACCAATCCATGGATGGGATGGTTAGGATCATCTAATCAAAGTGATTCATAGAACTGTTACAACCAATCTGTGATGGTCCCCACCTAACTCATGGTTCAAATTCTTGACTGGACCTACTTCCATAAAAAATATTAACTGTCCATCTTTCATAGGCCATGATTAGATGGTTAGAATCATCCGATCACTAAGATTTTGGCGATGTGGCTAACTGAATCAACTTGTAGAATCAAAACTTTGAAAAAACAATACAATATCATGACAGATCTACTCAAAGTGGGTTTAGATGGAATGATGACTCAACGTGTATCATCATAGAGCTGGTTGTTTGGGATAAGTACATTGAGGTAGGCTATACGAAACCACATATATTTGACATATATTTGTCGAATCTAGGCTGTTGGACTTCTCTTTATTGTTATTTTTTTCTCATCCAAGTCTGTTGGCTTTCAGCTACCTGCCCACTTTCCAAGCTGAGATGGGCCTGACCCATTCCAAATCCCACTCAAGAGCCTTGGCCTGAGCCAGATGAGCACTTTTTTTTTCTTTTTTAAAAATTACCAAGTGAGGTTTACAAGGCAAGAGGATCCAACCTGGTTCATTCTACACGTTACAGTCTCTGCCGTCTCTACCTGGAGAACAGTGATATTTTATATATATATATATATATATATATATATATATATATATATATATATATATATATATATATATATATATATATATATATATATATATGAGATTTTCAAACTGATCAATAGAGAGAGAGAGAGAGAGAGAGAGAGAGAGAGAGACCTCTTGCTCGGAGAGGGGCTTGCGCTGCATGAGCTGAGAAATCTGCCCATCGAGCTGGCTATGGGAGTTCGAAGAAGGGACTGGATCCGCACTCATCTTCTTCTTCTTCCTTTATAATATAACATCACATTGGAGTAGGGAAAAAAATGTAATCCGTAAAATAGGAACCCTGTTTTACAAGGGTTCCTTTATAAGGAACACTACTGTCAGTTTGAGGATGCACAAAAAACATCACATCGGAGTTGGGAAAAAATGTAAAATAGGTGCACCTTGCAAGAAAGCAAGTAGCTTCTGCTTCCGTAGCTTTAGCTTAACAGTACTTATCGAAACAAGACCATCCACACTATATTTTGAAATCTGGAGCATATGCAAAGTTACCAATAAGAAAATACATGGAAGCAGCTGGCTCAATCCTGATAAGGTAAGACACTAAAACAAAGTTTTTATTTATGAAAGAAGATTGTATTTTTCTGATCATCAAGATAATTATCTTGATGATTTAAACAAAAAATGGGAAAATGCATTATTGTGGAAGAAAAGGACACAACCTCATTCATGAGACTCTTATTAACTCCAAAATTAGTAGCAGGTTCAATGTTTAAATCATTAGATGAATTTTGTTGTTGCTGTTGGGCTTCTGCTTTCACCTGGCCAGCATCTGCATTATAAATAATAACAAATTTTAATTTTGAGAACAAAGAGAGGAACTAAATATCAATAAACTTGGAATGTAGTAAGGGTACATGCTGAATAGTGATGTCATGAGCACCTGCATCTTTCTCTCCAGCTGACATCAGTGCATGCTGAGAAGACTGTTGATGCATGGAATTTTGCTGCAGTGAAGAAGATGTGATAGCAGGGAGATCCACGGGTGAAAAATGAATTAAATCATGATAACACATAAATGGGAAACAATATCGTACTGGAAATCAAGATAGATATAGACACCTATTTCGTGAATATGGTTCAAATAAGGTTTTTCCTTACCTTCACTACAATAGGGGATTCCACCTACTGCAATTCTAGGGCTGTACCTACTGCAGTTCAGCTGAATATATGCTTGAACTTAGAAACGGATTGGCTACTTCCCCTGCCACAAGCCATTGACTGGTGTTCGGTTCTTTGTTAGCCACACCATGATGTATGTGTTTCATCCATGCCATCCATCTATTTTTATAAATCATTTTATGATATTATACATAAAACAAGGTATATCCCAATCTCGAGTGGACCACATTATAGGAAACAGTGTTGAATGAACGTCGACCATTAAAAGCTTTTTGGGGGCCATAAACCCTAAACCTGTCGAACAAACTCCTCCTACTAACCAACCTTCTACCCGGGCTGATTGATTCACCCCTTGTTATGTTAAATTCTTTTTTTTGTTTGATCGGATAATGTGGCAACTTAATACCACCCTTTTGGAGAATACTTGGATTATTTTGACGCTTTTATTTTATAGCCATTCTTTATTTCGTATTTGATTGTAGTTGTAACTTTGCTGCTTAGATTGTTCTTTATAAGTGATGAACTGGCCACTTCTTCAAGGGTCAGGTCATCAGAGGTTCATTTTCCTGCACTTAAGGAAAAGCCCTCGGTAGTGGATGATTTTTAACCAACCGACTTTTTCTTTAAGGATCGAGTTATTGGAGGCTCAATTCCCTTCATTTGAGGGAAAGACCTCGGTAATTTACAATGGTTAACGGGCTGACCACTTCTTTAAGGGTCATCCCATCAATAGGGCCATTTATGTGTTGGAGGCCTTATGTAGAGCGAATAGTGGTATGAAACGTAGGATTGGATGAGCTCGTGTCGAAGAATACATCTTTATATTAAAGAGTATATTCATCAAAAAGAAGCGTACCCCCTTTTTTCTAAGGGTAGTAGACTTTTAACTACTCGGCATTCCATGGGTGTGGTAGTGGTCGACCTTCGGAACGTCCACGTCAACTTCACAAGAGCGTCAGCCCATGAATTGTCAACCCTCGGGATTTGACTGATTTTGCAGCTTTGAAAATTTTCGATCAGCTTTCAAGCTTCGTCTACATATGCAATTATCTGAACTTCCTTTACTTGATACTCCGCTGATATTTGGCTAACGACGAGCTGCGAATCGCATCGAACCTCGAGTCTCTGGACACCTATAGAGGCTGATAGCTTGAGCTTGACTAGTAATGCTTCATACTCGGCCTCATTATTCGAGACGCAAAAACTGAGCCTTACAACATACTAGATGGTCGTCTGGTCGGGGGCTTGTAAGACGATCCTTGCTCCCCCACGCCTCGAATTAGATGACCCATCTATGTAGAGTATCTAGATGCTAGAGTCATTCTTTGTCCTAGGATCTTCGATCGAATGGTCGGGCTAGAGAGTTTCACCCTCCTGCTTAAATGTGACTTCTAAACTAGATGGCTCTCCTGAACTGCCTGCAGTGGACTCATCATCTTGGGCAGAAAGTTCTGCGATGAAATCAACTACTGCTTGACCTTTGATAGCCATCCTGAACTGGTACCGAATGTTGAATTCTCCGAGCTCGACCACCCATTTGGTTAGTCACCCCGACACCTCGGGTTTCTAGAGAGCTTGGCAAAGAGGCTGATTAGTGAGGACCACTATAGTGTGTGCTTGAAAGAAGGGGTGGAGTCGTCTGGACAAAATTACTAAGGCTAGAGTGAGCTTTTCTATACTCGGATATTAGGTCTTGGCGGGGACCAATGCCTTGCTGACATAATAAACAAGGTATTATTTTCCTTCCGTTTCCCAGACAAGGGCTGAGCTTACGATTGAAGGGGACGTGGCCAGGTAGGGTTGTAACGATTCTCCTTCCACCAGCTTTGACAGTAATGAGGGTGATCCCAGATACTTCTTTAATTGCTGGAATGCTTGATCGTAGTCCGAGGTCCACTCCGTGTAAGCCCCGTATCCTAGACCGTACCGTTTCATAGACTTTCACGGTCTTCCCGGTCGAATTTCGGCAACCTTCGACCTTTAATTGATATTTGCGCGTAACCTTGATTCGTATGCCGTCAACCCATATCGACTCAACCCAAGACCTTTACCATAGCGACCGTGTCGTCGCTGCGGTTCCGATGCCGCGACTCGCACGCCGAGGCGATACCCTGGTCAGGAGATATGGGCCAACGTTCGGTGCGAAAAAAATGCTGCGCGTTGTGAAATCCAAGAGAATCTCTACGAGTTGTCAAATCAATCTCATCACATCACATGTCAAGTACACATCACCTCACACCTATTCCCAAGCAAGCCTCAAAAGTCAAAAGTTTCTTACACCACCCATACCTTTCTTACACAAAAGTCAAAAAGTTCTTACACACCCATCACCACCACATCCATCACCCATCACTCTCTCTCCCTTTACAAGTCTCTCTCCCTCATTTTCAAACTCATTTCCAAGCAACAAAAAAAAGACTCCATCCGTCTGAGCTCTTCCCAAACCCTCCATGAGAGCTTTGTGTATGGCCCACTTCCTCCCCTTTCATTTTCCATCTCAACCATCCAACCACCATCTCCTCTGTTGGAATCGAAGCTAAGGAGCTAGAGAAGCCTAGGGAGCAAAAAGGAACGGTGGGTGATCTTTGAAAATTTTATTTTCATTCATTTGTTTGATTTAAGGGCCACATGTAGTGGGACCCACTTTGATGTAGATTTTGTATCAAGAGGGGCCCATAGTGGCGGGGCCCCTCCATCTTTACCGGTGTCTTTCTCTTCCTCTCTCTTTCCATGATCATGTCCCACTTATGATGTATGTATTTCATCCATGCCACATACCGGTGGACCCCATCTATGTGGGACACACCATGATGTTTTTTTTTATATACCATCCCAACCGTCCATAGGGAGCCCCCCCTTAATATAGCTAATAGTGGGTGTGGCTACCAGTGAAGTGTGATCTGACATGGGCCCAACTCCATAGTTCACGTGGTGGACTGAGTGAAAGATACATCGTTTCAACGCTAGACCCACCCAGTTCCACAGCTTAGGTGGTAGATGGAGTGAAAGATGCCTCGTCTCAACACTTGTGGTCTTGGTATTGAACCCTGTGGAGGTGGCTAATATGGTGTGTGTGTGTGTCCTAACATGGGTGTGTTCTGGCATTGGTGTAACTGGACAGTGGGGCCACATCCGTGCGGACCCTCCTTGATGTGTGTTTACACCCAGATCCATAGTTCAACTGGCATTGATCCTTGTGAGAGGTGGCTAACATGGAGTGTGTACTGGCAATGGTTGTAGCTAACAGAGGAGTGTGCTGACGGTGGGTCCATGAGACCCATTCCCATCCTCCACCCCTCCAAATGGGCCACACCAAGATGTACGTGCTTTATCCAAACCATCCATTGCATTTTGACGGTAGAACACACTTTTGGGTGGGGCCCATTTCCAATGCCCTGATCCATAGCTCATTGGCAGATGGAGTGGGGGGGGGGGGGGTACCTTGTTTCAACAATGGACCTCAGCTCACATGGTAGTCCGAGTGAAAGATCCTCATTTCAACACTGAGGTCTTGGCATCCATCCCTTGTGGTGGTGGCAGCAATGAAGTGTAAGCAGGTGTGGGGTCCATGGGACCCACCCATGTTGTCCATCCATTTTGGGTGGTGTTGGTGTATCTGGACAAGTTTTAAAGGTGCATGTTTATATGGCCAATGTCTGAGCAGTGCTGGTCCTCTCTGATGTACCATGAGCCCTATGGATTTATAGTGTACATGTTATGGGTAAGAATGGCTTGACCAAAGAGAAGAGGTCGGCTCAGACAGTTTAGTGGGACATGAGGTCGGCCAGCACCGTTCATGACTAATGATCTCCTCATATGGCCCAAGTAGAGATATCAGGTTGACTCGGCTTGACCCACCTGATGGGTTGTTCAGTTAGGTCGGCTCGGCTCGGCTCACCTGACGGTGTTGTTCAGTCAGGTTGGCTCGGCTTGGCCCACCTGACGGTGTTGTTCAGTTAAGTTGGCTCGGCTCTGCCCACCTGATGGTATTATTCGATCAGGTTGGCTCGGCTTACTTGACGATGTTGTTCAGTCAGGTCGGCTCGGCTCGGCCCACCTGATGGTATTATTTAGTCAAGTTGGCTCTACCCACCTGATGGTGTTGTTCAGGCAGGTCGGCTCGGTTCGGCTCACCTGATGGTGTTGTTCAGTTAGGTCGGCTCGGCTCGGCTCGGATCACCCGATGGTGTTGTTCGAACAGGTCGGCTCGGCCCCCCCTTTATGATATTATTAGACCAAGTAGTGTGGCCCATTATTGTATATATAAGGCCACATGTGAGGCTCATGGTGATCCACTTGAATCGGCCCATTTAAACGGCCTGATGCGAGGTATGTGAGGCCCATGAGCGAGGCCCCATGTGACGTATGTGTGGTTGTTGCATTGTGTACGAATCCCTTATGAAATCCGTGCCTTGGGAGCAATGTTGTTTAAATGTCCGCATTATAATTCTCCCTTGGGCCCATTGTTAGGCCCATACTTGTACGCCGTCTAGGCACATCTTCGTTATGAATAACATCCCTCACCATATAACATGTTAGTATAGTCCCATGATTCATGATCATACACATCATGTGTATGCTTGATATGAGAAGTGACTGATCATATCATATACCTTCGGACAGATTATTTAGGGGCTCCCAGATAGGCGGTGTTGCCCTACATGAGCGCATGTTATGCGCAGGATTGCTACATGACTGGATAGTGTGATTCATGCATTTACATTGTGTAATATGGTACTCGGACAGATTATTTAGGGGCTCCCGGATAGGAGGTGTTGCCCTACATGAGCGCATGTTACGCGCAGGATTGCTGCATGACTGGATAGTGTGATTTATGCATTTACATTGTGTGATATGGTACTGTACGCCCTAGCAACATCGTGGTCGTAGCTTCCACAAATGTATCGTGGTTGGCAGGATTGGATACTGAAAATCTTATTTTACATGGGGTGCTATAGATATCCCTGGGTGAAAGTCCCTAAACCCTTATGGTACCAAGAGGTTGTTCCAACGTCTAGACCGAGTGGGTACAGGAGTGTCGAGTGTCGATTACTAGACGGTTGTACTTTCCACTGTGTCGTGGTCTGTTGGAAGGGGGTGCGGCCTTACCCGCCCGAGAGTAGGGGTAAAACTAGGCTAAGTTTGACCAGTTCGAGGAATGGGTCCGCTATCGACGAGTTGAACCCAATATTGGCAGACGGATAGTGAGGTCTCTTCCACTTATCTTATTGCGCGTAATGGGGCGACGATCTGGTTTAGAGTGTACTAGACCCTGGTGATATCCTAGATTTGAGTTGTATTGATATGTGGACTTAGATGAGTTGCTTGAGTTTCATTTCATATCGCATGGCCTTGGTATGACCGACATCATTCATGCTTTGCACCGCATGGCCTTGGTACGGCCAATAGTATTCATGGATCCATCAGCATATTCCGCATTACTCTGATATTGCATGATCATATTACTACCTTGCGCACACACTTTCACCACCCTCTAAGCTTTATATAAGCTTATGCACGACCGTTGTGTGCAGGTGACGTTAGATCGCAGTAGCGCTGAGGCTTGAGCACGTAGCAGATTATCTTGGAGCTTTTATTTATCATCATTGTATTTTCTTTTGTGCTCATTGTACTTGTAAAGTTTTTGATCATAGTGAAAATGTAACGGAGTTTTTAGTTGTTGTTTGTGGGTTATGTCTTTTGTTATGCTTATCACGAATCAAACTGATGTTGAAAATTCTCCTTGTAGCGTCCCAGGATCGGAACCTGGTGAATAGGAGCTGGGAACCAAGAATGGGGTTCTACGGAGGCTGTCGGCGCCATATTCGGTGATCAAAAATTTTGTGAGTCCGGTTTCTGAGTTTGAGGCGTGACACTCCGCCTTTTTATTGCCTTTTAGTTGTTGAAAGAATGAGAGACATTTATCTGTTGCCCACGAGACGAATTGACCGAGGGTCGCCACACTTCTGGTGAAACATTGGATCTCTTTTAGTGTTTGAAGGGACCCCATGTCTATTAGAGCTTTGATCTTATCTGGATTCGCCTTGACCCCCCTTTGACTAATCTGAAAATTGAGGAACTTACCTAAGCTGACCATGAACGTGCACTTGGTTAGATTCAATTTCATCTAGTACTTCCTCAAAATGGAGAATGTTTCTCCAAGGTCGTTTAAATGGTCGGCCGCCACGACACTTTTTACTAACATGTCATCGATGTACACTTCCATTATGTGACTGATCTACCAAGTAAATATCTTGTTCACCAATCGTTGGTATGTCGCCCCTACATTTTTCAGACCAAACGACATGACCTTATAACTGTAAAGGCCTTTGTCAATGACAAAAGTAGTCTTTTGTTTGTCCGAGGGATGCATCTCTATCTGATTGTACCTCGAGTCATGAATGTCAGGAGCTCGTGCCTGGCCGTACTGACGACCAGTTGGTCGATTCTAGGAAGAAGGAAGCTATCTTTCGGGCATGCTTTTCTCAGGTCAGAGTAATCAATGCAGATGCGTCATTTTCTGTTGGACTTCTTAACTAACACGACATTAGCAATCCACTTAGGATAATATACTTCCCCAATGAAGCCCAAATCAAGTAGTTTCTCAACCTCCTTGGCAATTGTCGCATATCGTTCAGGCTTGAACATCCTTCTCTTTTGCTTGATCTGTTTGAAACTCGGATCCACATTTAGTTTGTGGACCATCACCTCGGGATCAATACCTGACATATCCTGATGAGACCAGGAAAATACATATTTGTTTTCCCTAAGAAAACTCATCATCCGAGCACAATAGTCAGGGTTTAGAGACGTTCTGACCTATACCGTTTTGTTGGGGTTTCTTTCGTTGAGTGGAATGGTTATGAGTTCGTCCATCAAAGAACCTTTTTCTGGCGATTCTTCCCTATGATCGAGTGAATTGATCATCAGAGCTTGCTTGGGTATGCCTTTCCTTACTGCAACCGGCTAGCAATGCCGAGCCCCACGCTGGTCTCCTCGGAGGTAATCAACCCCTCCTACAGTGGGGAACTTCATCATTAAGTGGTATGTAGATACCACTACCCTCATAGAGTTGAGCGAAGTTCGTCCGAGGATGACATTGTAGGTTGATGGACAGTTCACCACTAGGAAGTCTACAATCAAGGTGACATGGTTCTATCCCTCTCCGGCTATGACGAGTAGAAGGATCGTGCCCTCGAAGATGACCTTATCTCCTGCAAAGCCATGCAGCAGGGTTTGGATGGGTCGAAGACGCGATCTGTCGATTCCCATCTTATCGAAGGCCTCAGAGTATAGTGTGTCAGTCGAGCTACCTGTGTCGACTAGGATGCGGTATACCTTCTGATATGCTATGATCATAGTCACCACCAAGGCATCGTCATGGGGGTGCTGAATGCCTCGCGCGTCATCTTTGGTGAAAGTCAAGCTGCACGGATTCATACGTAGTTCTTTGCTCGGCCTTTCAGCTAGGTGGACATAATGCTCAGGATCAGTGCTCTAAGCATGTGTTTTGTGTGGCCGGTTTGAATCTCCAACCCCTGATGGTCCTCCGTGGATAGTTCGAATCTCGACGTTATCGTTTACCATTTTTCTCTACTGCTCGTCTCTCCGAATTTTTTTTATCCTCCTTGACATACTCTTATAAGTGTCCCTTGGGGATCAGGGTTTCAATCTCTTCCTTCAGATCAACACAGTCGCTAGTGTTGTGGCTATAGTCGCGGTGAAAGTGGTAGTATTTGCGCTTATCTCGTTGGCTCGCATCAGTCTTCATATAGCTTGGCCACCTCAAAAGCTTCTTGTCTCAGATCTCCAAGAGAACTTTCTCTGGAGATGTGTTGAGGGGAGTGTATAAGCTGAACCTGCTTCCAGGCCTTCTACTTGGCCTTTGGCCACATGAGGTGTCTTCATCCGACCTCCTTTTGTTTGACTGTTGCAGAGCTTCTTCTTTGCACTTCTTATCCCGTGGGGGATTTCCTGAGTTTTGAGATTTTTTTCAAGAATTGAAGAACTCTTCGACGTTTGAATACTTCTGAGCTCGATTCATAACTTCTCCTAGTGTGGTCGAAGGATTCTTTCCTACAAAGAAGAGGATCTTTCCTTCCTTGATTCTAATAATCATTGCGGCTAGTGTCATCTTATCGGAGTAGTCGTCGACTTACATCACCTCTTTGTTGAATCGGATGATGTAGTCTTTCAGTACTTCTCCCTCCTTTTGCTTATGGTCAGTAGGTGGGTAGATGACTTTCGACGCTGTTTTCCGATGATGAATTGTGTAAGGAATGCTTTGCTAAGCTTGACAAACGAGTTGATCGACTTTGACTTCAATTGTTTGTACCAACCTCATTCGACTCCCATAAGAGTTTTGGAGAAAGCGTGGCACATGATCGGTCCAGAGACTGATTGAAGCTCCATCCATGACCAATAAGATTCTATGTGCTTAGTTAGATCCTCAGAACCCGAATACGGCATGATGGGAGGCATTCGGAACCTCAGAGGCATTGTTGCACTCATTATCACACTAGTGAATGGGGGCTCCGTTTCTTCCATCATTGCTTTTATAGTGGTCGGAGTACTACCCTTTGGGAGCCAACAGGGGTAGAGCTTTCTACTACTACTGGAGCAACTACTTCCTAAGCGGGAGGGGGTAGCTGCCTTGCCATCTGTTGCCTCATGAGACCAAGCACATTTTTGTAATGAGTGATATTAGCTTCCTCAATTCTAAGACCATTGTGTTAGACCCGTCAGAGTTGATTCAGCATGTAACTGAGAAGACAAGTTTTGCTGCCCAGCTGGCTCGAAGTCTACGACAACGGCTAGAGAGAGTGCTTTCTTCTTTCCTTTTGGCAATTTCTCTGGTAGTGTCTTTTGTTTCGCTTCCCACAGACGCTACCAAAATGTTGATGCAAAAATCTAGTTCACCCTCTCCGAGTTCCTAGATCTGAGCACTTGCACAAATGAACGACAATGGAGACCCTGGCTAGAGCAGGGGACCCTCCGATGCCAAAGTCAGGCCTGGAATCTGGGTCTAAGTTATGTAGATGGGATTTTGGGTGAGAGATTGTGCGTACCTGTCTCAATGGTATAACTCTATTTTGATAGTGTAGGGTAGGACGTGAGAGTCCGTCAATCTTGGCATAATCTTAGCCATTAGGCTAAACGTGCGTGAATGGTGATGTTGACGGTTACGCTAATATTGCACGCCAGATGTTACTCCTATCGTACATTACTGGAGTTGGTTTCTGGGTGTGACTCTAGGTCATCTATCATCCAAGCCGAGCTTATCAAGTCCGAGCCTGATGGCTCTTTAGACAAGGACCTAATTTGAGCTAGCGTCGGAATAGACAATTGGTGTTGATTCCTTATCTAATCTGCTTGGTTCTAGAATCGGTTTATATCTAGAGTTGGTTCGGTAGAGAGCGACTTTCGCAAGTAACACATGATCGACCACGCCGACGTTGTTATAACTTCGCCGAGCTACGTGATACGAGCAGGACCATATTTCCTTGTAACATCCAGAAAATCGAGGGTCGAGTAAAAATCCAACTCCCGAGTTCCAAAATGTTATTAATGCAACATAAATGTGTATGATTGAATGTTATCTGTGTTAATGTATTAAACATGAATGAGATTAAGCCAGAACAACATATCATACTCTAGAGATAGTTAAATTAACAAGCGGAAGACTGTGATACATACATATAATATATAATTAATTGTAAGTCTCCAGAGTGTGAACATGTTACCAGGTTAAACATATACATGTATACCTCAAAAATCAAAAGAAAGAATATACATGAGTGCTCTAAAAATCCAAAATGACAAGTATCATGGCGTCTAAGCAACCTCCCTGTAATCCCGTCAATCAGAACACGCATAAAGGAGGGATCCTCCTCATCATCATCAAGTCCAGCTCCACTTCTCAAGTAGCGTCATCATCTGCAACCAAAATAGGGACTAGTGGGTGTCTGGAAACATCATCCCGTAACGTGAGAGTGAGTA
Source organism: Magnolia kwangsiensis (assembly GCA_037074715.1). Classification (NCBI taxonomy): domain Eukaryota; kingdom Viridiplantae; phylum Streptophyta; class Magnoliopsida; order Magnoliales; family Magnoliaceae; genus Magnolia; species Magnolia kwangsiensis. The sequence goes on from CM073584.1 coordinate 7,037,455, forward strand.
GCTAACTCAGTGGAATAATAGAGAAAAGATTAGCACGTTCTCAAATCAATCATACGATAATAGTAAAGCAGTAAATCAAACATTCCTAATACTGTTGTTAATGCAATATGACATGACACGATGGATGCCCTCACCGACGATCTCCCTCATACGGCACCATCTTACGCCCGCGGCATGCAATCATCCCACAGTGCTCCACATCTTTCAGGCACATGTAATGTGATGGTGATATGATTACCGAGTTATTATTAGTCCATTCAAATAGCAGGATTGGAAAACTAAGGTACTTCCCTTATATCAATCCCAACACAGATCCTATCTAGGGTCGTCACTCCTAGTAATTTCATACGATGTATATTTTGTAAGTCGCTGTAAGGGCTGTCAGGGCTGTTGCTCGCACTCGTTGCACCGCTCTCCCATCACCTTATCAATATAGGCCTACTGTACTCTCACTGCTACGGAAGGGTCGTCGCCTCCCGTAGACTCAGAATACGCTCGCGGTCACTACAAAGGACTCGTCGCCTGATCAGTGTAGGCCGACAGTAAGAATATAGTGTCCCATATCACCATAATCTGCTCACGAGTCATAGGTGCTCACTGGTCACTACAGAGAGGTTTGTGGCCCCAGTGTAGGCCGACAGCTCGACCACGGTGTCCCATACCACCATGCTCGGTTCATGAGTCTTTGTGGATCAAGGTACCATGGTTGACAGGGTTTACCATGGTAAGTTCAGTACCCTAGGTTCAAGCAGTTATGACTCATACAGGGTGAACATACAAAGGCCAGTCGGGTTACTTGACGGGCTCGACTAGCACGAGCGCATCTCAAGTCGAACGACATAAAGTGCATAAAATACCTCGCGTGGCTTAACCACTGTCGCCAACTTCAAAACACGACTCGCGTTCATCAACGCGTCGTTCATGGCAAAGATAAGCCAACCACGAATTCACTCGGCTACCGACTGCCTGGACTAGATATAGTCCCAAACAATTATGAATCCACATCAGCAATCATGTGAGTGTATTGGAAATGAAATACAACAATGTGAGCATGTTAACACATGTTATAACATACAACTTAAGTGAATCATCAAGCACATGCATTTCATACATATAATGAAATCATGCATATAGCCAACATGTAGGAAATCATTTACATCAGCATATTAATTGAGAAATCAATCTCAAACTAATTCATAACACCATTTAATTCAATACATACTAATACAAACATTTATACAAACACTTAAACTACACACTTAAGTCTACATATATTATGTCGACTCAAAGTGCGCATTTAGGCGAATCTCTTCGCCAAACTAATTATGCACGCATTCCTAATATCCTAATGCGACAAGAAGCCATGTCAATCACATCAGCAAATTATGGATGAAAACAGTATTTCCTACAAATGATTAAAATACCCTAAATCTTATATTCTTCGTCTACTTACGAAACAGGAAACGGACGGCATGTTGTACATGTCAAACGGCATTGCCGTCGATAATCTACTATTAAACGACATTGAAAGCGTTGAAAACAGTCAATCAAAGCGTCTAAAATCTACACCTTTTCTCCTATAAGTGTATTGATTCGAACGGAGCGTGTACACTTCGTCTACGGCGAACCGGGAACCTATTTTACAAGATGCATCAGCTACCATGCTAAGGAACCAAAGAAAACTTAGATCAGCAAGTATTTAGGGTATTTGCTTACCTAGAATCACGGCAAAATCACCGGGAAAGTGATTGAGGTGTGTTGCTTAGGCACGTGCAACAGGTAGCACAAGCAGCAGGGAAAACTCTCCCACCTTCTCTCACAATCTCTCACCTTTTCTCTCTCTCAATCTAGGACTTTTTCCAAATTCGGATGGGTGAGAGGAGTGAGGGTTTCAAGCCCTTTTATAAGCCCAAACATGCCCAAAACAGGCTTGGGAACAATGTTTACTTGATACCTAACTAAATCGGGGCTGTTTCGGTCCAAAAAGGCATTTTTGGTGGTCCCCTGGCCGAACGCGATCGGACTTAAGCTCATGCATACTGGATCTAGCACACATCAAGTTTTCAGACCGGTAGGGTTCCTAGATCGCACATGGCGGTCCAATTTCAGTTCAGCGGTCATCGCACCTAGATCAGGTTTACAAGTCCCGTGATATGAAATAGAAATTTTTCCTGATCTGAGGGTATAATTTGGCTGAATTCTGATGGTCAGAACGCTTAATACTGACGCGCCAAGTCGTGTGCCAGATTTGAATTTCAAATTTCAAATCTAGCCCTATTCTTACTCTCTTCACTCCAGGCTCAATGAAATAGCCTGTGAATGTCGGTTGGACTTGATTTTCGAAATGATTGTCAAGTTCAGCTAGGCGGTTCTAACGGTCTAAGATTGTAGGTATCGGACTTTCGACGCGCGGTCTAGATCCAATACAAAGTTGAGGTCCAGAGAACAAACCGGTTTAGAGTTTGATCTGAGGTTTTAGAGTATTATAGCACCATGGATTCTACAAGCTTTGGGTCTTGTAGAACGTATTTAAAGTGATCAGGGACTATTTCACAGCTACTCCAGCGTTGCGCTAGCTAACTTATGCTTAATTTCTAAAGGAATTAATCCTAAGTGATTTCTTTGGCTATGGAATTGGGTTCTGAGCGATTTCCCAGGTGTTTTAGTTGACCCATTGCTTAAGGACGTCTAATCCCAGGTTGGCAAAAATCCGGGGTGTTACATTCCTATAACACCATTTATCCATTTTGAAAGGGTATAATAGAATAGGATTCTGAAAATAAGAAAGACAAAGCTTATGTGGGCCCTATTATATGAAATAGTGGGGATTGAAAGAGGCATGTTTAGGAACGTGGATTTGGAACCCCCTAGATTTGAAACCCCCTGGATTGGAAACCCACTGGATTGGCAATCCTCCCTGTGTTTGGCACCTAGAGTGTGAATCAACTTTAATTCAAAAATACCTATGCACGGTATATTTACAAGGGTTTGAATTTAATTACTAAATCAACTTTAATATCCCTAATTAGTAAGATATATAATTTTTGACACTATGGTTGTGATAAGCCCCCTGAAATATATGTTATGCTTGAAAATGATGAAATTCCAAGTCTCGGATGGACCGCAAGCACAAGATCATGTCTGAGTGACTAATCGACGATTTTTAATCACTGATTAATATGGATAATGTTTAGATGGTGGTGGACAATGTTTGGACGGTGTTGATTTACATGGATAATGTTTGGGCGGTGCTGATCATCAATAGTGGGCCATGTGCCCAATAGAATGATAGTGTATAGTGACACACATGTTACACCTGTAACTATTGAAATGATTTTAGGTGTAATACAAGTAGAGCTAGGCAAAACAAATCTGATCCAGTGGATCTGACCCGATCAGACCCGATCCTAACTGAAACGACGGTCTGCATCAGTGCGGATCTAATTAGGTATTTCAGATCTGATTGATTTTCAGATTGGGGTCGGGTCGTCTTCAACTGGATTGATTTGGTCCGAAACCCAATCTGAATGGATTTGATTCGATCAGATCCGACCCGATCCGAAGCCTTAGGAGGATTTTAAGTGTGGATATCCAATCATTATTGTTTTCCTGTGGTGTGGTCCACCTGAGATTTTTATCCCTCTAATATTTTGTATCAAGCTTTAAAATGATTTGTAAAAATGGATGAACAACATCGATGAAATACACAGATCATGGTGGGGCCCATAGATCACCGAACACAGGGACTCAGGGAGTAGCCAATTCGTTTCTGTCAAAGGGAAAAACATTGATACTCAGGTAGGGCGATGTATAATACGTAGGCCCTAGAAATTACTTATGAATTGCCAGCTACTGCTGTAGCCTAGGCTAGCTATAACTGGCTAGGTATGTGGTAATGTGGCCTGCGAAGACGAGACTGACGCTCCTCAAGCTCCGAGTTGTACGAACGGTTCAAAGGAGATCAAAGTCATATGGGCCCCACAGTGATGTATTTATTATATCTATACCGTTCATATATTTTTAAAGATCATTGTAGAACATTATCCAAAAAATGAAAAATATCCAAAGATCATCTGGACCACACCACAAATAGCAGCAGAGAATGATTTTCACCATTAAACATTTCGTGTGGTCCACTTGATATTTATATCTGTCTTATTTTTCATCTCAAGCCTTATGATAGCTCACCAAAAGGATGGACGGTTTCGATATAACACATACCCCATGATCAAACCCACAAAACTTGCTAACGTCGTTACAACAAGTACGAGGTAACGTGGCGTGCGAAGATGAGACTGGCGCTCCTCGAGCTCCGAGTTGTACAAACAGTTCATATATGGGCCCCACAGTGATGTATTTATTATATCTACATCGTTCATATATTTTTAGAGATCATTGGAGAGCATTATCCAAAAAATGAATAATATCCAAAGATCATCTGGACCACACCACAAATAGCAGCAGAGAATGATTTTCACCGTTAAACATTTCGTGTGATCCAGTTGATAGTTAGATTTGTCTTATTTTTCGTCTCAAGCCTTATGACGAGCTCGCCAAAAGGATGGACGGTTTGGATATAACACATACCCCATGATCAGACCCACAAAACTCCGTAACTTTAATACAGAAATCACCCTGTGCAAGCCGTCTTTGCTTGAAAAGCAAGTCACTGCACGTAAACAGTCCCATAAAAAATGTGGATACATGGATGGAAATAGCCATGTGGGGTCCACCTTGGTGTATATGTTTTATCTAAGCTGTTCATCCATTTTGACATATTATTTTAGGACTTGAGCACAAAAAGACGGTATATTAAAGGTTGAAGTAGACCACACCACATTAAACAATTGGATTAGATTCATACGATCCGAATCCTACCCAACCCGATCCGACTCAGTTTCACTGACCGAGTCGGACTCGGTTCAGGTCAAGTTAACCATGCATCGGATCGGTCCGAGTCATGTGACCCGGACTCGGTCCCGGATCGGATCGAGTTCGTGTCAGGCCACTGAGACTTCGGATCGGGACGAGTTGGACCCAATCCAATTCAATCAGGACCGATGCCCAGCTCTAAATACAAGCTCTCACTATGGATTGCAAACCCCCTAAAAGAGAGGATTAGAAACCCCCTGGATTTGAAACCCCCACTTTATGCTGCCAAACAACCAAGGGGATTTGAAACCCCTCCAATCCCCTCCAATCCACAGTGCCAAATGACCACACTCCCAAACAGGCCCTTAGGGTGATAAAAGTTTTGTATTAAGATGATATTTCCCTTTACAGTTTATTTGAGTGGTAATAATCGTATGAATCGTGTGGATGGCTTGTAAACATCATCGTCAGCTTCAGGAAGGCTTGCAACGTCAACATTTCTCTTCCCACTGTTTCGTTGGTGTGACCAACTTGAATTTTTGGATCCACCTCGGGTACAAGCAAATTACTCCTCTTCCCTCTCCACCATTCCCTAGCTTACGAGAAATTTACTACTATACGACCCATTTATGGCCCATTCCCAAAAATAAGCCCACTTATTTTTAACTCATGAGAATAAGCCCCAGCTGTAGGACAGTTTTTCTAGGTCAAAAATGCCCCTGCTTTTACAGCTTTCCGATAAAGCTAGGGTTCCCTATGGCTACGGATTATACCCATAGCCATAAGCTACCAATTGCAAGAGGGTGGACAGCGAGTCGGGGTTGACTGGGTCGGGACCGGTCAATTGGGTCAACGGGGTCAGAGCTGGGCCTATAGCTACGGATTATAACCGTAGCTATAACCGTAGTGCTACGCATTTTTTTCTATTTTTTAAATTATTATTTTTATTTTTTATGTGGAGAACTTTATTCTACCTACATTTTTCTCTAATACATATTTATATAAATGTGTATATATAAGCATATAAAAGAAATCTCTCTCTCTCTCTCTCTCTCTCTCTCTCTCTCTCTCTCTCTCTCTCTCTCCTTTTCATTTGTTTCTTTATTCATTTAACGAGAATATCTTCTAAACTAAAATTAATTACTTGATGTACCATATATGATTTTGGGGTAGGAGAAACTACTTTAGCCAACCAACTTGTTTATTTTCTAAGATTCCATCAGGTTGATGGTTGAAAATCCATTTCATTCACTTTGCGGTCACTTTCAATCAGTTCACAGTCAATTTCATTCACTTCGCATTCAATTTCATTCACTTCGCGGTCAACTCAATTCATTTCACGGTCAATTCCCTTCACTTCACGATGAATTCCATGCATTTCGTGATCAATTCTCTTAACGGTTCATACCATGCATTTCACAGTCAATTCCCTTCACTTCACGGTCAATTCCATGCATTTCATGGTCAATTCCCTTTACTTCACGGTCATTTTCATGCATTTCACGGTCATTGCCCACGATTCCTCTTCACTTCACGGTCATTTCCATGCATTTCACAGTCAATTTCCTTCACTTCACGGTCATTTCCATGTATTTCATGATCAACTCCTTCACTTCATGGTCATTTCCATGCATTTCATGGTCAATTCCGTCGATTCTGCTTCACTTCACGGTCATTTTCATTCATTTCACAATCAATTCTCTTTACTTCATGGTCATTGTCATGCATTTCACGGTTATAGATACGGTTATAATCCGTAGCCATAGTTGGCTTTCTTTTTTTTTTTTTCTTCCTATTGTAATCCTCAGTGATTTTTGTGGGTCCCATAATGAGGTATGTGTTATATCCAAACCATCCATCTATTTGGTGAACTCATGTGAAGGCTTAAACGAAAAACAAGAGAAATCTAGCTATCAAGTGGACCATACTGTAAAAGGCACAGAAGTTTTGAATCATTATGAAATTTGATTTTCCTCTTCATCAAAGTCTTTGTGACCTTATGAATAGATTGAATGAAAAATAAATGTTATGGTGGGCCCTACAAAATTTTCAATGGTGAAAATTAATTTTTCAACTATTCTTTGTGGTGTGGTCCAATTGATCTTTGGGTATGATTTTTATTTTTTTATCTTTTTATATTTTTTATGATGCCCGGAAATGATCTTGAAATATGGATGAACGTTGTAGATATAATAAATACATAACTGTGGGGGCCATGTAACTTTGGTATCTTTCGAACCGTTCGTACAACTCGAGTTCGAGGAGCCATAGAGATGTTCATATGCCTTGGCTGCATTGGTCCGAGATGTTCGTGAAAGATCCACTCCATCCGTCCATTTTGAAATATCACAGTAGAGTAGGATTCTAAAAGTCAGGAAGATTCAGAGCTTATGTGTACCATATCGTACGAAACAGTGGGTATTGAGCTGTTTGGATGGCATATTAACATCATCGTCAGCTCTAGGAAGAAGGCTACAACGTCAACATTTCTGTTCCAACTTTTTCGTTGGTGTGGCTCACTTGAGTTTGGATGCGCCTGATTTTTAAAATCCTTTCCTATGGTTTTCTTCTAAAACTGATAAACAAAATGGGTTCTTCACAGACATCTCCATCGGCCTTCAGGACAGGATGCGGATTGTGTCCTACCCTTGCCCAACCATAATCCGTCCGAGCAGGGCTCTGTGGGGCCCAAAGTGATGTAAGTATTTTATCCACGCCGTTCATAATTTTTCTCAGATAATTTTAATATGTTAAATATAAAATGAGATACGTACATGAATTAGGTGGACCACAAAGTTGGTATTTAACTTCCACCATTAAAAGCTTCTTACGAGCTGGAGAAGTTTTGGATCAAGCTGATATTTTTGTTTTCACTTCATCTACGTCTGTATATATTAATAGGTTGGATGGTAAAAATACATCATGGTGGCCCTTAGAAAGGTTTCAACGGTGAGAGTCATTATCACTTCATGTTCATTTAATGTGATCCACTGGAGCTGTAAATATGCCTCAGTTTTTTCCCTATACATTATAATTATCTGAGAAAAGCAATAAACGGTGTGGATAAAACATTTACTTCACTTTGTGCCTCACAGAGCCCTGCACGGACGGATGACCGTCCGGGCGGAGGTCGGACGCAATCCGCGTCTTTCGGGACAAGTAAGTTACTCCGCTTCCCTCTCCATCACTCCTTCCTTATCTTACGGAAGAGAATTTCTAAGCTAATATTGCTAGCACCTTGGCTATGTATACACGAGATTTTAGATCGGTGAAGTTGGATACTTTTTTAGTAATCCAAACCATTGGTATGGTGAAACACAGTGTGGGTGAATAAATAAAGAAAATTTTTTTGATTGACCCTATTTACAAGGAAATTTCCCTAATATGAATGTAGACCGTTGCTAAATTTCTCTTGTAAAATGTCATTAATAGCAGACTAATATTTTCAAATTAAAGATTTTTTAAATTCAAATCTTCTTTAAAGACGCAGCCAAAACCAGATGAATGGTGTAGATTTCTGAAACATGAGCCCCACCTGTTATAATTTAAAACCCATGAATAGTGCATAAACATGAACTCCACCTTTCATATTTTAGGAGGGCGTTTCAGACGTGATAACTTCACCTTCTTGCATAGAATACAGATCCGCGTCAAGCAGTAACATTGGACGCGGACTGGATACTGACAGGTAGACTAGCGATAATTCTACTGAAGTGACGTCACCAAATTTTGTGGGCCACAACATGATGCATGTGTTGTATCCTCACCGTCCATACATTTGGAAAGATCATTTTAGGCATAGTCCAAAGAACGATGCAGATCCAAGGCTGGAGTGGGACCCACCACAGAAAACAGTGGTGAGAATGACACCCACCGTTCAAACCTTGCGAAGGTCCACCATGATGTTTACTTGAGATCCAAACTGTTAATATGTTAACCCAGACCTGAAAGAAGGGAAAACACAAATATTAGCTTGATCAGAAACTTTCATGGCCCTTATAACTTTTTAATGGTGGGCATCACTATCCCCACTATTTTCTGTGGTGGGGTCCTCTCCAGCTTTAGATCTGACTCATTCTTTAGATCATGGTCTAATATGATCTCTCCAAACGAATGTGCGGTGCAGATGCAAAACATACATCATGGTGTAGCTTACAAAACTTGGTCACATCACTTCAGTAGCAAGTCTCGCTACTCAACCTGTCAGTGGCTAATCCGTGTCCAGTAAAATTGTGGTTATTGAATAATGCATCGCTCACCGAGATGGATCAATCACTATACAAAGGAGGAAAAAAGCAGGAAAGTAGTGCATGTTTCAGTAGGCATGGATACCAGAAGAAGCATGCCATTTCTCCATCTCCTCCTCTTCTTCATCTTCTTTCTCAAAGCTTACATCTCTAATGGTTCAGATTCTATCACCCCAACTCAATATCTTAGTTGGCCACATAACCTAACCTCCCAAGGTGGGGCATTTGAACTGGGTTTCTTCACACCAGGCAACTCCCAAAAGTACTACATAGGCATCTGGTACAAACGTGTCCCAGAACAAACAGTTGTCTGGGTAGCCAACAGAGAAAAACCCCTCCCAAACCCGTCCAATTCAATCCTAAGAATTGCAGGAGACGGCAATCTAGTCCTCCTCAGCCCCTCAAATTTTCCAATCTGGTCCACCAATCTAATATCCAAGCCATTGAATTTGACTGTAGTGGTCCTCCTAGACACTGGAAATCTTGTTCTGAGAGACAGATCCAATTCCTCTGTGGTGCACTGGCAGAGCTTCGATCACCCTACTGATACATGGCTGCCTGGAGGGTGGCTTGGATTGAACAAGGTTACGGGTGAAAACCAACGGCTTACTTCATGGATGAACTCGGAAGATCCGGCCCCTGGGCTGTTCTCTATAGAGATCGACCCGGGCCCGAGCACACAGTATTTTATTATGTGGAATGGGACTAAACGTTACTGGAGTAGTGGAAATTGGGATGGGGCAATTTTCAGCAATGTCCCCGAAATGCGATTGAACGATTTCGATTTCATTCAAGGCGAACGGAGGAATTACGGTTTCAACTTCATCAATGATGAACAGAGGAAGTTTTTCAATTACTCAGTGAAAAATACTTCCTCCCTTTCCAGATTCGTGATTGATCATACTGGTCAGATCAAGATGATTTCATGGCTGGAATACTCCTCTCAATGGAATCTGTTCTGGGCGCAGCCAATATCTCAATGCGATGTTTATGCTCTTTGCGGTTCCTTCGGAAGCTGCAACGAGAAGAGCTCGTCCTGTACGTGCTTGCCTGGTTTTGAACCCAAGTCTCAGAAAGACTGGAATTTGCGGAGTTGGTCGGGTGGGTGCATGAGGAAAACCCATCTGGAGTGTGGGCAGAACGGGTCATTCGCGAGTCAGAAAAACGGGTTTTGGACGTTGCCCGAATTGAAGCTGCCGGACGGCTCACGATCTTTGGCGGTTGGGAGCATCAAAGAGTGTGAATTGGCCTGCTTAAATGACTGTTCTTGCACTGCTTATGCTTTTCAGGGCAGGTGTTTGATTTGGAACGGAGAATTGTTGAATCTGAAGCAGCTGTCTGATGGAAATAGTGAAGGCCAGACGCTTCATCTCCGTCTTGCGGCCTCTGAACTGAAGATTTCGGATCGTTGTAAGGAGACCAGTACATGGGCTGTTGTAGGTGTGGTTGCAGGGGCTGTTCTTCTATTGGGTATTGCTCTGTTCTTTATTTGTAGGTGGCAGCGACAACGGAATATGGTTAGTTCAGAGGCAGTTCAAGGCTCTTTTATTGCATTTAGCTACCGAAGCCTGCAGATTGCAACGAAGAATTTCTCAGAGACATTGGGCAGCGGAGGTTTCGGCTCTGTTTTCAAAGGGACTCTGCCTGATCAAACAAGGGTGGCGGTGAAGAAGCTTGAAGGGCTTCGGCAAGGAGAGAAGCAGTTCCGGACAGAGGTGAGCACGATCGGGATGATCCAGCACGTTAATCTCATCCGCCTTCGTGGGTTTTGCTCGGAAAAGGCTAAAAGGCTGCTCGTCTATGATTACATGCCAAACGGGTCTTTGGATTCTCATCTGTTTGGTGAGATTTCCAACATCCTGGATTGGCCGACGAGGTACAAGATAGCAATTGGGACGGCGAGAGGAATAGCTTATCTCCACGATAAATGCCGAGACTGTATCATACATTGCGACATTAAGCCAGAAAACATACTTCTAGATGGTGGGTTCTGTCCAAAGGTGGCGGATTTTGGCCTGGCAAAGCTCATTGGGCGGGATTTCAGCCGGGTTATAACAACCATGAGAGGAACAAGAGGCTATCTTGCACCTGAATGGATTTCAGGGCTGGCAATCACGTCAAAAGCCGATGTCTACAGCTATGGGATGATGGTTTTCGAGATCATATCAGGAAGGAGGAATTCTGAGCACTTGGAAGTAGGGGAAATGGTGTTTTTCCCTATTTGGGCTTTGACGAAAATCACGAGCGGTGAAATCCATTGCTTGTTGGATTACACATTGGAGGGAAATGCGAATATGGAAGAGCTCGGTCGAGCTTGCAGAGTCGCTGGCTGGTGCATTCAGGACGACGAGAATGACAGGCCGTCAATGGGGCAGATTGTTCAAATCTTGGAGGGTGTTTTGGAGGTGAGCGTGCCACCGGTACCAAGATCACTTCAGATTCTCGCGGAAAATAAGAACATGGTCTTCCTCTCTGAGTCTTCGTAGTATCAGGGGCTGAGCAATGAATCAACAAATTCGGGGTGCATGACCACTTGGTTAGCAGGTTCCAGCGAGTGAAGATTGTCATGGTGAGATCTCAACCGTCCAAACATTCCAATATAATTCATGTTATATTCGCTCTGGTTTGTTTCTGGTTTGTTTATTTTCTTTGTATAAGCTGCATTTGGATGTTTAATTGAGTTAAAATGCGATATTTCAGTCTAATATAGTTGAAATGACCACGCTTATTGAAGGGTTGCTACCTATTTGTGGTTTAAATTGTTTCATATACAACTTGAAACCGTGGAATGTAGCTTCCCCAACAAAATTAATTGTTTTGTATAAGCCTGATTAGCGCATTTCAGTTGAATTGAGGATCTAAACTGGCAAAGGTAAAGTTGATCACTGTCTAGAAGACAGATAATTACCTTAGAATCCATGAGGCTCTTTTGAATTTACAATAGTTTTTTTTCACACATGGGAGAAATAATTTTTTTAAGGAATTAATTCACTGGATGAATCATTCTCATAAAAATTAGTTTAACCACTTTAAATAATCTTACACAAACCTTAAAAATATAATTAAAGAGTTTTAATCAAATTAAAAAATAAATTCAAAAATTGTGTAAATTTTGCACGTCCGGTTGAGTCGATAGGTGAAATTAACCAATAAGTGTCCAAAAATTTAAACTAGAAATTTTGTGATTTTCGACCCGTTGAACTAGATTTCGATTTATCCAAACTAGTAGAAATCAGACCCAAAGCAATTTAGAATTTCAAGTAGAATTTTGACCGGTCAATCAATCTATTGACCATTCAAACTAATCAACTTTGGCAGATCAATTGTATGACAGAACCTAGCCGACTTCGGTCGATCAATCGAAGTTTATGTTCGATCAATTGAAAGTGTCAATTTTTGTTCAGCAAACAAAGTAAAAAACTCGGATTATAGTTCGATTGATGGAAGTCCAAGTTCGATCGGTCAAGGGTCTTCTCAAGTGGTCCCGATCTATCCAAGGCACTCATTGAGAATTATCAAAATTGTCCAGCAAATAAATTGAATTAACCTGACTGGTTTTGATTTTTTTAACCCTGACGCAATCATAGATGGCTCTACAACCGTACCGGTCATGGAGGCGAAACTGATTCAACCTCGGGCCGTTACCTGAAGTCAGGGATTTTGTAAGCCTTGACTGTTGTGCAAGTAATCCACGTCCGCGTTTCAAATGTCATCACCATTTTTTAAATGGCGCCCAACTGACACATTCGCCTGGCCCCTTGTTGGACTTGAATTGCATGGTGACCCAAGTGCCATACAACTACATGTGGTGACAGGATTCATGGGGCCGGGCATGACCTGGGACGCCAATTGTGTAATGAGAAGGTCACCACTCTATAGCATCATGCAGATTTACCGGGAGCCCACCATGATGTATATGTTTTATCCACACCGTTCATTTGTTTACCATTCTCATTTTAAGAAATGAGCCCAACATTAAAGGATATCCAAAGATCAAGCAGACCACACCTTGGGAGAAAGTGAGAATTGAATGCTAGCCTTTTGCTACTCATTTTAGAAAATGAGCCCAAATTAAAGCATATCCAAAGCTCACCCAAACCATATCAACTGAAAAAGTGAGGATTGAATGCTTACCTTTTCCTCGCTCATTATAGAAAATTGGCCCAAAATTAAAGCATATCTAAAGCTCAAGTAAACCACATCACAAGAAAAAGTAAGGATTAGACACATTCAGTTTGCCCCCTCATTTTGAGATATGAACTTAAAATTAAAGCATATCCAAAGCCATATCATTAGGAAAAAGTGAGGATTAAATATGTCATTGAAAACTTTGTGAGAAAAAAAAACGTTGTGGATCAAATTAATATTTTTATGTTGTCCCTTGGGTAGGCTCCATGGCTCAGTGGTAAACAGACTCCTTCTCTGAGAACACAGGGATCAAATGATCATGTAGTGTGGGTGTGGGTGTGTGTGTGAGTGTGAGTGTGTGGGAGTGTGTAAAAAGCAAAAAAGAAAATAAAATTCAAATGATCATGTAGTGTGGGTGTGGGTGTGTGTGTCTGTGAGTGTGTAAAAAGCAAAAAAGAAAAGAAAAGAGAAACAAAGAAAAAAAAAATTGCATTTCCTTTTTTTTTTTTTTAATTTTTAAAATATGGATTAGCTTGTTTAGTACACACCTATGTTAGCCACCACTAGGGATCGATACCAAGACCTCAAGTGTTGAGACGAGGTATCTCCAGAGTCTGCCAGTTGAGCTATTCAGGGCTTTATCAACAAGATGAATTACAAATGAACATCAATGTGGGCCCCTTAAAGGTTTCAATCGTGGGGTCACTATCACCCCACTTTAGCTGTTTTGGGATTGCTATGTAATCGGCATCCCATCTTCCTTAAATGAGAAATTATGTGATGCATTGAGGTCTTATTTTTATATATGCATTCCATTACTTATTCTTACAACTGAAGCCACTGTTAAATAATCTACACGGATGGTTTTATGTGCAACAACGTGGATGGAATATTTCCAAAACGTGTTGCTGATAAAAGAATTGAAACCGCTAAAACTGGGATACATTTTCAATGAATGTTGACGGTTGCTGTTTTCTCTTATAACCTTATGCCACTTTTTGAATGGTTCAGATTGTTTTATTACGAATTCCATTCGATGATACTAAAACCAGTGTTATTCTCAAGCATTCAGTGGCCTAGATTAACTAATAAGTGGTCTCACTAAGAACTGGAAACCCACCAGTGCCGTATAAATAGGCCTCTGAAAGATATACCTGTGCTCAGTGCTGTGTGAGCCCACAGAGATGTACTTGTCAAATCTACTCCGTCCATCTGTTTTTAATTACCACGAAACATAAAACTCGTGCAGATCCAAAACTCAGGTGGGCCGTCCCAAACGAAACAGTTGGAACAAAAGCATCCATCATGGAAACTTTTTTGAAAGTGACGGTTATGTTTATATGCCATATAAACCACTCCTGTATTATTACCATTAAATTAAATTAATTGTACGCGCAAATATCATCCTGCTGTAAAACTTCTGACACCCCCAGCCGTTCAACCTCCACGGTTTCGTATGGTATGGCATGGCATGACCCACGTGAGTTTTAGATATGCCTTATTTTTTAATTCTTGTTTTAAAAATAAATGAACAGAGTAGCTTTGTCAAGGACATCCCCTGTGAGACCCACACAGCCCCAGGCACACAAATATGTGGACGCCCATTAGCCACAGACAGGTTGTATAGCGAGACTAGCCACTGAAGTGATGTGGCCATATTATGTAGGCCCCACCATGATGTATGTGGTGTATCCACACTGTTTATCCATTTTGGAGAGATCATTTTAAGGCATTATCAAAAAAATGAGTAAGATCCAAAGCTCGAGTGGATCCCACCACAAAAAAACAGTGAGATTGAATGCCTATCATTAAAAATATCTAAGGGCCACGGGAGTTTTTGATCAAGCTAATATTTGTGTTTTCCATTTGTTCATGTTCATGTTAACTTATGAGCAAGTTGGATCTCAAATAAATATCATGGTGGACCCTCGAAAGGTTTTAACAGTGGGCATCACTCTTCCCACTGTTTTATGTGGTGGGTCTACTTGAGCTTTAGATCTGACTTATTTTTCGTCCTATGTCTTAAAATGATCTCTCCAAATGGATGAACAGTACGAATACAATACATACATCATGCTGGGGCCTTAAAAATAGGGTGAGGTCACTTCAGTAGCTAATCCACGTTGGAAATATCTTTGTGCTCCAATAACAAGCAATCCGCTTCACTTCATTGTTTGTCACTCTCCACCAAAAGCGGATTGCCTGCGACCTCCGGGACAATCCACTTCTTTAACTGCCCCCTTTCCACCTGGAGAGGATGGCTCATGGCAGATATATTCCTATGCCTTGGTTGCATGGGTCCACAACAATATTTGTGAAAAATTTATTCCATCTTTGATGCAAAAATCTGGTTCACTCTCTTTGAGCTCCTAGATCCAAGCAACTGCACAGCTGAACAACAATGGAGACCCTGGATAGAGGAGGAGACCCTCCGATGACCCTCTGATGCCAAAGTCGGGCCTAAAATTTGGGTCTAAGTTATGTGGATGGGGTTTTGGGGTGATAGATTTTGCACACCTGTCCCAATGGTATAACTTTGTATTTATAGTGTGTGGTAGGATGTGGGAGTTCATCAATCTCAGCACGATCTTAGCCATTAGGCTAGACGTGTGTGAACGGTGACGCTAGTGGTTATGCTAAGATTGCACGCCGGATGTTACTCCTGTCATGCGTTACTGGAGTTGGTTTCTGGGCGCGAATCTAAGTCATCTATCTTCTGAGCTAAGCTTATCAAGTTCGAGCCGAGCTTATCAAGTCCGAGCCTGATAGCTCTTTTGGCAAGGACCCGATTTGAGCTGACATCGAAATAGACGGTTGGTGTTGATTCCTTATCTAATCTGCTTGGTTTTAGAATCAGTATATATCTAAAGTTGGTTTGGTAGAGAGCTACTTTAGCAAGTTACCCCATGATCAGTTGTTCACTCCCCAAGTGCAGGGTTGTGATGTAATAATAAACTCGGTAAGACCGAGGTCGAATCCCAAGGGACTGAAACCTGTACGTTATCTAAAACTAACTAGAACTAAAGATAGGCTAAGATGAAATCTAAATCAAATCAATTTAAGGAATTAATTGTGAAAATTATTATCTAAAGCTTAAGAGAATTCAGAGGAAGGGAACTAGGGATTCAGAGGATCCACTTGTAGAGATCAGGGAGATCTTATGCCTGCATCAAAAACTCAACTGAACTACCATCGATATAGTTTTTAAAAAGATGAAAGGTATATGAATTAAAATGGATTTCATCACCAAACCATGCCCAGGAGACTGTGGTAAACAATAGAATTAAACTAATTACCAACCAATCACATGTATGAAGGCTAGGAAGGGTACCGTCATCCAACTATGCCCAAGGGACTATGGTGAACAACAGGGCTTCCTGGCGTCATGAACATAAAAAAGAAGGACATGATCAAAGCCATTGCAGACCCATTGTAATTTCAGTCACAACAGACCATTAAAGACTACAAATATGCCATTAATTAGACTAGCATCAACATTAATTTAATTCATAAATTAAACAAAAATCATAAATTAAACTCTCCCATCTCACTACAAGCTTCACCTCTTAGCCCTAGCTAAGAGGTTTAGCCCGACATGGACGGACTAGATCTCTCCAAGAAGAACAATAAAACAACTAAATAAAAAAATAAAATCAAAACTCTTTAATCTCTCTCTCTTTCTCTTACTTGCACGTCTCCAGCCGTAGATCCCCCCGGATCTGATTTCTCTCTCTTTTTTTTATAGCAGGGAAGGGCGGTGGAACAGTGCTTTCGTTTTGGAGTCGGTGAGAGAAAATACGCAGCAACCTAAGAACAAACCGCGTTCAACTTGTGTTTGGCACAAATATCCGACCATTTTCAGGATCTGATCCGTTCAGTCTCTTTGAATGTGGTCGGTCCCTCCTTGGAATGAGTTTAAACGGCTAGATACATTGGACCGATCCTGGCCATGATCGCTAAATGGCCTGCAGCGGCTGGGTCTCGGACACTTTGCAAATAACGCCCGCGGAACGCTGATGCTTGGTGAGGCCCGTGATAAGCATCAAAAGTGCAATCTACTCCGTTCATTGTCTTTGCCTCGGGATTTCTACTGGAGATGTGCTGTTTTTGTTGTCCATTGCTGTGGCCCATGGAAATAATCCCACTGTAATAGCAGCAGACGGTCCTTTTATAACCATTGAAATCAGCACGTGTGCATGCATTGGTACACAATATCAACATGAGATTGACTAGATCGCATCCCTCTGCATGATGGACGGCTCTGATTGATTTTCTGGTGCATAATGAAGGCCCACTGAGATAATCCGCAACCTCTGTTGCGGAACAGAGCATGCGAACGCTGCTTTGTGAAAGTCGGTGGGGCCCACAACTGTTTCTACTGATGGATCCATTCGGTCCACTAGATTCTCGTAAAAAAAACCACTCAAATATGGTCGGTTTTAGATTAGTTTGATTGTGGCCCATCAGAATTTTCTCGCTGCCATTCGTTTAATGTTTGAATGGTAAAAAAAACAATCCTCATTGTCGTCTTCACCTCTGTCACCTAGGTGTGGATGAAAGGGACACTTTGAGTCTCATGGAAGGTCCTGATCTTTGTTTTGATGGATGGTGTGAATCCACAAATACAGTCCGTCCGTTTGCAGCAATAAAAATGGAAACTTCTGTTTTTAGAAGACGGTCGCGGGTCAGCACTTGTGCTGACCGCCTCAACCGTCCAATGCACGTCAGCTGTATACTTGTGTAGTGCACACGCACCACAATGCGGGGTCCGCTACATTGTTTCTAAGAAATCTACTCCATCCATCCGGTTTTCTCATATTATTTAAGCCGTCAATACCAAAGTTGAGGCAGTTCCAGATATCGGGTGGGCCCCAAATTGAATATTAATGGGCTGATCTGTCTGTTGGCCCACTTCCCGAGATCTTCAATGGCTAAAATTTGATATGTACGGTTAATTTATGGCCCTCATCACGTATATAAATTTTTGAGTCAATCGGATGGCGAAAACCATGTGATCTTGCATTCTGGATGATTTCCGGGCCACTTGAAGGTGAACGGCCGAAATTTCGCTGATCTTCGGCGTGTAAATCCACTGATCTTGGTCCCCTGGGATCCGTCCCTTGCCTTAGTGAATCTTGAGCACTAAAACCATGCATTTAACATCCTTTTTCAGTCCAGGCTCTTAAAATCACCTTGCAACATAAACACAATAAAATGGGCCATTAGACAGTATCATGCTTGTAAATTCAGGAAATAAATAGGGTCTGATATGCAATATTTGACCCTCAACATCGGCCACGCCAACATTGTTATAACTTTGCGGAGCTGCATGAGACGAGCAGGACCATATTTTCTATAACAGAAGCCTCCTACTCTCTAAGTTCGATCTCGAACTCAGGGAGTAAATGCCTAAGAAGGTGGTTCGTCGTACCTCTTATGATGGTGAAGTCAGCAGAATTGGAGCAAATCTAGTAATCATGACTCACTGCCATCAAGACGTCGTACTGCAACGGCAGCTCTTCGGCTGCCGACCAGAGGGAGGTGAGCACGTGGCTACATTCAGGGATTCGTATCGCCTGGGTGAATAAGAAGGCACCACGTGGACATTAGCAGATGGAGGGATGACTCTTCGCGTGCAGCATTAACTACCACTTACTGCGACTGGAGTGGGGCTCGAAAGATATACTGCCCAGGCTAATAGGGCGCTGCCACATGCGATCCTGTGCTCAGTGAGTCGACTCTTCGCCTACTGCAATAAATGTTTGTAGTGATTGCTCTTCGGTCGAGAACAATATAAAAGCCCTTATGACATTCATTCGGCTTATCATTTGCTTGTTGTTATTCTGTTGTTGTAACTTCCGGAGTGAGCGAATTCCTATGGGTCTCCCCATACTCGGAAGCGGATTGCATACTGAGTAACTCAGTACGATAGCGTACTGAGTAAACTCTGTGGGGTCCACCGTGATCTACATACTTTATCTACTCCGTCCATCCATTTTAAAAGATAATTTTATGGATTGAGCCCAAAAATGAAATACAAGTGAACCTCACCACTGGAAACAGTGTAAATTGAAATTCTACCATTGAAAATTTCTCAGGCCACAGAATTTTTGGATCAAGCTGATATTTGTGTTTTCCCTTCATCCATGTCTGTGTGATCTTATGAACAGGTTGGATGACAAATAAACATCACCGTCGGCCCTAGCAAGGTTTCAACGATGGAAGTCATTATTCCAACTGTTTCCTTTGGTGTGGTCCATTTGACCTTTGGGAATGCTTGTATTTTAGATTCAACCATTAAAATGATCTGTAAAAATGGATGGACGGCGTGGATAACCCACATACATTCATAGTAGGCCCAACTGAGTTTACTCAGTACGATACAGTCGTACTGAGTAACTTAGTACGCAATCCTATTTCCCCATACTCTTCTCTTTACTTTCTCAATTTTTCACTTTTGCATCATTCTCAATGCTGAATGATTTGGATGACGTCCGTGAGGGATATGCTTTCGAGGGCGATAGTGAGCTAAAGAGTGTGGATTCTAGGCTCGGGGGATCGACAGAGATCTTGACCGCAATACCTCTAATTTTGTGGGCCAAGAAAACTAAGGGTTCGAAGGTTACGACTCGAGCTAAGGGAAAAAAGGATTCCCTGAGCCCCCGCCTCAAGGTCGGACGTCGAACCTATGGATGGGCGACCTGCTGAGCTTGTCCCGGGGGGTTCAGTTCTAATTGACTACCAAATGGCCAGTATCCGAGCAGTATACCAGATCCCAGACTTTATGAGTATCCGGGCCCCTGCTTCGCTTGATGCTCCCGGGAACCCGGTCGAGGGGCGAAATAGTTGTCTTTATCTATGCTCTTCAGTGTGGGAAATAGTTCCCAGTTCATTCGTTCGTGCGGGAGATGATGACACATTTGAAGTTGGCCCCGGGTAAGCTCGCCTAAATGCTTGGAGGTCGCTGCTCACCACCTACATCATCTAGCATTAGCTCGGGAACTAGGATCTAATGCTAGATGAATTTATGTACCTCTACCAAGCCAAACAAGACCAGTAGGAGCCGTGCTGATATTACTTCTCGACGATGCCTCATCGCAATAAAGGCCTTGTCGTCGGGCTCCCGACCTCCAATAAGGACTAGAAAAATAAGTGGTTTTAGGCCTCGGGGGAGCGGGAGGCGCCCACCACCAAGCTTAGGAATCTTCGGATCAGGGTTCCCACTAAATTCTCTACTCCATGTCAGACATTTTGGAGGAATTTGTACTTATTTCCATGCACAAGCTTTTGTAGGATAACAAATTGAATTATGTCTTTCCTTGCAGTTTATGCAAAGGGCCCGCCAGAGATCTCCTCCTTCCTCTAAGCCCAGGTTGACAAAGCGTGGGTGCAGAAAGAGGAGTTCCGTGTCTGACATGATCTTATCACCCTAGAGAATCTCCATAAATCCGGCCTTTGTAGATTATTCCTCTTCCTTCTGCTCTCGGTAAGCGTTCGTCTGCATTTTAATTCTTGATACTTAAAGTTTTTCTGAGCGGAACTACGTTATGCAGGTAGTGCCGATCCTTCAGGAACCAAGAAGAGAAGGCAAACCCCACCCCTTAACGAAATGTTTCGTGTGAAAGTTAATGCTCAGAAGAAATGAACATCTTTCATCCCCCGAGCGATCCTTGATCAAGCCTAAGTCGAGCCCATGCCCAGCTCGGCTCCTGCCAATGTTGTTAGGGAGCCTATAGTCATCTCGTCCCCACTTGAGATGCGCGGGGATGAGCTTCCAAAGCTCCCTACCCCTACTCTGTCAGAGGCCAGGAGGGAGGCTGAGAGGATGGACAAGAATACACCCATATATCTCACACCTGTGGAAGTTGACTATCTGATTGGCAAAATAGGTTTACCGATCAGGAGGGTAGAGACGCTTGTAGCCGAGCCCCAAGCATCGATTGCCAACAGTGTTGGCAGTGCCGATGAGTCTGCTCCTCCCTCTGGCATGAAAGCTCTTCCTCCAGGCCATTATATGTCTTGCTTAGTCAACTGGGCGCCCAAGCATGTTCCAGAGGCCGAGATCACTAACAACCTCGCTCACCGACCTGAAGCTTTTCTGACCGATCTCGCCTCAGTTTGCTACAGGGTAGGTGCTTTGTTTCATCGGACCTTCGGAACGTCCTCGTCAGTTACTGAGGCTAGCTTCGTTAGAGTGTCAACCCATGAATTGTCAGCCCTCAGAATTTGGTTGATTTTTTAGTTTTGAAAATTTTCAATCATCTTTCAACCTTCATCTAAATACGCAATCATTCGAACTTCCTTCACCTAATAATCTAATGATATTTGGTTAACGACGAGCTGCGAATCGCGCCAAACCTTGAGTCTCTGGACTCCTATAAAGGTTGCTAGCTTGAGTTTGATTAGTAATGCTTCATACTCGCCTTCATTATTCAAGTCGCAAAAACTGAGCCTTATAGCATACTGGATGGTCATCTGGTCGGGGGCTTATAAGACAATCCCTGCTCCCCCATGCCTCGAATTAGACGACCTATCTACGTAGAGTATCTAGCTGTTAGAGTCACTCATTGTCCCAGGATCTTCAATTAGATGGTCGGGCTTGCTCGGATGTGACTTCTAAGCTAGATGGCTCTCCTGAACCGCTTGTAGTAGACTCATCATCTTGGGTGGAAAGTTTTACGATGAAATTAGCCACCACTAGACCTTTAACAGCCATCCTGAGCTGGTACCGAATGTCAAATTCTCCTAGCTCAACCGCCCATTTGGTCAGTCACCCCGACACCTCAGCTTTTTGGAGAACTTGGCGAAGAGGTTGATCGGTGAGAACCACTATGGTGTGTGCTTGGAAGTGGGGGCGGAGTCGTTCCGACGGAATTACTAGGGTTAGAGTGAGCTTCTCTATACTTAGATATCGAATCTCAGCGGGGACCAATGCCTTGCTGACATAATAAACAAGGTATTATTTTCCTTCCATTTCTCGAACAAGGGCCGAGCTAACGACTGAAGGGGACACGACCAGGTAGCGTTGTAACGATTCTCCTTCCACCGGCTTTGACAGTAACAGGGGTGATCCCATATACCCCTTTAATTACTGGAATGCTTGTTCACAGTCTGAGGTCTACTCCGCCTGCGTTTTGCCTTTTAGTTCTTGAAAGAACGAGAGACATTTATCTGTTGCCCTCAAGACGAATCGGCTGAGGGTCGCCATCCTTCCAATGAGACATTGGATCTCTTTCAGTGTTCGGAGAGACCCCATGTCTAGTAGAGCTTTGATCTTATCTAGATTCACCTCAATCCCCCTCTAGCTAACATGGAAATCGAGGAACTTACCCGAGCTAACCCCAAATGGGCATTTAATTGGATTTAGTTTCATTTGGTACTTCCTCGAGATAGAGAAGGTTTCTTCGAGGTCATTTAAATGGTCGGCCGCCATTATACTTTTTACTAACATGTCATCGACGTACACTTCCAGTGTGTAACTGATCTGCTGAGAAAACATCTTGTTCACTAATCGTTGGTACGTCGCCCCTGCATTCTTCAAACAGAACGACATGACCTTATAACTGTAAAGGCCTTTATCAGGGATAAAAGTAGTCTTTTGTTTGTCCAAGGGATGCATCGCTATTTGATTGTACCCCGAGTATGCATCTATAAATGTCAGGAGCTCGTGCTCGGTCGTACGGTCAACTAGTGGGTCGATTATGAGAAGAGGGAAGCTATCTTTCAGGCATACTTTGTTCAGGTCGGAGTAATCGACGCAGACACGCCATTTCCCGTTAGACTTCTTAACCAGCACGATGTTGGAAATCCACTCAGGATAATATACTTCCTCGATGAAGCCCGCATTAAGTAGTTTCTCGACCTCCTCGACTATTGCCGCATATCATTCAGGCTTAAACATCCTTCTCTTTTGCTTGATCGGTTTGAAACTCGGATCCATATTTAGTTTGTGGACTATCACATCAGGATCAATACCTGATATATCCTAATGAGACCAGGAAAATACATCCTTATCTTTCCTAAGAAAACTCATCATCTGAGCATAGTGGTTAGGGTTTAGAAATGTTCCGACCTGTACAGTTTTGCTAGGGTCACTTTCATCGAGTGGAATGGTTATGGGTTCCTCCATCGAGTGAATTGATCATCAGAGCTTTCTTGGGTATGCCTTTCCTTACCGTAACCGACTGGCAGTGCCGAGCCTCACGCTGGTCTCCTCGGAGGTAATTAACCCGATCTACGGCGGGAAACTTCATCATTAAGTGGTATGTAGATACCACTACCCTCATGGAGTTGAGCGAAAGTCATTTGAGGATGACGTTGTAGGTCGACGGGCAATTTACCACCAGGAAGTCTTCCATTAAGGTGACCTGGTTCTGTCCCTCTCCGGTTATGACGGGTAGAAGGATCGCACCCTCGGAGATGACCTTATCTCCTAAGAAGCCGTGCAGTGGGGTTGGGTGGGTCAGAGACGTGATCTATCGATTCACATCTTATCGAAGGCCTTGAATATAGTATATTGGCCGAGCTACCTGTGTCGACCAGGATGCGGTATACCTTTCGATTCGCTATAGTCATAGTCACCACCAAGGCATCGTCATGGGAATGCTGAATGACTTGTGTTTCATCTTCGGTGAAATTCAAGCTACACAAATTCATACGTGGTTCTTTACTAATGCTCAGGATCAGTGCTCCGAGCATGTTCTTTGCGTGCCCGGTTTGAATCTCCGCCCCTTGATGGTCCTCCATGAATAGTTCGGATCTTGACCTTATCATCTACCGTTTTGATCGGTTGTTCGTCTCTCTGAATTTTTTATCCTCGTTGACATACTCTTGCAAGTGTAGGGTTTCAATCTCTTCCTTAAGATCGACACAGTCACTAGTGTTGTGGCCATGGTCGTGGTGAAAGCGGCGATATTTGCGCTTATCTTGTTGGCTTGCGTCGATCTTCCTACAGCTCAGCCACCTCAAAAGCTTCTTGTCTCGGATCTCCAAGAGAACTTGCTCTAGAGATGTGTTGAGGGGAGCGTATGAGCTGAACCTGCTTTCAGGCCTTTTGCTCGAAGTCTGAGCAAGTGAGGTGTCTTCATTTGACATCCTTTTATTTGACTATTGCAGAGCTTCTTCTTTGCGCTTCTTATCTAGTAGGGGATTTCCTGTGTTTTGAGAATTTTTTCAGGAATTGAAAAACTCTTCGGCATTTGAAACTTCTGAGCTCGATTCATAAGTTCTCCTAGTGTGGTCGAAGGATTCTTTCCTATAGAGAAGAGGAACTTTCCTTCATTGAGTCTGGAAATCATTGCGATTAGTGTCATCTTATCGGAGTAGTCATCGACTTGCATTGCCTCTTTGTTGAATCGGATGATGTAGTCTTTCAATGCTTCTCCCTCCTTTTGTTTGATGGTCAGCAGGTGGATAGATTGCTTTCAGCGCTGTTTTCTGATGATGAACTGTGTTAGGAATGCTTTGCTAAGCTCAACAAATGAGCTGATCGACTTTGGCTTCAATTGTCTGTACCAACCTCATGCAACTCCCATGAGAGTTATGGAGAGAACGCGACACATGATCAGTTCGGAGGTTGATTGAAGCTTCATCCATGACTGATAGGATTCTAAGTGCTTAGTTGGATCCTCAAAACCCAAAGACGGCGTGATGAAAGGCATCCGGAACCTCGGAGGCATTGTTGCACTCATTATCTCGTTAGAAAATGGGGGCTTCATTTCTTCCATCATTGTTTCTATAATGGTCGAAGCCTGCGCTTGATAAGCTTCACGCATGGTGCCAATCTAACCTCATAGTTCGTCGATTTGTGCTTCCCAAGGGCTCTTGTTCTCGACAACTATTTCGCGAAGTGACTCTGCTTTGGGAGTCTTCTCGCATCTCCTTTTCTCCAATTCGTGTCAGAGATCCGTAGGAGCTAGCACCGAGGTTCCCGAGACATGGGTTGGTGCTCGCGCCGGCAGGCTCTGAGATGCTCCCCTTGGGGAGCTAACAGGGGCACCACTGTTACTAGGGCAACTACTTCCTGAGCTGGAGGGGGGAGCTACCTTGCCATCTGTTGCCTCATGAGAATGAGCACATTTACCAACGTCTCGACTTGGTTTTGCAATGAGTGATATCTGCTTCCTCGATTCCGAGACCATTGTGTTAGACCTGTCCGAGCTGATTCAACATGCAACTGAGAAGATGAGTTTCGCTGCCTAGCTGGATCGGAGGCTACGACAACGGCAGGAGGGAATGTTTTCTTCTTTCCTTTTGTCATTTTCTCTGGTAGAAAGTAGGAACGGTCTTTTATTTCTCTTCCGACAGACGACACCAAAATGTTGATACAAAAATCTGGTTCAGCCTCTCCGAGCTCCTAAATCCAAGCACATGCACAGATGAACGATAATGGGCTAGAGCAAGGGACCCTTCGATGCCAAAGTCAGGCCTAGGATTTGGGTCTAAGTTATGTTGATGGGGTTTTGGGGTGAGATTTTGCGTACCTGTCTCAATGGTATAACTCTGTATTTATAGTGTAGGGTAGGATGTGGGAGTCCTTCGATCTCGGCACGATCTTAGCCATTAGGCTAGACGTGCGTGAACGATGACGCTGGCAGTTACGCTAAGATTGTGCGTAGGATGTTACTCCTATCGTGCGTTACTGGAGTTAGTTTCTGGGCATGACTCTAGGTCATCTATCGTACGAGACAAGCTTATCAAGTCCAAGCCGAGCTTATCAAGTCCGAGCCTGATGGCTCTTTTGGCAAGGACTTGATCTGAGCTGACGTCGGAATAGACGGTCAGTGTTGATTCCTTATCTAATTTGTTTGGCTCTAAAATCGGTTTATATCTGAAGTTGGTTCGGTAGAGAGAGACTTTCACAAGTTACCCCATGATCGGCCACACCGACGAAGTTATAACTTAGCCTAGCTGAGATGAGCAGGACCATATTTCCTATAACACCATCTATACATTTTGAAAGGGTATAATAGAATAGGATTCTAAAAATAGGAAAGACCCGAAGCTTATGTGGGCCCTATTATACGAAACAGTGTGGATTGAAAGCATTAGGGTGATAGAAGCTTTGTATCACTGTGATATTTCTTCTTACAGTTTATCTTACTGGTAATAATCCTATGAACCGGTTGGATGACTTATAAACATCATCGTCAGCTTCAGGAAGGCTTCAACGTCAACATTTCTCCTCCCACTGTTTCGTTGGTGTGACCGACTTGAATGTCTGGATCTACCTCGGGTACAAGTAAAATACTCCCCTTCCCTCTTCAACGCTCCCTAGCTTACGGAAGAGTAATTCTATGGTAATGTTGCTAGCACCTTGGCTGTGCATACACGAACTTCTAGTTTGGTGTAGTTAGGTCCTTTTTTATAATCCAATCCATTGGTAAGCTGAAACACAATGTGGATGGATAAGTAAAGAAAATAGTTTTGATTGCAATATCCTAATTATAAAGGAATTTCTTCAAATGAATGTAGACCGTTGCTGAATTTCTCTTGTAAGTAGTCATTAATAGTAAGACTAATGTTTTCAAATTAAATATTTTGTTTAATCAAAGTTTAATTAAAAATGTAGCCAAAACCAGATGAACGGTGTGGATTTCTGAAACATGAGCCCCACCTATTATAATTTAAAACCCATGTATAGTGCACGCCCCACCTATTATAATTTAAAACCCATGTATAGTGCACGCCCCACCTATCATAATTTAGGAGGGCGTTTCAGTCACGGTAACTTCTCCTGGCATATATCTTACCTGTCCACGCATGTTTCAGTAGGCATGGATACAGAAGAAGAATGCCATTTCTCTCTCTCCTCCTCTTCTTCTTCATCTTCTCTCTCAAGGCCTACCTCTCCAATGCTTCAGATTCTATCACCCCAACTCGACATCTTACGTAGCCCCATAACCTAACCTCCAAAGGTGGGGCATTTGAACTGGGTTTGTTCACACCAGGCAACTCCCAAAAATACTACATGGGCATCTGGTACAAACGGGTCCCACAACAAACGGTTGTCTGGGTAGCCAACAGAGAAAAACCACTCCCAAACCCCTCCAATTCAATCCTAAAAATTGCAGAAGACGGCAATCTGATCCTCCTCAGCCCTTCGAATTTTCTAATCTGGTCTACCAATCAAACATCTAAGCCCTTGAACGCGACTGTAGCGATCCTCCTAGACACTGGAAATCTTGTTCCGAGAGACAGATCCAACTCCTCTGTGGTGCACTGGCAGAGCTTTGATCACCCAACTCATACATGGCTTCCTGGAGGGTGGCTTGGATTGAACAAGGTAACGGGTGAAAACCAACGGCTTACTTCGTGAAAGAACTAGGAAGATCCAGCCCCTGGGCTGTTCTCTATAGAGATCGACGCGGGCCCTAGCACATAGTATTTTATTATGTTGAATGGGACTAAAAGTCAGGGGAGTAGTGGAAATTGGGATGGGGCAATTTTCAGCAATGTCCCCGAAATGCGTTTGAACGATTTCGATTTCATTCAAGGCGAACAGAGAAATTACGGTTTCAACTTCATCAATGACGAACAGAGGAAGTTTTTCAACTACTCAGTGAAAAATACGACCTCCCTTTCCAGATTCGTGATTGATCATTCCGGTCAGATCAAGATGATTTCATGGCTGGAATACTCCTCTCAATGGAATCTGTTCTGGGCGCAGCCAATATCTCAATGCGATGTTCATGCTCTTTGCGGTTCCTTCGGAAGCTGCAATGAGAAGAGCTCGTCCTGTACATGCTTGCCTGGTTTTGAGCCAAAGTCTCAGAACGACTGGCAATTTTAAGCTTACCAAGTAAGGTTAACCAAGTGATAAAATAGTGCTTTGAAATAAACACTTGGAACCAGACAAGATTTGCCCCTGTACGTACTGAGTCCTGGTCTCTAAATACCATTACGTAGAAGCAAAAGATATGCTCCAAATAATTTCATCATCAATAGAGACATAGATAGTTCTATTGCATTGCTCTTAAGTTTTAATGAGCTTGCCTGAAGTGGCTGCAGGGAGATGCCAAAATTTCTTTAAGATAAGAGGCACACGCTTTGATCTCTTTGCCCCTGCCGCAATCATAGAAGGCTAGCTCTACAACCATACCGGTTATAGAGGCTAATTCGATAACCTGAAGTCAGATATTTTGAAGGTCTTGACTGATGTGCAAGTAATCCACGTCCGAAAAGTCTTCATCACTCTCTAAATGGCGCCCAACTAACACGTGTCTGGCCCCATCTTGGACTTAGATTGCATGGTGACCCAAATGCCATACAGCTATGTGGCCCCATCTTGGACTTAGATATAGTGACCGAAATGCCATACAGCTATGTGGCCCCTTCTTGGACTTAGATTGCATGGTGACCCAAATGCCATACAGCTTTGTGGCCCCATCCTGGACTTAGATTGCAGGGTGACCCAAATGCCTTACAGCTTTGTGGCCCCATCCTGGACTTAGATTGCAGGGTGACCCAAATGCCATACAGCTTTGTGGCCCCATCTTGGACTTCGATTGCATGGCGACCCAAATGCCATACAGCTATGTGGTGACACGACAGGACTCCAGGGAGCCGACCATGGTGTATGAATTTATACACCCTATTCAGGGAATGACCTGTGACGCAGATTGTGTAATGAGGAGCTGACCATGCTATAACATCATGTGAATTTTCCGTAGAGCCCACCATAATGTATGTGTTTTATCTGTACAGTTCGTCTATTTTACTAGTTCATTTTAAAAAAATAAGTCCAACATTAAAGTATATCCAAAGCTCAAGTAGACCATACTATAGGAAAAAGTGGGACTGAATGCTTGCTTTAAAATTAAAGCATATCCAAAGCAAGCAACCCACACCATATGAAGAAGTACGGATTGAATGCCTTGCTTTTGTCCGTTCATTTTAGGAAATGATCCCAAAATGAAAACATATGATCCAAACCTCAAGTAAGCCACACAATAGGGAAAAGTAACGATTAAATACCTGTTTTTCCCCCACTCATTTAAAAAACATGAACCTAAAATTAAAGTATATCCAAAGCTAGGTAAACCATGTAATAGGAGAAAGTGAGGGTTGAATGTCTGCCATTGAAAACTTCATGGAGAAAAAACTTTTGGATCAAACTGACATTTATGCTATCATTTGGGTTGGGTGCTATAGCTCAGTGGAACAGACTCATGTTACAGTGACATCGGTCAAATGACCATATAATGTGGGTGGGTGTGTGAATGTATGTGGAGTGTAGGTAAAAAGAAAAATAGAAAATAAATAAATACATTCCCTTCAATTAAGGACTTCATGATCTTAGGTTGAACTACAAATGAACATCACTGTGAAAGGTTTCAACGTGGGGTCACTCTCATCCTACTTTAGCTACGTGGTGTTGGATCTTTACTCTTGCGCCGGGGGTGGACTAGAAGGAGTTTCAATGCCCCGTCAAGGATTAGAATACCCATAGGTGGTGAAATTCAACTAGCGTGAGTGTGTGTGTAATGGGGTGGGGGGTGCGCGTGTGTTTAAGAAAAAAAAAAAAAAAAAAAAAAAAAAAGAAGTTACGTGGTGCTGGGATTGCCATGCAATCCGCCATCCTATCTACCATGAATGAGAAATTATCTGATGGTCTAAGGGCTTATTTTTCTATATGCATTATTTTTCTTATTCTCACAACTGGAGCCATGGCTATATAATCTACACCGATGGTTTTATGTGCAACAACGTGGATGGAATATTTCTAAAACGTGTTGCTGATAAAAGAATTGAAATGTCCAAAACTGGGATACATTTTCAATGAATATCGACAGTTATTGTTTTCTCTTATAACCTTGTGCCACGATTTGAATGGTTCAGATAGTTTATTGAGAATTTCATTGGATGATACTCAAACCAGTGTTATTCTCAAGCTTTCGGTGGTATAGATTAACTAATGGGTGGTCTCACTGATCTGAACTGAAAACCACTAGTACTACCACTAAAACACCCGCATTTCCTACCATATAAATACTCTTCCTAAGCGCCTTTGTAACGGAAGCGGATTGCCTGTGTCCCTGGGAAGAGAGATACACCTGTGGTCAGTGCTGTGTTCGCCCACTGAGATGTCCTTGACAAAAGGAAACGGATTGGCTACTCCCCCTGCCACCAGCTATGGTGCTTTGTGGGCCCCACCATGATGTTTGTGTTTCATCCATGTAGTGTATCTATTTTATAGATCATTTTATGATATTAAACCAAAAATGAGGTATATCCCAATCTCAAGTTGACCACGAATGAAAGTGGATCATTAAAAACATTTTGGGGGCCATAAAAGTTTTGGATCAAGCTGATCTTTGTTTATTCCATTCATCCGGGTCTCTATGACCTAATCAACAGATTGGATGTCAAATAAACTGTACAGTGGCCCTGAGGAGGATTTAAATGGTGGATATCCAATCACTATTGTTTTCTTGTGGTATGGTCCGCCTGATATTTATATCCCTCTAAATTTTGGGATAAATTCTTAAAATTATCTGTAAAAATGGATTTACCGAATGGATGAAACACATACATCATGATGGGGCTCACAGAGCACCGACCACCAGCGATAGGGCTGGTGGCAGGAGGAGTAGCCAATCCGTTTCCATTTCCTTGACAAATCTACTCCGTCAATCTATTTTTAATGATCACATTAGGATAAGAACGTAAAAGCCAGGCAGATCCAAAACTCAGGTGAGCCATCCCAGACAAAACAGTGGGAACGAAAAGTGTCCACCATGGAAATCTTCTTGGAGGCGACCTTGATATATATTTATATGTCATCTAAACCATTCATATAGTTATTACCATCAAATAAACTGTAGACACAAATATCAACCCGATACAAAACATCTGGCACCACAGCCGTTCAACCTCCACGGTTTTGGTTTTGGTGTGGTATGGTATGGCAGCCTTATTATTATTATTTTGACATATATATTCTGGCCATTAAATATAGATAGATTGGGCAGATTTGTCAAATCCCTTGTTTGGGACCGCACAGCCCCGGCGTAGAAATATCTGTGCTCCAGTCACAGGCCATCAGCTCACTCCATTGACTGCCACTCTCCCTCAAGAGCGGATTGCCTGTAACCCGGGCACAATTCACTATTTTGACTGGCCCGTCTCCACCAAGAGAGGTTTGCTTGTGACTGATATATTCATGTCTTCACTGCATGGGACCATAGAGATGTTCATAAAAAATCCACCCCGTTCATCCATTTTGAAAGATCACGGTAGAACAGGATTCTAAAAATCAGAAAGATCCAAACCTTATTTGTGCCATACTGTATGAAACTGTGGGGTCGAATGCCTTAGGGGGATAGAAGTTTTGTACTTCTTCTTACAGTTTATCCGAGTGGTAATAATTCAATGAATGATTTGGATGACATATAAACATCATCGTTATTGGTGCTAAAATCTTGTCATTCACTGAGTCATCATGTACTTGCAAAGACCAAATGAGAATGGGTTCTAGTTGTAGTTGGGGACCTCTTATGTCAAGGTTAGGTTCAAGGCTTAATGGGTCCAATTTTCATTGTGATTCTAGGCAAAGACCTTGGGGTGATAATGCTCTTGTACATGAGAGAATCTCCCGGTGGTTTGCATCGACAACTTATGCTGATCTCTAATTCAAGTTGACTAAGATTATGTAGACTGATCTTAACTATTGATCATGGTCAGGGCTTAACTTCAAAGTTAGGTTGGTACATATAGATGTTCCTTGGTCACAATATTAAAATACTAGATAGATGATTGAAGCCATTACTCATGATAATTAGTCAAGTCGACTGGAAAGGTTATGCCCAACTTCTTAAGGTCGATGATTCAGATAAGAACCCTTGTTTCCCTTATTGTTTTTATTTGATCTTCATTATTCCATCAGTCTAATTTTACCTATAACAATAGTCAGCTCCAGCTTCAACCTCAATATTTATGTTCTCACTATTTCCTCAGTGTGGCCCACTTGAGTTTTGGATCTTCTTATTTTTAGAATCGGTTCTATTTTGTGAAGACATATCTGTGTACGTTAGGGTCAAGTAAATTACTCCCCTTCCCTCTCCACTACTCCCTAGCTTACGGAAGAGAAATTCTATGGTAATGTTGCTAGCCCTATGGCTGTTTTTTTTTTTTCTACACACGCGCGCACACACACACACGCTCACACATGCACACACACCCCACACGCACGCCGTGGGATTTCACCATTGGTAAGTACTCGAACCCGTGGCATTCTTCTCCTTGAATATATCTTACTCGTCCAAGCATGTTTCAGTAGGCATGGATACCAGAAGAAGAATGCCATTTCTCTCTCTCCTCCTCTTCTTCATCTTCTCTCTCAACGCCTACCTCTCCAATGGTTCAGATTCTATCACCCCAACACAAAATCTTAGTTGGCCCCATAACCTAACCTCCCAAGGTGGGGCATTTGAACTGGGTTTCTTCACACCAGGCAACTCCCAAAAATACTACATAGGCATCTGGTACAAACGAGTCCCAGAACAAACAATTGTCTGGGTAGCCAACAGTAAAAACCCCTCCCAAACCCTTCCAATCCAATCCTAAAAATTGCAGAAGACGGCAATCTAGTCCTCCTCAGCCCTTCAAATTTGCCAATCTGGTCCACCAATCTAATATCCAAGCCATTGAATTTGACTGTAGCGGTCCTCCTAGACACTGGAAATCTTGTTCTGAGAGACAGATCCAATTCCTCTGTGGTGCACTGGCAGAGCTTTGATCACCCAACTCATACATGGCTGCCTGAAGGGTGGCTTGGATTTAACAAGGTAACGGGTGAAAACCAACGGCTTACTTCGTGGAAGAATTCGGAAGATCCAGCCCCTGGGCTGTTCTCTATGGAGATCGACCCGGGCCCGAGCACACAGTATTTTATTATGTGGAATGGGACTAAAAGCTACTGGACCAGTGGAAATTGGGCTGGGGCAATTTTCAGCAACGTCCCCGAAATGCGATTGAACGATTTCGATTTCATTCCAGGCGAACGGAGGAATTACGGTTTCAACTTCATCAATGACGAACAGAGGAAGTATTTCAATTACTCATTGAAAAAAAATACTTCCTCCCTTTCCAGATTAGTGATTGATCATTCTGGCCAGATCAAGATGATTTCATGGCCGGAATACTCCTCTCAATGGAATCTGTTCTGGGCGCAGCCAATATCTCAATGCGATGTTTATGGTCTTTGCGGTTCCTTCGGAAGCTGCAATGAGAAGAGCTCGTCCTATACTTGCTTGCCTGGTTTTGAGCCGAAGTCTCAGAACGACTCGGATTTGAGGAGTTGGTCGGGTGGGTGTATGAGGAAAACCCATTTGGAGTGTGGGCAGAACGGGTCATTCGATAGTGAGAAAAACGGGTTTTGGGCTTTGCCTGACATGAAGCTGCCAGACCGCTCACGATCTTTGGCGGTTGGGAGCATCAGAGAGTGTGAATTGGCCTGCTTAAATGACTGTTCTTGCACTGCTTATGCTTTTCAGAGCAGGTGTTTGATATGGAACGGAGAATTGTTGAATCTGAAGCAGCTGTCTGATGGGAATAGTGAAGGCCGGACGCTTCATCTCCGTCTTGCGGCCTCTGAACTGAATATTTCGGATCGTAGTAAGGGGACCAGTACATGGGCTGTTGTAGGTGTGGCTGCAGGGGCTGTTCTTCTATTGGGTATTGCTCTGTTTTTTATTTGTAGGTGGCAGGGACAATGGAATACGGTTAGTTCAGAGGCAGTTCAAGGCTCTTTTATTGCATTTAGATACCGAAGCCTGCAGATTGCAACGAAGAGTTTCTCAGAGACATTGGGCAGCGGAGGTTTCGGTTCTGTTTTCAAAGGGACTCTGCCTGATCAAACAATGGTGGCGGTGAAGAAGCTTGAAGGGCTTCGGCAAGGAGAGAAGCAGTTTCGGACAGAGGTGAGCACTATCGGGATGATCCAGCAGGTTAATCTCATCCGCCTTCGTGGGTTTTGCTCGGAAAGGGCTAAAAGGCTGCTTGTCTATGATTACATGCCAAACGGGTCTTTGGATTCTCATCTGTTTGGTGAGATTTCCAACATCCTGGATTGGCCGACGAGGTACGAGATAGCAATTGGGACGGCGAGAGGAATAGCTTATCTACACGAGAAATGCCGAGACTGTATCATACATTGCGACATTAAGCCAGGAAACATACTTCTAGATGGTCGGTTCTGTCCAAAGGTGGCGGATTTTGGCCTGGCAAAGCTCACTGGGCGGGATTTCAGCCGGGCTTTAACAACCATGAGAGGAACAAGAGGCTATCTTGCTCCTGAATGGATTTCAGGGCTGGCAATCACGTCAAAAGCTGATGTCTACAGCTATGGCATGATGGTTTTCGAGATCATATCAGGAAAGAGTGGAAATAGGGGAAACGGTGTTTTTCCCTATTTGGGCTGTGAGGAAAATCACGAGCGGTGAAATCCATTGCTTGTTGGATTACAGATTGGAGGGAAATGCGAATATGAAAGAGCTCGGTCGAGCTTGCAGAGTCGCTGGCTGGTGCATTCAGGACGACGAGAATGACAGGCCGTCAATGGGGCAGATTGTTCAAATCTTGGAGGGTGTTTTGGAGGTGAGCGTGCCGCCTGTACCAAGATCACTTCAGATTCTAGCGGAAAATCGGACGGAAAATCGGACGGAAAATCAGAACATGGTTTTCTTCTATGAGTCTTCGTTGTACCAGGGGCCGAGCAATGAATTAAAGAATTCGCGTTACATGATCACTTCGTCAGCAGGTTCCAACAAGTGAAGTTTGTCTGGGTGAGATCTCAACTGTCCAAATGTTCCAATATAATTCATTGCGCAGAAATTACAGTTTGCTATAGTAGCTCTGGTTTGTTTATTTTCTTTGTATAAGCTGCATTAATTTGGATGTTTAATTGAGTTAAATTGCGATATTTCAGTCTAATATAGTTGAAATGGCCACGATTAATTAAGGGTTGCTCCTTATTTGTGGTTTAATTTGTTTCATATACAACTTGAAACCGTGGAATTCAGCCTCCCGAACTAAGTTAATTGTTTTGTAGCAGCCTGATTACTGCATTTCAGTTGAATTGAGGATCTAAACCGGCAAAGGTAATGTCGTGAAGAAGTTGATCACCATCTTCTAGATCGATAATTACCTTGAATCCATGAGGCCTCTTGAAATCACAAAAGTTTTTATGCAATTCCATGAGAGAAATAATTTTTTTTAAGGAATTGATTTATTGAATGAGTCATTCTCATAAAAACTAGTTTAACTACTTTAAATAATCCTACACAAATCTTTAAAATGTAATTAAAGAGTTTTAATCAAATTAGTAAATAAATTAAGAAAATTGTGTAAATTTTTCACCTCCTTGGACCGATTGAGTTGACAAGTTGAAATAATAAAAAAGTGTCTAGAGATTTAAATTGAAAATTTTGTGATTTTCAACCTTTCGACCTGTGTAAACTAGTAGAAATCAACCTGCAAGCAATTTGGAATTTTAGGTAGAATTTTGAATTGTTGATCAAATCTATCGACTGGTTAAACTAGCCAACTTTGGTCGATTGAATGTATAACAGATCATATCAGGAAGCAGGAATAATTTGCTTATCACTCGGAACTGAACTCGAACTCAAACTCAAAAACTTAACTCTAACTTGTCTCGAAATTTCAAACTCGATCTCGGCTTGAACTGGCCTAAGCTGTTAACCGATCTAAGACAAGCTGGATAAATAACTCGGTCACTGAAATAGGTCGAACTCGAGCTGAGGGTGGCAACTGATTGAGTTGAGCTGAGTTGAGCTCAACTCAGTATCTAGCTGTACTTGCCTCCGAGGCCATAAATGTCTTTGAAAAATCCACCCTATTTATCTGTTCTAGAAGATCAAAATATGAAAGGATTCTAAAAATCAGGCAAATCCAAGTGGGCCGCACCAACGAAACAGTATGAACAAAAATGTTGACGTTGTAGCCTTCCTGGAGCTAACAATGATGTTTATATGCCATCCAAACCATTCATAAGATTATTACAACTCAGAGAAATTGTAAAAATAAATATCATCCTGATACAAAACTTCTGTCACCATTAGGCATTCACTCCCCACTCTTTGGTACAATATTGGCCATATAAGCTTTGGATCTTCTTAAATTTTAGAATCCTACCATAGTAACGTAGTCTTTCAAAATGGATGGATGGAGTGGATTTTTTCACGAACATTCCTGTGCAATCCAGGCATATGAATATATCTGTCACGAGCAATCCTCTCTTGGTGGTAGGGGTGTACACGAACCGAGCTAGCTCAGTTGGCTCGCTCGACTCGTTTTGAAGTTGAGTTCAAACTGAGTCGAGTTGATTTTTGGAGCTCGAAAATGAGCTCAAGCTTGCCCCAGCTTGACTCGACTCAGATTGAATCAAGCTTGAACTCGGATCGACTTAGTGCAGGGGTATATATACCCGTTGACACTTTGTATTTTCAAAAGACCATTGAAAGGGCTGCTCGCATCGGCCATTTTATCAAGCTCCATCTTGTCCATTTCCCTTGTTATGAGGCTGACTTACCTCCCCCGCCATGCTCCTAGGTTTCTGAAAAGCCGTCACCATGCTCCAGATCCCAGTAGAGTGACTCATTGAAGAACACCGCCCAGATTGCATCGTCTCCGACATGTGCTTGCCATGGACAGTTAAAATTGCTCGCAAGCATGACATACTGAGGCTTGGTTTTGGTGTAAGCAGCTTCTTCTCCATTGTTATTTGGGACTGCATAAGATGTTACAGGCCCCATGATACTGTTGATAGTGACTTGGAGAATTTTTTTGTGACTGGTCTCCCACATCAAATAGAGATGACAAGGTCTCAATTGCCTGACTTCTTAAGAGACCTAAGCAGTTTCACCAACTTCATAGATGACAAAGCTAACGACATGAGATACGACATCATGGTGGCGAACTCGGCTCGAATTGCTCAAGCTGCTAACTGAACTAAGCTAAGCTGGCCAGTCAAGTGATGTAGAGTGGGTCGTGGACAATTTCATGGCCAAGATGGATCAGAAAAGGCATGGTCGACGACAGAAGTGATCCGGACCATCAGACCTTAGATCGAGCGTATCTCGCAATCCGGGATGAGTTATCTGACATAAAATATATGATTTTGGAGTAGAACGAGCTACTTTAGCCAACCAACCTCGTTACGCCGAGTTGCGCAGCTCGGATTTGAGAAAAACCTCCTGATCGACGGTCATTTTCTTGTTTTATTTTTGTTTTTACTATAAATAGTAAGTTTTAGTTTTATTATAACTCTTCATCCATTGGGCTTTAGGAGTTGTGTCTAACATGAAAGGTGCTTAGAATAATTAGAAGAGCGGTTTGGTGAAGCCAAATAGGACACTTACTATTTTTGGCCGAAAACCTTGCGCACTAGTAGACGTCACCACCGTCTATAAATAGTAAGTTTACTATTTATAGTAAGTCGCGGATTCTAGGAGTTTTAGTTGTAGTTTGAGTTTGATTTCTTTCTTATTGCTTGGTTCCCTTATTTAAAGGGATGTAAACTCATTTTTATTCATTCATTAATCAATTTTAAATTTATTAGAAATTCTTTCTATTTTCTGCTTTCTTTCCTAATGGATTCGAGGAGTCTCTGTGAGGAGTCTAGAGAACTTCTGTGGATTCAGAATATTTATCACCTTGAGGAAGATGGTGCTTGACCTCTCGTCCTTCGCTGCGTCAGTTTGGTATTAAAGCGAAGTTTTTCCTTCGGTATATGGCTTCTAACAATAGGTCGGGCAACAATCTCATGGGCGGTGTTACAGGGAATTTACCTTTAACGGCGGCAGTTTTCAAAGCAGCACAGCAAGAGAATCGACAAGCCATACAAGGGTTGAAGGCTTCCGTGCAAGGGTTGCAGGCTTCCATGGACCGCATAGCGAATTTCTTGGCGAAAATCTTAAGACAACTCCGTATTCCTGGTGGTAATCCTCCACCACCGATTACGGAAACTCGTAATCGCCCTGATCGCAGGATAATACCGGTAGTGCATCTACGGGTCATTCCTGAGGAAGGGGGCTCCAGTGAGGAGGAAATCGACGACATAATCTTCTAACACCCAAGACAAGACGACGATCGAGTAGATTGGATAAATCGAGAATTCAAGATATGGGTTGATATTCCTAACTTCAATGGCCAACTACACATTGAAGATTTCCTCAATTCACTTTCTGAAGTTGAGCAATTTTTCGACTATATGGGCATCCTTGAAGTAAAGAAGGTCAAGCTTATGGTATACAAGTTAAAAGGAGGAGCTTCAGCTTGGTGGGAACAACTACAACTCTCACAAACCAGACAGATGAAAGCACCGATCCACACATGACAGCGGATGAAGCAGCTACTATGTGTCCGATTCCTCCCTAGCGATTACGATCAGGTATTATTCCAAAAATACTAAAATTATCAACAGGGTAATCAGTCAGTGAGAGAATACACAAAAGAATTTTACCGCCTGGCGGCGCGTAACGATTTAGTTGAGACTGAATCACAGCAAGTCGCCCGATTCAACGGTGAACTACGAATGGCGATCCAGGATTGGGTCCAGTTGCAGCTCGTCTGGACGATGAATGATGCGATCAAGTTGGCTACTCAGACATAAGCACAACTTGAACGTCCTACCACACGACCCTATCCTACTACAAGGATCACTGCGACGGGTCCATCGTAGGGAGCTTCACAGTCTAAGGGGAAGGAACCTATAAGAGCACGCACTGAACCTCGTATGTCTGAAAGCCAAGATCAGGGAAGCGGGCAAGTTAGGCCCCAAAGGGGCGTATCGACTGCTGCTAGTCCAAGTAGAATCCCGAACCCTTATGCTCGACCCCGGCCTGACAATTGCTATCGTTGTGGCCAATCGGGCCACCTTTCAAACACTTGTCTCCAACGAAAGGTGGCGAATCTCACCATTAATGATGGTAATGCTGATAACATCGAAGAAGATCCGGATGTTGAAAAATAAGAGCATACCACTGAGGATAAGGCAGGTGAATCAAGTTGGGTTTAGCAAGATCACGACGAGTCTCTCGTCGTGAGACGCCTATTATATGCGCTAAGAAAAGAAGTACATCCACAGAGGTATAACATCTTCTGCACTAGGTGTACGGTGAATCGAAAAGTTTGTGACGTGATTACTGATAGTGGCAGCAGCAAGAACATCGTCTCCAAGGTTATGTGGAGAAATTGTAATTGAAAATGGAGCATCATCCCTTTCCATATACAATCTGTTGGATCAAGAAGGTCAGTGAAACAAAGGTAACTGAACGGTGCACCATATCTTTTTCAATTTGCAAACATTATAAGGATGTAGTATGCGATGTGGTTGACATGGAAGCATGTCACATACTACTCGGTCAACCCTGGCAATCTGACCGTGACACCGCTCATAAAGGGCAAGATAACATATATATATCTTCGTCAAGGATGGTCGGAAGACTATATTGGCCCCTATGGATCCAGAGGGACCACTTGAAACTTATAAAGTAGAGAGCCGTTTTCTCTTAACCATACGAGACTTCATGGAAGAATCCAAAGAAACAGGACAGGCTTATGCATTAATTGTAAAAGGAGAAGAACTCGAACCTACCATTATCCCTGAAAGACTAAGGCCCTTGTTACATGAATTCAAAGAAATCTGGCCCGATGACCATCCCGATGGGTTACCCCCCATGCGAGATATCCAACATCATATCGACTTTGTCCCTGGCTCCAGTTTGCCCAATCATCCTCATTATCGAACAAGTCCGAATGAGTGCGAGATTCTACAAGGATAAGTGGAAGAGTTGATCCGTAAGGGTCTTATTCGAGAAAGCATGAGTCCATGTATTGTACCAGCTCTATTAACCCCAAAGAAAGATGGGAGTAGGTACATGTGTGTCGATAACCGAGCCATCAATAAAATCACCATAAATTACAGGTTTCTTATACCACGGTTGGACGATATGCTAGACATGCTAGAGGGTGCAAAAATATTTTCTAAATTGGACCTAAAGAGCTGCTACTACCAGATTTGAATACGGCCGGGTGATGATTGAAAAATGGCATTTAAGACCAATGAAGGATTGTACGAATGGATGGTCATGCGCTTCGGTCTTTCGAATGCACCTAGCACATTCATGAGATTGATGAACCAAGTTCTGAAATCTTTCATTAAGCGGTTCGTTGTGGATTATTTCGATAATATTTTGATGTACAGTCAAGACAAGACTACCCATATGGAACACCTCAAGAAGGTCCTTTGTTCACTCCCCAAGTGCAGGGTTGTGATGTAGTAATAACTCAGTAAGAACGAGGTCGAATCCCAAGGGACTGATACTTGTACGTTATCTAAAACTAATCAGAACTAGAACTAGATTAAGATGAATTCTAAATCAAGTAACAATTTTGGAATAATTATGAATTAATTAATCTAAACTGAAGAGAAATCAGAGAAAGAAACTAGGGATTCAGAGGATCCACTTGTAGAGATCAGGGAGAACTTATGCTTGCATCAAAAATTATGAAAATTACTGAACTGCCGTTGATCTAGTTTTTAAAGAGATGAAAGGAAGATGAATTAGAATGGATTCCATCACCAAACCATGCCCAGAGACTATGGCAAACAACAGAATCAAACTAATTACCACCCAATCACATGTATGTAAGTTAGGAAGGGTACCGACATCCAACCATGCCCAGAAGACTATGGTGAACAACAGGGCTTCCTGACGTCATAAACATAAAGAAGAAGAAGGAATACTCAAAGCCATTGCAGACCCATTGTAATTTCAGTCACAATAGACCATTAAAGACTAAAAATATTTCTATACTAATCAAACTAAAATTAACGTCAATTCATATATTAAAATTAAATTAAAAGTATGGAATCTCCCATCTCACTACAAGCTTCACCTCCTAGCCCTAGCTAGGAGGTTTAGCCCAACATGAATAGGCTAGATATCTCAAAATAAAATAAAATAAAAATAAAAGAAATAAACAAACTTAACTCTCTCTCTTGCAGACGTCCGACCTGAGCCTTCCTTCCTAGCTCTGAATCTTCCTCCCAAGACCTGAATCAATGCTCCCCACGTCCCAAAACCTCCTTATATAGCTGCTGGAGTGGTGAAAATCAGATTTGGAAAGCTATGCATGCCCATTGAAAGCTTTTTCGCAGCCAAGTTCGGTGCCTCGAAACACGTCACTTTCCTTGCTCAAATTCCAAAGAAACACCGTCCCTTAGGATTTCATTGGGTCCTCTACATGATAGACGGTTCAGATCTACCATATGATCAAAGATGGTGGGCCAAAACCGCCTGAAAAAGTCAGTTTTCGTGGATGTGCGAAACCTTTCGCACCATTTCGCTGTTGTGATCAGTGGGCCCCACAGAAGCATTTTAAGAAAAATCCACCCCGTCCATTGGATTCAGAACGAAATTTCAGTTAAAAATGGGTGGTTTTGAACATCCATTGACGTGGCCCAGAGAAGAAATCACAAAAGAATCAATTTTGAACGTCCTAGGGTAGCCCTTTTGTGGCCCCTGCATCGAACACGTGTGTACGCATGGAAGAAAAGAGTCAACATGGTTTTGTAGTGTTTGCAGCTCTCTACAAGATGGTCAGATCAGATGAGTCATACGGTCCATAGGTGGGGCCCACAGTCGATCGCAAAACGGACGCAGGCCGTCCGTGCGTAAGCAAAAACGAAACAGCAGTTGCTGTTTTAGAAAGGTGCGGGTCAGCGCTGCTGACCCGCGTGCTTTTTCTTTGGTGCACGCATGCGTATATTGTGCAGTGTGCACACACCCTATACACAGGGCCCACCGTGATGTTTACGAGAAATCTACACCGTCCATCCTCTTCCTCATATTATTTTAACCGTCGAGAACAAATTTGAGGCAGTTCCAGATATCAGGTGGGCCCCACTTAATGAATTAAGGGGCTAATCAGTCCATTGGCCCACTTCCAAAGATCTTCAATAGCTGAAATTTGTCGTGTACGGTTCATTTATGGTCCTCAGGCCATGTACGAAGTTTCAGGACAATCGGATGGTGGGAACCCTGTGATCTTGCATTTTGGATGCGTTTCAAGCCACTTGAACTTTAGTTTCTTAGTTTTCTCAGATTTCTGACCGTGTATATCTGTCGATCTTGGTCCCCTGGAGAGTGTCCCATGCTTTGGTGAATTTGGAGCGTTAAATCCATATATTTAGTATCCTATTTCGATCCAAGCTTGTAAAATCAACCTGCAACATAAACACGATTAAATCAGCCATTAAACACTATTATGCTCGTAAATTCAGACAATATTTGGGGTCTAATATGCACTATTTGACCCTCAACATCCTTCAAGTGCTTACTGAAAATAAATTGTATCTCAATTTAAAGAAGTGTAGCTTCATGACTAATAGCCTATTGTTTCTGAATTTTATCGTAACATTCACGGGCATTCGAGTGGATGAGGAAAAGGTGAAGGCAATCAGAGAATGGCCGGTTCCCACAAATATTCATGAAGTATGAAGTTTTCATGGACTGACAACATTCTATCGTCAGTTCATGAGAAATTTTAGTACTATTGTGTCATCAATCATAGATTGCATGAAGAAAGGGCAGTTTCAGTGACTGATAAAGCTGACAGGAGCTTTGCTGAAATCAATCGCCGATTATCCTCGACCCAAGTTCTTGTACTTTCCAACTTCGACAAACTATTTGAAATCAAATATGATGCCTCATATGTCAGAATTAGGAGAGTTTTGTCTCAAGAAGGTAGGCCGGTAGTCTTCTACAGTGAGAAACTTAATGATGCACGCAAGAAGTGATCTACATATGAGATCGAGTTATACGCGGTGGTCCAGACTCTGCGACACTGGCGACATTATTTGATTTAAAGAGAATTCATACTTTATACGGACCATCAAGCTCTCAAATTCATTAATAGTCAAGCTAATATTAACCGTGTGCATGCTAGATGGATCTCGTTTTTGAAGGAATTCACGTTCGTACTAAAACATAAATCA
Source organism: Magnolia kwangsiensis (assembly GCA_037074715.1). Taxonomy (NCBI): domain Eukaryota; kingdom Viridiplantae; phylum Streptophyta; class Magnoliopsida; order Magnoliales; family Magnoliaceae; genus Magnolia; species Magnolia kwangsiensis. The sequence goes on from CM073584.1 coordinate 7,080,724, forward strand.
GGGCAACAAAATAAGGTAGTCAATGCGCTGAGTCGCCGTGCGATTTTTCTAGTCACTATGAGTAATGAAGTTGTCGGGTTCGAGCGCCTCAAAGACATATATGCCGACAATAATGACTTCAAGGACGTGTGGGTTAGATGCCAAGAAGGTCATTCCAACGACTTATATATGCAAGATGGGTTCCTTTTCAAGAGAAATCGATTGTGCATCCCCAACAGTTCGCTAAGAGAATAGATAATTAAGAGCTACATGGAGGTGGCCTTAGTGGACACCTTGGGCAAGACAAGACACAAGCTCTTCTGGAAGAACAATATTACTAACCACAATTGCTATGTGATGTGGGAAGGGCAGTCCAACGTTGTTATATTTGTCAGACCTCCAAAGGGCAATCTCATAATACGGGCCTCTATACCCCGTTGCCCGTGCTTGATGGCCCTTGGGAAGATTTATCTATGGACTTTGTGCTTGGTCTCCCACGAACACAATGCGGCATGGATTCGGTGTTCGTGGTAGTAGATCGTTTCTCCAAGATGGCGCACTTTATTTCATGCAAGAAGACTCTCGATGCAACACACGTGGCGAATCTATTCTTCAGAGAAATTGTGCGGCTACACGGGGTTCCCAAGACTATTACTTTTGACCTTGACACAAAGTTCATAAGCCACTTTTGGTGAATTTTATGGATTCGATTCGATACACGACTTCAGTTCAGCAGCACCTACCACCCACAGACTGACGGTCAAACTGAGGTTGTGAATCGCATGTTGGGAAACCTCCTTCGATGTATTTTAGGAGAAAAACTGAAGCAGTAAGATTTGACTTTATCTCAAGCGGAGTTTGCATTCAATAACATAATGAACCATTCGATAGGAAAATCTCCGTTCCAAGTTATTTACAGACGAGTATCTCACCATACACTAGATTGATCCCTCTGCCACTGCCAAGCTTCCAGGCATGAGCATTGCAGCAGAACATATGACAAACAGGATCATGAGTATTCATTCAGAGGTGCAGACCAAGCTACATGCCTCGAACGAAAAGTATAAGGAGAAAGCGGACAAGCATCGACGACAAAAGGTGTTCGAGGTAGGCGACTAGGTAATGGTCCATTTGCAAAAAGAAAGATTTCTGACCAGCACGTACAACAAGTTGAAGAATAAAAGGATTGAACCGGTAGCAATCATCCGAAAGATCAATGACAATGCTTATGTTGCTGATCTTCCCGATGACATGATAATCTCACGGACTTTCAACGTCGCAGACCTGACCGAGTATCATGAACCAGATCAGGAGGAGAACTCGAGGACAAGTTCTTTTCAAGTGGAGGGGACTGATGTAGAGCGGGTCGCGAACAATTTCATGGCTAAGATGGATAAAAAAAGGCACGGTCGACGACAGAAGTGATCCGGACCATTAGATCTTAGATCGGGCATATCTCGCAATCCGGGATGAGTTATTTGACGTAAAATATATGATTTTGGGGTAGAACGAGCTACTTTAGCCAACCAACTCCATTATGCTAGGTTACGCAGCCCGAATTTGTGAAAACTCCCCTGATCGATGGTCATTTTTCTGTTTTATTTTTGCTTTTACTATAAATAGTTAGTTTTAGTTTGATTATAGCTCTTCATCCGTTGGGCTTTAAGAGTTGTGTCCAACATGAAAAGTACTTAGGATAATTAGGAGAATAGTTTGGTGAAGCCAAATAGGACACTTACTATTTTTGGCTGAAAACCTTGCCCGAAAACCTTGCGCACTAGTAGACATCATGACTGTCTATAAATAGTAAAAGTCGCGGATTCTAGGAGTTTTAGTTGTAATTTGATTCTGATTTCTTTCCTATTGTTTGGTACCCTTATTTAAAGGGTTGTGAGCACATTTTTATTCATTCATTAATTAATTTCGAATTTATTAGAAATTGTTTTCTATTTTTTGCTTTCTTTTCTCGTGGATTCGAGGAGTCTTTGTGAGGAGTCCAAAGAAGTTCCGTAGATTCGGAATATTTATCATTTTGAGAAAGACGGGGCTCGACCTCTCATCCTTCTCTGCGTCATCAAAAGCGTGGAGCTGAGGTCTACTAGTGGCCGAGCCAAGTCGAGCTCGGTGGAGAGTGGCAGCCAAAAGCGCGAAGCTGATTGGTGAATGCTTGTGACTGGAGCACGGAGATATTTCTCTGCCTGCGCCTGTGTGGGTCCCCCAAGGGACGTTCCTGACAAATCTATTCTGTACATTTATTTTTAATGGCTACAGTAGGGATGCCATATCACACAAAACTGTGGAGGTTGAACGGCTGCAGTTGCCAGAAATTTTGTATTAGGATGATATTTGTGTCTATAATTTATTTGATGGTAATAACGCTAGGAATGGTTTATATGGCGTATAAACGTAACGGTCACCTTCAAGAAGGTTTCCATGGTGGACGCTTTTGTTCCAACTGTTACGTTTGGGATGGCCCACCTGAGTTTTGGATCTGCTGGGTTTTAGGTTACTATCCTATCGTGGTAATTAAAAACAGATGGACGGAGTAGATTTGTCAAAGACATCTCTACGGCCCACACAGCACGGAGGACAGGTATATCTCTCTGTCCATGGTGATCACTGGCAATCCGCTTCCCTCAAGGACGCCCTTCGAATGACCATTACACGGTAGGAAATGCGGGTCTTTTCGTGGTATTGGTGGATTTTCAGTTCAGATTAGTGAAACCACTAGTTAGTTAATCTAGGCCACTGAAAGCCTGAGAATCACATTGGTTTGAGTATCATCTAACGAAATTCTCAATAAAACAATCTGAACCATTCAAAACGTGGCACAAGTTTATAAGAGAAAACAGCAACCGTCAATTTCAGTGAAAATGTATCCCAGTTTTGGAGGTTTCAATTCTTTCATGAGCAACGAATTTTGTTCCATCCACGTAGTTACACATAAAACCATCGGTGTAGATTATTTAACCATGGCCTCAGTTGTAAGAATAAGTTAAGTAATGCATATAGAAAAATAAGCCGTTAGGGATCATATATTTTCTCATTTAAGGAAGGATAGGACGCAGATTGCATGGCAATTTCTGCACCACGTGGCTAAAGTAGGGTGATAGTGACCTCATTTAGCCTGATGATAGGGTCCTGAATTGTAGGTAATGCAATTTATATGTATATATTTTTCTTTTTTACTTTTTACTTTTTACTTTTTTTTGAAAATAATTAGATAATGGGAGAACTTTAAAAAACAAAAAGGAATTGTATCATTTTGTCAATCTCAAACCCATCAACTTACACCAAATTCTATACAAGGACAGCCTATACATCCATAGACCACAGAGTTATCTACACGGTCACTATATACAAAGTAAACATAAACACCATATTAGAAAGTAATCTAAAATGAGAATAGAAAATTTTCATCCAGAATTTGAAGAGATAAACTAAAGAGACCTCATAATTTAATTAAACACTCCAATTGTCAATTCATGTCGGTTAAATGTAAAGAAGCTTGTTGGAACCAATTTGACAGTCTGACTGCTAAATATGCCCATCCTTTCTACTTTTGGTTGAAAAACATCACTATTTAATAATCAGAAATAGAAATGATGGGTGCATCTAGCAGCGAGAGTCAATGCAAAGGGTGGCTGCCAAAATGTTTGGGCAATTACTGAGTCATGATTCATGAATAAATTCAATACCAATATCATAGATCCATTACATACAAACATTTTTTTATAATATCAACACTTTTATTTTTAGTAGAATAATACAGAAAAAATCAAATGATATGATGATGCCCCATTAAAGACACTAATACTCAAATTTACACATACTATTGCAGAATCTTCTAGCATTTAAGACCAAACACACAGAGGAAGGTTGTAATAAATAGCCCAAAACTCCTCAATCCTCAGTAGAAATAACCCATTTGTTTACTTAAACAACAGAAAAAAATGTAACTCTATTTAAATTGAAATCCCTCAAGAACACAATACAACTCGTGGCATTTCCAAAACATGCCTATTTAACCCATCAAAGGAACATGCGCAACACCAGATAATTCATTTTTAAGCATCAGTGATACAGTGCCATCAGTACAACTCATGGCATGGTACTCCTTTTTTTTTTTTTTTTTTTGAAAGATGGGACTGCTGAAAAGAAAACGTCCAGCGGTCAGTATTTGATGAGAAAAACAAATGGTTATGATTCTCCAATAACTGTGATTTTTTGGACTGTACTCCATCCACAATGTGTTTACAACTTGGAAGATCTTTATTGGTACACCACGCATATGGTGGATGGGCTGACACAATTTAGTCAACTGTGGCGAACACATGTTTTAGTCTAGACCAATCTACAATAACAGATGTTGATTTGGGGTGACATGATATCCTACCTAATGAAGTCACCATTTTCTGTTACACCACGGGTGCGGAGCTAGGACATGTAACTGTTTCCATCAAATGTAAGTTGAGATGTTGATTGGAGTACATCCAAATACTTTTTAAGTGTTGCAAATGATTTCAGGTTGTGCTTTGAAGCATACTGGGCATCCAATCAAATTGCTATAATTATACAGTAAGGTGAAAACAACCAATTAGGAATTACCTCACTATGCACACTGAAAGCCTGAACTCCAAATTACTATTACACGGCTCTTTCAGGTTGACTTGAAGGGAAAGTAATTACAGTTTGGTCATTTCCACTCCATTGAACAAATTATTGAAAACCATTTCAATAGTTCACATTCAATCTGCCGAATCCAACCATCATCCGTGAACGATCCATACTAGATCTAGATGCACGGCATGGATAAAACATATGCATCATGGTGGGCCCACAGATTTTCCAGTAGCAGACAGCCCCAACCTGTATTGTTTGCTTCCATCCAAAAAAAAAAGAGGAACAAAACCAAAACAAAAGAACAAAAACGAAAACAATGGGTGTTACGGCATGGTTTCGATGGTGATAGATTTGGTACCCGAAATTGATTTTGAATCCTTGATTTGGGGCTGTTTGGATGCACCACCCTCAACAATGTGGAGTAATGTGCCCTAAAATCTCCAAATCCCTAAGTGAGGGTCCACATCAAATCAGGAATCCACAAATTGCTAAATCTCTAAATCGGTATTGAGATTGAGATTGAGATTGAGATTGAGAGAGAGAGAGAGAGAGAGAGAGAGAGAGAGAGAGAGAGAGAGAGAGAGAGAGAGAGATACCTCACCGAGCTTTAGAGACAAAGAGAGGGCGTGCATGGGTAAGGCATGCAGCAACGGTAGGCTGGAGAGATCAGAGAGAGAGAGGAAGAGAGAGAGAGAGAGAGAGAGAGAGAGAGAGAGAGAGAGAGAGAGAGAGAGAGGGATTAGCCCATGGGCATTGGGTGGGTGGGCAGGTGGGCGTGCGGCGAGTAGAGAAAGAGAAGAAAGGGAAAGGGAGCTAAGGTTGGGTGGGATCGGGTACGGTCCAGCTCATGGGAACTTCCCACGAAGTTGAGCTGTGTGGGCCCCACTATGATGTGTGTCAACCATCAACACCGTGCATTTGATGGCCCTCCTTTAAATTATGGGATATCCCAAAAATCAGCCATATATGAAACTCAGGTGGGCCATACCATCTAAAATCATGTGAATAAATGCCTAAAACATATAAAATCACTTGGTGGGGCCCACCTAAAATTTTGATGCATATGAAACTTGGTTTGACTCCTCATCCAAGTGGGACACACATAATGGATGGGCTGGATTTGTGAACCACATCTCAGTGGGCCCAACAAATGATTATGAATATTTTAATGGAGGGTAACCCCTCTCAACTTTTGTATGTGGTGTGGCCCAAAAAAGTCACAGATTGACTTGATTTTTAAGCCCCAGGCCCACCATGGAATGGTGCATCTGACTGATTGGGTAGATGTTCAACACCCATCATAGTGGGGCCCACATAGCTCGACCTCATGAGAAGTTCCCATGAGCTCGACCGTATGGAACCTTTTACCACACACACACACACACACACATACACACACACACACACACACACACAATAAATTATAAAATTATTATATATCCATCATTAAAACCCTCCTAAGGCCCACTGTATTATTTATTTGACTTCCAATATGTTGATTAGGTCATACAAGGCCAGATGAAGGGGAAAAACAAAAATCAGTTTGATCCAAAACTTTTAGGGCCCCAAAATATTTTTTAATGGTTGACGCTCATTCCACACTATTTCTTGGAATGTGGTCCACTTAAGATTTCAATATATCTCATTTTTGGTCTCATACCGTAAGATGATCTTTCAAAATAGATAGACGATATGGATAAAACACATACATCATGATATGATTCATTTGTGGATCAACCACCAGCCATTGGATGGTGTCAGGAGGAGTAGTCAATCCGTTCCCCTTATTTGTGGTGTGGTCCATTTAATCTTTGGATATGATTCATTTTTTGGATAATTCTTTAAAATTATCTTGAAAAATGGCCCACTTGAGTTTTGTATACAGATGATAAGAGGTATCAATGCCTGTTTCACATCTGGCCGTATACTAGTCCACTTGATCAATTGATGGGTGTGATTCTTTTAACAAGTGGAGGGTCACATGATGGTGCAAGTAATGGAAAGTTCGGATCCACAGGTGTGCGATGCAGTGGCATGTGTGAACTTCAAATTCATTTACATAGGAAAAAAAGTGTTAGTTTTGTTTTTCCGACTGTCTCGGCTGGTTGGGAAGAAATGATTCAAATGAAAAAAGGGCATATATGCAGCTGTCCACATTAAGGGACCATTTAGGTGCATACGGAATTGAACTCCAATTACCGAAAGCATGAGATCATTTGGAATCTCAGTTTTGTGGCTATCTGCTGAGCCATTTGGAAAGAAACGAAAAAACCGCACTTTAGTCAATTGTCCTCAGCCACTATCTGTTGAGTTAAATGTCTTGTTTGCAGTCCTTTCCTTCATTTAAATGGATGATGTTTCTCTCTGTTGGTTAGATATTATTGTAATGTCTTAGCTTTGAATTTATTTATCTGCCTAGTTTTAAAACTAATGAGTTCTTCGTACTCATTTCATTTAGCATCTCTTAATATCATTAGATTTTGCCTCCATCAGCCCATGCAATAACATCTACTGCATCAAAGGTTATGCTAAAATGGTTGTTTTAGTATGAACATGAGCATAGACAATGGTCGGCCGCTATCTCTTTGGGACTGATATCAATTTGTTTACATGCAACGGATTCAAGACAAATTCCAATTCATCATGGACTTCTTGAGGTACATACTGGTTCATGCATACATACAAATGCTAACATCATTATTGTCATTATCATTAACATCACCTGACTGTGTATGGTCGCTTGACTTGTTCTTAATTAATATTCTAAGCTCTCGGTAATGTGAACAATTTAATGATACATAGGTGGTATCATCAAATCAAACACTATATAACTATTAGGTCATATAGGCCTAGATGAAGGGGAAAAACAAAAATCATCTTGATCCAAAACTTTTATGGCCTCCAGAATGTTTTAAATGGTTTATACTCATTCAACGCTATTTCTTGTAATGTGACTGTCACACACAAATAAGGCACTAACCACCAGCCATTGGATGGTGTCAGGGGGAGTAGCCAATCTGTTCCCCTTATTTGTGGTATGGTCCATTTAATCTTTGGATATAATTCATCCGGGTCTAATCTACCATTTAAAATTTCTTGGAGGCCATAGGAGTTTTGGATTAAGCTGATGTTTGTGTTTTCTATTCATTCATATATTTTTGATATTATGAACAACCTTTAACCATTTTTGCACAATTTGATCAGTCCAGATTGAAGAGTAAATAACTTCAGATGTTTAAATCAAAATTCACTCAAATTGTTGATCAATCTTATTTGCCCAATATCTTTCTCATGTGTAGCATGATTGGGGTGAGTAACTTGTCAAATTGAGGGTAATGATCTGTAAAATAGAGTGAATGGAATAGACATATAAACATACCTCTCATTTTTATAATAAATCCCTAAAATGATCTTTAAAAATGGATGAACGTAATGGATGAAATAGATATACAATGGTGGGGGCCACAAAGCACTGACCACCAGCCATGAGGCTAGTGTCAAGGTGGTGACACCCACCATTAAAAACATCTATTGGCCATAAAATTTTTAGATCAAGCCGTTATTTTTGTTTTCCCTTATTTCATGTGTATTTTTTAAAACTTTTAAATAGGTTGGATTTCAAATAAACATTACAATGGGCCTTACGATAGTTTCAACAGTGGGAATCACTCTCTCCATGATTTTCTGTGGTGGGGTCCACTACAAATTTTTATCTGCCCCATTCTTTGGCTCATGTCGTAAAATGGATGGATGTTGTGGATATAAAAAAATACATCATAGTGGGGCCAACAGAACTTGGGTGGCGCGTAGACTCAGGTACCATTTTAGGGCGTCCAAAGAGGGACGCCCTAATTCACAGCTGTAACGCCCCGACTTTTTATGACCCGAGTATATGACCTGTGTCCCAAAAAGTCGAGTGTTAACCTTAAAGGATGGCCAAATTCGAGTATATATTTTTTTTCTTTCCTTTCATCAGAGTAAGAAAATGAGCGTAGTGTGGACAAATCGACATAAAGAAAAATTTCATTATCATTCAAATATACAAGAAGTTGCCTATAATGACTTATACAAACCAATGTCTCTGAATTTAACAAGTACAAGATTTACAAGAATTTAATACATGAAGAATAACAGAAAGCATATAAATATAAGCCACAAGATCATGCAGCTCCTCTAGGCAGGTACAGTCACGCATCCCTGGCGATCATACCCTGCTCCTCATCAAGTCTGAACATACATATTACTAAAGCCACCTGTATTACCTATACGGTTGTATATTTGATGGATGAGTGACCAACTTAGTGTAAATTTTCCTTAAGATTACACACACCGTAGTATTAGGTAAGCATAGTTATAAAATAACTAAACAACCAAAACAGAGTAAATCCAGTCTTATTAGATGCATGGATGCATGAATACAATCATAGACCTGGGAAAAACATCCAGGCGGTCTGTGCCCTAGGAAAAACATCCAGACGGGCTGTGCCTCGGAAAAAACATCCAGACAGGTAATGGGGTCATCACCCAAGGATGTGATTGGTCATAAGCACAACACATGGCGTAATTGCAGGGTAGAGCGATCCAAGTCATCATTATAAATCGATCTACTTGTCATTAGCACAACACGCGGCGTAATCGTATGGGCATAATGATCCAAGTCGTCGTAGTATGTTATGCATGCATGAATTACCAGCGCATTATTAGTCCATTTACAAATAGCCAATTTAGATGAGCTCAAAGGTCACTATGGGGAGCACATGGCCCAACGTAGGTCGACAGCTCGGGTATAGTGTCCCATTACCACCATCCTCGGCCTATGAGACTACCATCTTAGGATGTTTAATAGAAACCTGTCGACTAGTGGCCAATCACGTTACAGTATATAGGGCTTACCATCGCATGGTTGTACAGTATAAAATATCGGACCCATATAGGGAAAATACTAAAATAAAGCCATATAGGGCGATATCAAACAAGCCACAGGATAATTATCAAAATAGGTCTCATAGGACGAGTATTAAAACCATGCGATAAAAGACCATCCTTGAAAATCATTGGACACAACAACCCTGGATGATAGGCCGACATAAATGATCCATTTAAACCACCTCTCAATAACCAATAAGTCGAAGGTCCATTTTAATCACAACCAGTCGGGTTACATTCCAAGTATGGGTGTACATTTATAGGTGGAGGTTTCCCAGTAATGTACCAGTTTAAAGTCCATAAGCAATACACAAATAATCCACAAGCATAAACAAATATACATGATGAACATTAAACAGACAATATAGCAATTCAATTTCCACCAGTTAACACATGTGATTATAAAAAAATATCAATTTTAAATTTAAATAAAAACTATAACTTAAGCTAACGAGAAGATAGAAAGCTCAAGGGGAAGAATCATCACCTTATACTTTGAATCACCCTTTTAGTGTCGTTAAGTGCTTGCACCCTTAGAATTGTATCCTCAGCAGGTGTTGAGTGTGGCCCAACTCCTATTTCAACGAGTTAACTCGGCCCAGTCGACCCAGTGCTTCCAAGCACCACCATTCTTCTCTCTCACCCCATTTTCCTTTAAAATCTGAGGTCCAGCAAGCTGGCTGGGTTAAACCAGACCCATCCCAACTGAAATAGGCCCACTCAGGCCGAACTCAACCCGGTTGACTCGGCAACGAGTCAGCCCATAACTCAGGCCCGTCTTACCCTCTCTGCCTCTCATTCTTTCCTTCCTATTTTCTTTTTCTTTCTTCTCCTCATACTGCTGGGGAAACTCCATCAGGGAGACTGACTAGCTAGTCGACTTGTGGCTCAAACCGAGCCGAGTCCAGTTGACTCGGTAGCAACCAAACCCGGCTCCAACTTCCCTTCTCTCTCTCTCTCTTCCTCTCATTATCTGTTCTTCCTTCTGACTTTTCTCTCTTTCTGCATCTTCTCCTCATCTGCTGAAACATCCAAAGATGGACTCTCAGCCTGGCTTGGCTCGGTAGCGAGTCGGGTTGGGTTTGGCGTGGTGCAACAGCCACCCCTCGTGACGCCTTCTCTTCTTTCTACTTCATTCTTTTCTTTTCTTTTTCTTTCTTCTTTCTCTCATTTTTCTTCCAGCCGAATCCATCAACACTATCCAGCTTGAGAACAACGTGCCCGAACCGAGTCTGGCTCGGTTTGAGCGGTGGAGAAGATGAACGCCATTAATGGCGGATTTCCAATGAAGGCTTCCTTCTTCATTCCAGCAACATGGGATGATTCAAATGGATGTCCCGGAGCTCATGGATAAGCTTTTTCAAAGCTTGGTAATGGTTTGGGTGGTGGGTTCGGTAGGAGAAGAAAACGGCTTGATTTTGGAAAAAACTATGAAGAATGGCTGTGGCTATGGTTTTCCCTCTAGAACTAGGGTTTTCATATGCTTAAAAGCCTATGGATGGATGGCTGGGATTCACTGGCTTTACATCAATCGTTCAAACGTCCCTGATAAAACCCAAAACCGGCAGCCAGTTTCTCTTTACGATGGGTAGAAAACCCTAGGGCGGTCTGGAACGGAGGGTTAGGATCTCTCTAGGATGGAGGGTTGAGATGGCGTAGGAGCAGCTCACGTGGATCGCTGGCTGGGAGAGCAGTTTCCTCTTTTGGAAATGATGTGTTTGTAGGACTGGATTGCAGCTAGGATCATGTGTTCGCATGTGTATGAAAATTATTTTTGACAGTGTGGTTTTGGTCAGGGCTGAAGGACGCACATGATGGACGGTTTGGATCATCATCATAGTTGGTGTGGGTGGGCCACCGATCAAAATCTCAAGGACGTCGTCCGTCCGTTCGTTGTTTTCAAACAGAGAGAGAGAGGGGGAAATCTCTCTATTTCGAGCTAGGCACAAGTCAGAGCTATTCTGACCATGCAGGCAGTCTGGTGCACCTCGGGTGCTGTAGCACCGGTATACATGCACACCAATGTGGGACCCATGGCAATGGTTGTGAGAAATCCACTCTGACCATTTTCTTTTAGAGGTCCTAGTAAGGGCATTTGACTGAAGATTGGTCAAATCCAAAGGTTTGGTGCGCCCTACCAACTGAACTATGGTTTTCACAAGTTTATGACAGAAATCTATCAGTTGGATTAATCCCAAAATGATTGTTGACGGTTGAAAGGTACTAATGGGCCATTGTATATGCCTAAGGCCTTCAATATACGGTAGTAACTAATTAATAGTTTTATTATAAAGTTTGTTATTACTTTATTATAGATTATTATTATTATTTTTATATATTTTATAATTTACACTATCATAGATTGTTAATAAATATAAATCGTATGTACATCAGTAAGCCAAGATTGGTATATATATATATATATATATAATATTTTAATATTAACATACTACATATACATGCTATTGATCACCTATATATTAATATAAAATTCATAACATACAGTCTCATATTTTACATATATATGAATTGGAAATTGTACGCTATCTTATTTAAAATTACATTGTTAAATAATATAAAATTTTATTCAAATATCTAATAGTTTTTGGTATACATGTTTATAAAAATATTCAACACTACATTAATATTTATAATACAATTATATAATGTAAAATTATTATTCATTATGTTTAGTTAATATAATGTTATTTTTATAATATTTTATATACATACGTATCACTCCATTACAATGTATTTTCATACATTCTTCATGATAGATAAATTATCAAAATACATTTATATTTTCTTTCTATCTATGTTTGTGTAAAATTTATAATATAATAAATAGATTAGATAATATAATTAGTATATTTAATTTGACCACTGGGTGGTTTGATATGTGGATAGGGATCACCTTCGACGGTCAGATTTAAACTAAGTTGCACATGAATGTCTACTAAGCTAGGGTTGCATTTATCCTAAATCTTGGTTATACGGTAACACTCGGGTACTGAAAAGTACGGGGTGTTACAACAGCTCTCCCACCTCTCGCTCTCTGTCTCTCGCACGTTCTCCCTCCTCTCTCTGTCTCTTGCACCCTCTCCCTCCCCTCTCTCTGTCTCTCTCTTCCTCTCTCACTGATCTCTCCACCCACGCACGGCCTCTCCACCCTATCGAGCGTTGTCGAATGGCCTACCCACGCATGCCCTCTCCACCCTACTGTGAGTTGCTAATCGGTTGAAGGTTAGCATTCACGACCGTGAGTCTCTCTCAATCTCTCTCAATCTTAATACTTATTTAGGGATTTGGGGATTTAGAAATTTATCGATTTTAGGGATTTTAGCGATTTGGGGATTACTTCACATTTTAACGATTTTAGAGATTTATGGGTATCATTTTCATGGATCTTTTTCTTGTTCTATTCTGGTGGTTGGAGAAACATGGCCCCAGAAGGCAAGGGTCGAATAAATGGGGTTCTGTGGCCATTTGAAATGGTGAACACCATACCACAAATTTCATGCAACTCTTTAGAACATCTTACACCTGCACATTGGATGTTTGATTAAATTCCTTAAAGAATGTTTAGTAGTATTTTTTAATTTATGTGGTTTGCTAATTCCACATGCATGCACATCCACTTAGGCACATGTATTGGGATGTGAGATCAGATGTTGGCATTAGGTGATATTTTGTCATAAAAATCTGATTTGAGCTTATTAGAGACTGACGATGCTTAAGGGGCTCCATGGGGCCCATTTCAATATATGTGTTTTATCTAAGCCGTCCATCAATTTTGAAATATTATTTCAGTGCATGAGCCCAAAAAGTAGAAAGATTAAAAGTCTAAGTGACCACACCATAAGAAATAATGAAAAATAAATTTATAAAGTTAGTATGTGGTGTGGTCCACTTACAGCTTCGATCTGACTCATTTTTCGGATCAACGCTAAAAATGATCCTTCAAAATTACTAGGAGTGGATAATTAACATACACAATGGTGAGCCCCACAAGTCCTAAAATAAATCAAGATGTTGATTTTCGTCACCCCGAAAACTCAATCCTACCTGTACTCCTCTCCCGCACGCACCTAATTTCCCAAAACCAAACACACCTGCCCCCTCTCTCTCGCCTGCGCACTCACCCTCCCTTGCCCTCTCGTCTCTCTCACCTGTGCACTCACCCTCACCCTCTCTCTCTCTCTCTCTCTCTCTCTCTCTCTCAGCCTCTCTCTTTCCCTCGCCCTGTTTCGATCTCCCGCGGTCCCTCACCCTCTCTCTGTCTCTCAGCCCCATTTTTGTATCTCTGTTTCCCAATGTCTCTGTCTCTCTCGACAGGGTTTTCAAAACCCCGTTTTGTTGCAAACTCACCATTGATCTATGAGCACATCCTGTGCTAGGGTTTTCGAAACCCCTTTCATCCAACCCTCGTCACTAGCCCGACTCATCCACCAGCCATAGCTCCAGAGACCACAGCCTTCGTCCGCAGCCAATGCCCCTGTTCGTGTCTACTCGATCCTCCAAGGAGTCCTAGCTGGTTAAAAATTTCAGGCATTTATGTAAGACCCGTATCTTGGTCTGTACCTTTTCGTAGACTTCCGCGGTCTTACCGGTCAAATTCTGACAACCTTCGACCCTTAACCGATATCGACGCGCGACCCTGATTCATATGCCGATAACCCGAGTTGACTCAACCCAAGACCAATACTATAGCGACCGCGTCGTCGTTGCGGTTCCAATGCCGCGACTCGTGCGCCGAGGCGATACCCTTGTCAACAGTTGTAGACCAACGTTCGGTGCGAGGAAAACACCGCGCGTTGTGAAACCCAAGAGAATCTCTACGATGTGTCACATCAATCACATCAATCTCATCAATCAATCAATCCATCAATCCATCACATGTCAAGTACACATCACTTTCACCCCTTTTCCCAAGCAACTACAAAAGTCTTCCTAACCCATACCTTTCTTACACAAATGCTACAAAAGTCTTCCATGCCCATGCCTTTTCTTACACAAAAGGCCTCAAAAGTTAAGGATTTCTTACACAACCATCACTCACCACATCCATCCATCACTCTCTCTCTCCCTTTACAACTCCTCTCTTTCTCATTTACAAAAACTCCAAGCAAAAGAAAATCCCACGTATGGAATTCTCCAAACACTCCTAAGCTCCAAGTGGCCCACTTTCCTACCCCACCATCTCCCATCTCAACCCTCCATTCCTCATCTCATCCATTGAAGTTGAAGCTAAGGTGTCAAGGAACCCCTAGGAGCAAGAAGATCAGACAGTGGGTGCCTCTATAGGGTAGTTTCTTTCTTATTTTTATGATGGGCCAAGTGAGGCCCACAGATCAATGGTGTGGATCTCGCTTGGGACCCTAAGATGAGGCCGATGGCCCACTTGGATCATCATGATCATTCCATGATGGGGTCATTCTCCATGGACCCCATCATGATGTTTATTTCATTGCAAAAGGTCATCTAGACCGTCCATTTTGGTGGAGAGAGGATCTCCACCGTTGATTCTCGATCTTGGTGGTCCAATGTGTTGAGGGACCCTGTTTATTGTATGATTTGCTTTTAAGGGAGGGCCCATAATGTCGGGGTCCCTCCATCGCAAGTGTGTCCCACTCTCCATGTCTCTCTCCCATTTTATTTCTTTTTATTTTATTTTTATTTTATTTTATGTAATAGGGTGGTGTGGCCCACTTGAATGGACCCCACCTTGAAACATTTATTTCGTCCAAGTTTTCTTCAAGTGGGGTCCACCTTATATGTTGCACCCACACCATCCATCAGTGGTGGCCCACCTAAACAAGGCCCAACACAATGTTTCTTTTAAAAAGGACCCAACCGTCCAGCGTCTGAGGCGCTGGACGTCCCTGCTAAAAGGGAGGAAAAAGAGAAAGAAAAGGGAAGGGCGCCCACCTTGATGTATTTGTTCAATCCATGCCGTTCATCCCTTTTTCCAACTCATTTTAGACGTTGAGCCGAAAAATGAGGTTGATCTGTTAATCAGGTGGGTCATACTATGTGAAATTGTATTCCTTACCATTCAAAGCTAGTAGGACCCATCTTGGTGCATCCTCACACCCAAAAATCCCGAACTTTGGACTCTTTTCGCCTGTTACGAGTCACTGAACGCAATGGCCGGGGCGAATTTTTTGTAAGCAGGCCCCACGTGCGAAATATCCCGAAAAATCATTTTTTTTCCAAAATCGCAAGAGGCAGAGCCTCTGCCTCCCTCTGACAGCGGCAACCGCTGCACGCTGCTGCGTGCAATGTCAGCAGGCAGGCGGTCAACGAGCCACCCACGGCTGCTGCCGTGGGCCCCACCATGATGTATATGTAGATCCACACCATTCATGAGGTGGGTCCCCTCCCCATGTGGGCCCCCTCCAAAGATCAGCCTGATCCAACGCTCAGGTGGCCCACACCGTAGAAAACAGTGTGAATGAACTTCCAACATTGAAACAACTTCTGGGGTCCACGGAAGTTTTGGATCAAGAAGAAATTTATCTTTTCCCTTCATCCAGGTCCGGGTGACCTTATGAACGGCTCGGATGGCATTTGAGCACTGTGGTGGGCCACATTTGTGGGACCCACGGTAATGTATGTATTTTATTCACCGTCCACAGTCCGTGGACGGTGAGAATCACCATGACATGTTTGTTTCATCCACCGTCCAGCGGACAGTGGGGCCCTGTTGCATGTGTTTTACACACGCCGTCCATCTGCCTTTGATGATGGGGCCCATTGCCAGCTGCCCATAGTGATTTCTGTGGGTCCCTTGAGACCAAATAAGACACATCTAACATCAAGAGGACCACACTGCAGAAAACAGTGTTGAGTGAGCGTCCACCATTGAAATCCTTCTTGAATGGGGTCACAGCCGTTCTGGGTCAATTTGAAATTTATTTTTCATCTTGATTCAGGTCATGTCTGTGTGACCTTATGAACAAATTGTATGGGGAATTAGATGATATGGTGGGCCTTGAGAATTCCAATGATGGGAATCATTATCACCACGGTTAGTTGGAGTGTGGTACATGTGATTTAGATATCCCTTTGAATACTCTAAAATGATCCTTAAGAATAAATGAATAGTGTAAATGGCGCAACCACTTGATAAAGGTTAGACCCATTGGTGTGGTTGATTTGAGTTTCGTTTGGCCCATTGGTGTGGCCAATTTAATATACACGAAGCCCTTCCGACTCGACCTATGTGATTAAGCCCATTCGATGCAATCTAAGGCCCAGGGGTTATGACCCATTGTAATGCACATAAGGCCCATTGTTACGGCCCATTTATGTGGCCCATTTGATGAATAAAAGGCCCATATGACATGGCCCATTTAATGTATTTAAGGCCCAATGGGAAGTACCTAAGGTCCATTGCAATGTGTGACCCCAATACAGATTATGTATCAATGCTTTTGACAGTCGTGCCTTGGGAGCGATGTTGGTTTGACGTCCACGTTGCGAGTGTAATGCTGGTTGGATGTCCACATTACGACTTTCCTTAGGGCCCAGTGTTACCGTATTTATTTTGTATAGACCGTCCAGGCCCATCTGCAATGTAAGGATAGTCCATCTCATTATAACATGTTTAGTATAATTCCATGACTCATGATCATACGCATCATATGTGTGCTTGATATGAGACTTGACTGATCATAGCATACGCCTTCGGGCAGGTTGTTTATGGGCTCCCAGTTAGGCGGTGTTGCCCTACATGAGCGCACGATATGCGCAGGATTTGATGCATGACTGGGTAGCGTGAATCATGCATATGGCATTTGTATGACATGGATATTGTACGTCCTAGCGACATCGGGGTTGTAACTTCCACAAACGTATCGTGGTTGGCAGGATTGGATACTGAAATTTTTTTTCTACATGGGGTGCTATAGATATCCCTGGGTGAAAGTCCCTAAACCCTTATGGTACCAAGATGTTGCTCCAATGTATAGACCGAGTGGGTAGATGAGCGTTGAGTGCCGACTACCAGACGGTCGCGCTCTCCACTGTGTCATGGTCGGTTGGAAGGAGGTGCGGCCTTACCCGCTCGAGAGTAGGGGGCAATGCTAGGCTGAGTTTGACCAGCTCGAGGAATGGGTCCGCTATCGATGAGTCGCGCCTGATATTGGTAGACGGATAGTGAGGTCTCTTCCACTTACCTTATTGCGCGCGATGTGGCGGCAATCTGGTTTAGAGTGTACTAGACCCCGGTGATATCCCATATTTGAGCTGTATTGATGTGTGGATATAGATGAGGATCTGTATGCTTGAGTTGCATTGCACATCGCATGGCCTTGGGATGGCCGATACCATTCATGTCTTGCATCGCATAGCCTTGGTACGACTCATGATATTATGGTTCCATCTGCATATTCCGCATTACTCTAATATTGCATGATCATATTACTACCTTTCGCACACATGTTCACCACCATCTAAGCTTTCTATAAGCTTATGCATGACTGTTGCATGCAGGTGGCGTTGGTTCGCAGCAGCGCTGAGGCAGGAGCACGTTGCAGATCTTTTTGGAGTTTTTGTTCTTTACCATTGTATTTCCCTTTATGCTCATTATACTTGTAAAGTTTTTGATCATAGTGGAAATGTAATGGAGTTCTTGGTTGTTGTTTGTGGGTTATGCCATTGGTTATGCTTATTACGAATCAAACTGACATTGAAAATCCTCCTCGTAGCATCCCAGGATCGGAACCTGGCGAATGGGAGCTAGGAGCTGAGAATAGGGTTCTACGGAGGCTATCGGCGCCGGATTCGGCGATCGAAAATTTTGTGAGCCCGGTTTCCAAGTTTGGAGCGTGACAATTTAACAATCATCTGATTGCAATTTCTTCTTTGCTCAAGTGTGTGATGATAGATCTATTTTTGTTTTGAATTTCTTTGCAAGGAAAAAATGTCAATAACTTCCCTCCGTTTACATGCCAGATGCTTGTCAAAATGTCAATCCCAAGGAAGGGAGTATTCAGGCAGCCCAATTCCAAGTTGATGCAGATGCAACGACCCACACAAAATTTGTAAATAGTTAAATCAAGTCAATTACATAGAAATCAATTGTAATATATTTAGATAAGCATGCCATTTAAAAAGAAAACTATTTAGGTAAGCAACAATTAGATTTACCTGTGTTGTTTTCCTATTTTAAGAATCTAGACATGCAGACTGTATTCCAGAAACTAGGTCATTGCATTTTTTTTCGGATTAAAAAGTTGGATCTATTTACTTGGCTTAACTCCATAGAAAAATCATCCTTTTAACAATCCCATTCTAATTCTATTACCTCTTGGTGCATAGCGGAATGATGGCATTGCTACAAAATTGTAGTTCATTTTTGTTTATTTTTCTCTATCTTTTATCTAAATGTAGCTTGTTGTTGGATCATAATTTCATTTTCACTTCCAAGGATGAAAGGGCCTTTTGATGCTTTTGAAAATGTTCTTAGGGGTCACTGTTTTTGTAATGAATTGGGATGCTGATGGAACAAGTTGTAGTCTTGTTTTGGAGGACAACGCTCTGGTAGACTTTGTTGAGCTTCCTGATACATGTTAAGGCCTATATTATCACAACATCTTGAGTGGAGTTATCAGAGGGGCACTAAAAATGGTGAGAATTTCATCTCTCTCTCTCTATCCATCCATCCATCTACATCTAGATAGCTACTTACTTACCTACTAACGGGTTTAAATATGCCATAGCTCGTCAGAAATTTTGTATAGAAATAAACTATCCGGTATGTAGCAATACATTTGCTGCTAATCTGCTTGTGCATTCTGTTGCTTACTTAGTCATAGCTTTCAATTAGAAAGTGTTGATAAGACGCTCTTTGTTAAGAAGCATACAATGATATTTTGATGGTTCAAATTTATGTTGATGATATTATTTATGGATCAACTTGCTCTAACATGTCTATTGAGTTTACAGAGTTAATGAAATCAAGGTTCGAAATGAGCATGCCCTGGGCGCTTGTTTTAGACCATAGAGAGTTTTTTTGAGACGAAATACATGGTCAGATAACTTAGGGTCTTCAAACCCTGAAGGTTGTTCAACATACACATCTTCATTTAAATCGCCATTCAAGAAAGCACTCTTTACATCCATCTGATAAATCTTAAATTTTCTAAAGCATGCGATGGAAATAAAAAGTCTGATTGATTCCAGGCGAGTGACTGGAGCAAAGGTTTTATCATAATCGATGCCTTCAATCTAAGTGTACCCTTGTACAACCAGTCTAGCTTTGTTTCATATTATATTTCCAAGTTCATCAGACTTATTTTTAAAGATCCATTTTGTTCCAATAATATGTTTATCTTTAGGTCTAGGAACAAGATACCGGACATTATTATGAACAAATTGATTAAGTTCATCTTGCATAGCAATTATCCAATTTTCGTCAGAAAGTGCTTCTTTCACATTGACCGGTTCTATTTGGGATGTAAAACAAACAAAATTACATATGTTCTTAAGTTGTTTGCGAGTACGAACTCCAGTGAGAGGGTTTCCAAGGATTTGATTAGTTGGATGATCTTTGACAGTCCTAGGTTCAGATTCTTTTTGACTTGATGAGGTATCTTGATTGTCGATAATAAGAACTTCATCATCATCTGAGCTCGGGGCTGGTGTATTCAAATGATCATCAATGACCACATTGATGGACTCTTGAATCACATCAGTTCTCTTATTTAGAACCCTATAAGCTTGGCTGTTCAAAGAATAGCCAAGAAAAATACCTTCATCACTCTTCGTATCAAACTTACCCAAATTTTCACGATCACGTAAACTATAACACTTGCTACCAAAAATCCGAAAGTATTTGATAGTAGATTTCTTTTCAAACCATAATTCATAAGCAGTCTTATTATCAGATTTATTGGTATAAACTTGATTAATAATTTAACATGCGGTATTAACTGCTTCAGCCCAAAGATTTCTAAAGAGCTTCATGCTATTCAACATAACATTAGCCATATCCTGAAACACTCTATTTTTTCTTTCAACTATACCATTTTGTTGCGGTGTTTTGGGCACAGAGAATTCATGTGATATTCCCTGATCGTTACAGAATTTCTCAAAACTACTGTTTTCGAATTCGGATCCATGATCACTACGGATCTTACTAACATGACAACTTTTCTCATTTTGGATTCGTTTAATGACCTTTTTCACTTCATCCAGGGTTTCAGATTTTTCTTTTAAGAAAGATACCCAAGTGAATCTGGTATAGTCATCTACGATAACCAAGATGTATTTTTTGCCTCCTCGACTCTCTTATCTGGTTGGTCCAATAAGATCCATGTGGAGAAACTTGAGTGGTCTAGATGTGGTATTGGAGTTCACTTTCTTATGAGAGCTCCTAGTCTGTTTGCCTAACTAGCATTCACCACATATTTTGTCTACTCTTTGTAATTTGGGTAGACCTCCAATTAGTTCTCTTTTGCTCAATCTAAATAAGTTTCGGTACTATACATGTCCAAGGTGTTTATGCCATAATTCAGTCTCCTCGGTATGGACCATGTAACACGATTGAGTAGATGAGCTTGCATCACTAACGATGTAGCAGTTTTCAGAAGTTCTACGACCAGTTAATATTACAGAACCATTTTTATTAACTATCTCACAACCTTGATTAGAAAACTTCATACTATGGTTGTTATCGTATATTTGAGAAATGCTTAGGAGGTTGTGTTTCAAGCCCTCAACATATAAAACATTCTTAAATAAGGAAAGGTTATAAAGCTGAACCGTACCTTGGCCAATGATCTTGCAATTGCTTCCATCACCAAATGTGACTGACCCGCCAGTCATATTTTTTAGATCGGTGAATAAAGCCTTGTCGCCTATCATATGCCTGGAGCAACCACTATCTAGGTACCACTTTGAATGGCTTGTAGCTTTGAAAGCAATGTGGGCAACCAAGCAGGAAACTTTAGGAACCCGTTTCAGAACTGTTTTGGGTTTAGGAGTATAGATGGTCTTTTTCTGTCTGTTGTTATAGGAGAGACCTATAGAGTTAGACTTTAATAGCTCCTTGAGTAGATCAATTATTTTTTTGGCCAATGGATTTCGATTTTGAAAATTAAAGTTGACATGGCTACCTTTAGGTTTTTGAAAAGTCCTTGGATTTTTGAAAAAACTTTGATTAGTACTCTTTTCTTTTGAGGTTGAAGACTCTCCTTTTACAAATTTAGGAGTAATATTCTTTTGTTTAAGAGATGTATTCTTATCATAGCCCAACCTGGATCGATCACCACATTTTCTTGATCCAGACAATAATTTTTCCAATTTAGGATCACCTTAGGCATATCTCCATGTGTCTTTCAAACTCAGAAGAGAAGCTACCTCATTTTTGAGTTTCCCATTTTCGGATCTCAAATCTTCAATTTTGGAGGTTTTGAAATCTAAATCACATTTGGTCTTTTCAAAAGAATCGAAAATATGAGACTTTTCTAAAACAAGAGACTCATAATCTTCCTTAAGTTTAGAAAATTTTTCCTTTTGTAATTTAAGCTTCATGACAATTTTACAACTCTCCTTATAAAAAGGCATTATAAGAATCATGAAGATCATCTTCATTATCGCAATCACTATTCAAATTTTCTTCACTAGATATATCATCATTATTTGAAAGAGTGATCTTGGCTAGAGTCATAAGGGCTTTAACATCATCGCCCGACTCGGTTTCAAAATCTTCTGATTTAGAAGAGGATTCAGAATCAGACGATTCATCCCAAATAGCCATCATGCTTTTCTTTTTTCATTTGTCCTTTTTAGGACATTTGTTAGCTAAGTGCCCATACTCTTGACAGTTATAACATTGACTATCTTTCAAAGATTTTCGAGCACTAGGTTTAGATCGTCTCTTATCATCTGACTTTTGAAAATCAACTTTTTTCTTATTTTTGAAAATTTTGTAAAACTTTTTTGCTAAAAGCGCCATATCATCTTCGGAATTTTTTAAATCCGAAGTGCTCTCTTATGAAACATTTTTAGATGATTTGAGAGCAATTGATTTTCCTTTAGGAGCTTTAAAGGACAACTCGTAGGTTTAAAGTGAACCAACTAGTTCCTCAATCCTCATGGTATCCGTATCACGAAGTTCCTGAATCGCGGTCACTTTAGAATTGAACCGTTCAGGAAGTAAGAGTAGTATCTTTGCACATACTTTACTTTCTGGGATTCTATCACCAAGACCCCACATAGAGTTCACAATGTCATTCAATCTAGTGTAGAAGTCCATAAACATCTCATTCTCCTCCATATGAATTTCTTCAATTTTAGTTGTGAGGAGTTGGACTTTAGATTTCTTGACAATTGATGTACCCTCGTGTGTCATTTCTTATACATCCTAAGCTTGTTTAGCATTTTCACAAGAGATGATTCTTTTGAATTCATCTGCTGATAATGCACAAGTAATTGCATTTAGTGATTTTGCATTGGCACTACTCTCACTTTTCTGAAGTGTGGTCCAAAGGGAATAAGCTGTTACTTTCATTGATTTTGAACCATCGTCATTAGTTACTTCAGTGATAGGAGGGTTCTATTCATTCACTGTGGCCAGCCACACACTTTCATCTAAGAATTTGAGGAAGATCCTCATCCTAGCTTTCCAATAGGCATAGTTTGTGCCATTAAAGGGTGGTGGCCTAGTGACTGATGGGCTATCAAAATTTGATATCTTAATATAGCTTAGATCGTTAGCTCAGGAAATAAATCCAATAAATAAACAATAAGCACGAGCTATTAGGCTCTGATACCACTTGAAAGGGCCTAGCTATATGCCCTAGAGGGGGGGTGAATAGGGCAATGTCAAATAAAATATATAACAGCGGAATAATAAAAGAAATAAAGCACAATGTTGAATTAAAAGATCAATCTCAATCAACTAGAATTAAGAGAATGATACTATATCAGTTCTAAGGATAACCTTACACCAAAAACCAAAGGTTTAAGGTAGGACAACCTTATTTCTAGAACGTCCTTTGTATCACAAACCAATGAGGAATAAAAAACAAAGCAACCAAAATAACTTGCAAAAATAAATCCTAAGTTATTACAACATTCCCCACACTTGCTTGAAAATAAAATGATTACTGCTTGAAAATAAAATGATTACAACATTCGTCCACAAATACAATCCACAAAACTGAATGAATAAAGAAATGAAAGAATAAAGCACATCCACAACACAACAATATATAGTGGTTCGCCTGTGTGTACACCAACTATTATCCAATAGCCACAAAGAATGCTACTCCACTCCTAGTATCCTCACACAGGGGATATTAGTATGCACTATCAAAATAGGTTTCACAGGTTTACCTAAAACCTTCACAATTGTGTCTTTTTATCTCGGGCTTACACAATCCAAAAACCTACACAATCTGAGTTTTTTGGCTCTCCTCAGATAACCAAAATAATGAATTTTTCTGGCAAATCTCAACCAAAACCAAAGAAAGTAAATTACATAAATGTAAAATACCTGAATCTCCTTTTGAAGTAGCCCGTAGAACCATTCGGAGTAGAAGTTCGATTCAACGTTCAAAGTCTAATACTCACTTTAAGAATAGTTCTAAGTCTAATTGATTTTAAATCAAAAGGGCTAGTTCTATTTGATTTTGAATCTAAGAAGAAGGAATGTCAGAAATTCCCCTTTTCAAATAAGAATGTAGATCAAAATCAAATAATAAACAAGCTAGCAAAAGGAATATTAAATGAGCATAAAGTAGCTTAAAAATAAACACAAACTTATCTCAGAGTATAACCTAAAGATTGCTTGAATTGAGTTGAATTGAATTGAAAAACTCTGAAGTTCGTGCTCTATTTATAGCCTGAAAAACCCCATCTACGACTGGTCTTAAGATCCTAGGATTGGTTGTAACTTCAAAGATTTTTAAAGATTTCTACGGGATAAGGATTAGCTGTTCCACGACTGGTCCTGGGTAGCCTACGACCTGTCGTGGGCCACCTACGACTGGTCGTGGGTCAACTACGACTGGTCGTAGGACTCCCAGTTTAGTTACTGGAGTTTGAGTCGTATGGCTAAGACTGGTCGAAGGACGAGTCTTATAGCTCACAAGACTGGTCGTAGGATATCCAGGACTGGTCGTAGGACAACCAGAAAGATCCGAAAATCTTCAACAACCTAGGACTGGTCCTGAAAAACTTAAGACTGGTCATAGCAGAGCTAGGACTGGTCTTAGAATAGTCCGAACAAGCATATTAAAATATACGAATTATGTATCCAGAATGACCTACAATAAAGCCCATCCTAAGGTCAATCTAAGGTCAAACAAACCTTAAAAGTGAGATGGACATTGATAGTCTGTACACTCAGATGACCCTTAAGAGAAGCTTGATAATTTATGAATCTTGTAGTAAGCCTTCTCGAGCTTGATCCTTTCTTGAGTTGACAAAGTCTTCTTCTATACTTGTACTTGTTTGAATCTTGAACATGCATACTTGGAGACTTCTATTCTTGAATTCTTCATCCATGGCTTGAAACTATCTTCATTTAAGTTCTTGTCTTGAAATACGATGTCTTGAAGCAATGAATAGTCTCAAACATGAAACACAAGATATACAAGACATAGATATAGGTTTTGGCACCACAAAATTTGACAACCAAAGGGATATGAAATCATAGCACTTACAGGTACTCTATCAATTTTTTGTAACATGAGTTGTTTCTGATTCTAATTCTATGAATTTTCTATACTTTTCTCAATCTCAATGCAGATTTAGGGATTTGGGGATTTAACAATTTGCATATATTTCATTTACAAATTATGTCTATCCTATGAGGAATCCCCCTGCTTATTTACAAATGTGTGGTTTACTGACTAGTAGGATTTTTTGCACTGGCCAATGGTTTGAAGTTCGAAACCATTGAGATGAGGGCCTCATCATACAAATGTGTGGTGGACAGCTTGGCTCCTAAAACCTGTAGAACTTTGGCAGGTGTTCTCTTCAAACTGGATTTGTATTTCAAGAAGAGGTTGTTATTTTGCCTACAAAAAAAGTCTTTTACCTATGAAAAATTTCGTAGGTAAAAGTGACTTTTCTTGTAGTGTATCTATTTGCATGCTATTGATTGGATTGTTTGGATTCTCTGATCAGTGTGGTCTTTGCAATGGGTAGCCTGCCAACTGTGATTGGAATGAATGAACAGTCTATATAATTGATTGGATTGTCCATGTGTCCAACACAACTAGATGTACCATAGGTCTCAAGTACAACTAGTTTTACATAATCTCTCATCAACTTATCTTTGTTGTTTTATTTCTGACCAGTGAACAATCATTTGTAAGTAAGTATGTTGAGTGTGTGTACATATTCTTAGAAATGGATAGGATAGGCCATCCATTTTGTTTCTAGCCTTAACAAAAGGCAGTAGATTGGAAATGGGTACCTTTTCAATGTTTACTTGCTTTCAAGTAGAACATTTTGATAGACCAAATGCCTGATTCTTTTATTGATGAGATTTCAATCACCATTGCTTTCAATCTAATGTTTATGTATTCTCATCGTGGATGTAGAGTTGAAGGCGAGTGGTGACCTCACCAAGGATGTAAAGCTAAAGGGCGTGTTCTTAGCCATTGATTAGAGTGAGAAGCTACAAAGGCTATTGATGTCTATTGGTTGAAATTTAAGTTTGTTTAGGTAAGCATGATTTTCGAGCATGGATTTTTTCAAACTTGAGTCTATTTCTATGATAAGAGTACTCATCTATACATAAATGTGGTAATGCCAATTAGTTAAAATGGGTTTTATATGTGGCCATGGGCATTGCTTAATTTAGTTGATGTGGACATGGCTATAAGTATTGCTAAACATGGGTATTTCATTAGCATGGTTAAAAAGTGAGCTTTAGACAGGGACTACGTTGGATATGTGTATTTGGCATGGTCACTTTTATATGTTGTGATTTTTTTATTTTTTTTAAAAATGTATTAGCTGAAAATTGATGGAGCAGACCCGGATATGCGTCAAAGCTATCCGGATGTTGAGTGGGGGTCCTTGGAAGGTGGGAACCATTGTTATAACCATGATGAAGTTGTCTATTTCTTATGAACAGCATTGGAGTGGCCTGACCATTTGGATAGACTGTGTTTATGTATTTACTCGAAATTGATGGAGCAGACCCGGATGTGCATCGAAGCTACCCGGATGTTAAGAGGGGATCCCTGAAAGGTGGGAACTGCTGTTATGACCATGATGAAGCTGTCCATTTTCTATGGACAACATTGGAGTGACCTGACCATTTGGACAGGTCGTGTTTATGTATTAGCTAAAAATTGTTCCAAAATCATGATGACATGTATAACACAACTAGGATCCGAGCACTGTGGTCGACCTGATCGAAAAATAAAACAATTTAAACATTTTAAATAAATGATATAAAAGATTAGAAAATCATGGATTTGCACCATTGATATATGTTCTCAAACGACAGTGATTTTAAAAATTTATATATATATAAGATCATGAATATCAAAGAAATGTAACAAGTTGAGAACCTCTCTTATCTAGGAAACCTAATCAATTTAGGGTAAGTCTATCCATCAATGTGGATCTCATATGATGGAAATATATGGATCTTGCATGAGGATAAAAAACTAAACATAAACAATTGATAGCATGCATGCACCATTCATCTCATTATTAAAAACAATCAATCATCAAAACTTAAAGAATTATTAAACTCATGTGCTTCTCTTCTAGCTTAGGTTAGAGAAAACTAGAAAAACATAACTAGAATAGAAAAAGAAAGTAACGAGAAACAATAAATATCTAAAAGCTTGTAAAGAAAATAAATTAAAACTATAAAACTCTCTAAAAATCCTAGATTTTACTTTAGGATGCCTTGAATAATGCTTACCAACGCCTTGAGAAGCCTATTTATAAGTGGGGAACTTCAACTTTCGCACGAGTTGGAAAACTCTAGAAACTGTCTCAAATTTACGTAGTTTACTAAAATAGACTTCACTCTGTGTAGTTTTTCATAATAGACTTCAGAGTTTCAGAATACGATTTTTCATGACGATTTCAGGATTCTTTTTTAATTTAAGCTCTTAAATTCACCTTGCAACACAAACATGAGTAAAATAGGACATTAAGTTAATTCATGTTCATAAAATTAAGATATAAATGAAAAAAATTATGCAATATTTGAGTTTCAGTAGTCCACCGTTGATTTTCAAGGCCCACTATAATAATCAAATAAAATCCACACCACTCATTAGATGCCACACCAAAATTGAGGTATGGGTCTAAAAAATCAAGGTTGCTACACTAAGCAAAATAATTTGGACGGTGAGAGTTGCCTTATGTACTATTTTTAATCTTAGGTTCATTAAAATCATGGATGAAGTTGATTTTTGAGCTCTGGGTCTCATATGAGGTAAAATACTTTGCACTTGGGGTGGATTGTAGATTAACATTACAGTGGGCCCACAAATGGGTTGGACCTTGTTGAACTCAGGGTAGATTATGGGTTTTGTACACAGTCGAAGCCCAGATCGATTCACTACGTATGGCTTGTAGTTGTAGACTATACATGCTCGACCAACCACCGGTTTTCAGTTAGCACTAGTAAGGTGTTATGTTCAGTGATCCGGACCGTTGATATTATTGGCCCACTGCAAAAAGCCCACTTTAAAATGGCAAACGTGGTATATATTAATTAAAATTAAATTCACTAAATTGTGGAGCTTAATGTAAGTTAAATTCTAAAAATCAAATTGGCTACACCATCCTAACCTCTGATTCGTGGATACTTCTTTGTTGAAATAAGACAATTAGATGTATTTAATTTTTAACCGTCCAATAAATGTAAGATGATCAAATCAGCGTAATTTGAATTGTACCGCTTATTTGAATTAGTTGTATGCTATGCAATTTCTAAGCGATGCATAAGGGCCAAGTATCGTTGGCAGAAGAGTTTTTTTCAATCCATATATCTTGCGCGGGATTTTCTTAGACTTTTACGTCCGACGCGTTGTTTCCACGTAATTTACATTTTTGAGGGCGTATGCACGTTTGGCGGCCGCAGATTTCCTGGGAAAGCCTTTCCATTGAAGTTCTTGCACAAGAATATTGGGTGAATTTCACATGTTTTGGAGACATCAGTTTTTAGAGCTCATTTTACGACGCAAGATCAAAAATTAGGTTTACCCAACACTCAAGTGGGCCACACGAGAGGAAATAGTGGGCACTCAGTGAGCACTGTTGAAACACTCTTATGGCCATAAAAGTTTTGTATAAGGCTGTCTTCTTGATGTTTTTACTTCATCCCACTGGGAATGATATTATAAATGGTTTGGATAGCATATAAAAATCAAAATAAAGCCCATGAAGGTTTCAATGGTCAAATTTCTTTTCCCGAAATTTGCTCTTGTGTGACCTACCTGAGTTTTGCATCCACCTTTCTTTTTTTGTCACACGGCTTAAAATAAGTTGGTAAGATGGATGGATTGGATGAATTTCTCACATACATTGCAGTTGTCTCGTAAAATTAATGCACCGGATGAATTTGCCATATATATTGGAGTGCCCCACCCAGCATCCTTGTGCAGGAACTACCTGGGTAGCGGGAAATCCACTTCCTTCTACGACCCAATCCACGCGGATTTCCTTCCAAAGCCTTTGCAGGAAGTTCAGGGATGCTAGGCAGGCCCACCAAGATGTTCACGAGAAATCCACCTGCCCCGAGCTCATTTTAAGACATTGAACTAAAAAAGAGACGGATCTAGACTAAAGTAGGTCACACGGGGAGGAAACTTGGGGAAAGAAATTTCTACCATTGAAGCCGTTTATAAGTTGTTGCCACCGCGAATGTTTCAACTCTTCGCACTGAATCCCAACTCTTTCCTTTCATGTGACAAACTTAAGTTTTGGATACACATCAGGGTTTTTTATCTCATGTCCTAAAATGAGCTAAAAAAACAGATAAATGGTATGGATTTCTCACAAACATCTTGGTGGGCCTCACCAAGCATCCTTGTGCATGAACTTAATTACTCGAAAGGCTTTCCCAAGAAATCTGCATCCCGACTTGTGCCATGTGGCATTATGGACCGTTCGTTGGCCACCTACAAGGTGCCACGTGTTGTCATATACCGGATATCGAATGGAGAAATGAGAAAGATCATTTGGCCACCTTGACTTTTTCAGTTTAACCATTAATTTATTGGCCATCAGTTGGATAGTTATTTTCCACCTTTAAGTACGAGAGTATTTTAGATTGTGGTTCATCAAGTACCGTTCTTCTTATGATTTGGACGGTTCGGATCGAGGTTAATTTCTATGGGGTCTGCATGGGCTATTTGCGTGAGGAGGGATGGTCATATTCTGCCGTGCAAGGGTACCGTTTTATTTTTTGTTTTTTGCAAGCGTCTAATCTGATACAACTTACTGGAAAATATAATGCGATTAGGACTCCGATGGGGACGGAAGCGGAATGGCTAGTGTACCACACTAGCTATACTGGTGGTGAATTGACTTCAGTAAGTTCGTCCTATCATGAGGTATGTGTTATATTCAAACTGTTCATACATTTGACAAGCTCATCCTAACGCTCGAGTTGAAAAATATGACAGATTTAAATATCAAGTGGACCACACGGTAAAAAGAAATAAAAATGTGGAGGATTGAACATCTATCATTAGAACCCTTTTGGGGATTATAGAAGTTTAAGATCAATATGAAATTTGTTTGTCCTTTAAATCCATGTATTTTTTACATTATTAATAAATTGGATGGAAAATAAAAAGTTATGGTGGGCCCTATGAAACTTTTAACGGTGAAAATCACTATCCTCGCGGCTATTTTTGGTGTGGTCCATTTGAGCTTTGTATATGATTTGGTTTTTGTATAATTCCAAAAATGATCTTGAAAAATAGATTAAAAGTATGGATATAATAAATATATTATTGTGGGGCTATGTAACTTTAATCTCATTTGAACTGTTCGTACCACTCGGAGCTAGAGGAGTGTATGCGCAGACGCGCAGATTTCCTGCTAAAGACGTTCCTGCAATTGAAAATTAAGTGGGGCCCATTATGATGTTTGTGAGAAATCTTCTTTATACATCTATTTTGTGAGCTCATTTTAGGGCATGTTATCAAAAACGAACAGTATCCAAAGCTCAAGTGAGGCTCAAAATGTGATAATTAAATGTTTGCTATTAAAATATTTGTGGGGCCACAAAAGTTTTTATTCAAGCTAATATTTTTGTTTTCAGTTCATCTTAATAAGAATGATGTATTAATGGTATCAATGGCATCTAAACATCACTGTTAAACACAAAAAGATTTCAACAGTAAGAATTTCCCTAACCACATTTTCTTTTAGTAGGGCTCACTCAAGCTTTGCATACCGTTCATTTTTGACAACATATCCAAAAATGAACTCAAAGAATGAATGGACAGGAAGGATTTCTCACAAACATCACAGTAGGCCCCACCTAAGTTCACGGTGCAGGAACTTCCTCTTTAAAGGCATTCGCAGGAAATCCGTGTACCGTCGGCGCTTGTCTTTGCACGACACGTATCTACATCAGCTATATAGCTGGTGTGTGGTACACCAGCCAATCCTCTTCCGACGGGGACGTCCAAGATGGCAAAAGGTGGGGCCCACCAGATCTGTCAGATGGGAGAAAGAGGTGACGTACTCCATATAGAAGGCCTTGCTCAAAAGATTGGGCCGGCCCGTCGATAACATAGGTCCCACGTGCAAATAAATGGACGGTTAAAAGAGATCGACCAACGGTCTGCATTCTATGAACTCATGGCCCACTAGATGAGCGGAACAGGCGTAACGTTTTCATAGAAGATATGAAGGTCGTCTCTCCCAGCAAGACGTTGGGATTTTACAAGTGTGCCATGTTGGCACATGCTTATGCTTACGGGCTTCACTAAGCGAGACTGTTCGTGCGTCATTCGGACCATTCATCACGTGGCATGTTGAAGGGGTTTCGCGGCATGCGTGCTAGCGCTGTATACTGGTTTGGGATACTCATCAGGTGGGCCACGCTTGTTTGAGCAAATAAAAAGTTACAATCAATGACCACCAGTCCCCATTCAAATTCGTGGCCTAACTGATAAAGGGACCAGCCCCATTTTGGATTCGTTGACGGTGGGCCAACTAGTGGATGGCCTGTATACTTTTTAAAATTAAAAATAAAAATTTAAGATAAAAACTTTATAGAATTGAGTTTATATGTGACAGGAATCACATGGCTTAAAATCAAATTTACTCTCCTTATCCAACATCCCGGGGTCCTAGTGGTCCATTCATTGTAGGTGGGCTTATGAACTCATTCGTGCAAATACACCAGCACCCGCACATGCAGCTCATCTCATCAGGGGGAGCATGCATTTGGTTAATGACCAAATTCATATACCTCTTTCATGGGCCTCAAGCTCTAAGATAAAAAATCTATTTTATATGCAAAAAAATTTTATAAGTTAAATTAAATGTTGGACTAAACCTATAATTCGAAAGTAACAAAATTTCAAATAAGAATGAAAACAAAAATATTTGAAATTCTATTTTTTAATATAAATTTTGAAACAAAATATAATATAATCTTGATCTCTCACATTTGTGCAATACCATGGGGAGGAAGTAGATTGGCTTGTGTACCACACACCAACAGTCTAGCTCGTGTCTTGACATCAGCGATCTAGCTCATGTGGTGACGTCAGCCAGCTCTCTGGGTCTTATTATTAAGGTATGTGTTATATCCAAGCTATCCATCTATTTGATGAGCCCATCATAAGGCTTGATAAAAAAAACAATAATGATAAGGCAAATCCAAAGACTTGTACCTTAATGCAAAAAGCAGTAGGAAATTGAGCTACTACTATTGAAACCCTCATGGGGTGACGGAAGTTTTGGATCAATATAGTATTTGTTTTTCCTCTTCATCCAGGTCCGTGATCTTAGGAAGAAAAGCTATGTCGACTGGATTATCTTACCTGCCTGACAACATGCTAAAGGGTCGACATCCAAAGCAGTCGTCCAATTACTACGGATTTTTAACCCTGGTCCATCCATCATAGACCCAATTCGATGGACGGTACTAATTGCTACCAAACGGTGCCATTTTATGTAGAGAGATGGCTCCACCATATTATGGTGCTACTAGCTAGACCGTATAATTTCCAAAACTAACCGTGTTTTGGCTTTGCTCCATCCAAATTGGGACCCGAGAAACATAGAAAGTACACTCGCTCTCAGGACTTCCACTTCCCTTCGTATCGATCTCTCTCCGAATCTCTTTCACTCTCTTCCCTCTCTCTATTTCCCTCTCTCCCTCTTCCTTTAACGGAAACGATGATCGACGAGCCATTGTACTGCAGCCGCTGTTTTTGCATATTCCATCTAATCCATTCGGAAGATGCATCTGACCAGGATGAATGGACACCTAAAAGATCAGGCCATTTCAAAAAACAGGTGAGTCTTGAAATGCAATTTTAGAAGTTTTAGGCATGATTTTTGTTTCCCCTGCTTCACAAGAGAGGAGAGGCATATGAGTATAGACGAGAAGAGGTTCACTGAGAAAAAAAATGTGACCATCTATTTGTAGCACTCTTAGATTGCAGAATTGCATGTGTAACAGGGGATTTTTTTTTTATGCATTAGCTGTATGAATAGGGGATGCCCGCCAGTTGTTCGATGAAATGCCTGAAAGGAACAATGCGAAAGCTTGTCTGCTCCCATAATTCCTTTTCCCTTCTCGAGTAAGATAACTTCATAAATATATCAGCACTATTTTGTTATATTGCTATTGATGGAGCCATAAGTTCTCTTAAATAAGGTTTAATGTCCTATTATTTCATTTTTTATTGTTTATGCAGTTAACGCATTGTCCAGTCATCATTTCCAAAATATCAAAAGTTGATGGTACGAGGAATTCTAAGTGGAATTGTTCATGTGTGGTGGATGTAGGTTGGCATTCATTTGGCAGGTTTCCCTGTTTTCACTGCAAGAAGCACTTTTTTTTTTTTTTTTTCCCCAGCGCTGAAAAGTTCTTAAGATCGTGGCAGAAAACTTATAAAATTTTTTGAGGGTGGAATCAGAGTATTCCACCACCCAAACCACAATCTAATACAGCTGAACAAGTTAAACGAAAAGCATACCAGTGCATTAGTCAGGATATAGCTGCACAAAATTTAAAGCAAGGCTGCAACGAATTCAGATGCAGAAGTAAGCGCCTGTTTCAAAATGCTATCAAGTATAAACAGCTAGGAAGCAAAAACAGGAGCAGAGCACAAATCTATTCAAAATGCTATCATCATAGCCTACCGTGCATATGTGCACCCAGTTCCCCAAACTGTTCATCAGCTTCTGCAGTATGCATTGACAGCCTAACAACATCCAGCTTTTGCTTGAGGACTTCTATCGCATTGATCACTAGCTGAGAAGCTTTGATGGCACTTGTTGATTCCACAGTGAAAATAAAGTTGTCTTACCCGGCATAGATCTCCACGAATCCCGGCTTTCCCATTGCTTCTGCTTTCTTGATCACTTCATTGTCGTAAGTGTATGCCTCGGGATCAACCACAACCACTTGTTAAGCATTTGGATCAATGTCAAAAACTTTCGTAGGACTGCTTTCAATTCAGTTTCTCTTCTCCTCAAGTGTCAGCTTTTCCATCAAATCCTCATTTACATGAATCTCCGGTTCCTAAGTAACTGTTGCACCAGGTGACCATTTTGCATGGTCTTTTCCAATTCCTTTCCTTGCCATCGCACTATGAATCTCTGGTTCACACTATGAATCTCTCCTAGACTAATGGAAAAAAAAAAAGTAGCTTGGTGATTTTTATGATATAATTGGCAAGGACTTGTTTGGCCCTCCACAAATTCCTGAATTTCACTACAACAATACAGGGGATTGCCGACCCTTTTTAAACGTATTTTAACCGGCGCCGATAACATAACGCAGGTGAATCTCTCCTAGACTAATGGAAAAAAAAAAAAGAAAAAGAAGTAGCTTGGTGATTTTTATGATATAATTGGCAAGGACTTGTTTGGGCCTCCACAAATTCCTGAATTTCACTACAACAATACAGGGGATTGCCGACCCTTTTTAAACGTATTTTAACCGGCGCCAATAACATAACGCAGGTGAAAGTCATATATATATATATATAAAATCCCAACCACACCCTTTTTCATTTTCTCCCTCTCCCTCTCCCTCTCCCTCTCCCTCTCTCGGGCCCTTATTCTTCTCTCTCTCTCTCTCTCTCTCTCTCTCTCTCTCTCTCTCTCTCTCTCTCTCTCTCTCTCTCTCTCTCTTTGACAGCCTTCTACAAGATCCCTTCATCGTCTCGAACCGACGTCACCAGATCATCTCCTTCTCTGCTCCATTCCAACTTTGCGGCTGCCTGAACTGAAGAGACTGCTCAGGTGTTTTGTTTACTCTCTCTTTTAATGCCACTTTTTTCTTACACAAAGCATGCTTGCCTAGAATCTGAGTTACTTATCTGGTGGGTCGTACCATTGTAGAGGTCGAAATGTGTTTGATGGAATTCCAATGAGCGACAAGCATGTCACATGTTTGATAAAATTCCTGAAACAAAAATGTGTATTTTTAAGGCCACCTGGTTCAAATAGTCATGAGACCAGTCCTCTTGAGACTCACACGACATAGTTTTCTGATTTGTATCAAATTGGAGGTGATAGTCTGTAGGAATTTAGGTGCCTGATTCAGATTTTCTACAAAATCAATAGATGTAGTTACTTACATTCTTCAGTAGACTTAATGCATGTATACCATTGTTGGTCTGGTTTAGTGTTGCTGCATTAGTTTTTGAATATATCTTTGGTTCTTTTAGAAAACTATTCTTCTAATTCATCCAATCGCTTGTTGGGGTTTTGAGTCCAAACAGGTACGGGCCCTATCCAGTCTAGATATATTTTCGAGTTTTTATTCCAAAACATTTAGAGCTTTGTAATGAATTAAAGATAGATTACTCTGGCTATTAATCAGATTTCACTTAGCAAGCACTAGTAATTGGAATGCACAACGCACGTTGGAGATAGCAGTCAGGAACACTATTTCTAGACTCTCGAGTGAGATGGAGAGGGGGCCTCTCAACACCTGCTACAGCAGGGCAGCCATTCATGATATCCAGACCATTTGTTATGTGATGTTCATGGTGAACATGCCCGAACCCAAAAAATCATTGTGGTCAACTCATCAGGTAGGCATATGCAAATGATAAACATAGACGATTATAGGAAAATGACCAATCATTCAAATTCAATGCACTCACGTGCCTATTTTATGAGCTGACGAGCTTGATTTTCGAGTGAGGGGCATGTTCACAGTGGGCACCACCTCATGATGTGTCCCAGATCTTGTGCCTGTCTGCAATGTAGGTAAGTGTGCTTTGAAGAAGAAGGAGAGGAAGAATGCTTCAGAAGAGACATGGAGCAATATGGTTGGAACTACTTACCAATGCAACATAAATTGGTAAATGTATGAAAACACCTTTTCCACTGTTAACTGCAGTCTATACAACTACAATATTGTGATTTTGGGTTGGTTTATATCAGGATATTAATTTCTGGGGGAACGTATATCCTACATATGCAGCTCTTCCTTACTTGAGGCAGAGCAATGGTCAGATTGTTGTTAATGCACCAGTCAAAAGTTGGCTACCTATGCCAAGGATAAGCTTGGGAAAGGATGAAAGGAGAACACATGAATATACACAGAATTGCCAGTACCAGATGCTCCATGGGACGATATCTTGGGGTTTGTCCTAGGCTTACCTAAGACACAGCATGGCTACAATTCTGTATATGTAGTGGTAGAATTGGTTTCCCAAGATGGCTCACTTTATTACTTGCGTAGACATCAGATGTGTTGTGCATTGCTAATTTCTTCTCAAAGTTGTTTATTTGCGTGGACTACAGACTATTGTGTCAAATTGAGATGTAATGTTTATAAGCTATTTCTGGAGGACACTGGGGATTATTGGGAAATTTTCCTTAATGAAAAAAATCACACAAATACGAAATGGTGCGTATTCGTGGAATGGCAAAACAGTTTGACATCCCAAATGATAGAGTGGAATGGCAGAACAGGATTCATTTAGCCGATCCCAATTAATTGGTATAAGGCGTAGATGGTGATGAAGAGTTAACTTGTACTCTTGGTCAGTAATGCAATCTGTGTCCATATTTTACTCAGGTTTTTTCTTAGTTTTTTTTTTAGTTCATCCGTATTGCCCATTTACATTTAACGCATGTGTGGCATCCTTTTGCTTCCTGCTGTGAAAGTGGTTTGTTGACTGATCTGCAAGCTAATTCCAGCTGTAGTTTGCCATCATGGCAGAGATAGTAAATATGATGGATAACAAATGCTACTGAACATGAATAATTAATCGGTTTACTACTTTGCCTTCATGGCATTAGACCGATTTTGTTTCGTTAAATACTGTGTTATAAGATAATTAAGATATGGAGCAAGAAACAGTTGGAGGCCAGAAAAGATGGAAGTTTACTGCCAATTGCTACTGCTGCTGCACAACCAAGGATATGGCTGTACATAATAACTAAAAGATGCATAGGGAATATATTTGCCAATTTGTAAGTTTTGTAGTCCACTTTTGATTTCAGTTTAGATGTGGAAAGCTCCAATTTTAACATTTTTGTTATTCCACACATTTACTTGTTCAACTTTTACTCATACAAAATGCAAGTCAGGATTCAACCAAATGG
The DNA here is from genome assembly GCA_037074715.1 of Magnolia kwangsiensis. Classification (NCBI taxonomy): domain Eukaryota; kingdom Viridiplantae; phylum Streptophyta; class Magnoliopsida; order Magnoliales; family Magnoliaceae; genus Magnolia; species Magnolia kwangsiensis. The sequence goes on from CM073584.1 coordinate 7,118,017, forward strand.
TTACTGACATTGATCTCTCTTTTTGCAGAAGAGATGAATTGCCGTTGGATGATGTTCTCAATCTACCTTCATTTTTGGGCGATCAATTGCATAACCTTCACATCTTACCACTGCCATCTTTGCATGATCTCATGTATTTAGAGGTCAGATATGAGATGATTTCAACAAGAACCATCCTCAATGACTCGAAGAAAGATTCTAATAGAAATTCAGTGAATGCTTCTACAGAAGCAATTTGTGAGAATTTTAGTGTACCAGTAGAATGGGATCTTTTTATTAAAATTTTGACCAATAGGAGAAAAAATGTCTCAGATTATTTGGCGAAATGGTAAGTGATCATCTTTACATTAATCACAATGAATTTATCTGTGTTTTATTCTTTCTAATTCAATTGCTAAATTAAGGTCTGTTTGACAAAATGTTGCAGCCATTAGTTAGTTGATTCTCAGAATCATTGAAAATGCGACTTTGCAAGTGCCTACTTGTTGGGGGCCGTTGTACAAAACCTTAGGCTCTAGCCTTCCAAAAACACCAGAATTATGGGATAATAAAGCAATGAAATAAATCAAAGCATAAACCACACGACACGAGAATTTTACGTGGAAAACCCTCAAAGAGGTAAAAACCACGGGACCTAGTCCAGAGTAACAATCCATTATGAAGTAGAACGTTACAACCGATCACAAGCACACACCACTTGGATCAAACCTTCTTCACCCCTTTCTCGTTCCCAATGTCACCACCAAGATCCTCTCCAAGATCATCGAGTATTAAAAGAAGCACGTCAAGGTGGCTGCCGACAAGATCCCCAATGACGGCTTCAACGATGACGAGCTTAAGGCCTGGGATGCTGATCTTCACCAGCAACCTCGTCCACCATCGTACAACAGTCTCTCGATTTATCTCACCCACTTTTAACTGCCATCTCTCTCTCGCGCCCTTATGAAAATCCCCATCGAAACCCTAATCCCCTGCCAAGACTTGCATTCCCCCATCTCATCCTCCATCGAAACCTAGAGGAGTAGACGCCCTTGATCTTGTTGGTCAGCTCATTTGGCCTTTACCCCCTCCAATTGCATCAAATTGAACAAATGTATAGGGCATTGAGCATACCCTGTGATCATTGCGTTCCATGCGATGGAGTCTTTGTGCAGCATTTGGTCAAATTGTTCCCGTGCAAATTCAATATCCCCAAAGGCTTCCAACAAAATAAATTCCGAAATCTCTACAAATTACCCTAAAAAAATTACTTGTTTCCACCATTAAAGAAACAATCATTAGCTATAGAAAAAGATGAAGAACTTGGAAAAATAACACAACATTCCAAAAACGAACAAAATAAAAAATAAAAATCAACTCAAGATGTTGAAAATGAGAGACGATTGTTTCCATCAGATGGACGAGAGGGCATCGACCATGCCTTGGACACACAGCTTATTTTACGATGCAATTATGATGTTCAAATCATGGTAGGACAATCTCAAGATCAAATAATCTTAATCATTCAATCCTTTATTGCCCTTATTTAATTGATTAGGAAAATATTCACCGATGGGATGGAGTGGTTGGATAGTAGACCATCCGGGGGGGGGGGGGGGGTTGAGGCGCTATCTAATGGTCAGTACACATCATTACTAGATTGTTGTTGCTGAGACATTATCCTATGCTTATGCAGCACATAGCCTAGAAAATCTCTTAATTATTTTTCCTGGCACTACATTTTGATACTACCCTCTACCAGGAAAATTTGGTCTATGATGTATAGACAAATCTGTTCAGTGATGGTAGAGCTTGCCCATTTATGCAGAAGCTCGATCGTGTGCCAATATGGCATGCATGTAATACATGTGAGCTTTTCACTTGGTGGGTCACACTATTGAGCTCTTTTGGTCTAAAATGAGGCCATTTCACTCATCAGGCATGCCACAATATTCAGATCTTCTGGCCAAGAAGTCAAGTAGTTTCACTCCTCAGTTGTGCCAATGTGTGATTGGAGGACTTCAGCTTCCCAACCTTCAATGGTAATGTTTGCTGGTGAGTCCTATGGAGTGTTTATTGCTGGAAGTGGGACTACTGTTCAGGTGATGTACATAATTGAAAATGCAGTTTGATCTCTTTGTTAATATATAAATCATGATCCCTTCCCTTTTTCTATTCTGGATTTATGGATCTAATGATGAACCTGTGTAGAGATAGGTTTTGAATGCCAACCTGAACAAATCAATAATACAAGTCATATCAGGATTAAACATTATTACTATTAAGTTGTATTGTCAATAAAAAGAATCTGACTTGTATAGCTTTCCTTCCTAAAAACCAGTCCAAACTTATTATGTAATTATTGAATTTCCAAATGGTATGGAATCAATTTTGCATTTTAATTACGGCCACTTAGCAAATTGGAAATTTAGTGTGTCAAATTCAACTCTGTTCCTCTTCCTAGTGAACTATACTTCATGCTTGGTAGTAGATATGAGAATTGTGGGTGACGGGATGAATATCTTTATGCAAATCATCAACAAAGTATTCCATTTGATCTCCTTTGGTAGCTTATAGAGAACTAGAGAAGAACGGTTTTCATTGGACCTCCCCTAATATGCGAAAAATATGAATTGGTGTCTCAATAAGTTTTCCTAAAAATTGAGAATGCTTTTTCCCTGTTTTGTCTCCCAAGTCTCATGGTCTCTTTTATTGTTCTCAAGCCAAATGCTTTTCACAAGAATTTTTTGTTGCCTCAAGGTCTATAAAAGCTTGGTTGAATTCTTCAAGGAACCACCAAACCATATACAGTTGGAGGACTATGATCTTCTGAAAAGGCAATTTGAAGCTGTTAAAGCAGATAATGATATCCTACGGGCCCAAAACAAGAAACTCCATGAAGAGATGTTTTGAGGTTTTTGCATTAGATTAGTGTTGAACTCTTTAAATGGTTGTGGGGTTTCTCTTACAATTGTACTTTCATTTGAGATTGGATGATTTACTAGATCATGGATTTTAACTACAGAAGGATTTGTTTTTCTTATTTTCTAGTAATATTTTTAATTTTTCCATTCTTCTTAGTGAATCAGTAGATCATGGCTCAGAAGAATATTAGATTATTTTCTGTTGGGTTTTCTTTGTTTAATTTCAGTGATTATTTTTGAATAAATTAGGATTACTTGTTGCTTGAATTAGATTTGTATTCATCTCTCTTATTTTTGAGTCTCATTATGAAATATAATTTTGTGCATCTTTGAAATCTGGAGGAGAATGAAGATTGCCATTATTGATCAATCTCATCCCCGTGTGAATTATTTTTTGAATGACTATCAGGTGTAAGATTATTTTTTTTTTATTATTATTTTAAGACAATTTTGACAATTTTTTTAATAATTCGTAGACATTTTAGTGATGGACCAAATCTGTCGCTAATTTCTGAACGAGTTGACAACAGACGACCCTTTGCTCCAGTCACCGATCGATCCCTCTTCCATTCTTCTTTTATTCATCTCATTTTCTACCAGGTTGGTTTTGTCCCTCTATAGCAGGTTCCAGAGCTGGAAGCTGCAAAGGGAGATTCCAGATGGTTTGTTGATATCGCCAAGAAAAGCATTCTTCAACCGTCGATATCATCAATCAGGATAAGGAGAGTCCTCAAGCAACAAAGGAAATCTAGAGGCCCAGGGAGAGGCCCAAGAATTCATATAAAACCTGCTTGGCCATTATGAGCTAACATCAAAATCCCCTGTCGTCCCCCAGGCCCTCGAGGGGAGAGCGAAGCAAGGGGGTGGGAGAGTACCTGTTGTTGATCAACCGGAGACGGCCGAGACCTTGCCGGCCCTATCAAAGTGGATGATTCGCCGAATAAGTACTAACCAAAAAAACCTCCTGCCTCACCCCTCGGGTTGGGATCAACGCCGCCCTAGTGGTTTTTTCCGCTATCATATGGTTCAATCTTGTAATGTTTTGGTCTATTGAACCCATTGGATTACAGTGCACCCAAGAAGGATGCCCCTTTAAGGAGATAGGAATACCCAGATGCCCATTCTGGGATAAGGAAAGAGTGATTTTCTTTCAGCGGTTCTATGAGGGAATTGGGTTTAGTAAACTTTATGATTGGATCCATACAATTGCACGGGCAAAAAAAAAAAAAAAAAACCCAGCAAATAGCGATGGACCAAACGACGGATGAAATGTCATTTATTTGGTTTACGACAGATTTGGTCCATCGTAAATTCACGATTTTGGTGCAGTGTTTGGACGTGTTGAGAGAGTATATGAGCTGAACCTGCTTTTCAGGTGTCTTTTGCTCGGCCTCTGGCCACTTAAGGTGTCTTCATCTAACTTCCTTTTATTTGATTTCTATGGGCTTCTTTGTGCTTCCTATCCCGCAGGGGATTTTTCGAGCTTTGAGAACTTTTCCGGGAACTAAAGAATTCTTTGGCATTTGAATACTTCTGAACTCGATTCATAGGTTCCCCTAGTGTGGTCGGAGGATTCTTTCCTATGGAGAAGAAAAACTTTCATTCCTTGAGTCTAACAATTATTGCGGCTTGTGCCATCTTGTCGAAGTAGTCATTGACTTGTATCGCCTCTTTGTTGAATCGGATGATGTAGTCTTTCAGTGCTTCTCCATCCTTTTGCTTGATGGTCAGCAGGTGAGTAGATGGCGTTCGGCATTGTTTTCCGACGATCAACTGTATCAAGAATGCTTTGTTGAGCTCGGTAAACGATCTAATTGACTTTGGCTTCAACTGTTTGTACCAACCTCGCATAACTCCCGTGAGAGTTAGGGAGAAGGCGCGACACATGATTGGTCCGGAGGCTGATTGAAGCTCCATCCATGACCGATAAGATTCTATTTGCTCGATTTGATCTTTAGAAGCCGAATACAGTGTGATGGGAGGCATCTGGAACCTTAGAGGCATTGTTGCACTCATTATCGTGCTAGTGAATGGGGCTCCATTTCTTCCATCATTACTTCTATAGTGGTCGGGGCTTGCGCTTGATACACCCAACGTATCATGCCAATCTATCCTCACAACTCCTCGAGTTGAGCTTCCCAAGGATCTCTGTTCTCAGCCACAGCTTCCCGAGTCTAATCGGGTTATGGAGTCGTCTTGCGTCTCCTCCTTTCCAATTCATGGCGAAGGTCGGTGGGAGCTAACACTGAGGTCTTGGAAACATGTGTCGGGGCTCGGGCCGACGTCTCCTGATCACATGCGAGGGCCCGAGTAGATGCACCTCGTGATGGGCCTCCTCGAGAGGCTGCAGGGGCAGGATGTTCCGCAACGGTTGGAGCATTCACCTCCTGATCAAGGGGTGGATGTTGTTTGGCCATCTGTTGTTTCATATGGCCAAGCTCATTGACTAGCATTTCCACTTGATTCTGTAACACTTGGCATCTGCTTCCTTGGTTCATAGATCGCTGAGTTGGTTTTGTAGGTACAAATTCTACCTGCAGCCCAGAAGTCAAGTTTCATTGCCTAGTCGGCTCAGGATTAACCGCGATTATTGGAGCCTGTGCTTTTTTCTTTCCTCTTGCCATTTTCTCTGGTAGGGTAGGAGCAGTTTTTATGTCGCTTCCCACAAACGATGCCAAAATGTTGATGCAGAAATCCGCCTCACCCTCACCGAGCTCTGAGCACTCGCGCTGAGCCTTGTAAACCTACACAGGAAGAGGACAAAGGAGACCTTAGCTTAAGCAGGAGACCCTCCGATGTCAAGGTCAGGCTAGGAATCTAGCTCTAAGTAGTGTTGGTAGGTTTCGTGTGAGAGATTTTGCGTACTTGTTCCTGTGGGTGAATCGCTTATTTATACTATTTGGTTGGAGTGAACGTGTCCATCAATCTCAGCATGATCTCTGCCTTTAGGCGAGAACTATGCATACGTTGATGTCGTCGGTTATTCTATCATCATGGTGCAGTGGTTAATACCATCGTGCATGACTTGATTAAGCCCTGTTCAGTCGCAATATCTCGATTGATCATCTGGATTCAGACAGAACAGACGAGCCGGGCACAACTATCCCTGACTGGGCTCGGATCACGTCAAATTAATTGTAGATAGGTATGTCCCGATCACTTGCAATTGGTTCAGTATAAATCGTCCAAGCCCATATAACGTCATAGGTCAAACTTACCTAGCTTTGTGATCTTGCCTGATGAAGTATCTGATGCGGCCGCTCGTCTGGTCAAGCAGACCTTGAACGAAGCTCGGTTGAACCATCCGAGGATGTGGCCAAGCCGAGCTGACTTCAATTGCGGTCGGCTCAGATTCTCCCATAACATGCACTATTCAATAAAATACTGGAATTTTCTCTCCTATTTTCTTATGGACCCAAGAACTTTCCTTGTGGGTTAAGGTTTTAACCCCTCGAGGAAGATAGTGATCTTTCTATTATTGTTTTAAGCTCTCTCCTGCATCACTTTGATAGAGGTTGCATGTAACAGAATGTCAAAGCTTAAAACACCCTAACATTCTAGTCAGGCTTAAGAGTGGCTTGGTTCGTTATGACTTAATTGCATTCAAGGGTGAAGGAATGAGGTAACTACCCTGCATATATTCTGTGGCTTTACAGGGATCCATCCACTACACTGATTAAAAAAAGACATGAAAGGTATCCCCTGATTCATGGTTGCTCTAGAATTTTCTTTGAGTCTAATGTTGAAATGACTAGTTGATACTCATCTTAATTTTGCTATTTGAACTTTGATTTTGACACTTATGTGACAATGGGCCTTTCATTAATGACAAGTGATTGCCCTGACCATAATGCGAATCAAATATTACTTTTATTCACTAATCGGACTGACATTGATAATCCAAACCGACAGTTGCATTGCCTATAAAAATTCGAAAAATCAGAAGTTAGAAATACCAAATCCAAGTTGTTGTTCAACTTGTGACTACTGAAGAGTACGAAGAAACAAAAGGCGAGGAAAGTAAAAACCCTTCACAAAAGGCTAACCTTAGGAGAAAGAAAAAGCTCACGTCTAAGGCTAGGAAAGAATAGAAAATAACCCACACCTTAGGTCAGGGAAAAGAATGCCCACGCCCAGACCCAGCAAGAAACAACCAAAGCTTCTGACAAAATAGAGGAGGGCTAGCTTAAGAGAAGAAAAGAGGCGAATCAAGGGAGAAGGATAAGGGACAAAATAGAGCTTCACAATCAGCTCTCTCTTTCTCAAATTCAATGGAAATAAGGTCGATCTTTACGCACTTAACTTTAGAATTCAGAAATCGAGCATACAAACGCCTACCCCACGAGCAGGCCGGCTCTTACATTGGATTGATTCCTAATTGTAGAGGTCAAAGGAAATATATGAAATGAAACTTGAAACCAACGTCATTAAGTTGTAGAAAATAATTTTAAAGCATTGATCTTCAGGGCAATGCCGCTACATTGTAGAGATGCACCCCAATAGATGTCCTGTAAAGGAGAAGCAGAAAAGCTGCACAAGAAAAGTTCCAGCATCTAGCAGAAATACTATTGTGGCATTGTATGGAGGGTCTAGGATGGGTTTCATTAATGGAAGTGGGAAGATTCCAGGCAACAAGGGGATTTGCAGATGCATTACTCGCAATGTTAGGACTAAGATAAAGCATGGCATTACTTCCTACATTCTTCAAAATGCATCTTAAGATACTTTCCTTTCCCTCCAAGCATGCCAAACAATACCAAGATGCAAAGCCTACATTTTGACACTGTTTATAGGAATTTTTCCGGTATTATCAGGAGAGAATCACAATCTGTCTCTTATGGAAGATCCTAAAATGGAATGAGATTAAATTCGTAGTGAATTTTCCTCCAAAGCAAAAAAGGAAAGGGAATTGAAAGAAAATATACTTAATAGATTTAGTCCCGCAAACGAAAAGTACAATTTTCATCCGGTATATTATTAAATCCTTTTAATCTATGTTTTGTTTTAAGTTAACCAAGACAATTTAACCAAGTGATAAAAGAGTGCTTTGGAATAAGCCCTGTTATGGGAGAATTTGAGCCAACTCTTGTTGAGATAAGCCCAGCTTGGCCAGTTGGGTGACCGCGTCGGGGAGAAGGGATGGCTGAGCAAGTCAAGCCGACCTGTGGCCCAGAGCAAGCTGTACTATGTTGTCCAAATTCTTTTGTAGAGCTTTCACATCAACCTGGAACCCAAAAGAAGCCATTACACACCTCATTTGTCGACTCCGACCAAGTGCTCATCGACAACACAGCCAAACTATCATACGAAGGACTCAGATTATAAGGTCGGCTCGGATGGAGATATGCCCTACAATCACGCTCAAGGCTCAACTCCAGTTATGTAAATATGAAGCAATAACCAGCACACGATCTCCGAGCAACTGTCAATTTCAGCACATGCGTCATTTCCGCTAAATGACATAAGTTGTGCCGAGAATGAGGGGCATGGTCATTCTATGCAAAAGGTATAAATATGAGACTCATTTGCATAGACAGGTACGCAAAATCTCTCACCCGAAGCCTACCCAGATTCCTAGCTCGACTTTGGCATCGGAGGTTCTCTTTCTCTAGTCAGGGTCTCCTTTGTCCTTCTCCTGTGCAGGCTTACAGGTCTCGGTGCGAGTGCTCGGAGCTCGGTGAGGGTAAACCAGATTTTTGCATCAACATTTTGGCACCGTTTGAGGGAACTTGAACAAAAAACTGTTTTTACTATATTGAGAGAGAGTGACAAGAGGAAAGAAGAAAATGCATACACCAATTGTCCCTATTGATCCTGAGCCATCCAGGGTGCGAAATTCAACCTTTGGACTACAGATGGAATCTACGCCAACAGAGCCTACTCAATGATCTAGGAACCGAGGAGGCAGATACCAAGCATTACAGCACCAGATGGAAATGCTGATCAATAAGGTTAGCCAGATGAGGCAACAGATGAAGAGGCAACATTTACCTCTAGACCAGGAGGTAAATGCTCCGACAATTGCAGAACGTCAGGCCCCCGTAGTGTCTTAAGATGCCTCGCGAGGAGCGTCTGCTCAAGTCCCGATATGGTCGCGAGAGCCATTGAACTGAGCCTCAATGCATGTCTTTGAAACATCATCACTGGCCTTGACTGACCTTTGTCACGAATTGGAACGGAGAAGACACGAAAGGACTCCCGAACCCAATTAGGTTTAGGAAGCAGTGGGTAAAAATAGAGATCCTCGGGAGACCCAGCTCAAAGAATTGAGAGGCTAGATCGACATGATGCATCGGACATATTAAACTCAAGTCCCGATCCCCGTGGACGCGATGATGGAAGAAACCAAATCCCTGTTCACTAGAGAAATAATGGACGCAGTGATGCTTATAAGGTTCCGAATGCCTCCTATCACGCCCTACTCGGGCTCCAGGGATCCTACCGAGCACATAGAATTGTATCTTTCGTGGATGGAGCTCTAGTCAGCCTCCGGACCAATTATGTGTTGAGCATTCTCGATAACTGGAGCCTTGTGAGGCTGGTATTGACAACTAAAGCTGAGGTCTATTGACTCGTTTGCTAAGCTAAGTAAGGCATTCCTCACTTAGTTCATCATAGGGAAGCAGTGCAGGAAACCCTCCGTACACCTGCTCACCATCAAGCAGAAAAATGGGGAGGCTCTGAAAGACTACATTCTCCGATTCAATGGAGAAGCAAGGCAAGTCAATGATTACTCGAACAAGATGGCTCTAACTGCGGTAATCTCTGGGCTCAAGGAAGGAAAATTCTTATTCTCGATAGGGAAAAACCATCCGACTATGATGGGAGACTTTATGAACCGAACAAAAAAAATATTCGAATGCCGAAGACTTCTTCAGCTCTCGAAAAGGAACCCATTATGCAGGAAGCTCCTCCGAAGACAAAAAGCACAAGGACGGCCCTTTTCCCGCCAAGCGTAAATAAAAAGAGGTTGGATGAGGATGGATCCCACTGCCAAAGACCGAGTAGGAAACCCAAAAGTCGATTTAACTCGTATACTCCTTTCAACACATCTCTAGAGCAGATCCTCTTGGATATCCAAGATAAAAGGCTGTTGCATTGGCCGAGCTGCATAAAGACAGAAGCGGGCCATCAAGACAAGCATATATATTGTCACTTTCATTGCGATCATGGGCATAACACTAGTGATTGTGTCGACTTGAAAGAGGAGATCAAGACCCTCATTCGTAAGGGTCACTTGCATCAATATATAAAGGAAGAGAAATAGGCTCGGAAGGACAAATAGTCAAGCAAAGCAACAGATGATGGTACCAAGATCCGGACGATATACAGAGGATTATCCGGAGGCAAAGACTCAAACCAAGCCCTAAAAGCTCATGCTCGGAATACTGACCCCGAGCACTACACCTACTTAGCTGACAGGCAGACGAAGGAACTCCGGGTGAGTTCGTGTAGTCTTACGTTTACGGAGGATGACGCACATAAAATTCAACATCCTCATGATATGCCTTAGTGGTCACAATGACGATAACCAATCGTAAGGTGTATCGCATCTTGGTCAATACGGGAAGCTCAGTCGACATCTTGTACTCCGAAGCGTTCGACAAGATGGGTATTAACAGGTCACGCCTCCGACCTATTTGGACCCCGTTGCACAGCTTTGCAGGCAATAAGGTTATCTTGGAAGGGTCGATCTCTCTCCTAATCAGAGCAGGAGAGGGACAGAACCAAGTCACCCTGTTGGTCGACTTTCTGGTAGTGAACACACCATCAACATACAATGTCATTCACCGACAACCATCTCTTAATACCATGAGAGCGGTGGTATCCACATACCATTTGATGATGAAGTTTCCTGTGACTAGAGGGATCGACTACCTCTGAGGAGATCAGAGAGAGGCTCAACGTTGTTACACCATAACAGTTAGAAAGGGCTCGACAAGACAGGCCCTCACAGTTAACACCCTCGACCCTAGAAAAGATCCTTCAGAGAGGGGTTCCTCCATGGAGGAGCTTTTGACCATTCCGCTCAATGATACTGACCCAACTAGAATGGTCCAGCTTGGATCGTCATTAACCACTGATCAGCAAACGCAGATGTTGGAGTTTCTATGATAACACAGGGACGTTTTCGCCTGGTCTCATTATAATATGCCAAATATCGCTCCCGAGGTAATGGTACATAGGCTGAATGTAGACATGGACCACAAGCCAGTCAAAATGAAAAAAAGAGCATTCGAGCCTGAGAGGTATGTCGCAATCGTCGACGAGGTCACTAAGCTCCTTGACGCAAGTTTCGTTGAAGAAGTTCATTATCCAGACTGGATTGCAAATGTTGTGCTCATAAAAAAGGCCAATGGAAAATGGAGAGTCTGCGTGGATTACTCGGATATGAACAAAGCCTGTCCTAAGGATAGCTTTCCCCTTCCCAAGATCGATCGGCTGGTCGACAGTATAACCGGGCACAAGCTCCTCACTTTCATGGATGTGTACTCTGGTTATAATCAGATCGCGATGCATCCTTCAGACAAGCAAAAAACGATGTTTGTCACAAACAAAGGACTTTACAGTTATCGAGTAATGCCCTTCAGCCTAAAGAATGCAGGTGCTACATATCAAAGGCTAGTAAACAAGATGTTTGCTCAACATATTGGCCGAACCATTGAACTGTAAATTAATACTGACCTAAAGCGAGAGGAGTAGGTTTAAATTAGCAAAAACCAGACTGATAAAGGTCGTCTGGATTGATAACATGGTGTTAGATGCGTTGCTCGGTGTTAAGCAATCTCGCCCTAGTAACCTGAGTTCGAAGAAGAGAAGAGAGTTCTGGAGGACCCTTCGGGTATCCTTCGAAAGAACAGCTAAGATCAGATAAGAACAACACGAGTTAAAAGTTAGCGGTAGAAAAAGCACCTCAAGAAATCAAACCTAGAGTAGAGAATTTGGCGGGCACTCTTAACCTGCAGACCATTGAGCTGGGCCGCGAGCACCTCCCACTCTCCCGATGTCCAAAACCACTTATTCTTTCAATCTTTGTTGGAAGAAAGAAGCATAATGATGAGGTTAGGACCTTGTTGAGTCCTCGTCGAGAAATAATACCAGCATGATTCGTAGCGGTTGTGCTTAACCTGATAGATGGTCAAGAACTCATTAGGCGTCAGCTCTTGGTACTTGAGCCGACGTTAGATCAGGTAGGTGGCTACCAGTGTCCTCCAAGCATTTGGAACGAGCTAACTCAAAGCCAACTTTAGGTGTGCGGTCATGGCGCGTACAAAGGGATCGATGAATGAGAAATTGAGCCCGCATTGGAGGGCACATATGAAGATCGCTACCTCACCTTCATCTGGATCCCCTAGAGCATCCAAAGGGCCCGGAGTACATTTGATAATCTGCTTGGATCTCGACCATCTAGGATTCTACCAAGATCGAGCCTCCGGGGATAAGCTTGGAAGGTCACCCACTTGATGGCCCAACAACCGCTCTTCCCATCGAATCTCAAGGTATCCTTTTGTGCCTTTAGAGCGAGCACTGGCTTTAGCGCTCTTATCTTTTCTAGCACAAGGTCAGAGGGGTATCGCTTCCAGTGCGCCTTCCGAAGACTCACACCTAGAGTCTGCACTCTTTGCTTTGAATCACTCTCAAATGCATAAACTTCTCGAGCTTCGCCCGATCCATTCGACATCGTAGACTGAATAGGAAAAGACAAGACGAAAGAAAAAAGGGACTGGAAAGAGAAAAGACTCATCGAAAATTGCCTGCTCTGGAGATTTGCTAACAACAAGCATCCTCTAGGAGAAGTAGAGGAGAGAATTCAAATGAGGGGAATACCCGCTTTTATAATCTCAATTGGCCATCTGTAATCATGATGAACAACTGTATCCAAAGATGGAATGTTGTAGAGCTGAACCCTACGGGGTACGTGGCAGTACACCGTTGGTTCAAGCTCACATCCACAGAGCCACGCGTTGCTTGCATTTAATGACAATCAATGAGCAGACGTCTTTCCACCTCTTGAAGTCCATGTGGCAACACCCCATTCATTCCGAGAATTTGAATCCTTAACCATCACCACGTATTCGCCAACTACAGGTTCATAATAAAAAAGCTACTGCTGTAGTACGACGCCTTAGTAACGGAGAACCATGATTATGATTATATGCCTTGATTTTGCTGACTCATCATCATGCAGGGCGCGACGGACCATCTCCCCAGACATTTACTCCCTGAGTCCGAACTCGAACTCAAAGAGTAGGGGGCTTCTATTATGAGAGAATTTGAGTCGACTCCTATTGAGATAAGCCCGGCTCGACCAGTTGGGCGATTGCATTAGGGAGAAGGAATTGTGGAGCAAGTTAAGTCGACCCGTGGCCCAGAGCAAGCTGTACTGTGTTGTCCAAGTTCTTTTATAGAGCTTTCACATCAGCTTGAAACCCGAAAGAAGTCATTATACACCTCATCCGTCGACTCTGACCAAGTGTTCATCGACAACACGACCAAACTATCATAGGAAGGACTCAGATTATAAGGTAGGCTTGGACGAAGATATGCCTTACAATCACGCTCGAGGCTTAACTCCAGTAACGCATGTATGGAAGAATATCCGGTGCACGATCTCAGGGTAAATGCCAATTTCAGCGCATGCATCGTTCCCGCTAAATGGCATAAGTTGTGCCGAGAATGACGGGCATGGTCATTATATCCAAAAGGTATAAATAGGGGACTCATTTGCATAGGTAGGTATGTAAAATCTCTCACCCAAAACCTACCCACATTACTTAAGACCCATATTCCTACCCTGACTTTAACATCAGAGGGTTCCCTGCTCTAGCCACCATCTCCTTTGCTATTCTCCTGTGCAGGCTTATAAGACTCGGCGCGAGTGTTCAGAGCTCGGCGAGGGTGAACCAAATTTTTTGCATCAACAAACCCTTTGCTCCATATAAGATCAGGCTAGCTTACTACAGTTGCTACATATCACCTTGGTAGATGCAAAAGATATGCAATTGCGATGGTCTGGGTCCAGTCAATTTCATCATCAAAATAGGCCATGCGGATCTTTGGGGTTGTCCTAAAAATTTCAATGAGCTAGGCTGAAGTGGTTGTAGGGAGATGCCAACACTACAAGAAAGTAGGCCTTTAGCCTTAATATTTTAGCCTTGGTTGAAAAAATGGAGGCTAAATGTGTTTTTTAGCCTCGGTTGCTAAGGAACTGAGGCTAAAAATTTATTTTTCACCTCGGTTGCTAAGTAACTAAGGCTAAAAGTCTACTTTTTAGCTTCAGTTGCATAGTAATCGAGGCGAAAGGTCTACTTTTTAGCCTCAGTTGCACAGGAGACGAAAGGTCTACTTTTTAGCCTCAGTTGCATAGGAACCGAGGTGAAAGGTCTACTTTTTAGCCTTAGTTGCATAGGAACCAAGGCTAAAAGTCTACTTTTTAGCCTCAGTCGCATAAGAACCGAGGCGAAAAATCTAGCTTTTAGCCTCAGTTGCATAGGAACCGAGGCGAAATGTCTACTTTTTAGCCTCAGTTACACAGGAACCGAGGCAAAAGGTCTACTTTTTAGCCTCAGTTACACAGGAACCGAGACAAAATGTCTACCATTTAGCCTCAGTTGCTTAGGAACTGAGGCTAAAAGTCTACTTTTTAGCCTCAGTTGCATAGGAACCGAGACGAAAGGTATACTTTTTAGCCTCAGTTGCATAGGAACTGAGGTGAGAGGTCTACTTTTTAGCCTTAGTTGCATAGGAACCGAGGTGAAAGGTATACTTTTTAGCCTCAGTTGCATAAGAACTGAGGCGAAAGGTCTACTTTTTAGCCTCAGTTGCAGAGGAACCGAGGCGAAAGGTCTACTTTTTAGCCTCGATTGCATAGGAACCGAGGTGAAAGGTCTACTTTTTAGCCTCAGTTACATAAGAACCGAAGCTAAAAGTCTACTTTTTAGCCTCCGTTGCATAGGAACCAAGGCTAAAAGTTTACTATTTTGGAAAATATTATGGATATACTTATGGTGGGCTTTGGAAAGTTTTTAACGGTGAACGTTCAATCAATACTGCTTCCTATTTTGTGGTCCACATAAGATTTGTACATGCTTAATTTTTATCAATAATTCATAAAATGGGTGGGAAAAACGGGTGGATGGCATGGATATACAAAATAATATTAAGGTAGACCCTACGATAGGGGCAACACCTACTTAGGTGTTACCCCGTAACACTTAACCACGGAGAATAAAACCATGTAACTAGTTTGCAGTGTATTACAATGTAAATAATTTGTACTATAAATGTTAGAAATTTAATCTCAATCTGGACCGTCCATTATGTTCAACCAACTATTTAAGATCTATTGATAAAAAATCACAATGATCAGATAATCCTAACCATCCAATCAATGGTCCAACCAGACATTTATAAGATACAGTGACTGTTATGACATACCTGTTATTTTACCCAACTATCTCACATATGTAGAATATCATATTCGTGGAAAATGTGATCCATACAATGAAAATAACCTGGTAGGAAAATCAAGCCCATCCCCTCATTAGGTGGGCCAAAACATTACATGAAGTTATACCATCGGTTGCTGTCCGTTGGTACCAGTAGCCAGATATATATGTGGATCAACCTGATTTTCATATCAAGTGATCATCATGGTTTGTCCAACCTGCTGAACGGAGCGGATCAGATACATAAATCACAGTGGACCTCACCACGCAATTGACTTCCATCTTAAGCTTCGCCTACCTATAAAAAAAAAGCCTAGAACGTCATTTCCTATTCTCTGCTTCGATCCATGCACTCGACCTCTCTCTCTCTCTCTGGGTTGGGGAGAAGATGTTTGTTGAAGAAGATCGAATCTCTTTCATCTTGATCGGGTAGAAACTTTTCAATCCATACTCTCTCTCTCTCTCTCTCTCTCTCGATTGGAAGAAGGAGAGCTGCTAGAAGATCTCCTTATCATTTAGATCCAGATCCAAATCAGTTTAAGGTAAGCTCAATTCTTTTCTCTTTAATGATTTTACAAAAAACTGAAATTCAAAATCGGAATCGAATTTGATTTCACTATCTATGCCTTGAAATCCCTTCTATTTCTGGTTTGAGATTTCAATCAATTCATTTGTCTTTGCTGAATACCTAGTGGCACTCCAGGAAACAGTAGGACGCAATCCACTTTCATCAGCTCTCCATCTTCTCTTCTTCGAGATTTCCATCTCCAAAGGAAACGCCTCTCCATCTCTTCCACGAGCTTTCGATCTCTAGAGGAAGCCTACAAAATCTACGTCCGACTCTACCATATCCTCCGAACCCTTGAAATCGTCAGATAAGTAGATCTATGGTCTCTCTCTCTCTCTCTCCAATCATTAGATCCTTAAAAGATGGTGAGCTTTTTTCCATTTTTTTCCACTTAGGGTTTATTTATTATTATTTTTTCTTGATTTTTGTGCTTGATCTGTTTTGATTTGAATCCAGCTCTTGTCACTCGATTTTGATAGATTTCGTTGGATTTTGATCGGATTATTTTTTATGGATCTGTTTTGCTTTCGAATCCAATTGTCTGAAGCTTTGCTGTTTTATTTTTGTTTTGAGATGATGATACATGGTGCCTTCCTTTTCGATTTTGTCTCAATTTGGTTATTCGTTTGAAGCAGGTACTCTGATTTGCGGTTTGCATTATTTGAGGACAAAGGAAGGGTTTTAACTTTCAATCAGGTGAGCTTCCTTCCCCTTTTCTCCAATTTTTTTCCATTAAGGGTTTGATTTTTCTAATTTTTTTTCTCGATTTTTGGTGCTTAATCTGTTTTGATCTGAATCCAACTTATGTCTCTTGATTTCGATAGATTTCGTTGAATTTTGATCCGATTGCTGCTGATTTAAGTTGTAATTTAGGTTTATATATTTAGAAATTAGAGATTTATCAT
This sequence comes from Magnolia kwangsiensis, assembly GCA_037074715.1. NCBI lineage: Eukaryota > Viridiplantae > Streptophyta > Magnoliopsida > Magnoliales > Magnoliaceae > Magnolia > Magnolia kwangsiensis. The sequence goes on from CM073584.1 coordinate 7,134,842, forward strand.
TGATTTATGTAATATTAGGCATTTGAAATACATTACTATGCATTGATAATTTCGATACAGTCATAAATCAACATCTGTTTGGGTCATGACAGGGCCATAACATTCAACTGTTACATATTACCATGTCCTATTTTTCTCTTGTTCTAAACTGTAGTAGTGGAGAAGGTTAAGCTTGATATGTTCTTTGTCTGTTGAGATACATTTCTAACGTTTATGGGTTTTCATTTGTGAATTTTGAATGGGCTATAACATTCAACATTGTTTTTTTTAACCCATAGTTGTGATAGAATTACTTTTGAACAAAAAGTTGCAACCAAACACACCCTAATCTAGTTATGAAGCAGTTTGATTTTTTGTTTGACTTGTTCCCAAGTGCTCAATTCATAGCTGGATCAACTGACCCACCTAGTTGGAAAATCACTGTGTCCAGATCCTAGCCATTAAGAAGAAGAAAGTCTAATTTTTTTGTTGGACTTCTTCCCAACTACCCAAATAACTAGAAGAGATTTGGATGGAAGTTCTCGTCATTTTTATCGTTGAATGCCGCCCACCGTGCTAAATTATTATTATTCTCTCTGGTGGCATTTCGCAAGGAGTCCATCTCACCAACTTTCTGTTCAAAAGTCATTCTATCAAACTGCTTCATAACTAGATTAGGGTGCTCTCTCATAGGTAGCAATAAACTCACAGATAGAAGGTTTGTTGTTTGATGTACTGGTTTCCATCTTATTCTGGATTATCATGGGCCTAACGCGTTATTTGAGGCACTAGTATTCATGTTAGTCTCAAATGTCATGTGCTTCTTCTCAGTTCACATTAGACTACTTTTGGTTTCTCTTTATTCAATTTACAGGAAATATAATATTACGAGGCTTACTTCATACATGAACTGATTTTTTTGAAATTTTTTTGCTAAGACCTCTCCTTAAAAAATCATCACCCATCTTTCTAGCAGATCTGCTTCCTAGCTGTTTGTTCTTGCTATAATTTTGAAATAGATGCTTGCCCACCTCTATACATGATTTGCTTCCTGTCATATTTTGTGCAACCATATTTTAGATTTTTCTCCAGGAGGAAATTACTTTAGATGGTTCTCTTGAAAACACCTTTATTTGTTTCTTTGTTTTAAAGTGCATCCTAGAGACATTTGTATCAAACTGAATTGATGGAAGTATTGAATGTCATTAAAACATCTCAATAGGCCCTGCATGTGGCTTTAAAAGTAGGGGTTAGAATTGATGTGGTCGCCTACAATACGATCGTGATGGCGTTATGCAAGATTGGGGATGTGGCGAGAACGAGGGAGCTCATGGGGAAGATGGGGTTGAAGGGCGTTAAGGGGAATTTTCACACGTATAGGGTTTTGATTGATGGTTTGGTTTGTAAAGTTGCGATGGTTGCAGCTTTCGAGATGTTAGTGGAAATGTTGGAGAGAGGATTTGTTTCTTGGGTTGCAACTTTGGATTCGATGATATGTGGGTTGTGTGAATGCCGGCTCTTCAGTGAAGCATTACGAATTCTTGAGGAAATGCTTAGTAGGTCTGTAGCTCCAGAGGCAAGGGCATGGGAGTTGCTGCTCTCTTGTGTGGAGTTTGATTCTGGTTGCTCAGATACTTTGATTGATTTGGAACTTGTAATGTGGCCGCTGACTGATTAAATTGAGTTATGATCTGATGCTCAATTGATATTATTTTGGTTTTGATCCAGAAACATTGCACAGGTGGGACCTCACCTCAAGGAAGCTAAACTCTTTACCTGATGTGCCAATCCCAATATCATATCAGCGATCATGACAATCTGAGCAGAGGGTTGCCAATGAACAACTACTGCATTTGGTTAGTCTCAACCAAACTGTTGTGTCAGTTCGAAGAGGAAGATCTTCTTGGGTGTTTCTTCCATCACCATCCATGATGGGACCCCCCATATGAATGGTTTGCATCATAAAAGAAGAGCTGAAGAAATTGTTCAATCTACATTAGGCACCTGGCCTATTAAAAACACTTGATTTTGCCTTGCCTGGGCCTGGTCCATTGACTGGTTTTCACATGCATATGAATGGCAGTTGTGCAGAAAAGTGTCTCTGCAACAGAGCTTATTCTTGCGGCTTTTGCATTGTTAGGGTGTGTTTGGATGCAGCATCTAATAGAATTGTGATTACTAACTTTATGAAATGGAAAGACATGAAATTGTTTCTCTAGCATTCATATTGAGGGTTTGGGCTCCAAATTACAGTTTTATTAGTTTTATGGTTAGACTAGAAAGAAATGTAATTGCACTGCAATTTGAGGGATGCTTATTGAGTTTGTTTTTCCCTGTGAAACATAGGATCCAGCTTGTGTCACCAGCCACTGGGGCTCCCATCATGAGATAGTCCAATGATGTGAACTGTCCATATTACCATCATGACCATCTTAAGCTATTATCCCATAATCATTCTTCATTGATGACCCTAAAATTTGGTTTCTAGAGTTGAATGTGAGCCATTGAAAATTTTCTTTTCATTGTTGTTCTAAATTCATCTACAGATAGTGATGCTCACGGTCATCTGTTCAGCCTAAGTTTCTTTGCAGGGCCCATTATAGCATAGAGTCCAAAAATGAAAATGGTTTCGATTGTCAAACCACTGAGCATGTGGGCCCCAGTTATCAATGGTAGGAAGAATAATTAACTTTTGTCATTTCCTCTTGATTGAACTGACTGTTGGCAACTTTAAGACTGTGTTGATGTGGCAGGCATGATGGACATGGAACCTGACGATAGCTTGGGTGAGCCTGGTGATGCAGCGACCGACATTGATAATGACGGAGCAATTGTTAATATAAGTGATCCAGCCGTTGAGATTGCTTCCCCTATGGTACATTTGCCACTTATTTTTTGGGTTAACCGCCTTTTCTATTATCTTTCACTTTGCTGAGAAACAAGGACTGAAAATTAGGATTTTCAATGGTTATCCAGACATGTGCAGGTACCTAATGGACCTTATTCTAACGGAGATACTGACGAGCCAAACGATGGCAATGCCTCAGTGAAGAAGAGAACTAATGTGTTACTTCTTGGTGATCACCTTGGAGATCTAGGAATGTCTGATGGTTTGAACTATGAGAACCAAAATGTTGTTGGATTCTTGTAAGTAAATCATTGCCTTTCTGTCTTTTGTAGTTATAAATTGTCAGTTTTCCTTTTTCCTGTGAACCGTTACTTGTAAATAAATGGTCTTAGTTGAATTTGTTGGGGTTATGTTTCAAAAGCTTGTTCCATCAGCAGAATTCCAGCCAGAATACCATATACTACCCTAAAATCAGTTAGAATATTTCCCAGTTTCAGATGATGTTGTAGATAACTAAACAAAAGAAGTCCTAGGAATTTTATGTCGATGGGAACAGCCTCAATTGCATTATTTTCCTTTTCGGAGTTCAGTTTTCTTCATTTGTTTATCATCTCTCTGGACATCCAATTTAAAAGCCTTTACCATTACATGATAGTTATGGCTGTTATAAAAGTTAAATTTGAAGAAAATAAAACACAGAAAAGTTGGCAAAATCTACAATATCTGTTTTACATCAACCATTCCAATTTCTTCCATTCATGACCATTAATAAGATGAGTGTTTTTGAAGAAATGGCCGCTATAGCAGTTTCTACAACCATGCTTTTAACTTAAGCTACATTCGGATGTGTAGTTGATTTAAATTAAATTCCAACAAGTAAGATATCCAAAATTGGATGTGCAGTTGATTTAATCAGAAAATTGTAGCGATTGTTTATTTCCACTCTGTTGCATCTTATTATCTTAGTTGAAGTTTGTATGTCCAACCTTATTGTACTTTTGCTTTGAAGAAAACTATGCTTGCAGTGTAGTGTTTTAGATATTTTTTTCCTTTTCCTTTTTCGAAGTTGGATGTTATATCTTGGATACCATTTCTCATTTTGGTTATTGGATTGGCATTATGAATGCTGATGGAAGGACAATCTAGTAATACAAGATTCGTAAATTCCCAGTATGTTTGTTATATCCTTGGGTTTTCATATTGCTTTATGGGAAGCTGTGCAGGCATTAAAATTAATTTACAAGATCCATGTTTGTAGTTTAAACTTTCTTGAAGAATTAGATTGTTTTGAGAGCTTATATAATCATCCCTAGAGATTTTTTGCTATTTTTTCACTTGATTTTGCAATTGATGTGGTCTACTGTCATACAAGTTAACTAGATGGTACTTTTGCATGTATTGTTTTATCTGGGAATTTATAAGTCATAGAGAATCTAGGTGTGCGTGTGTATGTCGGAGTCTATCTTTATCAATAGAAAAAAAGTGGTAGATGGCTCTGTCCTTTTCTAGAGCCACTCCCTCTGAATGTTTTAGAGTCTGTGACTAGAATATATCTCTTAGGAAGATTGGAACTATGCCCAACAGTGGTGGCTTGCAACCAGCTTCTCCTTTGATGTAGCTGTAAACAGATTCTGAGGGTAGAGAATCTCTCCCAGGACTTGCACAATTTGTTATTCAAATCAGCATCTAGCCTGGGCAAGAATTAAAAAATTCATTGTTCTTCAGTTTATTTTTTGATTTCCTTCGGAGTACTCATAGCTGGCTGCCAGTGGTCTAGTTCCTCCCACTTCTGTTGCATTACTGTGGAATAGACCTCAATTGATCCCCTTGTGTCATATTCGTCATTTCATGGTGCAATTGGTACACATGAGTCTCGATAACCAGTTCTCAGGACACATCTTCTTTCTTCTTTCAGTCACCAATACAATTCCAAATTTTTCTTAAGTTCCATTTGATTGCCATTAAATAAATAAAATAATATGCTTTCGCTAAGAGGAATAAAAGAAAAGATTTTCAATTCCCAAAAAGTGATCTCTAAGGGGCTTCTATCTTTGTGAATTTTATTTTTCCTGACAAGTATTGGTCCAAACTGGTCCTCTCTAATTTCTTTTAATGAGAACTTCCCATGATTGTGTCTACAAAAGCCGAGCCCAGGTTAACTCTCTATTGTTCTACTTCTTGATCCGTGAGCATTTATATTAACTGAACTGTGGATGCATTTTGAGTTTCACTCGTAGTGATAATCCTTAGTTTTGATTAATGTCGGATTGATTTCTTTTGTTTCGCAGTCATGTGATTGCTCCATACAAAGAGTACCCACAACTGCTTGGTATACTATTGAAATTGTTGAAGGAGCTGGTGGATTGTGACAACCTTTGATTTTACAACTAAAGGGGTTCTCCAAGCTGCAGTGCAAGGAGAATTGTGGCAGATGAAGGACGTGGATGGGAGGCCGCCCGGAATGATTGGATTGTGGCCAAAAAAGAGTGTCACATTCATCGACAATCATGATACAGGATCCACACAATAGTTATGGGCATTCCCTTCGGATAAAGTCATGTAAGGATATGCTTATGTTCTCACCCATCCAGGAATCCCTTCCATAGTGAGTTCTAATCATCTACTTTTGTTTTTTTTTTTTTTTTTTTTTGTCTCCTACTGTAAGTATCCATAAAATTACATGACCTCTGAGATTTGGATGGTTATAAGTACAATTGAACTGGTATGCTCCACCATACATGGACTAAAAAAATTTACCTTCCTAGCACATTTGAAGTGTTAGCTATTAGGTCCCTAATCAAACAGTTTGTGAAGAACCATGGTGTGTACATTGAATAAACTTGAGTGAGATGTGTTCAAGGTCCTGCACACATCTCACTTAACCATTGCCAAGATTCCATTGACCTGATGTTCCAAAAGGTTAAAAGCAGAGTTATTTCTGTTTTTGTTTTTGGGTTCAGTCACTTTCTCGGGTTGTAATAGGGAAGATAGCACGGTGAGTTGTGTCCAATTGACACATGGACAGTTGCACAAAAAATTATTGCTAATGGCGAGTTCTTCTTCTTTGCAGATGCTTTCAGACAACCGAACAAGCTGTAGTTGTTCATCAGCCAAGCAAAAGTCGTGACTTTGTATTATTTGTGGAACCTAATGTTGTGTAATAGTTTGATTGAGTTTGTTTTGAAAACTTTAAATAGTAAACAAGTGAGATTGATTGTTTGATTGAGTTGTTAACTATTTTGTTGGTATTATGGCTTTCATGATTGATTGTTTCATGAGTGGATTGAATGAATGGATTAGGAGTTTAAATAAATATTTTTTAAAAAATAAACATTTTTAACCTCAATTTGTAACTGAGGCTTGAATTTAGCCTCGATTGTTGAGAACCAAGTCTGAAAATCCCGTGACTAAAGGCTTTAGACTCGGTTGTTAAGAACCGAGGTTAAAAATAGATTTAGTTTCAATTGGAGGCAACCAAGGCTAAAATTTAGATTTAGTCTCAGTTGGAAACAATGGAGGCTAAAATTTTGATTTAACCTCATTTTGAGAAAACTGAAGCTAAAAAGGTCTTTTAGCCTCACTTGAAGAACCGAGGCTATAAAAGTCATTTTAGCCTCGGTTGTTAAAACTGAGACTAAAGCCTTTAGCCACGGGGGTTTTAACCTCGGTTTGGATAACTGAAGCAAAATTGAAGCTAAAGGTTTTACCCTCATTTTTTAACCTTTTTAGCCTCAATTTTGAACTGAGGCTAAAGCCCCCTTTTCCTCCTGTAGTGCAGCAATTCTCAAAGATAAAAACAACTACTTTGATGTCTCTGCCATGTCCAAATCATAGATAAATCATAGATGGCTCTGCTAGTGTGCTTGTCATAGAGGTTATCTGTTTCAATCCAGGGTCTAATCAGAAGTTTATGGGATTTGAAAGGACATGGTTCATGTGCAATTAATCCATGCAAACATTTGAAAAGTCGTCACCATTTTGTAAATGGTGCGGTACTATCACAGGAGTCTAGTCTCGTCTTCAGTGGACCACATTCCATCCTGAGTACCCCAACAGCTACTGGATGTCGGCACGCTGTGATTTATGTCCACTTCATTCTAGATTACTAGCTTAAAAATGAAGCGGCGATAAGCTCAAAAATTAGAGCATATCCAAAGCTTAAATAGACTACACCATAAGAAATATTGGAGATTACTTGATTGGATACCTTAGAAACTTATTGTTGCCACTGACGTTTTAGATCAAGCTGATATATGTGATTTCCCTCGGCTAGGTTGGATTACAAATAAACACCACTTACTACCCGAGCAAGGTTTCAACAGTGTATGTCATTATCACCCCAAGGTTGCGGACGGATCAGATTCTTACAAGGTAAGTAGCTAAATCAGGACCGAAGTGACGTCACTAAGCTCTGTGCACCATGATGCATGTGTTGTATCCATACCGTCCATTCATATTTAGAGATTGTATTATGGCATGATAAAAAGAATGAGATCGATGTAAAGTTCAAGTAGTCCCACCACAGAAAACCGTGGGATCAGTCACACTCACCGTTGAAACATTTATAGGGCTCACCATGATGTATTTTTTAATCCAGCCTAATTATAAGTTAAAATAGAGACAAATGAGAAAATATATATATATATATATATATATATATATATATATATATATATATATATATATATATATATATATATAAAAGCTTGATTGGAAACATCTGTGGCTCCTAATAAGTTTTGAACGGTGGATGTCACTGTCCACACTGTTTTCTATGGTGGGGTCCACTTGAACTTTAGATCTATCTCATTCTTCTTCTCATGCCATAAAATTATATCTCTAAATGAATGGACAGCATAGATATAACAAATGCATCATGGTGGGGACTATAGAGCTTGGTGACACTTCAGTAGCCAAATTAGCTACTGGCGTTGTCAGTATGTAATCCGCGCTAAGGTAGCTGGGCGCGGATGGACGTGGATTAGCTACTGAACTCGACAGTAGCAAGTCCAATTATTGGGGTGACGTCACTAACTCCTGTAAGCCCCACCATGATGTAAATGTTGTATCAGCACCGTCCATCCATTTGTAGAGATTATTTTAGGACATGAGTCAAAGAACAATGCAGATCAAAAGCTAAAGTAAACCCCACCATAGAAAACAGTGAGGATTGAACACCTACCATTAAAAACTTCTTTGAGCCCTAGAAGTCTTCGATTCAGCTGATATTTGTATTTTTCTTCCCTTGTTCCACATATGTGTTAACTTATAAACAAGTTAGATCTCAAGTAAACATCATGCTGTCCTATTATTTTCTGTGGTCCAGTTGAACATCGAATCTGCCTTGTTCTTTGGCTCAGGTCCTAAAAGATCTTTCCAAATGGGTGGACAGCCTGTAACGGGTCCAACGTAGTGACGTCACTTCAGCAGGGAGAGTCGCTAGTGTGAGGGTCAGTAGCTAATCTGCATACTGCATGGTGACCCAACGCGCTTCTCAGACAATGAAGACGCGGAGAAGACTGGACGGGGATTTCCGCGAAAGCCTTTCGCACGAAGTTCCTGCGCAAGATTCTGTGTGGGGTCGACTACAATGCTTGTGAAAAAGCCACTCCGTCCATCCATTTTTCGAGTTCATTTTAGTACATGTCACAAAAAATGAGTAGGATCAAAAACTCAAGTGAGCCACACGAGAGGAAACAGTAGGAATTTAGTGACCACCGTTGAAACATTTATATGGCCACAAAAGTTTTGTATCAGTTTAATTTCTTAGCTTTATCACTTCATATTAGTGAAAATGACCTTATAAACGGTTCAAATGGAATATAAACATCAAGGTGGATCCTAGGAAGGTTTCAACGGTAAGAATTCCTTTCCCCACTGTTTCTTCTAGTATGGCCCACTTGAGTTTTGGATCCTAATCATTTTCAATCTCATGTCCTAAAATGAGTTTAAAAAACAGATGGACGGGTTAGATTTCTAACAAACATTACAGTGAGCCCCATCCAGAGAGCAGGAACTTCCTACGAAAGGCTTTTCGCAGGAAATCCGCGTACGAGAAGACTTGGTTGTATGGTCTCCCCAGGGACGCGGATTGCGTCCTAGCGCCTGGGCAGGGCTCTGTGGGACCCACCGTGATGTAAGCATATTATCCACACTGTTAATAATCTTTATATGGTAATTTTAAAATATGATGAAAAACATTTAGCAGTTACCAAGCTCCGTGGGACCACATCAAAGGAAGATGCATTGATAATGAAACCCACCATTGAAACCTTTCTAAGGGCCACCGTAATGTTCTTTTACCACCCAACCTATTAATATGGTCATGCAGACTTGGATGAAGTCAAAACACAAATTTCAGCTTGATCTGACACTTCTCTAGCTCCCAAAAAGCTTTTAATAGTGGACGTTCAATCCCCACTTTGTGGTCCACTTAAGTTTTAAAACTACCTCTATTTTTTAATTATACATTAAAATGGCCATATAAAAATTATTAACGGTGTGGATAATATACTTACATCACTGTAGGTCCCACAGAGCCCTGCCTAGACGGATTACCATCTGGGCGGGGGTAGGACGCAATCCGCGTCCGTCTCCCCAGCACCCCTAGGCGTAGCTACCTTGGACGCGGATTAGATACTGACAGGTAGAATAGCGAGTACGCTGCTGAAGTGACATTACCATGTTCTGTGAACTTACTATGAAGTACGTTTTGTATCCACACCGTCCATCCATTTTGAGATATTATTTTAAGGTACCAACCAAAGAATTAGATAGATTAAAATCCATAGTGGACCCAGCCACAGAAAACAGTGGGGAGAATGAATCCCACCACCGTTGAAACTATCCAAAGCCCCGCCATCATGTTTATTTAAAATCCAGCCTGCTTAAAAGTTTAGAAAAAAAAAAAAAAAAACATGAAAGAAAGGAAAACGCAAATACTATAAGCTTGATCGGAAACTTTAGTGGCCTTTAGAAGTTACTGTCCCGTTGTTTTCTGTGCTGGTCCATTGCAGATTTGGATTTAACTCACTGTTTGGATATTTTCCTAAAATGATTACTCCAAATGGATGGAAAGCGGATACAAAACATACAACGTAGGGCAACAGATCTTGGTAAGGTCACTTTAGCAGCCAGTCTCACTACTCAACCTGTCGGTAGCTAATCCGCGACCAGCTGAGAACGGATCCCCCTGTTACCAGCCCGGTGGCTGGTGGTCGGTGCTCTATAGGCCCCACAATGATTTATATGCTTCATCCATGCCGTTCATCCAATTTTTCAGATCATTTTAGGCTTGATTTAAAAAAATGAGAGGGATATAAATCTCAGGTGGACCACACCATAGGAAAACAATTAGTGATTAGATATCCACCATTAAAATCCTCCTAAGGCCCACTGTACTGTTTATTTTACATCCAATCTGTTGATTAAGTCATACAGACCCATGAAGGTAAAAAAACAAAGATAAGCTTGATCCAAAACTTTTATGGCCCCCAAATTTTTTTAATGGACAACATTCATTCAACACTGTTTCCTGTAATGTGGTCCACTTGAGATTTTTATACAGCTTATTTTTTGTCTCATGTCATAAAATGATATATAAAAATAGATGAACGGCATGGATGAAACACATACACCATGGTGGGACCCACGGAGCACCGGCCACCAGCCATTGGCTGGTGGCAGGGGGAGTAGCCAATTCGTTTCGGTAAGTCCAGATCTCTTCTGATCATCAGGAACCTTCAATCACAGCGGGCCATGTGGATGTACAATCAGTGGATTGGGACCGTCCATCTTGCGGTTTTACTAAGAAAAACTACAACCATTGGTTAAACTTGACTTCGTATTGAGATCTTCTGATAAATTCTCGAACCGAGAAACCGCGTAGTGGAAAATTTTGTCACTAAACACTCCCAACTACAAAATCAGCTCCAAATTTAAGAATCAATGATGATTGTCATATCAGCTCCTGAATACAAGTTGCACCTTTATTATATCATTTTCACTTACAGTGGTGGGTCGGCATGGGAAACAATATTTCAAAGTCCCAAAATGCCAATAAGATTAGAATTTAAAAGCAAGGTTCAAAATATATATAGTTTGAGATATACTTCAAATAGGGTCTTTATTCTTGCTCCGGTGGTACTCATCTGGTCAAGGGTTCAGAGTACTCATAGGTGGTGAAATCACACTACCACGTGAGTGTGTGGGGGTGTGTGTGCATGTGTTAAAAAATTTTTTTTTTTAAATAAAATAAAATGAATGAATGATTTACTTGATGCCACTAAAAGATTTAGGGATGTCGGAAAATCCTTATTTAAAATATTTATTGACATTCCTAATATTTTCAATTAATTATTAAATGTCTAGTCGAGTTATATGAGCATGGTTAGAAACCTGAAAACTCGACTCGACTTAACATCAGATGGGTCAGGTGACTCAACGGCTCAACCTGACTACACTCAATATCTAATGACCATAAAATATAAGTATTAGCAGTGGCAATTGACATAAAAATTAGTTAGAAATAGTATAAAAATAAAGCAACAGCCAATCTAACAGTAAAGACACGAAGGCACAGGTTAAGTGCATGATATCTCTGGTAGGAATCGCTGGTTAAATTCCTGCTGTCTGGTTTGAGTTGTCTTGAGTTGACTTAGTGAGTTTTCTTGAGTCAGTGTCAAGTCACATTCACGACTGAGTTTCCTAGTGACTCAGCTCGAAATCTCACTGAGTCGAGTTGTTGAGTCAAGTCAACGAGTTTTAAAACTATGAATCCGAGGACTCAATCAAATCTTCAAATAGACCCGATACGGCTGCACTCTGAGCCAAGTTGAGTTTTCAGACTATTGAACTTTGATACATGCACACCATGACAAGAAATTCTTGAAATTTTGGAACATTATTACTAGGATTTCTTTTATTAGCCACATAATTTCAGCTTAAAACCAACAATAAAATCCTTGGTTTCCTTGTGAATTTGGTTGAAATCTCACCGAGTTGAGTTGACCCAGATGAGTTTAGATTGGAGTTAGTAAGTTTTAGAACTATATATGCATGTCAGGACTTGATCGAGTCTTCGAGTTGACCTGACTGGACACCGGACCAACTCCACTTTCCTGGTTTTTGAACTTAGACATGAGCACAATATGACAACACAAACTAGGGCTGAAAGTCAGGTGGGTTCAACCCAACCGACCCGACATTGGGTTGGGCTCGGGCAGGATGGACCGGGTTTGGTCTCGAGCTTTGGGCTATATAAACACCAACCCAATAAAGGTTGGGTCAAGCTTGGGTTGAGGTCTCGGGTTGCCCGATCCAACCCGAACCCGATCAATATGTTAGTTATAAATTGTAATTGAGTGTGGATCATCTTTGTTGAAGGGAAGGCATAAGAAATTCTAGTGCCATCTGGTCTCATTGGTCTACCCCATTTCCAATGACTCAATCTAACAATATATGCCAGATTTCTCTCTCAAATAGATTGCATACTACATAACACGGCCTTTAAAGGAGTAGTCTTATATTGTAGCCTTCTTGTTTAGAAAAGATAAAGTTCTTTACCATAGGTAACTACATATATACTTAATAAAGTCATAGATACAAAAAAATAAGAAGTGTATAATAACGAAAATATTAGCATGTATCCGCCCAACCAACCTGCCTGACCCAATCGAGCTTGCTTGGGATGAAAGTTTCAAACTCAAGGTTGGGTTGGGTTGGGTTAGGGTTGAGGTATAGGAACCTTAGGTTGAGCTAGGGTTGAGCACGAACCCGTCCCAACCCGCCCGACTTTCAGCCCTAAGACAAACTCTATATTTTAGATCATGTTTAGAAGAGTATTTCAGCCACATAATTTCAACTTGAAAGCTCCAATCGAGCCTTGGAAACCAAGGGTTATTTTAGTAATGTTTACCCTGCATTTTAATAACTAGCAACCACCTTCCAACCAACCTCATCATATCTTCTCCTCCCTACATGTATCTTGCATGTCCATGCATGTTTCAGTAGGCATGGATAACAGAAGAAGCATGCCATTTCTCTCTCCCCTCCTCTTCTTGATCCTCTCTCTCAAGGCCCATCTTTCCAATGGTTCAGATTCCATCTCCCCAACTCAACATCTTGGTTGGCCACATAACCTTACCTCCCAAGGTGGGAAATTTGAACTCGGGTTCTTCACTCCGGGCAAGTCCCAAAACTACTACATAGGCATCTGGTACAATCAAGTCTCAGAACAAACAGTTGTCTGGGTAGCCAACAGAGAAAAACCCCTCCAAAACCCTTCCAATTCAATCCTAAAAATTGCAGAAGATGGCAATCTGGTCCTCCTCAGCCCCTCAAATTTTCCAATCTGGTCCACCAATATTCTAATATCCAAGCCATTGAAATTGACTGTTGCCGTCCTCCTAGACACTGGAAATCTTGTTCTGAGAGACAGATCCAATTCCTCTTTGGTGCACTGGCAGAGCTTTGATCACCCAACTCATACATGGCTGCCTGGAGGGTGGCTTGGATTGAACAAGGCAACGGGCGAAAACCAGCGGCTTACTTCGTGGAAGAACTTGGAAGATCCAGCCCCTGGGCCGTTCTCTCTCGAGATTGACCCGGGCCAGACCACACAGTATTTTATCATGTGGAATGGGAGTGAAATTTACTGGACTAGTGGCAAATGGGATGGGGAAATTTTCGACTTAGTCCCTGAAATGCGTTTGAATTACATATACAATTTCAGCTTCATCCAAGACGAACACAGGAAGTATTTCACTTACTCGATGAAAAATTCTACGACGCTTTCGAGGTTCGTGATGGATCTTTCGGGCCAGATCAAGCAGCTTTCATGGCTGGAAGGCATCCATTCATGGAATCTATTCTGGTCGCAGCCGCGATCTCAATGCAAGGTTTATGCACTTTGTGGGGCCTTCGGGAGCTGCAACGAGAAGAGCTCGTCATCCTGTTCGTGCCTGCCTGGCTTCGAGCCTAAGTCTCCGAAGGATTGGAATTTGGAGAGTTGGTGGGGTGGGTGCATGAGGAAAACACATTTGGGGTGTGGGCGGAATGGGTCGTTTGAGGGTGAGAAAAACAGGTTTTGGGCTTTGCCCAACATGAAGCTGCAAGACCCCTTGCGATCTTTGGAAGTTGGGAGTATTAGAGAATGTGAATTGGCTTGCTTAAATGACTGTTCTTGCACTGCTTATGCTTTCGAGAGCAGGTGCTCGATATGGAGTGGAGATTTGTTAAATCTGCAGGAGCTGTCTGATGGAAATGTTGAAGGAAGGACTCTTCATCTTCGTCTTGCTGCCTCAGAACTGAAGATTTCAGCGAGTAGGAAGGGGACTATTACACTGGCTGTTGTGGCTGGAGTTGCAGGAGCTGTTTTTCTATTGGGTATCGTTCTGTTTTTTATTTGGAGGCAGTGGCGGCAACAGAATATGGTATGCTCAGAGGCAGTTCAAGGCAATTTGATTGCATTTAGCTACCGAAGTCTGCAGATCGCAACGAAGAATTTCTCAGAGAAATTAGGCGGTGGAGGTTTCGGTTCTGTTTTCAAAGGGACTCTGCCTGATCTGACGACAGTGGCAGTGAAGAAGCTTGAAGGGCTTGGGCAAGGAGAGAAACAGTTCCGGACAGAGGTGAGCACGATCGGGATTATCCAGCACAAAAATCTCATCCGCCTTCGTGGATTTTGCTCAGAGGTGGCTAAAAGGCTGCTCGTCTATGATTACATGCCAAATGGGTCCTTGGATTCTCATCTATTTGGTAAGAATTCCAACGTCCTGGATTGGCCAATGAGGTACCAGATTGCAATTGGGACAGCGAGAGGAATAGCTTATCTTCACGAGAAGTGCCGAAATTGTATCATACACTGCGACATTAAGCCAGAAAACATACTTCTGGATGCTGGGTTCTGCCCAAAGGTGGCCGATTTTGGACTGGCCAAGCACGTCGGGCGGGAATTCAGCCGGGTTTTAACAACCATGAGAGGAACTAGAGGCTATCTTGCGCCTGAATGGATTTCAGGCCTGCCGATCACGCCAAAAGCCGATGTCTACAGCTATGGCATGATGTTTTTCGAGATCATATCAGGGAGGAGGAATACTGAGGAGTCGGCAGTAGGGGGAACAGTGTTTTTCCCAATTTGGGCTGTGAAGAAAATCGAAAGTGGTGAAATCCATTGCTTGTTGGATTACAGATTGGAGGGAAATGCAAACATGGAAGAGCTCAGTCGAGCTTGCAGAGTTGCGGGATGGTGCATTCAGGATGATGAGAATGATAGGCCTTCGATGGGGCAGATTGTTCAAATCTTGGAGGGTGTTTTGGAGGTGAACATGCCACCAGTACCAAGATCACTTCAGATTCTCGCAGAAAATCAGAACATGTATATCTTCTCCAAGTCTTCGTCTTCTCAGGCACCAAGCACTGCTTCAACGAATTCGCAGTCCAAAAGCAAGTCGTCGGTAAGTTCCAAGGAGTGATTATTGTCATGCGACGTCTCAACCATCCAAACTTTTCAATTCAAATCATGGAGTAGAAATTAAGTTTGCTAAAGTAGCTCTAGTTTGTTACAGTAGGCTGCGTTTGGATGTTCAATTAACTTCAATTGCAATATTTCAGTAGAATAAAGCATAAATGACCACCCTTAGTGACAGGTTGGATCTGGATTTACCGTTTAGATTGTTTCAGGTCCAACTCGAAATCAAAGAATCGCAATGGTACTACCCCACTAAGTTACCTGTTCTGTATCAGTTCGATTATTGCGTTTCAGTTGAATTGAGGATCCAAACGCGCCTTAGGCTTCCTTGAAGTCCTATAGAAATAAGAGCTACATGAGATTTTATTGTTATAGATTACTATTGCTGGATTGAAGTTTCGAGTTATAATAGTGGGATTCTATCATTTTGATTTCTTCTTGTTTGAATTTCTTTGAACTGTAGATCCAGATGCAGATCTGGTGGGCCCACAATTGATGGCCCATGGCCCAAAATCCGGTCCGTTCAGATGATCCTGACATTTGAATTTGGGATGAGAAAAAAACAAGCGACTCGCATTTTAGGCCATGTTATTTTCCAGCAATTGGCATTGATATTTGGATCATGGCCCATATGTGGTGGTATCTTCTGGATGACTGGTTCAGATGTTGTCTTCTCCAAAATTAATGGAGGATATCAACCTGATTTATGGGACAAGGCATGTCGAGGCTGGCCCCACCTAATGATGGGCCTGGATGTGAATCCCCATGCTCAGACACACGTGCCAACTATTGCCCTTTGTTTTGATAATCTGGCTCTAAAGCGTGCCTGTCCACTGATCAAAGTGTTCTACACGTGTACATTGACTATGGAAGCATGGTCTACCTGATGAGTGGACCACCCTGGTTTTTGCACCAGGTCATCCTCGTGGTGGGGCCCACCAAAGGCGAGTGGTGAGGTGGTTTTGTGCTTATCACGGCTCTCGAAAATCTGAGCCCAGGTTGGTAGATACTGAAGTCTACAGCATAAGCCGGAGCAGGGATGCAACTTGAATTCGGGTAGACCCAGGTTCCCGAACCGATTGATCCCATCTGAGTTCGGGTTGGGTCAGGTGGTCAAGGTCAAGGTCCTTAGATTGGGTTAGGGTTGGAAAACACCAACCTGATTTGAGATGAGGTTGGTATGAGCAAATTCAGGTCTACTTAGGTCGGGTTGGGAAAAATCACATGTATTTGTGTTGAGTTGGGTCGACTTGAGGCAGAGGGCTGGGTAGATTACAGGTTGAGCCCTTTTGAGGTATGGTTGGACTCAAGTTGACTTTAACCGGACCCAACTTGCCCGAGTTGCATCCCTAAGCAGGCGTTGTGCTATGATCCCCTGGCGTGAGGGAGGTTCATCAGCTCAACCCCACTATCTCTACTCCAACACAGGAAAATCAGGGCAGTCCAGTTTGAATGTGGAAGCTAGTCATTTCTATTAACCATGCATTTCCTTTGTACTATACTTCGCACGTGTTGAGCCAACTCAGGCTCGGCAGAGAGGCTCATGTGTTGGGGGCCTTGTACAAAACCTTCGAATCTAGCCCTCCAGAACAAATCAGAATTATGAGACAATAAAAGTAATAAAATAAATCAAAGCATCAACTACACACCACACAAGAGATTTTTACGTGGAAAACCCTCAAAGAGGTAAAAACCACGGGACCTCATCCAGATCAACAATCCACTATGAAGCAGAACGTTACAACCTTCTTCACTCTCGAAGGAGTAGATAAACAATAAGAGAATAAAAAGAAAACGAAGAGATCTCACCGATCACAAGGACGTAGAAGCACTGAGACGACGACTCCCTTTCACAAGCTTCCTCTCTCTCTTTTCTCTCACTATCTCACCCTAAACCCTTTAGCAAAACCCTTACAAAGCTTTTAGGAAACCCTTCTTGTGTTTTTCTCATACACATCATATCCTAGAAAAATCGTAGAAACCTGTTTTTATAGTTTTAGGAAACTCCCTTCCGCATCCCAGTTGCTAAAGGACTCGGATCCGTAAAATCGCGAAAATCGCGAAACGAATCTGCGTAACTACGACTGGTCGTAGCTCTCCTACGACTGGTTGTAGACCTTGGAGAAAAAACATCACAAACTCGCCGGACTTTGAGTCGTGCCAGGTCTTGAACCTACGACTGGTCGAGCGCCTCCCACGACCGGTCGAAGACCACCTACGACCGATCGAGCAGCGCGGTGAATTACTCCGATTTTTCACCCATTACTTCATCTCTCCTCTGAACTGAGGAGGAAAATTCCATCAAATCTTTCTCTTTCTGACTCAGGAGGAATTCGCATTCTTCAAGCCAGTCAGGTTTCTACAAACCTCAAACTTGCCCTTGAGTAAAGCCTTAATCATCATGTTCGACCCATTATCGACCGTGTGGACTTTCTCAAGCTGTAACACCTTTTGTTCCAAAGTATCCCTGATCCAGTGATACCGAATCTCTATGTGCTTCAACTTGGAATGCTGACTTGAATTCTTGCTCAAGTGTGTAGCACTTTGACTATCACAATAGACCACATGCTGCTCCTGCTTCAGGCTAAGTTCCTGTAGGAACTTCTTCTTCCAAAACATCTCTTTACATGCTTCTATGACTGCAATGTACTCGGCCTCTGTCGTCGACAGTGCTACGACCTTCTGTAACTTGCTCTACCAAGAAACCGCTCCCCTTGCAAACGTGAACATGAACCTCGATGTAAACTTTCTAGAGTCTATGTTACCTACCATATCTGCATCTGTGTAGCCCTCTAACACAGGTTTTTCGTCACCATAGCATAGGCTCAACCTGGATGAGCCTCTTAGATACTATAGTATCTATTTCACCGCTGCCCAATGCTCTTTGCCAGGATTGACAAGAAACCGGCTGACAACACCAACCGCATATGCTATGTCCGGGCGTATACACACCATAGCATACATCAAACTTCCTACAACTGATGCGTAGGGTATCTTCTACATCTCTTCCACCTTTGCCATTATCTTGGGGTACTGCCTATTTCTCAATCTGAAGTAATTATCTAGTGGAGTACTGACCGGTTTCGTTGCATTCATATTGAACCACTCTATGATTTTCTCAATATACCGCTC
Organism: Magnolia kwangsiensis; assembly: GCA_037074715.1. Lineage (NCBI taxonomy): Eukaryota > Viridiplantae > Streptophyta > Magnoliopsida > Magnoliales > Magnoliaceae > Magnolia > Magnolia kwangsiensis. Next base: position 7,153,270 of record CM073584.1, read on the forward strand.
TCGTGACAGTCAAAGCTTCCAGCTGCTTCTGTCATAGGTTATCTCTATTCCTAAGATCTGTTTAGTCGGGCTCAAGTCTTTCATCGCAAAAGACTTGCCCAACTCCTGTTTCAGCCCGTCGATCTTCTTGATGTCTTTTCTCATTATGAACATGTCATCAACGTATAAAAGTAGAACTAAGAAATCACCATCTGAGAACTTACGCGTGAACATATAGTGGTCCGACTCCGTTCTGTCATACTCATGCTATAACATGAACGAATAGAACTTCTTGTACCATTGCCGTGGAGCTTGTTTCAACCCATACAAACTCTTTCTCAGCCTACACACCATATGTTCCCTGCCCTTGACTTCAAACCCCTCTGGTTTGTGCATGTAGATCTCTTCTTCTAGGTCACCATGGAGAAAGACAGTTTTAACGTCCAACTGCTCTATCTCCAGATCCATGCTAGCCGTCAACCCAAACAACACCCGTATGGATGCCATCTTCACCACTGGTGAGAATATCACCTCGAAGTCCATACCTTTTCTCTGACCGAACCCTTTTACTACAAGTCTGGCCTTGAACCTCGTCTATGAATTCTTCTGCTCAACCTTCTTTTTGAACACTCACTTTTTGCTCAAAGCTTTCTTGCCCTTAAGTAGCTTTACCATGTCATAGGTGTGGTTCTTATGCAAGGATTCCATCTCCTCTTGCATAGCTTTTAACCACTCGTCTTTATGCTTGTTGGCTAGGGCCTCAGAATAATCTTCTAGCTCTCCCCTATCAGTTAGCATAATGTACTCATGCGGCGAATACCTCTTGGATGACTGTATATCCCTGAATGACCTTCTCACCTATGGCTCAACAGGTGAATCAGGTGGGGGCTGCTCCCCCGGTCCATCTTTTATAGGAACTCCCTCGTCCTCTGCACCTTTCGATACACCCCCGTCATCAGGCACCATGGGAGGAATAACCGGATCCATGTCCTCTAGCTCACTTGAACTAGGCTGGTTCTTCTCTGGCTTACCAATGTCTTTTATACACTGATCTTCAAAGAAAATCACATCTCTGCTCCTGATGAGCTTCCTCTCGGTCGGATCCCACAATCTGTAACCGAACTATTCATCACCGTACCTTAAGAACACACATTGCCTGATCTTCATATCGAGCTTGGACCTCTCGTCCTTTGGTACATGAACGGATGCCCTGCGTCCAAACACCCTGAGATGACTGTACGATGGATCCTGTCCAGTTCACACCTTCTCAGGTACTTCTCCATTCAATGGAGCTGATGAAGACCTGTTTATCAGATACACCGCCTTGTACATTACTTCTCCCCAGAACATCTTGGGCAATTTCACATGGGATAACATGCATCTGATTCTCTCTACAATGGTGCGATTCATTCGCTCAACTATACCATTATGCAAGTTGTATCCCTAATGGTAAACGTTAACCGGACTTGACCTGCCCGAGTTGCATCCCTAAGCAGGCGCTGTGCTATGTTCCCCTGGCATGAGGGAGGTTCATCAGCCCAACCCCACTGTCTCCACTCCAACACAGGAAAATCAGGGCAGTCCATTCATTAGGTGGCAATGCATGTTGTTTGAATGTGGAAGCTAGTCATTTCTCTTAACCATGCATTTCCTTTGTACCGTATTTTTTACACACGCACACACCCACACACACCCACGCATTCACACTACAATATGTGCTCGAACCCATGACCTCGTGTTGAAACTCTTCTAAGTCTACCATTGAGCCATATAGTCACATTGAAAATGCATAATTACAGTAATCTACCTATTAATACTCTAATTAGAAGCATACCCTAAAAGTTTTATATTAATTTCTGTTATATACCAGGTGATTACATTAACATTTAAATGATCAAATAATCATTCTTAACAAATGCAGCATTCCATTTTTTTTTCTCCTCCTTTTTATGTTTTTATGGGTTTGGCAGGATGTGACGCCCCTACCACATCACCACATCAGGTGAGTTTTCACCCCAAATTGCATCCTAGATGATCTGAACCATTTGTGTTCATGTTGTTGACTTAAAGAACCTACAACCTTACAATCATGCCTCATTGGTCATTTGAACCTTTTACTCGTTGATCTAGATATGAGTCATCAAAGCTTTGCTTTTCGATGTTCTAAATTTGGCTTCGTACACAATCATCCCTTCAAACTTTATCTTAGTGACTGAAATCCCAAGAATCTCTGTGGGCCCAAGTAAATAACTCCCCTTATCAAACTTTAAAATCCAAGATAGCTATAGCAAGCACAGACATCGGTTGTATTCTTTGGAATGACGGTTTGTCTGCTCGACGTCACCACTAGCTCAGTGGTTTGTGGGGCCATTTTGTAGTTGTGGGACAGGCACTTGGCAGGGCATGCCTGGATGGTGTGTTTGTGTGTGGAATGCGAATTGTGTAGTGAGGCGCTCACCACCCTTTAACATAGTTAGAGTTGTACATGAGTTGAGCCGAGCCAAGTATTGCCTGGCTCGTGCTTGACTCGCACTGCCCGAGTCCCAGCTCGTACTTGGCTCGACTCGGGCTTCGAGCTCGGATGACCAGCTCATGCTCTGCTAGTCCAAGTTCGAGCCGAGTTCGAGCAGATATCGAGCCGAGTTGAGTCCGAGTTTTCGAGTTGAGTTTGAGTCTGTGCTTTGAGCCGAGTTTTGAGTTACGTGTTCGAGCTTTGAGCCAAGTTCGAGCAGGGTTTTCGAGATGAGTATCGAGTTACAAGTTCGAGCTTTAAGTCAAGTTCAAGTTATAAATTGATATTCATTTGAATTTCAATTCGATTGTCAATTGGAATTCGAAGTTGAACAAAGTAATAAAATATATAAAATGCATAATTTATAATTAAAAAACTTTCATAATTAAGGGTACAGGGCATCAATCTGTAATGGTTCTTTTACTCTTTTTTGCATCACTGGAAAAAATGTTTGAAGTTATTTAAGGGTGTGTTCTTGCACGCTACGATGCCCTTTAAATTAGTTGCTACAAAAATGTTATAGTAACCTACAAATTGGATCATTTTAAGGGATAATCAAGGTTTAGATTTACTAGAGTTTAGTGGCTAAGAATCAATTTAGGTTAGGGTATGGGTTATAGATGCCATATGGCATGAAATAGTGAATCAAATTTGAGTTTTTTCCCCTTATTTAGAACTACTCTTACAAAGGGGAAAGTCATAGAAATCATTCTCTTGAATTCTTTGTTGGGAACCCAGAAATCTGATCTATCTCTTTGTTCTCTTTTCCAACAAACACCCTAAGTTTTGGAAATCCAACACATACATTATGTGCATCCTGCTTGGATGAAGGGTTACACTAAGTTTCAACCGCATCTAAAATTTATGCTAGCCCTAAATATCTAATTCTTTTTTATTTATTTCGAATCTAAATTATGGATGATCATAAGAGTGTAAATCGAAGGTATTAGGTACTTACTGGGCGAGCTGCAGCAGGAACGACTGGCATTGTGCAGGGCAGGGACGACCGACAGGGACGACCGGTCAACATCAACACAGTGTATTTGATGGGTCCCCTTTAAATTATGAGATATCCTAAAAATCAGTCGTATATGGAACTCAAGTGGGCCATACCATCTAAAATCATGTGAAGACATGCCTAAAACATATAAAAGCCTTGGTGGGGCCCACTTGAAATTTGGATGCGTCTAAAACTTGGTTTGACCCCGCATCCAAGTAGGACACATATAATGGATGGGTTGGATTTGTGAACCACATCTCGGTGGGCCTAACAAATTATTATGAATGTTTTAATGGAGGGTAACCCCTCTCAACCTGTGTATGTGGTGTGGTCCGCACAAGTCACGGATTGACTTGATTTTTAAGCCCCGTGCCCACCATGAAATGGTGCATCTAACTAATGGGGTAGATGTTCGACACACATCATGGTGGGGCGCACACAGCTCGACTCGACCTCATGGGAAGTTCCCATGAGCTCGACCACTTAGAACCTTTCCCCCCCCCCCCCCCCCCCCTATATATATATATATATATATATATATATATATATATATATATATATATATATATATATAGTGCCATGTCAATGTCTAAGTGGCCAATGAAGAAACGGCTACACGACAAATGACAAAGGGAGAAGTAGAGAAATTCAAGTAGTGACAAACGGTTATGGCAACTATCAGGACGTGAGAAGGATCCAGATGACCTGATTAAGATATAACTAGTAGAGTAATTTAACAAGAAAAATTGTCTCATACTAATCCAATCAAACCAAACATTACCTTTCAATTATCCTTTCAATTACTGGTCAATTTACATTCCATAGTATAATCATTTACTGTTTCTGTCATGCAAACTACATTTTTTAGTGTAATCCTTTACTTTCAGCCTATTGTTTACATTCTGCAGTGTAATTCGTAGTGTTAATCAAGTACTTGGTAAATTTAGTTGTAATTTGAGTCTACGCTCGCACGTTGGATTCAGTTCTTCATTCGGAAATGTTTTTTGTAGCTGTTCTTTGCGACTGACCGTAAGAATTTCTTTTCTCATTTCACTTTATCTATACTGAAAAGTCGTTTCGTACGAAAGGCAAAGGTATAACTCATCATCAAAAGACATACCCCACCCTACGAATATTGCTTAATCCTATTTATACATTGAGCGAGTGGCTAAATAGGTAACCGATCTTATTAGATCCTAGTCATACACTACACATCTGCCTATCTTGATGCTTGGCGTCATAGTTGTTTGATTTGAATTGAATATGCAATTTCAATCTTGCCATTCCCGCACACGTATAGTCCGAAATTGAATAACTAACTGAAAAATCATCATTGAAATTGTAGGTCATATGTGGTATAATTTCATATGGGAATGCAATGATCGATTTGAATAGATTACATTACTATCAGAGTGAGTCCCACCTAGGTAATAGCCATATATAGTTTCGTGGGCATAAAGTAGTATTCTGGACGGAGTTATATTGAAAGAATCCTACAATAGGTCGACACTTTGCCACAGCCACTCCAATTATTTAAATTGGATTCGATCCCCAGCTCGATACACCCTTCTCTCACGTACGATTTTCTTATCATTGAAAATCGTACAACCGTGGGCATAGAGGAGACGGAAGACATGGCCAACAGAATGGCCGATCAAGGTACGTTATCCAGATGTTTGAATACCATAGATGGATGCTAGTATAGATCCTAGAATCTGCTGTGGGATTTATCAACTTGTGATATCAGAGCATAAGTATGCATCAATCCTTCCATTCGAACCCAATTAGATGCTGGATTTAGATGGATTTGAGACCCTTTTAAGAATGAATTTTGGGGTTTGATTTGTATTACCGTTGCATGGCCACCGGAGATTCGTTCGATAAAGAAACCCATCATTCTTTCCTATCGTGCCCAAATAATTAAGTGGTCACGGCCAGAGGGTTTTTCAGTGTCGTCGTGCAGAATCGATCGGATTTGTCTCTGACTGGCAGATCCACAGGTATAAAAATATATAAATAAATATCTAGCGCATCTGGGCAGCCATGGTTGTGAGGGGTGGAGTCGATCGCCACCGAGGTGGTTGAGCAACCATGCATACATGTATCGCCTGTCGATGCATATGACCACAGTTTTCTTCCGCGACAGTGAACCCATGGCCACCAGCAATCGGTCGTCGTCTTCTCGAGAAGAGGGTACTGCCTACCGGCAATCGAACTTACCTTGGTTTCTCCTCTTTTCTTCTTCCTCAAAAGGGCACTACTTACCGGCAACCATTAATGGCAGTTTTGTTCACTGTCAGTGAGGGCATTCGGATCTGGCAGCGGCAATGTGTAGCAGCTGTTTTGGGTCTTCGGCCTGTTGTGACTGTTGCGGGAATCAATGGAGTTTGTTGGCTAGGGTTGCGGCTGAAGATCTGTGCAGCTGCCAGGTTCGGCAAAAACGATGGTTGTTGCTCGTTGCTAGCACTGGATGAGAAAACCGGCAAGGGCAGGGACGATGATGGATCGCGGCCAGGATTTTAGGCCATGGTGGTTTTTGTGGGTTCGACCATGGTTTTGTCGAGGATGATGAGAGGCTAGGGTTTTTATTCAGGATCGGTTTCTGCTTTCTTTTGTGGCTGCTTATGCCTTAAAATATAAAAGAAGAAAGAAAAAAAAAGACGAAATAAAAAAAAGTAAAAAAGTAAAAACAAGGTTGGGCCAGGCAGGAAGTCGGGGCTATTTAAAGGGGCTGTAAAACCGAGGCTGCTTTTCAGGTTGCCCTTGGACCTGAATTGCGGCCTGTCTCTGGTTCAACCTTCAGGCCAATCATGGGCCCGGTTTTAGTAAATTTTGGGCCTGTCTTCAAGGCTGATATTAGTCATGAAGTTAGAACTGTTTTGGGCCTAGTTATGAGCCAAACTTTCGTATGTTTAGTGGGCCTATTTTACAACAGATTGTGAGCCTAATTTTGAGCCTAAATTTGGCCAGGGCTTGGGCCTATTTTGGGGTTATGAATGGGTCAGGTAATGAACGTGTTTAAGCCCATTTAACAATACCTCATGGAGGTCTAGTTGTATGTGTTGCGAGATGTCTTAAATCTGAGTCATTTCACAACTAGGATGCGAAAGGGTCCTTTCGCAATTGGGATGCGAAAGGGTCCTTTCGCAACTGGGATGCGAAAGGGAAGTTGCCTAAATTATAAATAGGTGTTCCTAGGGCTTTTATAGGTATGACAAAAGCTTTCTAAAGGGGTTCTAGGGTTTCTAAAGGGTGTAGCAAGGGTGAGATTCGAGGTTGTTCGAATCGAGTAAGTCCTCTTTCTTTGTAATTGATGCTTTCATAGTGGAGATCTGTCGCTTTGTGCCGTGGTTTTTTTCCGAAAGGATTTTTCACGTTAAATCTGTGTTCTCTTGTGTGCTTGGTGTCATTGGATTGCTATCCTAGATCTAGATCTGTGTGATTCCACAGGCCAAAATCCCCAACAAGTGGTATCAGAGTTAAAGTTGGGGCACAGATCTGAATCTGAGAGATTAGTAATAATGGCGAGTGCCAGGTATGAGTTTGAAAAATACTCAGGAAAAAATAATTTTGAGTTATGGAAGGTTAAGATGATTAGCCTGTTAACCAAGCAAGGCGAGGATGGTGCTCTTGAGGAGCGGAAGTTTACTATGAATGATGCTGATTGGAATACTCTTGATAAGAAGGCTTTATCATCGATCTGTTTATGTCTCACGGATGAGGTTCTTTACAATGTCATGAGGGAGAAAACTGCGGCTGGTCTGTGGACGAAGTTAGAGGATGTGTATGCGAAGAAATCCTCAGAAAATCGCCTACACTTGAAGCGACAGTGGTATAACTTCAAGATAGCAGATGGTGGAGATCTGGAGGCTCACATCAACAACTTTAATAAATTGGTTTGCAAATTACTTGATATGGAGGAAGTGATGAAAGATGAAGAACAAGCATGTATGTTGTTGAATTCTCTCCCGGCGTCCTATGAGGCATTCAAGGACACTATGTGCAGCATGAATAAAACCCTAAGTGTCGATACTGTTATCTCAGCCCTTCAAGGGAAGGCTATGAGACAACTGAATAATGACATGGGGACGTCTTCTGATGCACTGTTTACAGTGGATAGAAATTCTGGATAAGGTACAAGTTTTTCTAATTCTAGATCCAAATCCAGGGGCAAGGGCAAAGGAAAAGTAAAGTACTGGAATTGTGGGAAAGAAGGACATGTGAAGAGGGATTGTGAAAATCCTAAATCGAAAAGGGAAGATTCTAAGGCTTCATACAGGGAGGCCAATGTTGCCACATCAGATGGATCGAGTGGATGTGATGGTGATGTTTTATCTGTGTTTTCACTCAGACGGTCATACGATGATCGTAAGGATGGGTGGATGCTAGACACAGGGGCATCTTTTCACATAACTCCTCATCGAAGTTGGTTCACCAGCTACAGAGAGTGCGATGGTGGACAGGTATTTATAGGCAATGATATTGCCTGTAATGTTGTGGCTATTGGTTCTGTGCGCATCATGATGTTTGATGGGGTGGAGCGTACCTTGACAGATGTGAGGCATGTTTCTGATTTGAAGCAGAATCTGATTTCTCTTGGTGTGCTTGAGGTAAAAGGATACAAGTACACAGGTATTGATGGTGCTCTTAAAGTATCCAAGGAGACATGGGTAATCATGAAAGTGCAATGACTCGATAACTTGTACAAGTTGATCGGGAGCACTTCAAAAGGTGGAGCTATGGTGGATGTAGCGGATTCCACCTCTGCACATGTGTGGCATGTTGGACATGGCCACATGAGCGGGCAGGGTAGGAAGGCTGAGATGCGTGGACAAGGATACAGAGCAGGTGGAGCAGCCACTTGTGAGAAGAAACACATAGCATGATCGCGGGATATTAGCGAGGTACATGGACGACTCTAATATCGCAGGAGTATTCATCTTCTATTCAGATGGCTCTAGGTGAGCCTGGTGCTGAGAAGTGAAAGGTGACTATGGGCGATGTGATGGACTCGTTGTACCAGACCGACATATGGGAGCGGGTAGAGCTTCCAGTGGGCCAGAAAGTGGTTGGATGTAGGTGGATCTTCAGGAGGATACAACATAGATACAGGGCAAGGTTGGTACGAAGGGTTATGCTCAGAGAGAAGGGATCGGCTTCTTAGAGATATTCGCATCAATGGTATATCAGGTATCTATTAGATCCTTGATTAGCGCTGATTGGCCAATGTGATCTTGAGCTATGATGAGATGAAGAAATAAGAGAAGAGGTTACGTAGCTACACGGTTGAAGATTGAAGACATGGTGGAGATTGTTACGAGATGTCTTAAATCTGAGTCCTTTCGCAACTGGGATGCGAAAGGGTCCTTTCGTAATTGGGATGCAAAAGGGTCTTTTCGCATCCTTTCGCAACTGGGATGCGAAAGGAAAGTTGCCTAAACTATAAATAGGTGTTCCTAAGGCTTTTCTAGGTATGACAAAAGCTTTCTAAAGGGGTTTTAGGGTTTTTAAAGGGTGTAGCAAGGGTGAGATTCGAGGTTGTTCGAATCGGGTAAGTCCTCTTTCTTTGTAATTGATGCTTTCATAGTGGAGATCTGTCGCTTTGTGCCGTGATTTTTTTTCGAAAGGGTTTTCCACGTTAAATCTGTGTTTTCTTTTGTGCTTGGTGTCATTGGATTGCTATCCTAGACCTAGATCTGTATGATTTCGCAGGCCAAAATCCCCAACAGTATGCCTAACTAAGCCTGATTTTAGGCACCTAAATGTTGTAGGGCAGCCACTTGCTCGTGCTCGGGTAAGATAAAATGAAAGAATAAGAGGGAAAGTAGGGGGTCGGGTCGGGTGGGGGTAGATTTAGAGTTTTTACTACACACACACACACACACACACACACACACACACACACACACACATATATATATATATATATATATATATATATATATATATATATATATATAATTTGAGCGAGTCAATATCGAATTGGGTTTGAACTTTATTTCGAGTCTAGTTGATTCAAGCTTGACCAACCTCGAGCTCGACTCAATTTTTTTTGAGCTACAGGTTTAAGCGCTCGGCTTGGCCCAAACCAATTTGTGAGTCGAGTTGGATCGAGCTCAACCGAGTCAATTCGAGGGAGTTTCTCAAGCTAGCTCTATCACAAAATCCACAATTTATAGATCTTTATGCAGCGGTGCATTCGGGGTCAACCAACTAATAAAACGGGTTGTGGATATTCATTTTGAGAGAAAATCTCGTTTTGACGGTTAAAATTGAGATTTTAGATAAAAAAAAAATACTATTTTTTTTAAAAATAATTACTATTTTCATCGTAATTTGGAGTTTAAGGATTTTTGTCTATTTAGAAGTTTCTTATAAAAATGTGAGGAATGTTCCAATAAGATCTTATTGACATTTTTATTTTTTTGCAAAATTAGTCTTTTAGGGAGATTTCGCTATTTGCAATATTTTTTAATTGAATCAGGGTTTAGGTCATCTATATAAGAGATGTAATTGAAAAAAATTAGAATTATTATTTAATAATATATTCAAGTTTTTTTTTTTTTTTTTCTTATTTCTTGTAGACTCAGGAATTTACCTTATAAATTTAAGATCTTGACTACACGAAGAAGACCATCATCTTCTTCTACCTGATCTCACGCTCTTCCTTGTGTTAAAGACCAACCATTGAGTTGCCAATAGCTGCACAGGACAGGCACCAACATACGGGCCACACGGCAGAAATACTACTGGGACAGCATTGCATGGAGAGAAAAGGATGGGTTTCATGTGTAAAGATCCCAGGCAGCAGAGTGTTTTTTGGCGCATCCCTTGCAATGCCAGGATCAAGACAAAACATGGCCCTCCTTTAGCATTCTCCAATTGGGATGCTTTCTAAGAGATTCGATTTTTTATTATTATTACTATTATTAAATATGCGTTGATTCGTTTCTTCCAAAGAATTCAAAATAATAGCAGAAAAGCAAAGTTTACCCATTATCATGCTGACAGCGTCATTTGACGTGGTTATTTCCAGCATTATTAATAAAGATAGGCATAATCTTCCTAACGGGCCAGCCAGAAGGAATTTTAAAAGTCTAGTGGGTTATGTGCGGATGGGCCTCACCCAAGATGGTGCGGCCCTTTCTGCAGGGCCCACCTTGATGTATGTATTCTATATCCACTTCATCCATTATTTTTTCAAATTATTTTATGTGATGAGCCCAAAAATGAAAAAGATTCAATTCTTGGATAGACCAAATTGTAGGAAACAGTGGCATGACTGCCTATTAAAAACTTGTTGCAGGCCACAAAAGTTCTGGATCAAGCTGATGTTTATTTATTTTACCCTAATCAGGTTTATATGATCTTATCAACAGGTTGAATGACAAATAAACATTAGGGAAACATTGTGGTGGGTCTTAAGAAGCTTTTAATGGTGGGTCATTTAATCACCACTGTTTCTGATACCAAGTTCCAGTAGAGATTTGGATCTACTTCATTTTTGTGATCATGCCCTAACAAAATGGATGGACATCATGGATAAAGCATACGCACATCAAGTTATATAGGAAACACGGTAAGGGCAGCATTGCCATGGGTTAGGCGGAGGCGCACCTAATCAGCTCCCCTGAAATGATATGCACCTAGTCTGCTTTGACATTTGAGAAATCACCATCAAATAATACAGTCTAGCCGCGTTTTCAGACATCCCGGCGTTTTCCTTAAAATAAAACGTTAGTTTGTGCAGCCGTTAGTCTTCTTACTATTACAGCTGGTACCCATGGTTAAATAATTTAAACCAATGGTTTTTATGTATAACGAAATCGGATTGCGTACTGAGTTACTCAGTACCATAAACTCAGTTGGCCCCACTGTGAATGTATGTAGTTTATCCACACCGTCCATCCATTTTTACTGCTAATTTTAGGGTTTGATCCCAAAATTGAAGTAAATCCAAAGCTCAAGTGGACCATTACACAGGAAACAGTCTGGAAATATGATTTCCACCGTTGAAACCTTCCTAGGGTCCAAAGTAATTTTTATTTGTCATCAACCTGTTCATGAGATCACAAAGACATGGATGAAAAGAAACCACAAACATCAGCTTGATCCAAAACTTCTTTGACCTCCAAAAAATTTTCAATGGTAGAGGTTCAATCAAACTGTTCCATGTGGTGTGGTCCACTTAAGATTTTAATTTGCTTCATTTTTGCGATCAATCCTAAAATTATCTGTTAACATGGAATAACGGAGTGGATAAAATAAATAAATAACAGTGGACCCATACAGTTTACCTAGTACACTAAGGGCTTATTTGGCCGGACCATCCCACGGTATTGGGAGGAATGGGATCGCGATATTCTAGGATATACATGACGAGCCAAACAGACCCAGTGAACTTGTCCCGGGATATAAGCAATCCCATGGATCTTAAAACAATCCACTGACATCATCATCATTACCTTAAAATTGATCCCATCCCTTAGTTGGACGGATTGGAAGGTAAAATCCCGAGATATGCCGGGCGTGCCAAACAGACCCAGTGATCTTGTCCCGGGATATAGCAATCCCATGGATCTTAAACCAATCCACTGACACAACCATCATTACCTTAAAAGCCATTCCATCCCTCCTTTTTTATTTTTGTTTTTTCAAAAAGGATTTCTATATCATAGAAGATGCACAACTGCTGTACATTCGGGCTCGACAGACAAAAACTGGCCAGAGCCTATCGTAGCTAGAATGAAATGCCAAAAACGAAAGGCTGAAGCCAAAGGAAAAGGCGGGGCGTCATCTCCTAAGGGCGCCCAGGCCCATGCGGTCAAGAAAAATTGACCCCATCACTTCTCTAGGGAGGTCGTTAACGGAAATGAAAAGGATTGAGGATTGTAGGCCGCTACCCATCCTGGCCAGCCCGTCAGCCGGGCCGTTACCTTCCCTGAAAATGTGCTGGAACCTGACTTCGCCAATATCCTGCAGGCCCTTGATCCGATGTAACTAGTACTTCCATTTCCAGCTGGGGCGGAAGGCATGGGTAAGGAAGGAGATCACCAGCAAAGAATCTGATTCAACGATGACCCTGGAGAAACTCTTGCACAGACAGAGGAGGAGGCCATCATGAATGGCTCTGATCTCAGCCCGAGTGTTGGAAGCTGTCCCATACCCCTGAGTGGAAAGCAAACAGAAAATTGTCATGTTCATCTCTACAGATGCCACCCCCACCCGCCAAGCCTGGATTTCCCCTTGCAGAACCATCCCTCCTAATCCCATGGGAATCGCCAGGCCAAACAGGCCCTAAGGGTACTGAGTTAGTATGCAATCGGCTCCCATGTATAACCATGTCGAAGGAATATTTCTAGCACTTGGATGCATTTTCAATGAATATTGACAGTAGAATGGTTAAGATTTTTTTATTGAGAAACTCAATCCAATGTTATTATCAAGCTACCAGTGGCCTAGATTAATTAATCACTGGTCTCCATAGTCAGAACTGAAAATATCTTAAGAGTTATCTAACATGAATGTAGATGGTTGCTATATTTCTCTTCTAAACCGTGATTTGAAAATTATAATATGCAATCATAACCGTTGATATGTTAGGCCACCGTATGGGAAGACCATGGCCATTAAAATCGCAGCATCTTATTTTATTTAGCTTTTTCTTTTTCTTTTTTTTTTCTAACAGCTAATGCAATGGATAAGACATTCCAATAGCTGTAATTTTTTAGCCGCCTCATCTATGTGGTCCCCCTAATCAACCATTTCGATTGTCCAAAAGTGTACCACGTGTCCTATGAGATGTACCACCGACTAGCATGCCTTGATCATCTCGTGATTCCAATAGCTGTATTGATTGTTTCAACTTCCCCACGAAGGTTGGACATTAGAAAAACCTTTTATTATTATTTTTTTATTTTTATTTTTTAATATTCATTCACAGGTTAACAAATTTTGCATTAGGTGATACCCATGGTGGGGTCAACCTATTAGGAGGATTGGATTTTATAAGCACTAAATAGGTTGGAAATAATCCACTCCATGCATTGTAAATGTGGCCCAACTAGTTGGACTTGAGACCATCTCTATTTTAAATTAATTACTTAATATCCAGTTGAGTTATCTAATCATGGTTTGAGAACCTGAAAACTCTCGTGGATTGATGTTCATTTGGTCAGGTGACTCGAAGATTCAACTTAAACTCATTAGAATGAATGGGTTTATCATCTCTGGTAAATCTTAATCTAAAGAATGAATGAATGTATCATGTCTAGTAAATCTTAGTATACTATTTCTCCATCTTTTCCTAACTATAATAAATAAAGAATGGAGATGAACTCTTTTTAGTTTTTTCTGTTCTACCAAAAACACAACCTTACCCATTCTAGTCAGTCTTCACCTTACTCCATTCCCTCGTTTGGTTTGAGTTTTTTTGAGTCGACTAGATGAGTCTTCACAAGTCAAGACCAAGTCACATCCATGACTGAGTTATTTTCCTTGTGACTAGGCTTGAAATCTAACCTAGGTTAGTTTATGGAGATGAGTTTGGATTCATGTCAGCATGCATTAAACCATGCATGCAAGGACTCCTTCAAACCATTGAGTACACTCAGCATGACTGGACAGCCAGCCAAGTTGATTTTATTTTTAAACTTTGATAAATGCACCACACAACAAGACATTCTTGATATTTTGGAAAATGATTAGAAGGATTTTAAAACCATCAATCAACCTTGGTTTCCCAGTGACTCAACTGGAAACCTCATGATTAAAGTCAGAGAATTTTAGAACCAGGAATGTAGGACAAGATCGAGTCTTCAAGTCGACTCGACATGACCGAAGCTGAGCTGAGTCTGGTTTCCTGGTTTTTGAACTTTGATAGGGGCAATACAGGGCAAAGGCAAACCCGACAATTTGGACCATGTTTAGAAGGATATTTCAACCACATAATTTCAACTAGAAGCATTATAATATCAACCCCTGGTAACCAAGGGGTATTTTAGTAATTTAAACTTTCAATTGTAAGAGCAGGCACCCTCCTTCCTACCAACTTCATCATTTCTCCTCCCTACATAGATCTTGCATGTCCATGCATGTTTCAGTAGGAATGGATATCAGAAGAAGCATGCCATCTCTCTCTCTCTCCTCCTATTCTTCATACTTACCCTCAAGGCCCACCAATCCAATGGTTTAGACTCCATTACCCCAAGTCAACCTCTTAGTTGGCCCCACAACCTAACCTCCCAAGTTGGGACGTTTGAACTTGGTTTCTTCACACCAGGCGAGTCCGAAAACTACTACATAGGCACCTGGTTTAAACAAAATCCTCAGAGCAAACAGTTGTCTCGGTAGCCAACAGAGAAAAACCCCTCTCAAACACAACAAATTCAATACTAAAAATCGACGAAGATGGCAACCTAGTCCTCCTCAGCCCCTCAAATTTTCCAATCTGGTCCACCAATCTAACATCCAAGCCACTGAATTCAACGATTGTGGTCCTCCTAGACACTGGAAATCTCGTTCTGAGAGACAGGTCCAATTCGTCCGTCATACACTGGCAGAGTTTTGATCACATAGCTGATACATGGCTCCCTGGAAGGTGGATTGGACTCAACAAAGCAACAGGCGAAAGCCAACAGCTTACTTCATGGAAGAACTCAGATGATCCAGCCCCAGGGCTATTCTCTCTCGAGGTCGATCCTGGCCAGAGCACACAGTGTTTTATTGTGTGGAATGGGACTGAAAATTACTGGACTAGTGGGAAGTGGGATGGGGAATTATTCGTTCCCATCCCAGAAATGCGGTTGAATTCTGATTCTAAGTTCAGCTTCATGGAAGATGAACGAAGGAAGTATGCCACATAATGAAAAATGCTCTGTCCATTCCAAGATTCGTGATGGATCCTTCAGGCCAGATCAAGTATATGGCTGGTTGACTTACATAAATGGAGTCTGTTCTGGTCATGGCCGATATCTCAATGTCAGGTATATGCTCGCTGTGGGCCCTATGGAATATGCAATGAGAAGAGCTCATCATTCTGTACCTGCTTGCCTGGTTTTGAGCCTAAGTCTCCAATGGATTGGAATTTGGGGAGTTGGTTCGGCGGGTGCATGAGGAAAATCCATTTGGGTTATCAGAAGAACGGGTCCCTCAATGGTGAGGAAAACAGATTTATGGCTTCTCCTAACATGAAGATTCCAGCAGGCCCACGATCTTTGGCAGTTGAAAGCACAGGAGAATGCAAATTGGCTTGCTTAAATGACTGTTCATGCACTGCTTATGTTTTCAAGGTTAGGTGTTCAATATGGAACGGTGATCTGTTGAATATCGAACAGCTTTCTGATGGAAATATTGAAGGCAGGACTCTTAATCTCCGTCTTGCTGCATCTGAACTACAGGTTTTGGACAGTAAGAAGGGGACTGTTACATATGTTCTTGTAGGCGTGGTTGTAGGGGCTGTTTTTCTATTGATTATTGTTCTGTTTTTTATTTGGTGGCACCGTAAGCGACAGAATATGGTATATTTGGAGGCAGTTCATGGCTCTTTGAATGTGTTTAGCTACAGAAGTTTGCAGATCGTAACGAAGAATTTCTCAGAGAAATTAGGCGGTGGAAGTTTTGGTTCTGTTTTCAAAGGGACTCTGCCTGATCTAACAACGGTGGCAGTAAAGAAGCTTGAAGGGCTTCAGCAAGGAGAGAAGCAGTTCCGGATGGAGGTGAGTATGATAGGGATGATCCAGCATGTTAATCTCATCTGCCTTCGCGGGTTTTGCTAGGAAGTCGTGAAAAGGCTGCTCGTCTATGATTACATGACAAATGGGTCTTTAGATTCTCATCTGTTTGGTAAGAATTCCGATGTCCTAGATTGGCCAACAAGGTACCAGATCGTTATTGGGACGGCAAGAGGAATAGATTATCTTCATGAGAAATGCCGAGACTGTATCGTACATTGTGACATTAAGCCAGAAAACATACTTCTGGATGCCAGGTTCTGCCCCAAGGTGGCGGATTTTGGCCTGGCGAAGTTCTTCACGCGGGAATTCAGCCGTGTTTTAACAACCACGAGAGGAACAATAGGCTATCTCGCGCCTGAATGGATTTCAGGACTGGCGATCACACCAAAATCTGATGTCTACAGCTATGGGATGATGGTTTTTGAGATCATATCGGGGAGGAGGAATACCGAGCAATCGGCAGATGAGAAAACAATGTTTTTCTCGACTTGGGCTGTCAGGAAATTGGTGGAGGGCGAAATCCAGGGCTTGTTGGATCACAGATTGGAGGGAAACGCGAACATGGAAGAGCTTGGTCGAGCTTGCAGAGTTGCGGGCTGGTGCATTCAACTCAATTAGAATGATAGGCCATCCATGGGGCAGATTGTTCAAATCTTGGAGGGTGTTTTGGAGACGAACATGCCGCCAGTACCAAAATGGCTTCAGATTCTTGACGAAGATCAGAACAAGATTTTCTCCTCCGAGTCCTCGACATCGGCTTCTTGAAGCTCTCAGGTGCTGAGCAATGTTTCAACGAATTTGTGGTCCAAAAGCACCTCGTCAGAAAGTTACAAGGACTGATGATCATCATGGAGACATCTCAACTGTCCAAACATATTCCTATTCAAATCATGGTGGTGTAGAAATTACAGCTTGTTATAGTAGCTCTGGCTTGTTTAGTTTCTCTCTCTGTATAGGCCACGTTAGGATATTCAATTGGATTTAATCATGATAGTCCGTAGAATGGAAACAACAGCCCTTAATGACAGGTTGGCTCCCAAATTTCTATTTAGATTATTTCAGGTCCAACAAACAGTGGAATTGTAATGGTTGCACCTCCACTAAGTTACTTGTTCTGTATCCTTCTGATTATCGCGTTTCAGTTCGATTGAGGATCCAAACGCACCACAGGTTTCTTTGAAATCCTAGAGGAATGACAACCACATGAGATTGTCGTGTTTTAGATTACTATTGCTGGATCGAAGCTGAGTTAAACTAGTGGGGTTCTATCATTTTGATCTCTTCTTGTTTGAATTTCTTTGAATTGAATATCCAGACTGCATATCTGATGGGCCCAGAATAAATGGTCTGTGGCCCAATATGAGGTCCGTTTGCATTTGGGATGATTAAAAAAAAAAAAAAAAAAAAAAACAAGCCACTTGCATTTTCAGTCATGTTATGATGTAGCGGTTCAGATTGTACGATTGGCTTGATATTTGGATCATGGCCTACGTACGTGGTGGGCTCCGCTGGATGACTGGTTTGGATGTCGTCTTCTCCAAAAGTAATGGCAGATGCTGGCCTGGCTAACTGCTTATGGATGCGGCAGACTCAAATTTAAAAGATAATTGGGAATCATCCCCCTCACATCTGGCACTGATGTACAGATATCCGGACCATGCAAATCGTGGGTCCCATTTTGGATGGATGGCATATGTGAAATCCCATAGGCCAAGCTATCCTAACCATCCTACTAATGGCTGTCAAATGTATGGTGAAGAGTAAAATAGTGAGTAGTTGAAAGGTATTCGACCTGATTTACCGGACATGACATGTTCCAAGCTGGCCCAGCTAATGGTGGCCCCGATGTGAATACTCACGCTCGGACAAGACACCTACCAACTGTTACCTATGTGTGACATCTAAGCTTTTGGTGTTGGGACTCGCGGAAACACACAGGTAGTAATCTAATAAGATAATCACAATTGGACAGACAAATTCAATGAGAAAATAACCTGAATTTATGAAAAAATTTCTTTCAAAAAAAAACCACTACACCAAAATGCCAATTTGCGACGGACTTCGTCCGTTGCAAAATGCTCTTGGTTTACCAATGGATTTAATCTGTCACTAATTGAAAAGGTCCGTCACTAAGCTCTTCTATCTAGATTATCCAGTCCAAATGTCGTGGAATTTAGCCGACCAAAATCCGTCGCTAAAATCGGATTTATGACATCGACGGATTTTTGTCCATCGTAACTAGGTGACAGACGAAATCCGTCGCAAATTTTGATTTGTCATCCGTTGTAAAAGGACTTTCGCGACATTATTTTTTTTATTTTTTTCATTTTTTAAGAATGTGGTGGAAATTTAAGTTTTTTTTTGTAGTCTAATAAAAATTTTTTAATAGAATTTCAGTGGTTTAATTGTATATATTTGTATCTAAGATTATTTTTTAACAATTGATTGAATGCAAAAAGAAAATTCATTTTGTTTTATATCAAATAGTGGAATTTTTATTTTTATTTTTTAATTTAAAACTAATATTTAAATAATTTGTAATATTACATGAAAAAGAATATTGAGAAGTTTAAAAAATTTAACAATGTTTGAGAAAAAAAAAATAGATTTTGAAAAAATAAAAATCGTGATTTAATGAAAATCTATTTTGTGGGAACAAAAAAGAATATTTAATAAAGTTGATAAATTTGAAAAAAAAAAAAAAGCATTTGATTTTGAGAAAAAATATTATCCTAAAAAAGAAAATTAAAAATATTTTTAAAAATGTGAAAATTTTCGCAATGTTGAAAAATGAAAATATTTTAGAAAAGAAAATGAGAGTTTGAAATTTGAAAAAAAAAAAAGAAAAACTGTGAAATGCAATAAAAATTGACAAGTTCAAATAAAAAGCTTTGAAAAAAAATGGAGAAGTGAAAAAGAATTGAAATTTTTTTAAAATAAAATGATATTAAAAAATTGATACTTTATCAAAAAACAAAGATTTTGAAACGAAAAATAATTAAGTTGATAAATTTTGTGATTTTGAAAAATAATTGAAAATGTTCAAAATTCAAAATTAAAAGAAAAAGTTATTTATAAAAACACTAAGATTTTGAAAAAATGTATAATTTTTTTTAAAAAAATTGAAAATTTCAAAACAACATGATGCTTTTGAAGTAAAAAAAAAAATCAGCATTTTGGAATTTTTGGGAAAAAAAATAAAAATTGTGAAAATTTAAGATATTTTGAAAATAAAATTTTTTCTTTATTTTTGAAATTTTTTTTTCTTTTAACTATCAATTGGATGGTTAGGATTGGTTGATTAGTGTGATTTTCAAGATATCCATCCACAATGTGGCCCACACTTTGGATGGTCTAAAATGGCATACACTAGTGGCCCAAATGATGAGGACAAGTTACCTCCGTTTCACATGTTGAACTTTGATAGGACTCAGCACTTCAATGATAGATAGTTCATAACAATTTTTAAAATGGTAGTGACTCTTCCATCATACACATGGCATGCTTGTAGGACAATCAAGACTGCCCAAATAGCTGGATCGGTTGATGATTATGAGTTTTGATGTCCCATCAATAACTTGCGCCAAAATTTTGATGGTCTGGATGGCTGTACATGAGTGCCACATGTGTGTGGATGACTCACCACCATGTCCGAAATGGTGGTGAACTATCATAGGGGTGTAGCCTGAGTCAAGTTGCCTACTTGCATAATGGAAGAGAAAAGGTTGATAATCTACATAATGCAAGCACTTAGAGAATGTGAAGGTGGCCTAAAATCAACTTAAACAAAACCTTCCAACTTATGGGTCCCGGTTAGCGTAGTCAGCTGATTGGTGGACATTTGGAGGTTGAAGTGAAAAAGTGCCAATGGTTTTAATTCAGCAAGAAAGTGTCAATGAATCAGAGGTTAGAATGTTTCATCTAGTCTTCTTTTGGGATGGTGGCCTATCTACAGTGGTTTGTGCCATTTGAGTTGGTTTATGCCACTCTTACAATTTTTAGTTCCTCCATGTCAACCATTCCAGAATATTAAATTAACTTCTACTCTAAAACTTTATTTTTGAGAGGGTTAAAAAATGACTACTCTGCCCAACTCGATGCAACTGAGATCTAAGTTGGAAACTGAGTTTATATAAACTGTGTTTAGAAAATAGTGTCATCCAAACCCACCCAACAGAGTCTTTTTCATGAAAATGGCGTTGAATGCAATTCAACACTGTTTTAGGTGCCATCTGAACATGGCCTAAGGCTTTTGGTTTTAAAGCTAATCTAATTGAGTATAATTTACTTACAAAATTAATGAAAGGAGAAGCATTACTTGGGCTACTCATCAAACATCTTTCCTTCTTGTACCTGATGCACTTGCCTCAAATAGTCTCCCCTATTGTTGTTATTGCTCAGGGCATCAGCGGACATGCATGAGTTTGGCTCTCTAAAATATGATGGGTGCTTTAAAGCTTTACATAGTACAATTCTAATAATCTAACAATGATTATGATGTCACCTTTAGCAAAGAAGATCCTTGGCGCCTGTCAATTTTTTTTTCCCCCTTGTTTCAATCTCTAGCATTTTTTAAACTGTTATTATCTTTATTTTCATGGCAGGTGATAGAAGCACAAGTGGACATGCCCATTGTTGGAGCTATTTCTTTATATGTATCTCTCCTTACATTTACCTTCCGCGTGCACTCCGATCGGCTTGATTATGTGGATCAAGTTCTGGTACAGTTTATTGCAAGGTTGATTTATATTGTGTTGTGTTGCCAGGCTGTACTATGGGTGCTTGCTATGTGGAAAGAAGAGTCTAGCATAACTTGATACACATGGGATATTTCTATATGATATATATACATGTGCAAGTGTACGTGTGTGTGTCTAGGTTCCAGAGACTCTTAAAGTTTTTCTTTTATTTATTTTTCCTGGCCACATGTAGACAAAGCTTATCTACATTCATGGTTTCAACCAAAATCTCCCAAAAAATCATTACCATCTGAAAAGATAAAGGTTCCTCATCAATAATGTAAAGCCATGAGCATATTACAAGACCATGGAAGAAAATACCAATGTGGGGGCACTAAAAAGTTTTATGCCCATGCCATCTTGTGATTGCATAGTCCAGGCCGCATGTACATCTGATGAACTAACCACATAATTTAGTTTTTTGCAATATGTTGTTTGGATAACTATTTCATCTGTTAGCCCATATCAAGTTTAACACCTTAGATAACACCCCTTTCCTTGGTTATTTGTCTGTAGGGAGCATGTGTTCGGAAACTTTCAGGCAAAGCAAAGCTTGAAGATAGCAAAGCAACAAAACAAATTGTTGCACTTTTGAGTGCTCCCTTGGAGAAATATAATGATTTTGTGACTGCACTGAAACTTTCTAACTATCCACGTGTCATGGATCACCTTGATAACGGAACAAATAAAGTCATGATAGTAGTAATCATTCAAAGCATCATGAAAAACACCACTTGTATATCAACTGCTGATAAGGTATGCTTTTGTCTGTTGTTTCTACTGCCCCTACAAACTGTTCCTGGTCAAACATGGTGCAATCATTGTTGTTTTAGGTTGAGGCACTATTTGAACTAATAAAGGGACTTATAAAGGACATGGACGGGACACCTGCTGATGAGGTACAATTATGAAATGTTAGTGTATTTTTTTGTTGTTGTTTAATATATATATATATATATATATATATATATATATATATATATATGTATATATTTTATTTTTTTTTCTGGTAATGCTTGGCATACTTTTCCTTTTGTTGTGCCTTATCATTGCATCTTTTGTTACTCACATAATAATATGTTGGAATATGTTTGTTGTCCATTTCTCATCTTCCACTAGCTTGATGAGGAGGATTTCAAGGAGGAGCAAAATTCTGTTGCTCGTCTGATTCATATGTTGTTAAATGAAGACCTTGAAGAGATGAAGGTAACTAATGCTTTGAAGTTTTCTCTCTTTTCTTTTCCATTTTTCTTTTGTTTTTTTTTTCTTTTTTCTTTTTTTTTTTATTGTTTCAGCTTGCGTGCGTTGTCATGTATTTTCGTATGGCTTTTGACATTTATACTTACAGAATGTTCGAATGCGCTCTCTCTGATTTGGCGTATTTTAATGGAAGAGTTGATTTGTGGCTCATGTGAAAGTGCTATAGATTTTCTCCACACTAGTTTGGTGTACTTTTGCTTCTTTTTTTTTTTTTTTGTGAACTTCTTTTCGTCTAATTTTTCATCATAATTTTATTGTGTATGGATATTTCAGATTATTTGTACTATGAGGAGGCATATTCTTCAAGGAGGCCCAACATGTCTTCCTTTCACTGTTCCTCCCCTAATATTTTCAGCTCTTAAGGTTTGTATTGTCCCTTTTCAGTTTATAAGGTGAAATTACATGCATTTTATTGATGACAACAGCTTTGAAGGTGGATAAATTTATGCAAAAAATTGTGCGAAAATGCAATTTATCATCACATCATCATCATCATCTAAGCCTTATCCCAACAACTATCAATACATTTATCAATTTCTTTATTCCATGGTTAAGCATCAACTATTAGATTTGATTTCCAAAATTTTAGTATAAGATTCTAAATGGAGCAAAGTGGAAAGGGAAAGCTGGCCCCCTTCTCATGCACAAGAGGATTTCCAAGTTCAAAAGAAACAGGTTGTCATGTGCAAGAGTAAGTTTTAATAAGAAGCAGATCCCCTTCTTGTTATAGTGAACTTGGAAATACTCACGCACCAACTTGTAGTGAACACCAAACATCTTTGTTGTCCTCTCAAATGGATATTGTAGGATTCAATTAACATTTCATAGTTATAGTGAGACTTAAGGACTTTGTCACGAGTCTCTCCCCATATTCTCTTCTAGCCCATTCTGTGATCAGTGGTCTATTGCATGAAGTAAAGATAAACTGTTTATAAATTCCCACGGTGCAGTGTAGTGCTTGACCATGTTGGCTTGTGATTCATGTTGGAAATCATGTACGGGGAATATGGGTCAATACTGGGTTGGACTTTGTTGGCATGTGATTGGTATCCTGTGCAATCACTGGTTCCAAGAGCCTGGGTAAAAGGGGAAGGTTGACATCTAGTGGGCATTTGATTGTATAGCTTTTTGCCACCTTTTAAAAGTCATGGTCCCAAACAGTCAACATGCATGTGGGACCAGCTTGATGAGCATACCAGCCTGAATTATGGGCCAGGGCATCTATACATATAGGGTTCATCCAATGCATAGATTGTGTTGATTTTTGCACAAGGTGCTCCTCATGGTAGGCCCACCTTTTAGACAAGTTGGATGTTGCATGCACGACGGGTTAGAAGTTGTCCACTGGCTGGACAATAACCTACGGTCCAACTTAGCTGAACTTGATGCATTATCCCTGCTCATAAAAGAGATCAGATTGTTGGGAAATAGGAATTTCTCAGTTCCTACACTTTCATTTGGTCATGTTGTTAGACACTAGTGCATTAAATGCAAATTGCATTGCACTATTGTGTATTGATTTCAATATCTAAAGATCTTTTCAAACTGTATTGTGCTCTCCTAGTGAATGCTATGAAGTTAAGAAATGCTCTTACCTGAACCTCTAATGGGTAGGATGAATTCTAATATTTTATTTTGTTAATTGGTTTCAGTTGATTAAACTATTCAATTTCCATGGATTTGAGCTAGTTATTTGAAATATATGAAGGGTTGCCTAAACTAGTCACTCTTGGATTGAATCTAGTTGTTTGTAATATATGTAGGAAGGGCTCAAAAGAAGGTTGAACAAGAGCGGATACTAAGTAGCCAATACAAGGCAAGGCATAGCTAACAGTTGAAGTTCTGGGTAATTTCTTTTGTATGCTTTCTAGTTTAGGAGGGGAAAGTGTTTAGTTAGGAGGGTAAAAGTGAATTTTTGTTGGAGTGGGCCACTTGGGTCATTTCCTCTTTTATTGAATTAAGTTGTTATCCATTTTGTGAATAGGATTCCTATCAAACAATAGTATGAATTATTTTTTGAATGACTATCGGGCGCAAGATTTAAAAAATAATAATAATAATTTATGGATATTTTTTTTTATTTACAGATATTTTAGCGACGGACCAAATCCGTCGCTAATTTCTGACCATTGAAACTCAACGACAGCGCTTACTCACATTATCGACGGACCTTTCCGTCTCTAATGTTTTTAGTGACGAATAATTTCTTGAATACTAATGGATTTTTTATTTTTTACGACGGATTTTATCCGTTGCTATAAAGCGACGGACCTTATCCGTCACAGATTAAATGATGGATAAAATCTGTCGTAAAACCAAAAAAGACCTAGTAAGCAGTGACGGACGAAGTCTGTCGTTTATTTAGTTTTACGACGAATTTGATCCGTTGCAAAATAGCAATTTTGGCATAATGAACCATGACACATGGTGATAATGCGCTGTGAAAAACCAATTTACAAGAGATGAAATCTTACTAATCACAGGAAACAGTATTGATATTTTTCCTTCAAAATCCTCTCAATCCCTTAAACAAGTTTCAAGAACCCTAATTCATATCATAATCCTAACTACCCCCGGTATATATGCTACCACAATTGAAATTGAAAACAAATTGGACACTTATATGCAATTCCACATATCCCTTCAATGGAATCTTCGATGGCATAAACAGTCAGTGAGAACCAATCGATCACATCAAAGAACCTTCGATGACATTGAGTAGAAACCTTCAAAACTGTCTAGCAACCAATAATGATTTTTTTTGAATTTTCTCGATGGGATTGAGCATTTATTGATGGGATCAACATCTTCTTGATGGAGTACCTATTGTATTAAATTCATCTTTTTAAGGAGTACCAGTTGTTACTCTTGTTGAACTAGAAGGGCTTTGTTCTTCACCCTCCATAGTTTGAAATTATTTTTCTATGTGAACTCCATTTCGAACTTAACATTCAACCCCTTCAATCTCATGTCTTCATATTCGGTATAAAATCCCAATGTGATAACCTCGTTCTGATACAACTTGTTGGGCATGAAAGAGTCATCCAGATGTAATACCTACATGAATCAAACAATCACAAAAGTAGAAAAACCAAGCATGCACGGAGAACGTAATAGTTTTTGTGGAAACCCCTTGCATGAAAAATCAACGGCAAAAAGCGACAAGAAAATCCATTGTAAAAACAAATTATAAGAGACGAGTAGCAACTTACATACAAAAAACCATTGTCTCTCTCAGAAAAATCCCTTCAAAACCATAGCCTCTCTCTAGAACAAGCCTTCAATCACTTAAGATTGTTAGAATCTCACATTACACCCATATACATAATGTTACACTTAAAATATGAAAAAAATTGTACAATTACACAAAACTGCGCACACCATCGATTTAAACTTTGATCGATCGAGCTTCCGTGTTCGATTAATTGAACATGCTCAAAAGTCTTCAGAGAGCAACTTGAATTTTTATTTTATCTCCATCAATCAACCGAGCTTGTCCAAAACTATCCAGAGACCAATGATCTATTTAATCTAGGGTTCTCTCAATCAATCGATCAGCCTATTCATGTCATCAAAATCCCATTACTACATAGATTGAAGACATCTAGTCAACACCCCATCCTCATGGTGGGGCCCAACATAGGCGCGTGGTGAGGTGGCTATGGGCTTATCATGGCTCTACAAAATCTTAGCCTCGGTTTGTAGAGATTTTAAGTCTACAACATAAGCGCCAGCGTATCTGCAACTTGAGTTCTTGTTGACCCGAACTCGGTTCACCCAACCTCAGTTTTGGCTAGGTTAGGTCGGGTTGTCAAGTTTCTCAGATTGTGTTAGGGTTAGGGTTAGAAAACACCCAACCCAATTTGAATTGAATTGGGCTCTGGTTGAGCAAATTCGGATCCAGTTACGTCCAATTGGGAAAAATCACTAGTGTTAGGAACTTTGGATTGGCAGAGTCAGAAGCATTGAGCGCCTCCTGGGAATTCCAAAATCCTCGATGGCTAACCGTTACTTAGGAGTTCCAATAGCCAGAGGAAGAACTAAGATTTCAAATTATCAGTTTCTGCTAGATAAGATTCTCAACCGGATCAACGGGTGGAATGCTAGGCATTCCTCTAAAGGCATGGTAAACCTTATGAAGATTTTAGCAGTAGTCATTAAAGTCCGGTTGCTTTCTATGGTGTGGTCCATTTGAGCTCCAGATGTGCCTCATTTTGGGCTTATGCTTTAGAAAGATATAAAACAAAATTGATGGACAGTGTGGATCTAACAAGTAAATCACATTAGGGATAAGAAAAGTTCCGCAGGCTAAGAGTTATGGTGTGTGGTGTGCTATGAGAGAGGAAATTGTCTCAAGTGGCAGATTGAGTGAAGATAACCTCATTTCAACACCTAGGTGTTCGCATCGATTCACAATGGGTTGTGTACTGGGAACTCTATGAGAGAGAAACCTAGGCGTTCGCATCGATTCACAATGGGTTGCGTACTGGGAACTCTATAAGATAGAAGTGAAGGTTTGGCTAGTGGTTAGATTCACAATGGGTTGTGTACTGGGAACTCATATAAGAGAGAAGTGAAGGTTTGGCTAGTGGTTAGGCCCCACTACCATGTATATGTTTCATCCACGTCATCCATCTATTTTTTATTATGAGGTGTGGACCATATCACAGGAAACAGTATTGATTGAGACTCAGGCCACATGTTTTGGTTCAAGCTGATATTTGTTGTTTTTTTTTTTTTTTAAACCCTTTTATTTAGGTTTATATGATATAATCAACAGCTTGGATATGAAATAAATATTAAAGTGATCATACTATGTTTCTAAATGTGGACATTCAATCAGTATTGTGTTCCCATGGTGTGGTCCACCTTATATTTAGATCCCCTCATTTTTGGGATCAAGCCTTAAAATGATCTGAAAAAATATGAATGGGAATGAACAGCATGGATGAAACACATACATCATGGTGGCCCCACCGAGCTAGGACCACTTGGCAACCAGCTGCCGCATCACTAGCCAAACCACGTCCGTGGTGTCATCAAGACTAATGAGATTCACATGGTGGGCCCCACCATGATGTTTGTGAGAAATCCACCGTGTCCATCTATTTTATGAGCTCATCATAGGACACAAGACTAAAAATGATGCAGATCCAAAACTCAAGTGGGCCACATGAGAGGGAATTTTTGGAAAAGAAATGAGTATCATTAAGACCTTCTTATGCTCCACCACGATGTCGATGTGCCATCGAAACCATTTATAAGGTCATTTCAATTGGGATGAACTGAAAACACCATAAACTTAGCCTCAAACAAAACTTTTTTAACCACTGGGTGGTCACTGAATCCCCATTGAACCTCAAATAGGGTTAGGGTTGAGCTCAAGTTGAGAAATTTCGGTCAGGTTAGGACGGAATGGGAAAAATCGAAATCGTATTGCTTACTTTCGTACTGAGTAAACTCAGTTGGACGCACTGTGGAAGTATGTGGTTTATCCACGCCGTCCATCCATTTTTCCAGCTCATTTCAGTGGTTGAGATCAAAATGTGAAAGATCAGGGAGGTTCATAGCTCAACCCCACTGTCTCTAATCGAACATAGAAAAATCAGGGCAGTCCAGTCATCAGGTGGCAGCAACACGTGTTCTTCGATTGTGGACCCTGGTCAATACTCTTAATCGTTCATTTCCATTGTACCGGACTGCCCACCTGATGAGCAGACTCGGGGACGGCACAGGCCCATGCCCCTCGCAGCCCGGTTTATCAAGCTTGGTTCGATGGGCTGGTTGGGACTGGATCGATCGGCTAGCCCTGTGGGCTAGGCAGAAGTGTGCACGTTTGGCTCAATCAATATTCATGTTGATCTTGGGCTTAGGTCATTTCAGCCCAACCAGGCCCGATCTGCCTAACTTCATGTGTACATATATCGTATTTTATGTGTGTGCCTTTTCAATGTTTGGTTAGGTATGAACCGCTTGCGCAAGCAGACTTTGGTTTTTCATTTCTCTAAATGTCATGTGTGGCCATTGGATCAAGGGTGGATAAGGAATTCTCGCTGTGGGAAATGTGGAATTGATCAATTTTAAAGGTTGGTCAGGAGGGTCAGGGACCCAGCCAATTTTTTAGCCCACAGGTTTAGTCCTTATCGTGTCGGGCTGGACCACGCCTATCTTGGCGAAGCCCGAAGCTGGCCATAACAGTTCTTATGAATCAAATTCAAGGGAGGTTAGAGCCTAACCAATAGCATCCTCTATAGCCAAATTAATTTATAGATGGGTTCTGTGAGCACAACCACTGCTTCGAGGCCCACTTTATGACACCCGCAACAATGGTTCGAGCCTTATGACACCTTCAACAATGGGTTCCCTCGAACCAGGAACCTAGTCAGATCCTCACGACTCGCTCATGTCCGACTGACTCAAGACTTTCTTGATTCAGGAGTAAATCGGCCGAACTGGTCCGAGTTGAGGATGAGTCAGGGGTAACTAATGGTACTTAACTGTAATCATATATTAAAGAAAACGATAATAAAGAATTATATATATATATATATATATATATATATATATATATATATATATATATATATATATATATATAGGAAAAAGTACTATGCGCTCGAGCTCACGATAAGCTTATCATGAGGTCGAGCTGTGTGGGCGCCACCGTGATGCATGTCGACCATCAACACCGTGCATTTGATGGTTTCCCTTTAAATAATGGGATATCCCAAAAATCAGCCGTATACGGAACTCAGGTGGGCCATACCATCTAAAATCATGTGAAGACACCGTTAAAACATATAAAAGCACTTTGTGTAGCCCACCTCAGTTTTGAATGTTATGAAAACTTGGTATGAACCCTCATACGAGTGGGAGACACATAATGGATGGTCTGGATTTTTAAACCAAATCTTTTGTGGGCCCCAAAAATGATTATAAATGTTTTAATGGTTGCACGGCCCCTCTCCACTTCTGTATGTGGTGTGGCTCACTTAAGTCATGGATTGACTTGATTTTTGAGATCCAAGTCCATGGTGGAATAGCGCATCTGACTGATGGGGTAGATGTTTGAAAGGCATCACGGTGGGGCCCACACAGCTCGACCAAATGGGACGGAGCCTTGAGCTTGAGCGCATTGTACCTTTTCCCTATATATATATATATATATATATATATATATATATATATATGGGAAAAGGTTCTATGCAGTTGAGCTCATGGGAACTTCCCATGAGGTCGAGCTGTGTGGGCCCCACCATGATGTATGTCAAACATCAACGCCATCAGTAAGATGCAACATTCCATGGTGAGCCTAGGTCAGAATGGTCAGGGGCCCAGCCAATTTTTTAGCTGGACCAGGCCTATCTTGGGGAAGCCCAAAGCTGGCTATAACAGTTCTTTATGAATCAAATTCGACGGAGGCTAGAGCCTAACCAATAGCATCCTCTATAGCCAAATGCATAGATGGGTTCTGCGAGCACAACCACTTCTTCAAGGCCCATAAACCTCACAGTGCAGTTTGTCAAGCTTGGCTCAACGGGCTGATTGGGACTGGATCCATCAGCTAGCCCTGTGGGCTAGCAGAAGTGTGAACGTTTGACCCAATCAATATTCATGTCGATCTTGGGCTTAGGTCATTTCAGCCCAACCAGGCTCGTTCTGCCTAACTTCATGTGTACATATATTATATTTCACGTATATGCCGTTTCAATGTTTGGTTAGGCAAGAACCGCTTGCGCAAGCAGACTTTGGTTTTTCATTTCTCTAAATGTCATGTGTGGCCATTAGATCAAAGGTGGATAAGGAATACTCAGCTGTGGTAAATGTGGAATTGATCAATTTTAAAGGTTGGTCATCAGGAGGGTTAGCGGCCCAGCCAATTTTTTAGCCCACAGGTGACCACGCCTGTCTTGGTGAAGCCCAAAGCTGGCCATAACGGTTCTTATGAATCAAATTCGAGAGAGGCTAGAGCCTAACCGATAGCATCCTCTATAGCCAAATGCATAGATGGGTTCTGTGAGCACAACCACAACTTCAAGGCCCACCTTCTGACACCTGCTACAACGAGTTCCCTCGGACCAGGAACCTAGTCAGATCCTCACGACTCACGCATGTCTGACTGACTCACGACTTGCTTTAGTCTGGAGTAAATCGGCCCAACTCATTTGAACCTTTTTTTTGTTTTTTTTTGTTTTTTTACACAGACCCGCCGCACACCCACGCACACCATAGTGGGATTTCACCAGCTATGGGTTTCGAATCGGGCCAGGTAACTAATGGTACTTAACTATTATATATATATATATATATATATGGGAAGAGGTACTATGCGCTCGGCCTCCCGATAAGCTCCCGTGAGGTCGAGCTGTGTGGGCCCCACCATGATGCATTTCGACCATCAACACCGTGCATTTGATGGGTCCCCTTTAAATTATGGGATATCCCAAAAAACAGCCGTCTATGGAACTCAGGTGGGCCATACTATCTAAAATCATGTGAAGACACCGTTAAAACATATAAAAGCACTTGGTGAGCCCACCTGAGTTTTGAATGCTGCTGAAACTTGGTCTAAACCCTCATCCAAGTGGGACACACATAATGGATGGGCTGGATTTGCAAACCACATCTCGGTGGGCCTAAAAAATGATTATGAATGTTTTAATGGTGCACGGCCACTCTCCACTTCTGTATGTGGTGTGGCCCACACAAATCACCGATTGACTTTATTTTTGAGACCTAGGTCCATGATGGAATGGTGCATCTAACTGATGGGGTAGATGTTCGAAACGCATCACGGTGGGGCCCACACTGCTCGACCTCATGGGGCAGACTCGTGAGGTCGAGGCGCATAGTACCTTTTCCCTATATATATATATATATATATATATATATATATATATATATATATATATATATAGGAACGCTCACCTGCAAATTGGTTTCGTACGTACTACATATGAACTTTTTTGAAAACCCATCATACGTGATGTGAATCCAAAATCGGAACTGTTCATGTGAAGCAGTACCTCGTGAAACCCCCGAGCCCAAGTTTTACTTTGATCTAAAACTTTATGGGCCATGAAAAATGAAAAAAGTTTCCTCCCTTGATTTGCATTTCTCTTTGCTATTGCCCACCAGAATTTTAGATTGGGGTGAAAATTTGTCACATGAGATTTCATGGAATTCCACATCACATGAACCGTTCAGATTAGACACCCATGGCACGTGTGAAAAGGTGCGTATGTGCATAGGTGCGCTGGGGAGCATGACTCTCTCTCTCTCTCTCTCTCTCTCTCTCTCTATATATATATATATATATATATATATATATGGTCAATGTGATGGGGCCCCCTTGACTCCAAACGAGCCGCACTTTCATTCGGATATAAAACTTAGGTGGGTAATGACAAAAGGAAATAGTTTCCTCGGTATAAAACTTAGGTGGATAATGACAAAAGGAAATAGTGTCCTCCCTCGATTTACATTTCTCTTTACTATGCCTGCTAGAGTGTTGGAAGACACTGAAAATTAGGCCCTTAGAGTTTTAAGGGGTACTACATCATGTAGAATGTTCAAATTTTGTGCTCATGACACGTGTGCACACGGGTACTCATGTAAGGAGGAGTGTGGGTGAACATTCCTATACGTGTGTGTGTGTCTACACACCTATTTTCACGAGTTCTCGTGAGAACTTTTTCAAAACTCCCATAATACGAGCCCAAAATATAAACAATTCATGTGATGTAATACCCCCTAAAACCCTCAATAGAACTGGTGAGACTAATGTGCAGGTGAATATTCATATATATATATATATATATATATATATATATATATATATATATGAGCAGGCCTCAAGTCGAACTGATTGGACCACAAGTTACCGTCTACCCATTGGACGAATTCCAACCTCTAAAGTGTCGCGTTGATCCAACCAATCCAATAGCTTAGCCCCACCATGGGGCTCACCCTATGAAAAAAAAATCTACCCATTCAACTTATCAAGTGGGTTACACCATATAAAACAAATTCTAACCACTACTAAATAGAAAAATATAATGCCTACTGAATGAGTGGATATGGATGATTTTTACACTAGTTGATCTCTATGGTTGGGCTAGACTATTAGATGGGTTGAACATCAAATGTATTTAACATGTTGGGAGTTATCTGTGAGGTGAACACTTAACTTGTAGCCAAAATGACCTACTTCAAGAGTTCTTTTCCCATTATTTATATATATATATATATATATATATATATATATATATATATATATATATATATATATATATATATATATATATATATTTTGGCAAGATTTTTTATTATACGGTGAAAATTTTGTCAAATTTTAAAGATTTCAAAAGAAATTGCTGAGAACGAGTATTTATCACTGTGCCTGGTTCTTCATTAAGCGTCCCCCCCATCATGCGACACGTATGAAAAGATTGCCCTTGAAATCCTAAGTGGCTTAATTTAAGCTCAGGATAGGCTAACGAGTCTTGGATGCAGCCCAAGCCCAACCTAATTAATAAAAAGCTTAAATTTTTAAGCCACACCCCAGCACATAAGCCTAATATATTAGTCCACGTAGAACCATGTACTTTTCAAATATATATATATATATATGGGAAAAGGTACTATGCGCTCGACCTCACGATAAGCTCCCATGAGGTCAAGTTGTGTGGGCACCACCATGATGCGTGTCAACCATCAACACCGTGCATTTGATGGGTCCCCTTTAAATTATGAGATATCCCAAAAATCAGCCGTATATGGAACTCAGGTGGGCCATACAATCTAAAATCATGTGAAGACACCGTTAAAACATATAAAAGCACTTGGTGGGGCCCACCTGAGTTTTGAATGCTACTGAAACTTGGTCTGAACCCTCATACAAGTGGGACACACATAATGGATGGGCTGGATTTGTAAACCACATCTCGGTGGGCCCTAAAGATGATTATGAATGTTTTAATAGTGCACGGCCCCTCTCCACTTCTGTATGTGGTGTGGCCCACACAAGTCACAGATTGACTTGATTTTTGAGGCCTAGGCCCACGTTGGAATGGTGCATCTGACTGATGGGGTAGATGTTCGAAACACATCACGGTAGGGCCCACACAGCTCAACCTCATGGGATGAACTCGTGAGGTCGAGCGCATAGTACCTTTTCCCTATATATATATATATATATATATATATATATATAGACAATCCCGGTCCTAGTCCTGAGGGAGATCTGGAGGAGTGCGGCAGCTCCAAGTGCAGCGTCGGCCACTCTCAGGCGCCTAATCCCGGTCCTAGTCCTATGGGAGATCTAGAGGAGCCGAAATGGGGCCAAGTATAACGACCTTCAAATGATGGAAAATGCATTTATAGCCCGTATCAGGTGGTGGGCAAAAACCCTCTTGGAGGGTCATCATGAAGTGCAACAACAGTTTTCAGGTTACATTTCCATTTCCCATTCTTTATCCCATCTCCCCTGTTCTCATCAGGTGGTAAAATGGTCAAAACCTGCCCCAGGGTGGGTGAAATTAAATGTAGACAGGTCTGCCTGTGGAAATCTAGGCTGTTCAGGGGGAGGGGGGGTCTGTAGAAAAGAGGATAGGGAGCTGATTTTTGCTTTCTCCACAACCTACGGAGTGGGAACTAACAACAGGGTAGAGGTGAGAGCAATTTATGATGGTCTAATATTATGCTTGGAGCGTCGCACGGAGAAGATCATGATTGAGTCTGACTCTACGGTGGCAGTGGGCCTCTCTACGTCTTCCTTGTGTGTTCCTTGGCAATAGCGCCCGTGGATTAGTAGAATCAAGAGGCTGGGCCTGAGAGTGTCTTTACAGTTCTCGATAATCCCAAGAGAAGGGAATGGCCTGGCGGATGGAATGGCTAGGGAGGGAGGTCGAGCTCAGGTCTCAGCAGTTTTTGAGAACGTCAGGGAGCTCCCACCTCAGGTGCGTGGCCTTTTATTTCTGGACAAAGTTGGGCTTAGTGCTGTTAGATCCTTTTTCATCTAGAGTCTGTCCTGCAGTTTTTGTGGTTTTTTCTTTTTCGCTTACATGATAGGTGTGGCCCGCCCTTTTTGTTTGGGCCTCACCTGAAAAGTTGTAATTTGTTTTGTGCTTAATGGATCTATGGCGTGAGCCCACTTTAGAAATATATATATATATATATATATATATATGAGAGAGAGAGAGAGATCTATATCTCTCTTCATCTCCCATCTTTCCTTACCCCGTATCTTATCTACCTTGTATCTCTCGTAATCGAACTAACTCTGTTTCTTAGGAGAGAGAGTCCATCCTATCTAAAAATAAAAAATAAAAAACTTTACGCAAAAGAGAGAGATAGGACAATTCCTTTGATAGAAGCTCGTCAAGTTGGTAATCTAATCCCTTACTTTATACTTTTTCTTCTTCTTCTTTTTTTTAAAAAAAAAGGAAAAGAAAAACCTATTTTAGTAGATCTAAACAATGAATGGTTTAGATTAACCATCCATCCATCATGTATCTTAAATCAGCTTTCTATTATAATTTCTATGCAATAGCATTAGACTTTTTGTGTAGAAAATTATTTCCCATAACCTGGACATGAATGAAATAATTCGTACAAATGATTATTTTGCTGAAGCAAATATGTTAGGATCTTAAGTATTTGTAATCGTCCAAATATTAATGGGCCGCACTAATTAATAGACATTTATAATTTCCTTATAATTATAGGGTAATTCTATCTGATAATTATATTGAGCGATTTAGATTAATCGGATAATTCGAGTATTAATATATGTATTGTAAATTAGGAAAGATATAATTTTTTTTTTTTTTATGTAATGTACAACTTGGCGCAGAGAATCATATTACCAAATAAAAGACACGTGATTAAATCATTTCCATTCAACGGATTTCTAAGAATAAAATTAATTAGAACCCTAAATTCCAGACCGATCAGATTAGGATGGACCATATCGATCTAAGGAAATTGTAAACAATAAATTATGCATTGATTTATTGCCTTGAACCATTAGATGATTGAGATGTAATTTGATCCAGACCAATTATCAAAATTCGAGCATTATAGGATGATGATATTCAAATTTGATGATCAATCTAACCATCAAGAAGGCCACATTGACCAATCAATGTTGATCATTAAGAATTATAAAAATATTGATGTTTGAATGGTCATATCAATATCATTATTGATTGTCTATTGACATGGATCAAGTGACGATCAATAATTGGTCCTGATGCATCTATCAAATGTGATTTAAACTTTAAATTATCAAAGTATATAAATCTTCAAAATTTCATGTAAATCATAACAAATTGTGGAAAAATCTAAAACTTTGGGACTAAAATAGAATTTCTCACAGAGTCAGTGGGATAAAATTCCATAACGTTACAGAACGTTGCATGAACCTTCAGAAAAATTCAAATTACAGACTGTTATTGAAAACAACCCAAATATACAGAAATTATAGTGGCCAAATTCTAATTGTACCTTAATTTTTACAATATTGTTTCTTAATTTATGAATTTGTTGTAATTTTATTTCAATGAGATATCTTGATGTAAATTTTAAATGGATTTAAATCAATCAATGAGATTAAAAAATAACTTTATTTATGTGATTTTAAAGAATTCTAATTCTAATCAAATTATTTATTCTATAAAATCATCTCTATCTCACCAAGGCGAGTGATCCTGATGTGTTTCACTCAATTAAATTAAAATCCAATGTGTTTCATTCCATTAAATTAAAATACATTGATTGTTCATTTATTCTGTTTGTATACTTATTTCATTTGATTAGACATTGATTTTATTACTATATTGATAATTATGCTTATTTCATCATTTACTTTGATATATTAATATAATCCATGGTTTGATTTTTCGTATGAATGTGTCTTGTGATGTTATTATTATTTCAAAATAATTTATGATCTGATTTTTATACAATGTCACTTAGGAGTTGAATGTCTTACTAATATCATTGGATAATATGGAACTATGTTTATTCAAATATCATAATTAAAATGATCATACAATATAGGATTCATAATTACTTGATATGTTTGTGTATCCATCATTTGCATGCACAACCCGTACTAAATTCATGTGGGATCTTCTTTGATGGTATACCTGGTAGAATCGTTACCAGGAGCCTATTATACTAGTTGAAGCCTACTCGAGAAGTAGATGTAGGCCTTACTCTTGCCAACTAATTAGTAGAAGCCTACCAATGGATAGATGCAGGTTGACGGGTTTTCATCTCAAGCAAGTAAACAGATTCACACTTGTTACATTCATGCATTCACACATTAAATAACATTTGTATTTCTTTTTGAGCTTATATATAATTGTTGTTATTCTATTCTAATTTGATATAAAGAATCATGTCAAGACTTTTAACTAAGCCCGTTCAGCTTACCTTATATTGATATAAAATCATACAAATATGATTGATATTGAGCCAATGGCTCAAGATGATAAAAAGGTAGTCGAATTTTAAAAAATGACTCATGGGACACGTGGCCCTACTTGACAGCACAAGACGTTGCTGCTTTGGACCAGCCATGATTATTACTTTCAATTCAATCTGATGTTTAGGATGTTATTTGTTCCTTTGGAATTTGCTAAACATAATTCATTTATTACTTGAATTGATTTTTTAATGCCTAGTCACTTAACACCCCAAATGAGTAAGTCCCTAATTAATTTTAAGTTAGTTGAATCGAATGGACATTGGATTTTAATGTATGGTAGGCATGTGAATGATACTGGACAGCACGTATGATTCATATTGAAAATGTTAAATTAATGCCTTTGAGTAAATGTATTCAAGTGACTAAGTACATTTAGTGTATAAACTGTTGTCTGTTACTCAAACCAAGTGTTGCACACTCAGTGCTCAAATTTTAGGGCATGACAGTCCAAGCCCCACCCAAGCAAGTCAAGCTTGAAAACTCAATGAGCCAGCCCAACCCATCGCCCTGCATTGATATTGCAAAACTCCAGTCGGAAAATAAAAATAGAAGAAATAAATGAAGGTTTAAAGAGGCATTACTTGACATGATTTTGTATTGAAAAATTACACTGAAACACCTGTACTTTTGGTATAATTACAACCATCCACCTATTAATATTCTAATTACAGCCATACCTTAAAATTTTAGAATAATTTTTTTTATACATCTAGTCATAACGCCAACATTAAATAATCAAATTACCATTCTAATACAAGGCAACTTACAGTTTTTTTTAAATTTTTTTCACTTTCAGTGCAACGTTCACATTACCTTATGAGTTGCAACATAGATTACGATCTGAACCATTCATATTCTCATTTGATGATCCTAACCTTTCATTGGGTTGGGTTGACTCAAAATCTTGCCAAATCAAGTTGACTCGGCCATCTTTTCGATTGAGTCACCGAGTTTCAGAAGGTCAGTTAATAGGTCGATCTTTGCTTGTTAGACGCAGCTTGCTCTAACAAAGCAAAGGTCATGGGATCAAATAATAACTCGGCTAACTTAGCTAGATTGAGTCAAGGCAACTCGGCCTAATTTTGAGGTGAGTGATTGAGTTCCGAATCGAGTCTATAGCTGGAACCGTTCCAACCTAGCCGAGTTGGCTCTATCTCGTCCTAATTCAGTTTTGATCTATAGATGGCATATGATTGTTGAGAACTGATTAGGTACAGTCCAAACACAATGTAACCTGTATCTCCACTAGTTCTTTCCCGTCCATATGCCATCTATTTTCACATCAGTACCATGCAGTCGGTGGGCCCACCACATAAAGATCATCTATCTTCATAATGCGGTCAGTATGCCAATCAAGCTGATCATACCTGTCTGTTGAGTCAGATCTTCGGATGACCGAAAATTCAAATGGTGTGGCCCACTTGACGATCGGAATGGACTTATGGTAGCTCTAGATAATCTTTATAGTGGGACTTACAATTTGAATGGTACTGATTTTCTACACAGATGGCATGTTCGCATCCCTCCTTCGCAATGTACCATACTGTGGCAAACAATTAATGCAGAAAACTGGTTAGCCTTTCTACGACTTTCGAATGTCTACGAAGGAACTGACAATATGACTAGAGCAGGGGACCCTCTACCACCGAAGTTAAGCAGGAGAATTTAGCCTTCCTAAGACCTTTGGATGCCTGCATAAAAAACAAACAAAGGATAAAAAATATGACTAGAGTAGGAACCCTTTAATGCTAAAGTTAGACAAGGGAATTTGGGTTTAATTGAAAGTCAGGTTTACACTAAAGAATATGTGTCCATTTTATCACTATAGATGCTCGTACTTATAGTTGAGGAGGTGTTGAGGAATGTCACAAATTTTTTTATTTTATTTGTATTAGATTGTTATTACACCCACCATTAGATTACACTTCACTGTTAACCACTCTCACCGGGGAATCGATCCTAAAGACCTGGGTGTTGAAGCGAGGTATCTTTCACTTTATCTATCACCTACCTGAGCTGTGCAATTCAGTAACTACCAAAAGTATAATGCAATTGAAAAATGCTATTGTGTTCTGAGAGTCTTATAAGTTATGGTGCTCCTACTTTCATTGTTTCACTCAACCGTTCCATCCATTAAATGAAGAACACATTCCATGGGGCTGTAATTCAAAATAATGGCACTGATCAGATTATCCAATTTACACTTTAATTAGCCTTATTTTTATAGATATTTAGTTTCTAAGCCATGCATGGGATGGTTACAATTGCTTACCAAATTGATTATTTATAATCATAAGCATTCCATTGCGGGTCCCATTAGATAGATGGATCAAATTGGTTCGTGAACCTATCTTTTTTTTTTTTTCAATAATCTTGACCGTCCATATTAAATGCTATCGATTAAATGCTTATTTTCAGCAGATCAGTGTGAAGTTTGTATGACAACCACATCAAATGCGCGCTGGACCTGATGAACGTTCTGGATCAATGGATTTCATTGTCTATATGTCCCAATGAAACTAGGAGCACTAAAGCTTATTTTGCACTGAGAGTACTGGTGCATTTCTCAAAGCAACCTATGCGAAATACGTTCGTCATAACGTTACGTCAGCTTTGATTGTGGACCGTCGGTCTCTTTCTCATCTCAAAATCCATTTCACATCATGGCCCACCTGATAAGCAGGCAAGCTGGACTTTTGTGCCGTGGCGGATTAATGGTGGGGTCCACTTGAAGAGAAGATTGGATGATTCTCCTTGTGTATTTGTGTGGTCACAACACTACAACATGACGACATGCATGCTTCTAGGATTTTTAGAACATCCCCTCCTTCCGGTTTCTGTCATTTTCGGGTCTTCTTCACTGTCTAAAGCGGGAATCTCATCTGTTTGGTATGATATTACGATGGGAGGCCGGCCACATCGTTTACTCTACACGTGGCATAGCTGAACGAGATTCAAACCGTTCATCTCGTGACATCGACGGGACACTAACTAAAACTTTATTAACTAGTTCCATCCTACCCGTCTACTTTTCTCAGTGGACTCTAGCCGCTATTTTATCTTTCAATTTCTATTTGTACACAACTGAATTGATGGTTAGGATAGTCCATATCTCATGTGGTCGCCTGAGAGAGGTTACCTCGTTTGAACGC
Organism: Magnolia kwangsiensis; assembly: GCA_037074715.1. NCBI lineage: Eukaryota > Viridiplantae > Streptophyta > Magnoliopsida > Magnoliales > Magnoliaceae > Magnolia > Magnolia kwangsiensis. The sequence goes on from CM073584.1 coordinate 7,193,143, forward strand.
TTGAGGTCGCGGTATCGATTCTCTACTGAGGGTGGCTAACAGTGGAGTGTGCACTGACAGTAAAGTCTATGAAAAATATAATGAAAAGATGTGTGACAATTTGTCTTCTGGTACTCACGTGTGAAGAGCACCTAATAAGCTATATACACTATTTATGTAAATTTTAAATAATTAATATATTTATCTACTTACTGAAAATAACTTTAAAAATATATATATATATATTTACTATAAAAACAAAACACTCTAATCAACCACATTTTTTCTCACCTGCAACTGCACCACATGTGTGAGCTCCACACCATTCATCAGGTGGGACCAAATGTTCACGTGTCATGGACAGAAGATCAGGACACCCAGATCCATGGATCAACTGGCAGACTGAGTGAAGATGCCTCGTTTTAACACTTGAGTCCTGGTATCGATCACTTGCCGGGGGTGACGGGCATGGAGTGTGTGTACTGACATGAGCGTGTACTGACAAGCTAATCCGAAATATATATATATATATATATATATATATATATATATATATATATATATATATATATATATATATATATATATGCGCGCGCGCGGACAGAAGATCAGATAAATATGGCCATCATATACGGCAAAAACATGAATGAAATGATGATCCACTTATGCCCTTTTTTCTAACCACGTGTGACTGCGGACCACCCATGCGGATGTGGGCTGCGGAGCATGAATCCTAATAAATCAATGGTCTAACTTGACTCGTGCCTACCGTCCTCGGGCTTTTGTTGTATTAGTTTAGTTCTTAACAATGACCAGCGTGATGAACGGTCTAGATACTGCAGGCACGCACATCCCATGTACTAACCCGCATTAAATGAATAAGAAAAGCCAAGGAATCTATTGACCACCGGTATCTGAAGGCTTTAGACCGACTAGTGTTGTAAGCTCAGGTAGACTTTAATTCCCCACCACACACGTTTATGGACAAGAAGAGATTTTAATTTCCTGGTGGCCCCACGAAGGCACGTTCTTGAATTAAGCAATGAATGAAAAATCATAAGGTCCTCATGCATTAAAAGATGATGAATAGTATCCCAATGCACCACTTCCTGCAAGTTTGGCCCATGGTTAGTTGATCCAAACCGTTGGTGGAAAGGCAGTTAAGTTATAAATAAATAAAAACAAAGCAAAGGTTTTTTTTTAAAAAAAAGGCAACTGATTGGATGATTATGGTTATCAAATCTAGAATATTTTAAAGGCCACGTCCATCCATGATGAGCCCATCAGTTTTTGACGGTTTGGATTACATAACCAGTCTCTCCACTGGTATGAAATGGAGACATCAATACACTGTTTCCCATTACCATGCATCAGGAAGTTCTTACATTAATAAATATATCCCAGCTTTAAAAAAAAAAATAATAATAATAATAATAGAATGGGAGGTTTATGATATGAACCGAAATTAAGAAAGATAATTTGAATCTGACCAATCTGATTTTCGGACCGTTGCTTAGCAATAATAAGTTCCACAATCGATTTAATTTAAGTTAGTGTGCATTACATTACAAATTTTGAGTGCCTGCGTATGATGCGACACAGCTCGAGTAGCAGATATCTCCGAAAAGCAAGGATGTGGGAACATGAACTATTTCCACCACAATGTTACAGACTCTCAGGTGGTGAGATTCCACCAGCGTGAGTGTTTGAGGTGTGTGTGCGTGTGTAAAAAACGTATATATATATATATATAAATAAGACTCTCAGGACCTCATATCTTTAGGTGGTACATGGCGTACGCAACAAAATCTCTGGATTGTCAAATAAGTGGGCTCCACTAACGCTGAAGAGGAATTATTTGATACTCAGGCTTCTTGTGACGCTTGATGCACAGGCACTACAAAATTGTACACGTGGGATGTATTAACTCAGACTAACCAACTAGATTGCGCATCCCAGTGTCCCCAAGACACAAGCATTTGATCCAATTGGTTGAACAATCCTAACCTTTGATTTTTGTACAATTGTTTGTTGAATTAGGACCCTAGGATTATTTTTCACTTTTAGCCGTTCCATAAATGTACGCGAATCTGATAGTCATATATTCACATAAGCTTAGTTTTTGCTTCATGATACATCTACAATGGGCACAATAATTTGGACAGTTCGATTTGACTAGCTATATGCCACGTATGCAATTCCCAAGTGTCGGTGCATCATCCATCACATCCTGCCAGAGTATCAAAGTTTTTCTATGCGAAGAAACAGACAGACGGAACAATACTCATATCCTGTGGCAGGAACAATATAGGAGTGCATCAATCAACAGGAAAATGTGGCCCACATGTTGGACGGACAGAGAGCAGTCTATAGTCTGCATTTGGAGTTGTCTACACATCATCTGTCTCGCCATTTATTTTTATTTTATTTTTTTTATAAATTTCAGATGCACATTTGCCTCCGTACGTAATTGGATCATATGGGATGGACCACAGTTAAGTGATCTGAACCGTTTATACCTTCCAAAATCAAGTTGAAATCATGGGACAAAGGTCCACCGATTATTGGATCATGGACCATGGCCCATCCACAATAGGGGAGCTGGAAGAAGATTTCAGATCACGGGGTTATTGACTTCCAGATTTTTGCATAGCTTGCAGATTAATATTATTTGATTATGTTATCATCGTTCTATGGAAAAAAATTAAAAAAAATGAGTTATCCCTTATGAAAGCTGATCGATCATGTGTAGGTGATCAATGCTTAGTATTGTGGAAAAAATCAAACTGTTATCTCATAGGGTAAGAACAACAATTATCTCCAACATTTACCTCTTAGCTTAGAAGGACCCTTCAAGTTAGGGTGACCGAGGTACGGGTGAAGAGGCATTGCCACGGGATGAGCAGGTCCATCAGCTCAGAGACAAGTTACCGAGCTTAGCCGTCAGAGGACGGAGCTCGATAGGAGAGAACTCGCCCCGCCAAAAATATCTACAACACGAATAAGAAACCCATGGGGAAGGAGCTTAGGCTTTGAACCCCGAGCTCCTCGGCATCCCGAGCTAACTAGGTCAACTACTGCTAGAGAGGCTGTAAGAGAAACTTAGGATGAATCTCGCCCTGAATCTGAAAGAGATAAGGATCCGGCCTGATCTTGGCCGAAGATCACTCTGACATATTCAAGCTAAGATCCGTTAGATCAGGGGGCCTCCGACATAACCCAATGGGATTCGGAAGTCTGGAACCTTCTCCTATGCCTATAGATATGACCACAGACTCTAAACCAACAGGAAAAAAGGTGATGCGCCAAAGCAATAATCTACTTCCTTACGGTCATCTTTCTACAAGGTTGACTTAGGCATCAGAGGGTCCATAGTCGGCCAACCACCCCATTGCTCATATTTTCTCTAGTTTTTATAAATCTATCGAAGGGCCATAACAAGGCCATAAGCCATCTTAGCTCTACATCAACCTCATCTATTGACCAAATTAAGGTAACAACACTTAGGTAACGTGAAATATGTAAAATTATGGATTCAGGTATATATGAAATTGAACATATAAAGAGACATAAGATATGTGTGGCTTTTCATAACATTACTATTAAAAACTGAAAACCACAAAGAAAATTAAAAGAAAATAAGATAATAGACTTATAAAGTTGAGTCAAGGCGTGACATGAGTCACTCGGCTTGAAATTGAATTCTCTCTCCTTAAATAGCGTCCCAAGTCAAACATGTTTTCAGAGCAATCAACCTTCAGAATATAACGACTATGACCCGTTCCCAGCGGTGCACTCACTATACGTGGGCTCGAACTACTTACAGATTAACATGAATGTGTTGAGTTAACTTAGCGACGACATACTCAATAATAATAATAACTCATAAAATTAAAAAAGGAACATAGAGAGTTTTTCACAGGAGAGTAGAAAATGATTTTCATGATTTATAAAATGGAATGAAAATTCTTATATAAACTTAGAATTGGTGCCTTAAGAACCCTTTTAAAAGGGTTTGGTCCATTAGGTTTAAAGTCAAGGGGTGTGATCAACTGACCAGACATATCTCTCTTTTTTCAAAACGAAAAGACGTAAATGCGAATACATTCTCGTATAAAATAAAGTCTTGTGAGTACCCACTCACACACACACCTGTTCGTGTACACCCGCACCCGCACTCGTGGCCATGGCCGAACCCATCCCGTCCTGTCACAACGCGCGCACACACTTGGACACAAACTCGGACTTGGGCTCAGCTTTGCGTGCGCGCACGCTTGTGATCAATGGTATAGATTAGTGATATTGTCATAGCCCCCCATAGGAAAAAAATTCACATGCCCCCTTAATGGGGCACAAGCCCCAAGGCGAAAAGCTAATCTTATAAATAAGAAATTCTTTGGCAAAATCGATGTGGGATTAAACCCACAACATAAAAGTAACAGAAATTTCAAATTTGAAAGGAAACCAAAATATTTGAAATTTCTTTTTTTATTTATTTTGAAACAAAATACAACAATCCCCCATATGTTAAAAAAAAAATTAAAAAAAATGCTTTCGCGTTAATGCAGAATTAGTATGTAATTAATGGTGCCGATGTCACCATAGACTTGAACCAATATTAGAGTAAGCAAGAACTATTGAAAAGAATCAGGTAACACCATAGTCTTAAAGTTAGATTTTTTTACAAATTCCAAGTACATGTTATGCATATAATTCTTTCTTCGCAAGTGATTATATGATTTGGTGCTTTTCGGCCATACGCTATTACTTGAATTTCATGAGTGCTCTAGAGAATTCACTTAGATTCTCATAAGAAGCGACCTCCACCTCCATACCCATATAGATGAATTACTTCAAGTGTAAGCAACAAGTATATACACAACCAATTATATGGTTATGGCTTCATTAAAAGTTTTAAAAATTCATCATTTTGTATTATTATTCGCACTACTACACCATTGAAGGGGTTCATTTACATTAGTGCAATCGTCTATATCGTCTCATGTTATTTACCCATTAAACTTATCTTATAGGATCTCCACTTATATAGTTTAGGTTACCGACATTGACAGCTCATATATTAGGCTTAGCCTCATTCCCTTTGATGTATCATTAACTAATATTTTAGATAATTCTTTGATCAAAATATTTGTCAGATTCTTTTATGAGCTCATAAAGTTAATAGATATGACTCAATCAACATGTGTTTCACTATATGTATCCGAGTCTAATATGCATGCTCTTTCCATTACATATTCTACTTTTTATTTTTGTTGTAATAATCACAATGAATAGACACGGCCAATACAAGCTTTGGCAATAACGGTATATCAGCTAAGAGAATTCTAAGTCACTTGGCTTCTGATCCAGCCTTTTCTAAGACATGATATTATATTTAGTTTAATACAGTTTGTCAGATACATGATGCTATTAATTATTCTGAAATATTTCAATTGAGACATACTACTGTTGGAGATTTGTACTGTGGAATCACACAGATATGGATCTAGGATAACAATCCAAGAGCACAAAGAAAACACAAGAGAATACGCAGCTTTAATGTGGAAAACCCTTTAAGGAAAAAATCACAGCTCAAAGCGACAGAATTTCACTATAAAAATAGAAATTACAAAGAGAAAAGACTTACTCGATTCGAACAACCTCAAATCTCACCCATGTTACACCCTTTGAAACCCTAGAACCCCTTCTAGAAACCCTTAAAAAACTTTTAGGAAGTCTTAAAATACTTTAGAATATTCCTAGGGACTCTTATTTATAGTTTAGGAAACTCCTATTCCACACCTCTGCGAAATCGCCTCAAATTTACGTAGTCCATACAAAATCCACGCAGAATCTGTATAACCCTTGACTAGTCGAGCCAAGGCTTCGAATGGTCGAAGGACCCCTTTGATCGGTTGAGCCTGACCCTCGACTAGTCGAGTGGCCTGAAATTCCAAACATATTGCTCATTGGACTTCGAGTCAAGCGGGACTCGACTGGTCGAATTGACCTTGACCAGTCGAGTCAGCCCCTTGACTGGTCAAGCAGCGCGGTGAAAAGAAAAAATCAGAAGATTTAAAACATCTTCTGACAACAATCTCCACCATATCTTAAATATTCAATCGTGTAGCTTCTTAACCTCTTTTCTTATCTCTGCATTACATCATAACTTCTTGTGCACACTTCATCCTTCTTTTTCGTCATCGCCAAGCCCAGAGAAGTTACACAAAACTTGAACTTCTCTATAAGAACGACCTTGGTAATCATGTCTTCTGGATTCATGCTAGTGTGAATTTTCTCCAGAGTTACGCCTCATTCCTCAAGCACCTGTTAGATAACATGAGCATCCAACTAATTGCTTCACCCGCTAGTACAAACGAGCAACCTGAAGTCGACTATCTGGAATCCACACTGCTTGTGCAATCAAAATCCACATACCCTTCCAACTTTGTTCTTGTTTTCTCAAAAGTTAAGATGTAGTCTTTTGTACCTCAAATGTATCGAAGTAGTCATTTCACCACTTCCTAATGTTGTTTACCGAGGTTTGATATGTATCTGCTCACAACACCGACTGTCTGTGAAGTCTCGTATAGACCATGACATACATTAAACTTCCAACCACATTCGAATAAGACACATGAGACATAACTTATTTTTCCTCATTTAATTTAGGACATTGTTCTGAGGAAAGCTTAAAATGAGCCGCGTGGGGAACGCTCACCGGCTTTGTTTGGTTCATCTCATACTTGATCAATACATTTTCAAGATATTTTGTCTGTGATAACCAAAGTCTGCTCTTCTTCCTGTCTTTATGAATATCTATATCAAGAACACTCTTTGCAGCCTTTAGATCTTTCATCTCGAATGTCCCTGATAATTAAGTCTTCAGTATGTTAATTTCAAACATATCATGACAGGCGATCAATATATCATTAACATATAATACTAAGATGATAAATTTTTCATAAATCAGTGTCTTGTAATAGACACAGTGATCGTATTCACTTCGAGTAAATTTCTAACTCAACATGAAATAATCAAATTATTTATACCACTGCCTAGGTGACTGTTTCAGGTTATACAATGACCTATTAACCTGTAAACATTTTTCTTTGTCCCTTTAACTTCGTAACTCTCTGATTGTTTCATGTAGATCTGCTCTTCCAATTCCCCGTGAAGGAATGCAGTCTCGATATCTATCTGTTCCAACTCGAGATTGTATTGGGAAACCAGCACCAACACAAATCTGATAAATACTTGCTTAACTATCGGCGCAAATATCTCTGTGAAGTGATTCTTTCTCTCTGAGCATAACCCTTCGCTACCAACCTTGCTCTGTATCTATGTTGTATCCTCCTGAAGATTTACCTGCATCCAATTGCTCCCCAGCCCACTGAAAGCTCCACCAGCTCCCATGTGTCAATCTAGTACAACGAGTCCATCACATCGTCCATAGGCACCTTCCACTTCTCAGCACTAGGCTCACCTAGAGTCATCTAAATGGAAGACAGATCTCCTGCGATATTAGAGTCGTTCATGTACCTCGCTAATATCCTGCGATTATGTTGTATGATTCTTCTCATAGGTGACTCCTCCACCTGCTCTATATTCCTGTCTGTGTGTCTCAGCCTTCCTGCCCTGCCCGCTCATGTGGCCATGCCCAGCATGCCACACACGTGCAGAGGTGAAATCCGCTATAGCCATTGCAGCTCTACCTTTTGAAGTTCTCCCGATCAACCTGTAAACATTATTGAGTCGTTGCGCTTTCATGATTACTCGTGCCCTCTTAGATACTTTAAGAGCACCATCAATACTTGTGAACTCGGAGCCCAGTGCCTCAAGTACACCAAGAGAAATCAGGCTCTTCTTCAGGTCAAGAACGTGCCTCGCCCTAGTCAAGGTACTCTCTATCCCATCAAACATCTTGACACGCACCATACCAACAGCCACAACATTATAGGCACTGTCATTGCCCATAAATACCTGTCCGCCGTCGCATTTCTTATAACTGCGAACCAACTCTAATGAGGAGTCATGTGAAAAGATGCCCCTATGTCTAGCATTCACTCGTCCTTACGATCATCGTATGACCGACTGATCATAGACACAGATAAAACATCACCATCATATCCACTCGATCCATCTGACGTGGCAGCATTGGTCTCCCTGTATGAAGCCTTAGATTCTTCTCTCTTAGATTTAAGATTTCTACCATCTTTCTTTACATATCCTTCCATCCCAGTTCCAACACTTTATCTTTCCTTTGCCCTTGCCCTTGGATTTGAATCTAGAACTGAAGAATCTGTACCTTGTTAAGAATTTATACCCCTTGTAAATAGTGCATCAGAAGATATCCTCATGTTGACGTTAAGATTTCTCATAGCCTTCCCTGGAAGGGCTGAGATAACGGTGTCAACACTCAGGATTTTATTTATGGTGCACATCATGTCCTTGAATGACTCATACGATGTTGGAAGAGAATTCAACAACATACATGGTTGTTCTTCATCTTTCATCACATATCCAGCAATTTGTAAACCAATTTATTAAAGCTATTGATGTGAGCCTCCACATCTCCACCCTCTACCACCTTGAAGTTATATCATTGCCGCTTCAAGTGTAGGCGATTTTCAGAGAATTTTTTCGCATAGACATTGTTCACACACCAAGTATAGGGTTGTGATGTAGTAATAATCTCGTTAAAACCGAGGTCGAATCCACAAGAACTGAACCTTGTACATAATCTAAAAATAACTCGAATTAGAACTAGGATAAGATGAAATCTAAATCAGAAAAAATGAAGAAAATAATTGTGAATTTATTTAACTAAAACTCGTTAAATTCAAAGGTAAGAAACTAGGGTGCCAAGGATCTACTTGTAGATATCAGGGAGATCAAAGCTTGATTTAAGAACACAACTGAATTTAAAGTCTCATCTTCATCCGGTTGGAAAATATAATCATAAAAATCATACCTGAACTTCTTTTGATCCAGTTTTCAATAACAAATAAGTATGAGAATTAGAATTGATTCCATTACAAAACTATGCCCATGAGACAAAGTAAACAAAAGAATTTAACCAATCCACATCCAATCTAAGGGATGTATGAATGTTAGGAAGGATTCCGTCATCCAACCATGCCCAGGAGACGATGATGAACAACAGAGTTCCCAAATTCATAATCCCTATAATGCTAAGGACATGCTCAAAGCTATCGCAAATCCATTATAATTTAAGTCACAATAAACCATTAAAAATTGAAAGCATTCCTGTTAATCAAACTATAATCAAAGAGAGTTCAAGTAACATGAATCAAAGCCGTAGAACCAATCCCATCACACTACAAACTTCACCTCTTAGCCGTAGCTAAGAGGTTTAGCCGATCATAGGCATGATCATGTTAAAAACTCTAAAAAAAATAAAGGAAGAAAAATTAAAAGAGAAGAAGAAGAAACTCTTGGTCATCTCCACCTTGCCTCCACGGCTACCTCCCTTTGTTTTTCACGTCCCTCTCTCCTTTATAGCAGATGTATGTCAGTCTAGAGATGTTGGGAGTCGGACCGATTCTGTTTCACAGCAGAATTCGTAGAAAACACAAATACAGTTGCATTTGGCCTGAGTTTGGTGTGGATTGGCCAACCGATTTGGACATCTGACTTCTTAGTGAGGATCGTGGACACCCTATCTCACCTCTGGATGGTCCGGATCATAGATCCGACCGTGATCATGATCACAAAATGGCCCACCATGGCCATGCGTCTGAAAGTGCGTAAGAATGTCTGGTGGGCCCCACAGTGATGTTTTCGATGAAATACACCCCATCCATTAAATACCTGGTAAAAAACTAGTCAAGAAGAGGTGGTTTTAGTGCGGTCTACTGATGTTTTTCTTTCGCCGTCCACCTGCGTTTGAACGGTGATCTACCTGTTTGTACATGTATAGGACCAAAAGGAAAGCCTGGTGAAGGTTGTGGCCACCCTCCTGAGTGAATGGACGGTTCTGATCATCCATTTGGATGATGGATGGGACCCATTACCCAAAAATAGACGGCGTGTGTCAAGACGTTGTTGCGTCTTTGAGTTTTTAAGGAAACCATCGGTCAGCAGGCGCTGACCGACCTTGGATGTATCGGTGCGTTGCATGTGTGCAACGGCTATGCACATGTATGCCCCCAGGTGGGGTCCGCTGTAATGTTTGAGAGAAATTCGATCTGTCCATCCTCTCCTTCATCCAATTTAAGGGGTTGAAACGAAGATTGAATCATATCTAGATATTACGTGGCCCCAAATCAAAGTTTTATGGGCTGATCTGTCTGTTGCACCACTTGCACAAGGATCCAATAGCTGAAATTTGATGTGTACGTTTAATTTAGGGTCCTCAGGTATAAAGTTTCGAGCCGAACGGATGGCGGGAACCCTGTGATCTTACATTTTAGACGATTTTCAAGCCCGTTTAATATGAATGGCTTGATTTTCTTGGATCTCTGACATGTAAATTCTTCGATCTCGATCCCCTGGGGTGAGTTCTGAGCATTAAATTCATGCTTTTAGTACCCTTTTTCAATCCAGGCTCCTAAATTCACCTTGCAGCATAAACGCGATTAAAATAAAGTGTTAAACGGTATCATGTTCGTAAAATTAGGTAATAACTGAGGTCTAATGTGCAATATTTGACCCTCAACAAACATCCTCTAACTTTGCCCATAACTTATTTATAGTTTTCTCCCTCATGACATTGTAGAGAACCTCATCCGTGAGACATAAACGGATTAGTGATAAAGCCTTGTTATCAAGAGTATTCAAATCATCATTAGTCATAGTAGACTTTCACTCCTTAAGAGCACCATCTTCGCCTTGCTTGATTAAGGAACTAATCATTTTGATCTTCTATAAGTCAAAGTTATTTTTCTCTAAGTACTTCTCAATCTCATACCTAGTGCTTCTCATTGATTTTAATCCCTCAAATTCAGATCTGTGCCCCAACGATAGCTCTGATATCACTTGTTGGGGATTTGTGCTGCAGAATCACACAGATATGGATCTAGGATAGCAATCCAAGAGTACCAAGCAAACACAAGAGAACACATAAAATTAACATGAAAAATCCTTTCGAAAAAAAACCTCGGCATAAATCTATAAATTCCACTATAAAAATAGAAAAAGACTTACTCGATATGAACAACCTCGAATCTCACCCTTGCTATACCCTTTTAAACCCTAGAACCCCTTCTAGAAATCCTTAGAAAACTTTTAGGAAGCCTTAAAATACTTTAGAATAGCCATAGGGACCCCTATTTTTAGTTTATGAAACTCCTCTTCTACACCTCTGCGAAACCGCCTCAAATTTACGTAGTCCGTACAAAATCCACGTGGAATCTGTGTAACCCTCGACTAGTCGAGCCAGGGCTTCGACCAGTCGAGCCTGACCCTTGACTGGTCGAGCAGCCCGAAATTCCAAACATATTTCTAGCTAAACTTTGAGTCAAGTGAGCCTCAACTGGTCAAATGGACCCTCGATTAGTCGAGTCAGCCCCTTGACTGGTCGAGCAGCGCGATGAAACGAAAAAATTAGAAGATTTAAGACATGTTCTGACAACAACAACTACATCTATTTATCATAAGAGTTATACTGTAATCATAAGGTATACTAATAGGTAAACAGTAAAAATTGTCAAACTTTTTCAATAGTTTCTCAACGTAATGAGATTGTGATAATACAATATCACCATTTTTTATTATTACTTCAATACTTAAAATTATACTAACCTCTCATAAATTTTTCATATCAAACTTAGATGATAAGAATTTCTTATTTGCATAAACTAATTTTATATTAGTTCAAAAAATAAGCATGTTATCAACATAAAGGCAAATAATAACATCATTAATTTTTAAAAAATTTACTATATACATATCTATTTACATTATTTATATGATAACCATTTAATTTCAAAATACCATCAAATTTTTTATGACATTATTTAGGAGCCTGTTTTAGACCATATAGTGACTTAATTTGTCTACATATTTTATTTTCTTTACTTGATATCTCATAACACTTAGGTTGCTGCATATATGTTTCTTATTTTAAATCACCATTTAGGAAAGTCGTCTTAACGTTCATCTAGCATATCACTAGCTTTTATATGGAAGTCATTACTATTAAGACCCTGATAGTTATAATCCTAGTTACAGGAGAATATGTATCAAAATAATCTATTACTTCTTTTCATTTAAAGTATTTCATTACTAACCTAATCTTAAACTTATCAATAGTCCGATTTAGTTTTAATTTATTTCTAAATACTCATTTACATCTTATTAGTTTATTTCTAGGTGGTAGGTCTAAAAGTTCTCAAGTGTTATTGGGTATAATAGATTCTAACTCATAATTTATTGTTTCCTTCCAAAAGGTTACTTCTGGTGAGTTAATCGCTTCTGTATAGATTATTAGATCATTCTTTACGAAGAAGGTGAAAAAAATTACCTTTTAAGTTAATTTCTCTTTTAAGTATAGTACTTTTTCTTAATTCTATGTCTTCTGCTATCTATTCGTCAGTACCTGTCTTAATAGATGGGACATTTGATCCACTAAATTTCTCTAATGTTATAGACTTGAATTTCATAGGAAATATGTTCTCAAAGAACTCTACATCCCTAGATTCTATAATTTTATTAGGATTTAGAATATTATCCTTAATCTTTAGACTAAAAACCTGTAAGATACACTATTTTCTGTGTAACCTATAAATACACCGTGAGTCATTTTAAGACTTAGTTTCAGGCAATCTTACTTTGGCAATACACCCCCACACTTAAAGATATTAATAATTACTAAGAGCATAGTACTTCCAAAGCTCATATGGTATTTATTTTAAAAACTTAGAAAGAATCCTATTTAGGATATAATAAGCTAACAAAAATACTTTTCTCCACATATTTAAGGGTTATCCTTAACTATTTAACATATCATCATCATCTCCTTAAGAGTTCTACTCTTACACCATTTTTTTTGTTCTATTATGGTATATGGGGAGTTATGGTTTCATGAATTATCCTACTCTTTTCACATAATTTTCTAAATTGAGAAGATTCATACTCTCATTCTCTATTTGTTTTAAGTCTTTTAATTTTAATATTTAACTAATTTTCAACCTCAATTTTATACTTAGTGAAAGCTTTTAAAGCTTCATCTTTATTCATTAATAAATAGACTCTAATAAAACTAGATTAGTCATCTAAGAAGGTTATATAATATATTTTTTCAATCTAGACATGTGATTTCTAAAATCACCTAAGTTACTGTATATCAATTCTAATAGAACATAAGATCATTCTATTCGTTTAAATGTTTTCTAATGAATTTTGATTATATGTACGTTTCACATTTATCGAATTCTTCATTTGATACATTAGGTAATAAACTCAATCTTTTCATTTTCTTCAAAGATGCTTACATTCACATGACCTAATTTACTATGTCATAGATAAAAAGGTTTAACAATATAAATAGAATGGGATGTCTTATATATTATTATTATTATTAGATACATTTATAATGAATAGACCATCACTATAGTATCTTTTACCCACCAAAGTTCAATTCTTAGTCATTATAAGCTTGTCTAAAGCAAATACTAACTTGATACTAGCCTTATTAAGGAGCGAACTGTAGACAAAGTTTTTTCTAATCTTAGACATATGTTTGACATCATTCAACATTAGATTATTCTCATAAGTGAGTTTTAAAAGTATTTTCCTTTTTCCTACAATTGGAGAAGTTCAAGCATTACCTATGAACACGTGTTCTTCATTCCTGATGATAGGTAGGAGGTAAAAATGCTACAATCCTTGCACACATATTCAGTTGCACCAGTATCTAGCACACACTCCAAGTTATTTATAAGAAAACTTCTGACACCACAACTACTAGCATGTTAGACTCATTGCCTATTTTTGTAAGATTAGCTTAGGGCTTATCTTTATTTATCTTAAGCTTAAAGGTTTCAATGGATGCCTAGGCTTTCTAGAACTATTATCGTTTCTCTTTCTTAAATTGCTTGTTTGTATTCTTTTTATTTTTTTTTAGCCTGCATTCATTGGCATAATGTATAGATTTTTCATAGTTATTACATTTGCCATTTTTCTTCTTATTATTTTCATGACTTAATATCATAAGATTCGCCTTTAAATATAATTCATTTACATTTTTTTTTGGTCCTTGTTTGTATTAACCTCCTCTATTTATATGCGTATGATTTTAGTTTCTAACGAGACATCGTTCTTTTTTTGTTTCATTTTATTTTTATACTTTTCAAGAGGACGATAGCTTTTTTATCAGTGTTTTTGATAGAAACACTTCATTCAACTTAATTCCTTCTGATGATAGCTCATGATGTAGACTTAAAAAACTGTGAAGCTGATTTATGACAGGTTTATCATTTTTCATTTTATAGTGAAGGAAATTGGCAATTGCATGTTTTTTAACGCATACATATTGTAAAACGTACTTCTTTTCAAAAGAAGTTCAGATTCCTTTAACAGACTTATAAGAAGAATACACATTATATAACTTATTGGACAAAGATTTCAAAATATAATTTTTACAATTATTTTTATCTTCGAATTTTGTTTGATTTGCTTGATTTGTAATAAATGATTTAAACATTATGTATGAAACTTTAAACGTGGTCAGTACGAACATAAGCTTGTATTTCCACAGTTTAAAATGATGTCTAGCGAACGATTCAATTTTGACTAACTCAGTGGAAGCATTAACCATTATAGTACACATAGTCTATTTAATTCAACAATAGTCATAGCATTAATTGTTACACCCCATGACTTGTTGCAACCTCTGTAACATCCTGAAAATCGGGGGTCGGGTAGAAACCCAACTCTCGAGTTTCAGAACATCACTTATGCAACATAAATGCTTATGATTGGATGTTGTCTATGTTGGTGTATTAAACATGAGTGGGATTAAGCCAAAACAGCATATCATACTCCAGAGATAGTTAAATTAGCAAGCGGAAGACCGTAATAAATACATAAAATATAGATTTGATTGTAAGTCTCCAGAGTGTGAACATGTTACCAGGTTAATTAAATACATATATACTCTAAAAATGGAAAGAAAAGAATATACATAAGTGCTCCAAAAATATAAAAATGACAAGAGTCATGGTGTCTAATCAACCTCCCTATAATCCCGTCGATTAGAACACAGGAGAAGTCTTCCTCATCATCATACAAGTCCAGCTCCACTTCTCAAGCAGCGCCATCATCTGCAACTAAAATAGGGACTGGTGGGTGTCCGGAACACCATCCCATAACGTGGGAGTGAGTAATTAACTCAGTGGAATCATAGAGCAAAGATTAGCATGTTATCAAATCAATCACGCGTTAATAGTAAAATAAACAATCAAACATTCCTGGATACTGTTGTTAATGCAAGCATGAAATGACATGATGGATGTCCTCACCGATATACTCCCTCATGCGGCACCATCTGGGTCCGCGGCATGCTTTCTTCCCGCAATGCTCCATATCTACCAGGCACATGTAATGCGATATGGATAATGATTATCGAGTTGTTATTAGTCCTTTTCATATAGCAGGATTGGGAAACTAGGGTACCTTGCTTATATCAATCCCAACACAGATCCTGTATAGGGTCATCACTCCTAGTAATCTCATACGATGTTATATTTGTAGGTCGCTGCAAGGGTTGTCAGGGCTGTTGTTCGCACTCGTTGCTCCTCTCCCCCATCACCTTATCAATACAGGCCTATTTATCCTTAAGACTGCATCAGGACTCGTCGCCCCCATGCGGTGTCAGGATAAACTCAAGGTCACTACAAAGGGCTAGTCACCTGATCAGTGTAGGCCGACAGTAAGAATATAGTGTCTCATATCACCATAATCTGCTCAGAGTAGGGTGCTCACTGGTCACTACGGGGAGATTTGTGGCCCCAGCGTAGGCCGACAGCTAGACCACAGTGTCTCATACCACCATGCCCGGCTCATGAGTCTTTATGGATCAAGGTACCATGGTTGACAGAGTTTTCAATGGTAAGTTCAGTACCCTAGGTTCAAGCAGTTATGACTCATACATGGTGAACATACAATGGCCAGTCGGGTTACTTGCTGGGCTCGACTAGTACGACCGCATCTCAAGCTGAACGACATGAAGTGCATGAAACACTTCGTGTGGCCTAACCACTACCGCTAACCCAAAACACGAATCGCGTTTATTGACGCGTCCTTCGTGGTACATAGAAACCAACCATGAATTCAATCCATTACCGACTGCCTGGACTAGGTCATAGCCCCAAGCATTTATAAACCAACGTCAGTAAGCATATGTGAGTAACAGAAATGAAATACAACAATGTAAGCATGTTGACACAAGTTATAACATACAACTTAAGCAAATCATCCAACACATGCATTTCATATGTATAATGAAATCAATACATATAGCCAACATGATGGAAATCCTTTACTTCAGCATATTAATTGAGAATTCAATCTCAAAACTAATTCACAACACCATTTACGCAATACCTACTAAT
The DNA here is from genome assembly GCA_037074715.1 of Magnolia kwangsiensis. Lineage (NCBI taxonomy): Eukaryota > Viridiplantae > Streptophyta > Magnoliopsida > Magnoliales > Magnoliaceae > Magnolia > Magnolia kwangsiensis. The sequence continues at coordinate 7,209,699 of CM073584.1, forward strand.
ACAAACATTTATACAAACGCTTAGTCTACACATTTTAGTCTACATAGCGTATGTTGGCCAATATGTGCGTTAGGACGAATCTCTTCGCCAAACAGATCATACACGCATTTCTAATATCATAATATGACAAATAGCCATGACAATCATTTCAGCAAAATACGGACTTATACCATATTTCCTATAAATGCCTAAAATACCCTAAATCTCATATTTACCGTACGTTTACGAAACGGAAAACGGACAGCATGTTGTACATGTCAAACGGCATTTTTGTCGATAATCTACTATAAAACGATATTGAAATCTTTGAAATCAGTCAATCTAAGCATCTAAAATCCTCACCTTTTGTCGTAGAAGCATAACGATTCGAATAGAACGTGTACGCTTTGTCAACGGCGTAAATGCGACATAATGTACAAGTATATAAGCTACTTTGCCATTTGAATCGAAGCAATCCCTAATTCAGCAAGTAGTTAGGGTTTTTCTTACCAGGAGTGCGTTGGAATCGTCGGGAAAGTGATTGGGATGCGGTGGTTTGATATGAGAAAAAGCTGGTGCAGGTGGTAGGAATTCTCGCCCACAACTCTCTCACAATCTCTCACTTTCTCTCTCTCTCTCTCAATCTAGGGTTTTATCCAAATTCGGATGGGAGAGATATGAGAGGGTTTCAAGCTCTTATATAGGCTAAAACTTCACCAAAACAGACTTGGGACAAAGGTATACTTGGGTTATAACCAAATCGGGACTGTTCCGATCCAAAAGAGCATTTCGAGAGGTCCCCTGGCCGAACGCGGTCAGACTTAAACTCATGGTCACTGGATGTTTCTCACACCAAGTTTTCAGTCAGGTAGAGTTTGCAAATCGCACGTGGCTATCCAATTTCAGTTCAGCAGTCATCGCACCTAAATCAGGTCCACAAGTCTCATGATATGAAAGAGAAATTTTTCCTGATCCAAGGGTGTAATTTGGCTGAATTCTGACGGTCAGAACGCTTAATAATAACGCGGCAAGTCACGTGCCAGATTTAGATTAAAATTTCCAAATCTAACCCATTTCTCACTCTCTTCACTCTAGGCTCAATGAAATAGCCTCTGTTCATCGGTTGGGCTTGATTTTCGAAACGATTGTCAAGTCCAGCTAAGCGGTCATAACGGTCTAAGACTGTCGGTATCGAACTTTCGACGCGAGGTCTAGATCCAATACAAAGTTTCAAAGGGTACCTGAGAGCAAACGGGTCTAGAGTTTGATCCTGGATTTTAGGATATTGTAGCGTCCTTGTTTCTACAAGTTTTGGGTCTTGCAGAACGTATTTAAAGCGATCAGGGAGAATTTCGCAGCTACTCTAACGTAGCGCTAGCTAACTTACGCTTAATTTCTAAAGGAATTTATCCTAAGTGATTTCTTTGGCTTTGAAATTGGGTTTTGAGTGGTTACCAAGGTGTTTTGATTGACCCATTGCCTAAGGACGTCTAATCCCAGGTTAGCAAAAATTCGGAGTGTTACAATCTACCCCCCTTAAAATAAAATTTCATCCCCGAAATTGGCTAAGGGTAATGAGTACTTAAAGAGACTTTTGTATTGACGTTCTAAGAAAGGTTCAAATCCTATTTAATGACCTAACCTTACGTATAAGCTAAACCAACTGTTTTGATCCTGGGCCAGTGGGGAAGAGGCTAACCATGCTTCCGCTGCACCACTCTGATCTAACGGTTGCATTGGCTGACCTAACTAGATTGGACTCAAAATGTTTTACCCCCCTTAAAACTTAGTTCTACTTAAGGTTCAAGAATCTATATATCGATCCGTATATCGGAACGAGGTACAACTTAGGGGCTATCCTTGACATAAAATGGGAAACGACCTCTCGCTACATTGGTCTTCCTTTGTTAGTGATGCGTTCTATGGCATTGGTACATATGGTTGTAGAAATAAGTCTACTCTCTATTGACTAGATGTCCTCAACATTTCTTAAAGGCAAAGCAATAACTTTTGGTTGTATGTGGTCGAGCCAACAAGGAAGAAAAGTTGTGTAATGGGTCTGAGCCGGATACGTTGAACTTTCTGTCTAATCAGGACAGAAAACTCGTTGTATCAGTTCTTAATCCTAGACGATGTCGATCTTCTGCTTGATCAGAGCATTGGATTTATTGGCAACTACCGGGATTGAGAAGTCAATTCAAACCGCGAATACATCGCTTATATGTACAGTTCCTTTACTCCGCGTTCCCGAATACAATAGGCCCTTGGGAAAGGCAAGTCAAAGGGACATGCTGGTTTATTCTAAGTTCAATCTGAAGGATTTATAAGTTTTCCCTGAGAGTGAATGGGTCTAAGTTAAATAAGTTTACTAATAGTTACTAAAGGAGCCTATGAATATTATGAGGATCTACCCAAGGAAAGGAGTCTCATTCTAACCAAATCTAACCTATTATTCCTTAGCATATATAGGCTTTACACTACTTATTATAACTAGTAGCCTAGTCCGTAACTCACTAGCTGTAATCCAAAGCCTATAATTATACGTTAAATGATTTCATACCATATATACTACAGGGATTGTTCTATGGCTTAGGGTTAAGATTGTCTAAATGGGATTGGATTTCCTATATCGTCAAACCTTTCAAATCTAGGAGCACTAACTCTAGGTCCAAAACGCCAAGGGCCTATATGGCCAGTATCATTAAGTTGTATGAAATGAAACTGCTTTCCTAATCCTACGTCGGGATTGGGAGTGGCATGCTTGGTAGGAGGGTGGGGTGGGATAAAAACTAATTTTATAGGCTTAATCCCTGGATTTACAACATGACAGTAGAAACCATAGGATACACCCAATCTAGGGGCAGTAACCAACAGCAAATGAAACGGCATACACTTCATTTAACAAAATACGTCACAATATATGGAATAAAGCTCCACATGAATTATGACAGGAACGCATTCGGATATATTAAGCCCAAACCACTAAACACAAACACACTTTCTATCAATGACTTCACTAGACCCAACAACAAAAAAAAACAGAAATCTCTAAAATGGTAAACAAACAATCTACAGGACAACGACATAGATGCCTAATTCTACCAAAGGACTTTTACCACGGTCCCGACTTACCTTCTTTAATACTGTCTAGTTTAACACTGTCGGTTGCCCATTAGAGCTCTATCGGCCATGTATTTTCGCCACTCCTCAAGCGAAGAAGATGGAGAAATGAGATTTGAGGTTTACACGATTTGAGACCAAAAAGAGTGTAAAGGCTCAAATAAAAGGGACATGAGAGGGAAGATGGTGGAAAGGGAGAAAAAGGCTAAAATAGCCTCAACAATAGCCATGAAAAATGAGGGAAATGGAAAGAAATGACTACCCTAATGGACTGAAATGAATCTAGTCCCTGTAGAGGGGTAGATCAGGCTCCCAAAGGTTGAATTTTCAAAGGAAAAGGAGAACAATAAGTGAGAATGGAGCTCACCCGACTTTCAACCTTGAATGGAGGTTGTGGGAGCTTCAAACAACGAAAATGGAGAGAGAGGGGACTGCCTACTGCCGTGGACGATGGAGTGGGATCGTTTTTAGCAGAAAATGGGATTGGGAGTGGTTTGGAGACGTGATTTGAGAGGGAGGCAGCGAGAAAATCGAAAAGGGAGGGCTTGGGGATGTTTTTTGTGAAGGGAGTATGGGTTTTAGGGGGTTTAAAGGTGCGAACCCCCCATGGGGGAGGTGCCCTAGCCACAAAAGGGCATCAGCCCAATTTTCAGATCAAGTGGGGCCCACTATACGGCGATGCCATAGTCCGTCAACTTTCAATCCAGCCGGTCTGGCCATGTGGGCTGGGTTCCCCCTGCCCTATGGACCCCATATATGTGTGGAACCTACCCTAGTTCATTGTATTTTAGCCTATATAGGTCCAAAACTCCATTTGGGGCGTTCAGGGGCCAGTTTGTGAACCAGAATAAGTTTATGCATCATGTACCATATGATTTTGGGGTAGGAGAAGCTAATCCATTCAATTAACTCATTTGTTACAAGAGATTCTATAATTGAATGGCCAAAAGTCCAATTCTTACCTATATTTACTGTTTATAGTAAATTTTTATCTAAGTATGATTTTCTATCTTTTACACATTAAAATTTATGCCTAGTGTGAAAAGACTTAGAAAAAGTTAAAGAATGACGTAGTAAGAGGAAGGATTCTGAAGGAATTGGAGAAAATGGGGTTTCAAGCCTTGAAATTGAGTATAAGGGTTGTGGTTACCCTACAACCCAAGGACTTGCATTTCTGGGTTCGAAATTCTTCTGGAATCATCCCAAACCCGCCAACTAACGACCTAGAGGCAACTTAGGTCGCTTCACGGGACCAAAGATACGTCATGGACTCGATCAAAACGATCGATTTGAGTAGACTTCGCCTATTGGCGAAACTGAAGTCCTACGAGTGTTTATAGATTTTTCTCGCACCCACCTAAGTCAAAGGGGCGACAGCGTACGTCGCGTGGTCATAACCCAGGTCCATTTTAATCTCAATCATGCTCTGATACCATCTGTAACATCCCGAAAATTGGGGGTCGGGTAGAAACCCAACTCCCGAGTTCCAGAACATCACTTATGCAACATAAATGCTTATGATTGGATGTTGTCTATATTGGTGTATTAAACATGAGGGGGATTAAGCCAAAACAACATATTATACTCTAGAGACAGTTAAATTAGCAAGCGGAAGACTGTAATAAATACATAAAATATATATTTGATTGTAAGTCTCCAGAGTGTGAAAATGTTACCAGGTTAATTAAATATATGTATACTCCAAAAATGGAAAGAAAAGAATATACATGAGTGCTCCAAAAATATAAAAATGACAAGAGTCATGGTGTCTAATCAACCTCCCTGTAATCCCGTCGATCAGAACACAAAGAAAAAGTCCTCCTCATCATCATACAAGTCCAGCTCCGCTTCTCAAGCAGCGCCATCATCTGTAACTAAAATAGGGACTGGTGGGTGTCCGGAACACCATCCCATAATGTGAGAGTGAGTAATTAACTCAGTGGAATCATAGAGCAAAGATTAGCATGTTATTAAATCAATCACGCATTAATAGTAAAGCAAATAATCAAACATTCCTAGATACTGTTGTTAATACAAGCATGAAATGACATGATGGATGCCCTCACCGACATACTCCCTCATGCGGCACCATCTACGACCGCGGCATGCTTTCTTCCCGCAGTGCTCCACATCTTTCATGCACATGCAATGCGATATGGATAATGATTACCGAGTTGTTATTAGTCCTTTTCATACAGCAGGATTGAGAAACTAGGGTACCTTGCTTATATCAATCCCAACACAAATCCTGTCTAGGGTCGTCACTCTTAGTAATCTCATACGGTGTTATATTTGTAGGTCGCTGAAAGAGCTGTCAGGGCTATTGCTCGTACTCGTTGCTCCTCTCCCCCATCACCTTATCAATACAGGCCTATTTATCCTTAAGACTACATCAGGACTCGTCGCCCCCATGCGGTGTCAGGATAAACTCAAGGTCACTACAAAGGGCTCGTCACCTGATCAGTGTAGGCCGACATCAAGAATATAGTGTCCCATACCACCATAATCTACTCAAAGTAGGGTGCTCACTGGTCACTACGAGAAGGTTTGTGGCCCCAGCGTAGGCCGACAGCTCGACCACGGTGTCCCATACCACCATGCTCGGCTCATGAGTCTTTATGGATCAAGGTACCATGGTTGACAGGGTTTTCAATGATAAGTTCAGTACCCTAGGTTCAAGCAGTTATGACTCATACATGGTGAACATACAATGGCCAGTCGGGTTACTTGACGGGCTCGACTAGTACAAGCGCATCTCAAGCTGAACGACATGAAGTGCATGAAACACTTCGTGTGGCCTAACCACTACCGCCAACCCAAAATACGACTCGCGTTCATCGACGCATCCTTCGTGGTACATAGAAACCAACCACGAATTCAATCCATTATCGACTGCCTGGACTAGGTCATAGCCCCAAGCATTTATAAACCAACGTCAGTAAGCATATGTGAGTAACAGAAATGAAATACAACAATGTAAGCATGTTGACACAAGTTATAACATACAACTTAAGAAAATCATCCAACACATGCATTTCATATGTATAATGAAATCAATACATATAGCCAACATGATGGAAATCCTTTACTTCAGCATATTAATTGAGAATTCAATCTCAAAACTAATTCACAACACCATTTACGCAATACCTACTAATACAAACATTTATACAAACGCTTAGTCTACACATTTTAGTCTACATAGCGTATGTCGGCCAATATGTGCGTTAGGGCGAATCTCTTCACCAAACAGATCATACACGCATTTCTAATATCATAATACGACAAAAAGCCATGGCAATCATTTCAGCAAAATACGGACTTATACCGTATTTCCTATAAATGCCTAAAATACCCTAAATCTCATATTTACCGTATGTTTACGAAACGAAAAATGGACAGCATGTTGTACATGTCAAACGGCATTGTCATCGATAATCTACTATAAAACGACATTGAAAGCTTTGAAATCAGTCAATCTAAGCGTCTAAAATCCTCACCTTTTGTCGTAGAAGCGTAACGATTCAAATAGAACGTGTACGCTTTGTCAACGGCGTAAATGCGACCTAATGCATAAGTACATAAGCTACTTTACCATTTGAATCAAAGCAATCCCTAAATCAGCAAGTAGTTAGGATTTTTCTTACCTAGGAGTGCGTTGAAATCGTTGGAAAAGTGATTGGGATGCGGTGGTTCGATATGAGCAAAAGCTGGTGTAGGTGGTAGGAATTCTCGCCCACAACTCTCTCACAATCTCTCACTTTCTCTCTCTCTCAATCTAGGGTTTTATCCAAATTCGGATGGGAGAGATATGAGAGGGTTTCAAGCCCTTTTATAGGCTAAAACTTCACCAAAACAGACTTGGGACAAAGGTATACTTGGGTTATAACCAAATCGGGACTGTTTCGATCCAAAAGAGCATTTCGAGAGGTCCCCTGGCCCAACGCGGTTGGACTTAAGCTCATGGTCACTGAATGTTGCTCACACCAAGTTTTCAGTCCGGTAGAGTTCGCAGATCGCACGTGGCGGTCCAATTTCAGTTCAACAGTCATCGCACCTAAATCAGGTCCACAAGTCTTATGATATGAAAAAGAAATTTTTTGTGATCCGAATGTGTAATATGGTTGAAATCTGATGGTCAGAATGCTTAATAATAACGCGCCAAGTCATGTGCCAGATTTGGATTAAAATTTTCAAATCTAACTCATTTCTCACTCTCTTCACTCCAGGCTCAATGAAATTGCCTCCGTACATCGGTTGGGCTTAATTTTCGAAACGATTGTCAAGTCCAGCTAAGCGGTCATAACGGTCTAAGATTGTCAGTATCGGACTTTCGACGCGCGGTCTAGATCTAATACAAAGTTTCAAAGGGTTCCTGAGAGCAAACGGGTTTAGAATTTGATCTTGAATTTTAGGGTATTGTAGCGTCCTTGTTTCTACAAGTTTTGGGTCTTACAGAACGTATTTAAAGCAATCAGGGACAATTTCGCAGCTACTCTAGTGTAGCGCTAGCTAACTTACGCTTAATTTCTAAAGGAATTTATCCTAAGTGATTTCTTTGGCTTTGGAATTGGGTTCTGAGCGGTTACCAAGGTGTTTTGATTGACCCATTGCCTAAGGACGTCTAATCCTAGGTTAGCAAAAATCTGGGGTGTTACAACCTCTGACATAGATGAATTGAAATTGGGCCAAAACATCTTAACTCAGCTCGAGAAATAGTGATTCGACTCAACCCCACTTCTTCTACTTCTTTTTCTTTACTTTTCCTCAATTTTCACTTTCTTTGTCCTTCTTTCCTCTTTCAAAATTTAGGTCTAATGGGGTTAATGGACCCAACCAATTTTGACCTAGTAACTGCACTCACTCTCTCTCTCTCTCTCTCTCTCTCTCTCTCTCTCTCTCTCTCTCTCTCTCTCTCTCGTCTCTCTTTACATTCACTATCTCTCTCTTTCATCTCCTTCTTTATTTATTTTGTTCTTTTCTTTCTCACTCTAACTGGTCTAAAAAGGACACCAGATCCGACCTCACTCAACCCGACATGAGACTTGGTCAGAGTTTGATATTGACCCAATATCAACCTCAAAACTCAAACTAGGTCTCAGACTAGGCGACTCAGTGAACCATGAAGATGGTGCTCTCTCATATTCTCTTTCTAACTTTCTATTTTGGGAAATATGTGCCCTAAAAGATGGATCTTATAAGCTTTGTTAATTCTATTCTAGATGGTTCAAAGACAACTAATCAGGGGATTAGTTACCGGTTTAATTACTCAATCCGTCGAGTTTTGTGATGATATAACTGAATATTATTTGCATGGTTATAATCCAATGTTAAAGGCAGACTTTTGATGGTATGGCCCCCTAGAAGGACGTCCCTGACCAACCTTTATGTCCTATAATCAGATGATGGGTTTTCTGGCTAGACGAAGAAGATGATCCAGCCATTACTAGTGGATCATTCCAAAAAAAAATTTCTTTTAGTCTGATGCCCATGGAAGAGCAGGATTGGATTAAAGAACATTGTGGGACCCATAATTTGGAGAAGCATCCCCAAAATCTTGGTGGTGTGCGAGATTCTCAGTACAAGATGGTTTTCTTGAGATATTGAGTTTCTTAGAAGAACTATAAAATGATGCTAAGGGATTTTTTAATGCCCTAGATATAACATACTGGATGCTCCAGGAAGGTTTTTAAAAATTAAAGGATGGCTGAGATGAAGCTAGCACATGAAATAATAATAATAATAATAATAATTCTTTCCACCCTTTCTGTAGCTGCGGAAGCTTTAAAACTAAGGTGAAAAGTGAGGGTTGAGATTCATTTAGATGAGTGGTTAGGATTTAGAGAGGAACAGAAGCGCATTGCCAGCTAAAGAACCTAAAAAGGGCTTTCTGATTTCAGAAATCTCCTCTCACGTAAGTTTGTTTGCGCATGTGATCCTACGTATGCACGTGTCTCCGTGTGATGAGATGTGTAGGTTTTAGTTAAAATCATCATTTGGGCATGATGGATGGTTCAGATCGTCAGGTCAGCTAATGATGGTGGACCACATATCACGCATGGACGTCATCCGTTCGTTTAAATGCTTAAGTGTGGGAAAATAGAGAAAGGAAGGAGAGATATCACCTTTTATCGAGTCCGGATCCTCTGCCTCCGGGAGGTAGAGAGTCTCTGCCTCCCGCATTCTCATTGGTCCATGTAACCGTGCCTGCCACGTAGGACTAGCAAATCTATTTTCGTTTCATTATATATATATATATATATATATATATATATATATATATATATATATATATATATATATATATATATATATCTCGGCCGTCTTCCCTAACGGTAACGGCACCACGAGATTTTCTCTCTGCCGTCTTCGCTAACGGCAACGACACCACGAACGGCACTTTCCATTTTCGGTTCGCGAGATTTTTCAGAGATTTCTCTTCCCCTCGTTTCTAATTTCAAATTTTTTCCTTCTACAAATGGATTTCATCAAAGTGGAAGAAAAAGAGGGGTTTTTTCTTTTGATGTTCGGAGGCCCCCTTTCCCCAATCTCTCACAATCCCTCTTGGCCATTTTCCACTGGGCAGCCGATAGTTGATTTCTAATATTTCGTCTATTCATCCATCAAAGATCCACCCCACCTCACCGGTATTTTAATTTTTTTATATAATTGTTTACACATTATTTATGATCTGCCTCCAATGCCTGCGGTATATCTTTTTTTTTTTTTCTAATGCAGATTATTAAATGAGGAACATTGGATGCTATTTTTGAATTTCCTGTATGCATGTAGATTTCAGGATTCTTCCTATGGCGAATCCGAATTTTTTATGTTTTAAGTTGTTTCTACTCATGCATTGTTTAATGTGATATAAAGATAGGTAACGTGGTTGGTGATAGATTTCTTCGGATTTTATTTTATATGGTTTTATATTGATGATGATCGATTGATTTCTATGGCACATGTACGTTCTAAGTATGTCTTGTTTGTTTACCCTCATTGTGGAAATCTTATTTTCAACTAGTGCATATGAAAAGTTCTAAATGGTGGGGACTGCATGCCTGGAAATAAGGGGAAAGAACCAACAGGGCTTGAATTTTAGCCTCTTGCACATGTAGAACAGGGAGCCAAGAACTCATTGTCATGGATTGATTAATGGGGTATCAGCAGCATGGCCTTCTATGTTAGAAGGGTAAAAAAGCAATGGTAGGCGTGAAGTTAGTGAATTATATATGTTAGAAAAGGGACCAAGATTGCACCATTATCATCATCTCTTTCACATGGTAGAGAATAAATTACTTGTGCTAATAAGGAAATTCTATGAGTCTTGAGTATGGGAAGTATCATGTATTGTGGTCATCAAAGCCTGAATTCAGGATTCAGACAGTGCATGGATCTGAGGGAGAATGTTGGACATATGTTATTGTTTCTTTTGCCACCACTTTTCCATATCAAAGCACACACCAAACTTTTAGAGATAATATTCTTCCCCATATATTCTCTTTCGAATTGGCTTCTTGAGTGGATCAATTTAAATAATCACAAAGAATAAGGTACTCTGTTACAGTTTTGAACTTCCACTTAAGGTTCGTAGTTCTTATCTCAAGAATCCAGATACTGTGGAAAGAATGCAGCACCAGTCATAGCACATGTGTAGAATTTTTATCAGTAACTTCTCTAAAACTTTATTGAGAGAGTGAAATTTTCCGTAAAATTAACATTACATGACCTTTGATCCATGTGGTATTCATGCAAGCATGGTTTTCACTACCGGTATCATAGAACTCCATGGACCACAATTATAATGTTCTTGCAGCATACTGGAGAATCCCTCCAAAACATGATTTCAGAACTCCATATGAATTGGCTCTGGTTTTAGTCTTAACAAGTAGGGGTTACTTCACGGGCTTAGGCACCTAATATTCTATCTTTCGTGTCAGCTGCCTTTACTCTTGAGTAGGGTTCTTAATATTGTCCAATACGATGTGTATCAGCAATACTTAGCAGTTTTTCGACCCTAACATTAGCATATAACTTGTGTGTTTATTGCTAGCGAGGCACTAAAATTGTTGAAATTTTCACTAATAAGGATGATACACCATGCATATCATCGAATAAGTACTAAGACATCTAGATTTGGAGTTAGTAGAAACATTCTTCGAGGCCCAATGGTTAACAACAACACCCAAAAAAACAACAACAACTCCAAGATAGATTAGAACCGTGCTCGTCATATAAACATTTAGTGCCAATGTCTATAATCTATAGCGTTGTCTTGGTCCATTAGTTCTTAATTTTTCTGCCTATTTGTTTTTTGTTATCGCTATCGAAGATGCAATAAAATATTGGAGAAGGTGACTAAAGAAAGTTATCATGTGGGCCCAAGGAGTTTCCTCAAATCCTCAGAAAGTATATAATGTGTTTGATGAAATCTGGCTTTTGGCCTACCTGCTATACATATCGTTTGCCCGTATTGGTCAAGAGGTGAATGATTTGTCTAATGATCAGCTAAAGGGGGCATGCATTGCCTTTCATTGTGTATTGGGAGTTCTCTTCCTTTGCATTACTGCTCCTTTTTACTTACTGGTACAAATGACCATTAAAATAACACACTGCTACAAAGAGAGAGAGAGAGAGAGAGAGAGAGAGAGAGAGGGAGCTTATTTGCAGTGGGATAAGCTGGATAAATGTTAGAAGTAATGGATTGGGATTGTCTAATGGCTTTTATTTTAAAATGTGAGCAATCTGTCTATATGTGTGGACCTGATCAATACATAAACCTGCCATGTGTCATGTGGATGGATTGCTTTACCACATTACATTTTTTTCAAGTTCTATGTATGATTAATGGTTCCATAAGGCTGGAACTTTTTTAGATGTCTATATACCGATGTCATCTCTTCCCTTTTTTCCAATCTTCTGATCCATTATGGCTGGATTCTTATATTTAGTTAGTCATGTGCAGGTTGTTTTCAATCTAGATTGTCCAGCTCAACATCAAACTTCCTAAAGGTCATTCCATCTATTTTCTTTTCATTTTCTTTTTTAAAACCTCTTTACTTCTTTTCCAGTTTCTCTGTTGTAATGTATGCTTGTCTTGCTGAAGAAACTTAATTCAGGAATATAGCCATTTCAAGCTTATTGCTGCAGTCTTGATGTTTCAATATGATAAAGAAAGATGGTAATCCAGGAAGAGGAATTATATGATCCTTGAGCAAGGATATCAATAAGATACGCATGTAGTATGTACAATTTGTAGCAGTTATCCACATCATTGATCTAATGGGCCCTAATGGATTTATTAGTGTGAGACCCGACCCGAGTTCACATGTGTGCATGTATAAGTATGCATTTCGTTCATTTTGGTCCCGTGGTCTTACCGGTCAAATTTCGGTGACCCACGACCTTCGAATAATGTTTGAGGTCACCCTTGAGTTCGGTCATATAGACCCGACTCGGATTGACCCGAGACCTACCGTTGGGACTGCATCGTCGTCGCGGTTCCAACGACATGTCTCGTGTAAAAATTTGACGTGTGGATCATAAGTTATGAACCGCGCATCATTTGGACCATTTATCGCATTTTTGGTGGGACCCACATGATTTGCACATTTCCCCATGTGCATGCTTGCCAATGGTGATGACATCACCATTTTCATGATGTCATAATGGCCTACTCTAGCAATGATAGACTCCCTTCTCCAAACTCATCATGGCTCTTTCTTTTTCTCTTTTTTAGAAGTCATTATGGGATTTATTTTTTTCTTCCCCATGCAATTTCTCTTCCCCAATCTGAATTTTCTGAAATTTCTCTTCTCTAGGGAGAGAGAGAGACCATCATATTCTCTTTTCTAGAAAATATAATGATTACTTTGAATAAAATCTCTTTCCTCTCTTTTTCCTTCTTATTTCTCTCTACTCTCTTCTCTCCTTCTTTCTCTCTTGCAAAAAAAAATAAATTCAGCCCATTTTCCCCCTTTTCCATCCTCCTCCTCCATTTCCCCTCAATCCATCCATCCCAATCCCATCTCAACCATCAATCTTGCTTGTTTGGAGCCTTAGAAGCCTAGAGTTGGAGTTTTGGTAGAGATCTTTGAGGTGGGTGCTCCTCTAGATGTAAAAATCTGATTTCTATAGCTTAGATATTTTCTTTCTTTCATGAGAAAAGTGTAGGACCCACCAATCAATGGTGGAGATCTCACACAATCCCATGGTTGTGGCCTAATGACCTACCTTATGCATGCATGATCCATGCATGCGGCATTTCTCTATGGGCCCCATCATGACAGTTTTCTTTCATATTATATCATGTTTAGGGCATCTAGACCTTATAACTATGGTGGGGATGACATCCTCACCATACATTTTAATTATAGGTCATGCATGTGCAAGATCCATGTTGTAAATGTAAATCTATGTATGATGTATGGGTGTGATTGATCTTGGGAGGGCTCAATAGTGGCAGAGCCATTTCCCTATGGCCGGATTGTCCTTCTATCTCTCTTTTCGCTTATTCTATTTCTTGATGTGTGTGGCCCATTTGGTGGTCTTAGGACATCCAGAAATTTCAACAAGGTGGGATACCCAAACTGCCCATTGTTTGATTTTGGATGTCCTACTTGTTGCCTTAATATTGCATACAAGGTGTTTCCGCTTCAGATTATGAAATGGACATCTGTGGGGCCCACTAAGGAAGGCCACACCATCTTCCATTAATGTATTTCTCTTTTTTTTAACTTATATAATAAATTTTATCTAAGTACATGTTGCTGTCCAGAATTTTCTGGACAGTTTCTGGTTATTTTTTGACCAGATTTTGGGACTATTTGGGGGACTATTCATATCCATTAAATATACTTTTCGGAAAGGTGCGGATCTTATCTTGATGTCCCCCAAATTTCAGCCCCATCTGACCTTGATTGAGGTCCCTAAGGTATGGTCCAAGTGAGGTAGACAGTCTGAAATTTCTGTAATGTTCCAGCAACATTCCACCCTGGACAGGTTGGATTTCTGGAATTTATTAAAATATTTTTGGATGTTTAAAAATTATAAAAATTTATGGGGGGTGTCCCACTCATGGTAGGACCCACCTATAAAATTTTGGGGCCAATGGACGCCTGTACACACCATGGTGGTGGCTGGACCGGCCCATTATAATATGGTGTCCAGATCAGTCTGATTTTCAGGACAGATTGATTTCTTTAAATGAATTAAAATATTTATAGATGTTAAAAAATTCTTAAATTTTTTAGGGGTATGGTCCACTCATGGTAGGACCCATATACCAAATTTTAGGGACAATGGATACTTATACACACCGTGACGAGGGACGGATTGGCCCACCACGTTGGGACGTCCGGGTCTATCTGATTTTCTGGATAGTATATTTTTTTAAAATTAATTAAAATACTTAGAAATATCTAAAAATTCTTAAATTTTTTGGAGGTGTGACCCACCTATGAAAGTATCACTTTGTGTAATTTCAGCCTCAAATGACCCCGTTTGGGCAACCAAAAGAATGGGCGAAGATGGCTGGACTCCCAGATTTTTCTGCTGTGCAGTCTAGCAATATGCCTTGATAAAAACCATAATTCAAAAATATTTCTTCAGATGGTGGGCCACCTTTTTGGGTTTTCTCTCATTGTATACATGATGAGGGACCTTGGCTCTTAATTTTTAGAGTTTTAAAGGCCTTGGACCGACTCCAATGGAGTGCCCAAATTTAGGACAACAACATGTTATAATTATACTTGGCCTTAGGCTGAAATCTTGAGGAGTGGGGCCCACCACATTTATGAAGGTCTTAGAAAAAATAATTTATACCTTTAATTCCTTAAATGTTGGGTTTAATAAATGCACTTTTGAGGCCCACCACAGTTGAATTTAATAGGGTCCATGAATGTAGATAGTTGTTGAACTCTTTAAGCCCAATTGGACTGGAACTTTTTAGATAGGCCCATTGAACTCTTGAGCCATTTTTAGTATACTATTGTGTTGGGTTAGTGGGCCGAATTACACAAGTAGATGGGCCCTTGGTTGCCTACTAAATTAACTTTATACTTAGGCCGGGTTGTAGGCCCAACTTACTTGACTAAGAGCATGACATTTACCCATGTAGTTTGAGCAATGAGCTGCCCACTAGGCCACCATAATATATGAGATTAGTGGCCTTTATGTTGGGCCCTAACCTTTCCCCTATGGGCCATAGTGATATATATGGGTTGGGTTATGTGTATTCCCCTTTGACCCATATTTTGGTTAGGCCTTGGGCTGCCCTTTCTGAAGCCCAGCATGAGTGTTTGCGGTATGATTATGACTGCTCATTTCTTATTTCTGATGTTGCATGAGCTTTAGGCCTTGATTCATGATCAATTAGAGATGGGCTACCTCTTGGAAACCAATTGTAGTTCGATGTCTACATTGGTGGCCCTAAGGTAGGCCCATGGGCTTCTATGGGTGGTTAAAGGCCCACCATAGACCCTTGCTAGGCCGTTTCATCTATTTAGGCCCATATCATTGTTCTCCTCAGTCTCGTGGGCTATCCTAGGTATATGGGCCCCCACTAGAGGTTGTATTCCTTATGAGGAATTGGTTAAGTACCTAAACCCTTCATGGTTAGTTAGAGAGTTCATCTTTACCTTATTGGCACCTCTATTCATCTTCATGGCCCACTCCCATATACATCATATGCATGCTTGGATGAGGTATGATTGGCCATGGTTATGCCATTATGTAGGACATGTTGGTATCTCCCGAGGGCTGGAGTTTTCCCCTTTGGAACACGATGGGTGCTTGGGATTGATGCATGGGTGATTGTGTGATTCATGCATCTGGCATTATATAGCATATCTATCCTTGCTTCATCAGGGTCTTGCCTCCACAGGGATATTCGTGAATGGTCGTATGTGTAGACACCAAAAATATTAGTTGAGCATACCGGGCGCATAGGATGCCCATGGGTGAAATTCTCAAAACTTCCATGGTACCAAGGATCTACTCCAACGCCGTGACCGAGTGGAATACATGAGTGCACGAGGGCCTTATACCGTTAGGTTGCGGCTCCCACTGTCGTGTAGTCGGTTGGATAGGGGTGTGGCCTTACCTGCTTGGTGTGTAGGGGGCATTACTAGGCTGAGTCTAAACAACTCGTAAATGGGTCCGCTACCATCAGGCCTTGTTGGTAATTGGCTGTCCACAGGCGGGTAGTGAGGTCTCTTACGCTCGTTTGACTGTACGGGGTCTATAGAGCAACAATCATTCAACAGTGTAATGGACCCCGGTGATTTCCTTATGATTAGAAATGTACTTGACTTATGGTTTGGATATAAGCACTGGCATTACTTGCATCGCATTAGCATTGGCTATGTAAGCCCCTTCATGCATTGCCTTGGTATGGCGTCCAGTACTCATTGCATCTTATTCATGATAAGCCTTTGTAAGGCTAGTGATATTCTCATTGAGCATATTTCCCTTCTTGCATCTCCTACTATTCTTCTGTGCACCATTATCACACACTTACACCACCCTCTAAGCTTTTATAAGCTTATGCACGATTGATGCATGCAGGAGATTCTAGACAGGCGTCATAGCAGCAGAGCGTAGAGTAGAGCTGAGCATTTGAGGACTCTAGTGTTGCTGACCTTTCTCTTTTTTCCTTTTATTTCATGTATGTCTTTTGGACCTTATGGATGGTTGTAAAAGTTTAAATTCTTAGTGGATTTTGTGATGTGTGCCCTTTGTTATTATCAAATGTACTTGCTGTGATCTTGGGTATGCTCGTATTAGTAATAATTATACTGTTATGAAAATCCTCCTTGTAGGATCACAGGATTGGAACCTGCCTCAGGAGCCGAGAATGAGATACTATGGAGGCTATTACGGCTAGAACCAGTTATCGGGTTCCTTGTGATTCCAGTTACCGAGTCTGGGACATGACAATTAGCCCCCCAAAGATCTACTGAATGGAACAATCCTATGTAACTTGTACCTCATGCTTCAAATAGGTGAACACTAAGCTACATGCTATTTGATATTTAAACACTAATGTAGATATACCATGGTCTGAACTTTAGACCTATATATTAGGATCAAGTGACTAGTACCATTGGGCCACATGTCTAATATGTGAATATTATTGAAGCAACAATTTTACGTTATCCTATCATTTCATTGGTTGTAACTTTTTGGGTTGATTATGAGGAGGCACACCAGATTCACAGTTTTGTTAGAATTCCGAACAAGCATCACAGCTGAGTCAAAAGATGCTCATTCCCCGTTTAAACTCTCAATAAACAGAACATCTTAAAATTTCATTGGTTTTAACTTTTTGGGTTGAATGTATTATGCTTCTGTATTTTTTCCTTACCTTCCCAACTTTGGGCCATTGATTCAAGTGTTTAAGATTAGTCTGTCAATTGGCTGGCTCAGGCTTAAAATTTAAAAGTTAGTTGGGGCTCGGACCTTGTACATATGGGTGTCAATGGGTCGGGCTTTGGCCTGCTAAATTCAGAATTTTAAATAGGTTCTGCCAAGCAGGCCAACCTGAAATAGTTCAAAATCTGGACCGAGAGGAACCACAACCCAGCCGGTTGATAGTTCTACTTGTAGAACAGCATGTTGGGCCCAAAAAGTTTGCAAGGGTGATTTTATCATGGCCAAAATTCCTTAATGATTTGGATTTTTACCAAACAGTTTCGAGACAATTAAGAATTACATGGATGTGCTTTTTGAGGGATGGAAGTACATGCCCTCGCATGATTATTACACGAACAAAAAATTGGCATATCCAATCGTAAGGTGATCCAATTTATAAAAAATAATATATACCACTCAAAATATTTAAGTTTAATTGTTCTAGATTGAATAAATCTAACTCTTATTTTGCTTTCCCAATAAAAAATCTAACTCTTATTTATGGTTACTCTCCAGCATCCACCCATGATTTAGATGAAATTCGGAATGGAAATCATCTACTTAGAAAAAGGCAAATGGCCCTTCAAATTCTCATCAACTTCAAGAATACAAGATCAAGGGTAAGAAAATTATAGCTTTCCACATCTAGGTCAATTTGAGCAGTCAAGACCTCAACATCCTTCAAGGAAAACTGGGATCCTTGAGCAACCACATCCCCATTTATAGCAATAGAAGAACATCAATTTAATACCCATTAAACAGTGAACATAGTGTATGAGGTACAATAACCATTAACCACTCAACGTGGTGAAATACACAAAATTGAATATTACAATTATTATAGATATGTACAAATATAATATAAAAGCACGTGTAAATACAAGTAAATTTTTTATTTTATATTTTTCTTGAAAAAATATTTTTTTAAATAACAATCTTTTGTCATTAAGCAGATGTCTATCCCTTTAATTTGACAAGTTCTTCAAAAGCATATTGTGCTTAACATGGTGAGTAATCTCTCCTTATGTTTCTTAATTTTTTTAAATCAAATTTTAAAATGAGATACAAAAGTTATGTATGTCTTTAATCGTTATTAATTTTCATGATTGCAGGATGAGTCAGTTCAATCAAAAAAATATGATTACAACACCAGATGTACTCCATCAAATTTTTTTAATTTTATCAATCAAATTAATTTAAAAGATGAACATAAAAAAGTAATTTCAACTACTCCTTTTAAAGAATTTTTGTGTTTTTCAAGGTTAGTAGTTGAATGCACATTTTTAAATACTATTATACATAGATGAGATAACAAAACCAAAAGTTTCACAATTAGAGGAAATAAGCTATTTATTAAACCCCAAGACATTGATTTGATATTGGAGTTGAGTATGAATGGAGAGTCTTTAGATATGAAGAAGAAACTAGATGTTTGCGATGAAAATTTTAAAAATAAATATTTTTCAAATACTTATATTGAGGAATTTGATTGAGAAGAATATTAAGAGGTGGATGGAAGAAACTTTGGATGAATGTTTTTCCGACTTTATTAAACTCTTTATTTTGTATATATTTAATACTATTTTATTTCCAACTTCAAATCATGCCACACCAAAATTCTTGTTGCACTATGTGAATAACCTGAAAAAGTTGAATAATTATGATTGGGCGACTACTATTTATGAGTTCTTGATTAGAAGTATTTCTAAATGTGTGGAGGAGAAGAAGAGCTATGTGAACGGATATGTCATGATACTAAAAGTAAGTAAATAAATGCTTTTATCAATTTTTTTCTTTTTATTCTCATATAAATTTATTTTATGCATAGCCATGGTTACAAGAGCACATCATTCATCATCCAATGTTAACAACAAAAATGGTATATTCGTGTTTATTAAGATGGGTAGAAGGTGGTTACCAACATGCTGACACACATAAGAAATATATTAATAATCTCATCTACACTCAGGTAATCAATTATATAATTCAATTAAATTTTAAAATTAATATTTAATTTATTCAAATAAAGTATATACATTTATTTATTTATATCCATCAGGTTATTGAAGAAATAAAGCCTATGTATGAAGAGAGAAATCTACTACTTCCTCCTTTAAGTGATTCGTGTTTCTTTTTTGTACTTGATATGTAATCAATAGTTATCACACATTAAAAAATATTTATATTTTTAATTGGCCTACATGATACATCAAACACTACAGAAGAAATGTGCCGTCATTTGGAACCTAAATTGGTCAACATGTTAGAGAAAATTGTAATTATTCCCCACTTAACAAATATTTTATATATGCGTATATTTTTTTAATCATATTATCTTGTGATACTAATTCCTTATTATCTTTGTTGTAATTTGCATATAGGCATCAAATATCACCCAAGAAACATATAGTCGTTTAGAGCCTATATTTTTACAAAATAAAGAGAAAAATGTAATTATTCTGAATACAACAATTATTTTTAATTTGTGTATATTTTATAGATCTCAATGCGTTAGAATACTAATTCCATTTCATTGATTCTTGTGATTTTTATACATGAGATATCAAGTGCAGTCAACGAAATGTGCAGACAATTTGAACCTAAATTTATGAACATTATAGAGAATTTAATGATACAAGTAATCACAATAAACTTTTTTCATATGTTTTATTTTTTATTCGTAATAATTATGAATGCTTTAATGTAAATAAGATTTTATTTTTTTTTACATATAAAATAAGAAAAATGAAGACAATAGTGAGTACAGAGAATTACTGATGGAAAACAAAGAGTTTTTTTTTTTTTTTTACATATAGAATAAGAAAAATGAAGACAATAGTGAGTACAGAGAATTACTGATGGAAAATAAAGAGTTAAGAGATAAGATAGTTGATAAAGAAATAATCATACAACGGTTGTCTGATGAAGTGAAAGAGTTAAAAAGAAACCGCGATTGGAAAGCTACGAAGATTAAAAAGACTTTTGTTACAAATCAAAACTCTTTAGTGAAGCGTATCAAAGCGCAAAGTAAGAAGAGGATTCCTTCAAAAGTATTACAATCTCCAAACACTGAAATTTTAATTAAAACCAAAGGTAAAAGTATATGTGAAACACCTGGAATCCAATCACGTATGGAAAAGAGTGATTAGTATATGTTATCCCAAGAAGAGATAAATGCAATTACAACTCTTAAAGCTCAGAATAAAATCAAGTTAAATACTTTAAGTATTTAATTTTTAATCCACCCATTAATTTTTTTAAAATCTTTTTGTACTAATACGATAATATATGTCCTTAGGGATGAAACATTTGGCTCACTTCATGTCAAAAGGAGATCCTTAGAGTCATTGTTGGATCCAATGAAATGGGTAGATGATGAGGTATAATTTAAATGTTATATTACGAGAAATTATGATCCATCATTCATGGATATGACTTAATTGATTAATACGTTAAATTTGATGCAGGTTATATCCAAATATACCGAATTGATGGATATTCGAGAAAATAGTGGTGGGCATAATTTGTTAAATGCCACTTCTTCAACGCATGGTTTCATGTAAGCTTTCTCATTTATATGTGTAATAAAATTATCATATATATGTCATTTCTGTTTAAATGATGTTAATTTCATTTAAATTGAACCATTGCAGAAATATGTGTGTACAACGAGAATTATAGTGAAAGGAGACGAGAAAATTGAAGATATATATTATGATGGTGATAATGCAAAAATTGAATGTATTATAAGGAAGATTCCTTACCAGCTAAAGAGTAAAGAAAAAATTATGATCCCACTAAATGAAATGTCGCATTGGTACTTGCTTGTCATTGACTTAAAGAGAATTTTTTTTTCAATTTGCAACTCTCTCAAAGGTCACCAAACATCAACCTACATCAATACGATGGTATGTATATTAATTTGTTCAATGGAATAATATTCAACTTAAAACATTGTGATTGTGAAAGTACTTAATACTTCTTCATTATAAATGTAGGTTTCACGTTTAAAGATCCATTTAGTAAAATATTGTGAAATAGAATGTGATGGATTTACTGTCTCTATGGACCAAGAATGCCCCCAGCAACCAAATTTGCAAGTCATTTTCCATTTAAAATATGAATTTACTCTTATTTAATAATATTTACTTATCTCTGTATGGTATTAGCAGGGTTGATTGTGGTGTCTACTTAATGAAATTTATGGAATGTCTTTCCCATGGAGATATATTTGATTTCAACTCGGTAAATTCTTCTTCTTCTTCTTCTTCTTTTTTTCCTTTTTCTTATACAAAATTTATGAAACAAACTTACGATCCACTTTCATCATCAGTGGCCGATGAATTTGGAACGAAAAAAGTTGGTTGCACAACTGATGCTGGGCAAAATGATTACACCACAGTAATGTGAAATGTATAGGTATGAAACATACTTACATACCTACAATCTTGTTGCTCTTTTTAATGGAAGGTATGTGCTTTGATTTTATTTTTAATTATTATCATAGTTGTTGCGGGGTGCAAATATGCCCTGCTTGAATTCATGATGGGTCTTGTTGTGGATGGAATTCAGGCCAAAATTCTCCTTTATCAGTGAAAGCATTGGGGGCTGCCTGTCATATGATTGTTGTTCTTGTATCTTACAGGTAATGTAAGAGGGAGAATCTATGTTCATGGCTCCAAGCTGATATTGAAGGTTGCAAGAGGGAGAATCTACTTAAGATTTTTTATTTTTCCCATGGTAGTTCCTGCTAGGTGGATGTTTGAAAACTATTACTTTCATTGATTGGGTGCATTAGTATTAGATCATCTTAATCTTCAATTTTGTATCTTGAATTATGGTTGATGATCATTTTTAAGCAGGAAGAAAATCATGTGCAATATAAATCATTTCATAAGCAAGAAGAAAATCATGTGCAAAATAAATCATTTCTTAAAAAGCATATTTCTAAGTTCTTTCATTTCTTTCATTTTTTTTTCTTTTGACAGGCTTGTCGGTTGATGACAATTCGCAAGGAGTATAATGGCTATATGGAGCTCTTTCTGCTCATATGTGGTCAGGGATGATCCTCTTAGGAGTTTTTTTTTTTTCAAGGTGTCCAATGAATGCAATTGTTGCATGGTAGCCTGTTAAAAATAACAGTTTAGATTGTTCAATTGGAGTATCCAAGTTATGAATTGGATCATCCTATCAATACAGGCTTTTGTTTTTTTTTTTTTTTTGGTGGCCTGTTAAATGTGTTTTGGATTTATTCAGATTGTTATAACTGCATAACTGTGCACAGGATTCATACATCAACGATGGCAGTGAATTTAGCAAGCATAGGTGGTGAAATCCCACTACGACGTGAGTGTGTGGTGGTGTGTGAGCGTGTGAAAAAGAAAAAAGCATGCATGAATGAAGAAAGCTACAGACAACAGTTTCTAGAATACCATGAAAAGCACAATTCTAGCCATCAATCAGCAGCCTACGAAATGACGGTCAAGATGATCTATATAGTAAAAGGTCCAAATCGAGTCATTTAACTCGATGCAACTCGCAAATCGACTCACTCACTTCCGGTTGTTTGTTTTAATAAAAGGGAAAAAGGAGGCAAACAAATCTGGACCGTTCACTCATCAAACGGGCCCATGAGCTACCCCCCCCCCCCCCCCCCAAAAAAAAAAAAAAAAAAAAGTTTTGCCATCCATCTTGTTTCATACACTGTGAACGGGCCTCATTTGCAGGCCACCCAATATATAAGGTGAACAACACATCATCACAGACGTGCCCAGCTGGGCCATACTTGCATTTGGGATTGTCAACCCTCCATTGGTAAAGATAATTAAGGCCTATACAAGCTCTTAAATTAGGTGTTAGATCATCATACCTTATCCTCTTTCTTTGCCAGTGTGTCGGTGGAGTATGAACTTTCATCGGATGATGAAGAAGAAGGCTACGAGTATCAACGATTAGATGTGAGGTGTTGGAGATTAGCAGCTAATCAAGAGATTATAACGAGCATGAAGAAAGGTACAGAAAACACTTTCTGAACCACTATGAAAAACATAAATCTAGCCCTCAATCAGCCGCCTACAAAGTAACGGGTTGACAAATTATCATACCATATCCTCCCTTTTCACTTCCGGTATCTTGTTGAAGCCCATAATTTTGACGGCTGATGGAGAAGGCCGCGATTATCAACGGTTAGATAAGATGGTGTTGGCAGCTAATCAAGAGATTATAGCAAGCATCACGATGCTTGAAGAGTGATGAGGGTTCACTAGATAAAGTGACGGGGTTCACAAGATAAAGTGACGATATTGTAGTGCAAAGTGACAGGGTTCACTAGATAAAGTGACGAGGTTGCAGTGCAAAGTGATGGGGTTCACTAGACAAAGTGACGAGGTTGCAGTGCAAAGTGACGGGGTTCACTAGACAAAGTGACGAGGTTGCAGTGCAAAGTAACGGGGTATACTAAACAAAGTGACAAGGTTCACTAGACAAAGTGACGAGGTTGTAGCGCAAAGTGACGAGGTTGTAGTACAAAGTAATGAGGTTGGAATGCAAAGTGACGGGGTTCATTAGATAAAGTGACGAGGCTGTAGTGAAAAGTGATGGGGTTCACTAGACAAAGTGGCGAGGTTGCAGTGCAAAGTGACAGGGTTCACTAGACAAAGTGATGAGGTTGCAGTGCAAAGTGACGGGGTTCACTAGATAAAGTGACGGGGTTTACAAGACAAAGTGACGAGATTGTAGTACAAACTGACGGGGTTCACTAGACAAAGTGACGAGGTTGCAGTGCAAAGTCATGGGGTTCACTAGACAAAGTGACGAGGTTAGTGCAAAGTGACGGGGTTCACTAGACAAAGTGATGAGGTTGCAGTGCAAAGTGACGGGGTACATTAAACAAAGTGACGAAGTTCACTAGACAAAGTGACTAGGTTGTAATGCAAAGTGACGGGGTTCACTACACAAAGTGATGAGGTTGCAGTGCAAAGTGACGGGGTTCACTAGATAAAGTGACGAGGTTGTAGTGCAAAGTGACAGAGTTTACTAAACAAAATGACAAGGTTGCAGTGCAAAGTGACGGGGTTCACTAGACAAAGTGACAAGGTTGCAGTGCAAAGTGACGGGGTTCACTAGACAAAGTGACGAGGTTTCAGTGCAAAGTGATGGGGTTCACTACACAAAGTGACGAGGTTCACTAGATAAAGTGACGAGGTTGTAGTGCAAAGCGACGGGGTTCACTACATAAAGTGACCAGGTTGCAGTGCAAAGTGATGGGGTTCACTAGACAAAGTGACGAGGTTGTAGTGCAAAGCAACGGGGTTCACTACACAAAGTGACGAGGTTACAGTGCAAAGTGACGGGGTTCACTAGACAAAGTGACGAGGTTGCAGTGCAAAGTGACGGGTTTCACTAGAAAAAGTGACGGGGTTCACTAAACAAAGTGACCAAGTTGCAGTGCAAAGTGACGAGGTTGTAGTGTAAAGTGACGGGGTTCACTAAACAAAGTGACGAGGTTGTAGTGCAAAGTGACGAGGTTGTAGTGCAAAGTGACGGGGTTCACTAAACAAAGTGACGAGGTTGCAGTGCAAAGTGATAGGGTTCACAAGACAAAGTGACGAGGGTTCAGTGTAAAGTGACGGTGTTCACTAGACAAAGTGACGGGGTTGCAGTGCAAAGTGACGGAGTTCACTACACAAAGTGACGAGGTTGCAGTACAAAGTAATGAGATTCACTACACAAAGTGACGAGGTTCACTAGACAAGTGACGAGATTGTAGTGCAAAGTGACGGGGTTCACTTCATAAAGTGACGAGGTTGCAGTGTAAAGTGACGGGGTTCACTAGACAAAGTGACGAGGTTGTAGTGCAAAGTGACGGGGTTCACTAGACAAAGTGACGAGGTTGCATTGCAAAGTGACGGGGTTCACTACACAAAGTGACGAGATTGCAATGCAAAGTGACGGGGTTCACTACACAAAGTGACGAGGTTCACTAGACAAAGTGACGAGGTCGTAGTGCAAAGTGACGGGGTTCACTACACAAAGTGATGAGGTTGCATGCAAAGTGACCGAGTTCACTAGACAAAGTGACAAGGTTGTAGTGTAAAGTGAAGGGGTTCACTACACAAAGTGATGAGGTTTACTAGATAAAGTGACGAGGTTGTAGTACAAAGTGACGGGGTTCACTACACAAAGTGATGAGGTTGCAGTGCAAAGTGACGGGGTTCACTTGACAAAGTGACGAGGTTGCAGTGTAAAGTGACGGGGTTCACTAGACAAAGTGATGAGGTTGCAGTGCAAAGTGGTGGGGTTCACTATACAAAGTGACGAGGTTCACTAGACAAAGTGTCGAGGTTATAGTGCAAAGTGAAGGGGTTCATTACACAAAGTGACAAGGTTGCAGTGTAAAGTGACGGGGTTCACTAGACAAAGTGATGAGGTTGTAGTGCAAAGTGACGGGGTTCATTAGATAAAGTGACGAGGTTGCAGTGCAAAGTGACAGGGTTCACTAGACAAAGTGACGAGGTTGCAGTGCAAAGTGACCGGGTTCACTAGACAAAGTGACGAGGTTGCAGTGCAAAGTGACCGGGTTCACTACACAAAGTGACGAGGTTTACTATACAAAGTGACGAGGTTGTAGTGCAAAGTGACGGGGTTCACTACACAAAGTGACGAGGTTGCAGTGCAAAGTGACGGGGTTCACTTAACAAAGTGACCAGGTTCACTAGACAAAGTGACGAGGTTGTAGTGCAAAGTGACGAGGTTCACTTGACAAAGTGACGAAGTTCACTAGACAAAGTGACGAAGTTGCAGTGCAAAGTGACGGGGTTCACTACACAAAGTGACGAGGTTGCAGTGACAAGTGATGGGGTTCACAGGACAAAGTGACGAGATTGCAGTGCAAAGTGACGGGGTTCACAAGACAAAGTGATGAGGGTTCAGTGCAAAGTGACAGTGTTCACTAGACAAAGTGACGGGGTTGCAGTGCAAAGTGACCGGGTTCACTAAACAAAGTGACGAGGTTGTTGTGCAAAGTAATGGGATTCACTAGACAAAGTGACGGGGTTCACTAGACATAGTGACGAGGTTGTAGTGCAAAGTGACGGAGTTCACTAGACAAAGTGATGAGGTTGTAGTGCAAAGTGATGGAGTTGACTAGATATAGTGACAAGGTTGCAGTGCAAAGTAACGGGGTTAACTAGACAGTGACGAGGTTGTAATGTAAGGTGACGGGGTTCACTAGACACAGTGGCATGGTTATTGTAGATAAAGTGATGAGATATTTGGATATGGGCGAAATAAGCACAACAATGCTAGCCAGTTAGAACTAGATCAATTAAATTTTATCATTAAGTCATACATCAAAGAATAAAAAATTACATTTGTCTCTACATGGTTTCAAAAAAATTACATAAAAATGATTAAAAAATTAAATTAAATAAATCCCTCCACCCAGCTTGCATATGCATCCATCTCATAAAGAAAAATTTGATTGAAGTGGCCTTCACTCACAACATCCCTGGTTCCACTAAATGAATTGATGGACAAAATGATCTGGTTCCACTAAATTTGATAAATAAAATGTATGAAAAAATTCAAAATATACAATACCAGAAAGAGGACAAAAGGCTACGAATAAAATCCGTAGCAATATGTTTTTCGCTACAGATTATATCCGTAGCTGATTATTCCTTGGGGTTGCACTAAACCTGATTAATCCCATTGTAAGGGAATCTTGCACATGAACTGTAGTTGGACAACTTTCTGTAAAATATTCAGATACTACACATTGACACCAAATAAGTAGATAGTGCAATTGAAACCAGCTGTGGACATGCCAACAATAATCCACCTCTGGTTCAGCAGAAGGATTACTCTTCTTAAGATCCTTTGGAAAATACCCAACAGAGAGAGGTGTCTTTCTCTGCTACAATTTTCTTTGGAAATCCAATCCCCAGGTGGCCTGAGCCTCAGCTCCAGCTTTTTCTCTTGTAACTTGAAAGGATCCTCTATCCCTTACCAACCAATCCCTTTCATTAGGAATCAGATCAAGAAACTACTAGCAGGACTCTCCTTCCCTTTAATTTCTCTCCATTTTCTCAGCAAATGTGAAAGTAAGCCACCTCAATCTCTGCAGAAGAAATGAACAGCAGAACATTAAAAAACAGAAGATGAAACAAACTAAACCCAGGTGAAAAATCATTATTTTGCGTGTAGAAAAAAAACAACTTTCAATTAAAAAAACAAAAAAACAAAAACAAAACAGGGATTCTTTACCAAAACACAAATCGAAAAAAAAAAAACACCAACACCCACATCTTAAATCAGCCAAATACATATTTTCTAGTCCAAAAGACCGAAAACCCAAATACAAAATCCCCACCTCTAAATAACCACCTTCTCAAACCATCCCAAAAGCCAAAAATCGAGATTTTGAAAAGGAAAAAAAAAAAAACCCACCTTAACACCATTCAAACAGCTGGAAAATAAAACCCAAAGAAAAAAAAAAACCCATATTTTTGTTCTCTTTTGCTTTATAATTTCACACCAATGGATGGGATGCCCAGCATTGAAAGACTGGTTGATTATATGTGGGGCCCGCCATATATTTTACGTATGCCGATCCATCCAAACAGAATGAATGGACACCTAAAGACAGGGTCATTCCAAAACTCATTTATCCGACAGAAGAACATGATTGTAGAGAATTTAGGTACATGGTGTGGCCCACCTGAATTTATATTCGGCCTGATTTTTAGGAATTGGATGCCATTAACATCACAAGAGACGTCCATTTTATTTTTAGTTTATGCCCATCTAGAAACGTATGTATTAGATCCAGAAAGACTTTCAATTACCTCATGTAATTAAATAGGTTTGAAAGTGTGTTATAAAAACATAGAAAAACACCCATCTCTTGATACCCCATAGTAGAGAGAGAGAGAGAGAGAGAGAGAGAGAGAGAGAGAGAGAGAGAGAGAGAGAGAGTAGCAATGGGGATTGCCAGAAATTTTATTTGATTTTTTTGGGTTTTGCTTTCATTCTCTTTGTTGCAAACACCGACCCTTGCTATCAAAAAGGCAAGCATCACTTTATTTTCTTTCTTTATTAAGTATATGATAGAGAGAGAGTGTGTGTTTGGAACTCTCATTTCTACTTAACTTTTGATGGTTTGTAGTATAAATCTGATCTGGGTTTTTCTTCTTTTTGGATTCTATTGAAGCTTTATTGATTTTTAGAGAGAATTTTTTAAGCAGTACAAAATAATGGTCTTGAATACTCCTAGAAAGGGTAAGAGCTGACAATATACAACTTTTATAATGGTCTTGAAGAAATGAACAGTAGAACATTAAAAAACAGAAGATAAAACAAAATAAACCCAGGTGAAAAATCATTTTTTTGCATGTAGAAAAACCAACAACTTTCAATTAAAAAAAAAACAAAATAAAACAGGGATTCTTTACCAAAACACAAATTGAAAAAAAAAAAAAAAAAACACCAACACCCACATCTTAAATCAGCCAAATACACATTTTCTAGTCCAAAAGACCGAAAACCCAAATACAAAATCCCCACCTCTAACAACCACCTTCTCAAACCATCCCAAAAACCAAAAACTGAGATTTTGAAAGGGGGAAAAAAAAACCCACCTTAACACCATTTAAACAGCTGGAAAACAAAACCCAAAGAAAAATAAAAACCTAGATTTTTGTTCTCTTTTGCTTTATAATTTCACAAGAAATGGAGGGGTTGAGGGATGAGAGAATAAAATGCATGAATGAATGAATGAATGAATAGTACACAACTCAAAATGAATGAATAGTACACAACTCACCTTGATGCCCATTCTCCCTCCTCCTTTACCCGGGCTTGGGACCGGCGATGCAAGGAGTTGCATTGGCAGAGTTAAAAAGGGGCTTAGGCTCCATTTGGCTTGCGACGACCATATGAAGTCTAATATGATTAAAAAGGGGCTTAAGCTCCATTTGGCTTTTGAAGACGACGGGAAGACAGAATCGGATTTGGTAATGTATCAATCCAAAGGAAGGGTGGGAACCCTCTTCGTCCTTCACTTTTAAGTCTTTTCTCTTTTTTGATCTAATATGCTATTAAAAATTAAACTCACAGTGTATCCATTTTTGTCCATCTAATTTGTGGTGGAAAAATCCAGGTTATTCCATTTATGTCACTGATTCTCCTGCATATCAAGATTTTCAGAAGCTCTAGTTACAACAAATTCAGATCTCTCCACTACTTTTTACATAATTGGTTATAATGCAAATTGCTATGCTACACGAAGCAACTAAGAAGCCTTTTTCTTACATATCAGTCATGTTTTCTAAAATAAAAATAACAGAGGGATCAGGTCCCTGCAATATTCAAATTGAGGAACTCAACGTTGTTGATGAATTTCCCTGCAAGTGGAGTATCGATTGCCCAGATGAAATCGTCAATGTTCTTTAGGGGCTTGTCTATTACTCTTGCAAATATAAGAGATGTGGAACTAGTTCAAAAGGAAAATTCAGAGAGAATTGGCTGTCACTAGAAGATAGATTTTGAAAATTAAGAAAACAATGGGAAAATTAAGATTAAGATCTGAAAATTAGAAGTATAGGACATATGTTACAAATATTTTCATTGCCATTTTTTTATGATGATCAGATGATCAGGTGTAGCTACCATCTGCTAGAGAAGTTGTGGATGATTCTGGCCGGATGGCCCTCACATCTGATGACTATCTAAAATTGATGCCATTAGCAAATATCGAAATGCACTATAACAACTCCTTTTGCAGCAACTCCTTGAAGAAGAGTGGGGCACACCATCAATAGCCTGATGTAAACACCATAAGCTTCCACATATGAAATCTCAGTCACATTCAACTATTCAAAACCATAAGCCCATCTCATCATCACCAACCCAACAAGAGACAAAACCCACAAAAGATCAACAACAATTGGAATGCCACTATAAACAGTAAGCCGCTAACAACACATTTCTCTACAGATATGTACATCAAAAGATTAGGATCCCAGATTAGGTTTTATGCAGTCCATGTGCTATATATACTAGAGAACAATAGAGTGTCATCTAGAGAACAAATTTCATGAACTAGTTTAAAATAAATAACAAAAAGAGTAAAGCACCCATAGTTTAATCATCTAATTTTTGAACTAGTTATTTATGGAAAAAATGCATATCATTCACAAAAACTACAAATGTAAGGAAAAAGTAACAGCCACCTAAAGCAAATAACGAGAAGAACAAATGTGCCTAGAATTTGTAATCTACTGTCTATACAAGCAAACATTTGTGATAGTAAGAGTAGAAAATCAATGACATTTAGATAATAAATTTGTCGTAGAACATTCATAAGTCACGAGGATTGTTGTCCTTCTTTTCCAATTATTGAACTACTACAACCTACGATAAGATGTTGGAATGCTGCGTAATTTGTAGTATTCTGCATATTAATCATTCCATGAATCCAAGTTAGTATCAAAAAAATATAAGAGAATTAATATGAATTATTTAAATTGTTCATAAATGTAATTTCCTACCTTAAGTAATTGAGTGAAACTTAAATTATTAGGAAAGTGAATTGAGGGTTAGAGATGGTCCTGGACAGCTTGATATGGTTGAATAACATAATGAGATAACCCTGATTGAAAGTACGTAGTCATGGGATCCAAACAAACACCATTGTATCCCTGAAACAAGTAACAACATGAAAATCAAGTTCACAAATAAATATAAATTTATCATTTAATTTTTTCCATTGATTTTAAAATATTTAAATTTCTACATATTAAATCAAGATAGTTACAACGTACCTGTGTGAGACATGTATGATGATGGATTGGATTTGACGCATCTCTGAGATCTTCAATAGTAGGATATAGCATTGCGTCACTTTTTTGCACTTTCTTTTGACGTTTCTTTATTTTTTCCTTTTCCAAACAATTCTTAAATCTACGTCTACCAAGACATTTCTCCTTTCTCTTGATTTTATAAGCTTCTGCTTTACCTTCAACAATTTCAGCTCCTTTTCTTTTAATTCCATGATCTTCTTTATTAAAGTCATTGAGATTCTCCATTCTTGTTTCATGAGCTTCTTTTTTTATTTCAATGATTTTGTCTTTCAACTGTGCATTGTCAACATTTAAAATTACACAATCATCCTATCTATAACTCTCGTTATTATTGCAACAATCTTCAGTGGATGATGGTCCTTTTAATGTTGCTTTTTCTTTAAATATTTTTTGCAATTCTTGATGCATCAATTTAGAATATTTAGTAACACATTGAAATGACTCTTCACTTTCACAACCCATTGATGACAACTTAACAAAGTTGGAAATCAAGATGTTATAACGATGAGTACGTAGTTTCTTAGAGTCTCCATCCAAGCCACATCCTCTAACAACTGACGGAAAGGAATATGAAGAAGCTTCTCTAGTCCACCTCTTTAAGATGTATTTCGATGACAGTCTTGTGAGGGTATGATTTGTTGCTTTCAATATATGGAAACATAAAATACCCACAAATTCAAACTTTCTGCAACTGCATTCAAAAAACTCATCCATTGAGTTCACGGTAACGATGTGGAGTATATGCTTTTTACTTTCATGTACTTGGTATTTAATTACCATCCCAGACTCTTCTAGTTTTTTAACAGTTTGACCAAGACTATTGGTATACTCAGACTGGAATAATTTAAAAATAGTTGTCGTGTAGACACTAGCTGCATGCTCCAAGATATTAATAGAAAACAACACAATTGGTGAACTTTGAGTCATTTTGAAATTTGCTTCTAATTCGGCGTTCCTTCTATCATCCCCCAATTGTTACTGTTCAAAAAATCTAAGAATATTTTGCCCTGGATGTAAGTATCTCTTCAAATCCTTGTTCAAACTTTCGCAACGTTGTGTGCTTTTCATATCAGCACAAAATACTTTTTTTCCATACACTAATGCCCACTTCTCTTTTTCATTGAATAATTGTTATAACTATGTATTATTTGTAAGATCATATTTTTGAATCATTGTTTCCCATGCATGGTGGAATTCACCCTCATCATAAAAATCATAGACACATTTACTAAAATCGTTGCCAAAAGATTCAGAAGAATTAAATAAATGACTTAGGTGTTTGCATGCATTTTGAAACATATGCCAAACACAAATACAGTGAACTGTTCTTGTTAATTCCGTTTTAATCGCACTTGACATCGCCTTATCCTGATCTGTGAGAATGGTTTGAGGCATTTTTCCAAACATTGCATCATAAAAAGTTTTAAACAACCATCTGAAAGAATCAATGGTTTCATCATATAAAAGTGCAGCCCAAAAAAAAAAAAACAGTTTGTCTATGATGATTAATACTAAGAAATGGTGCAAATGGTCGTCCGTACTCATTTGTTCTATACGTCGTATCAAAACAAATCACATCTCCAAAAAGATCGTAATCTAAAATTATTCTTCCATCTGCCCAAAAAATATTGGTAATACGATCTTCAGAATCAATTTGAATGGAGTAAAAGAACTTTGGATCTTCAACTTGCTTTGTTTTAAAAAATTGCAGTAGACCCTCAGCATCGAATTGTTTCATTGCATTCATCCTTTTCGTCCGTAAGTAATTCTTGAAATCTACCATATTATGTCCAACATATTGTCGACCACTAGCTTGTCTGCTCATTAAATCAAATGTTGCTTTTAGCTTTATACTGAATCTGTCACAGTCATCAGCTACCATTACTTGAGATACAGAAAGTTTTCGTTGTGATCTTAGTAAATGTGATTCTTCTGGAGATGCAAGTATATGATTATGATCACTATTAAAATTGATAATTTGATATTTACTGTTAACTCCCAACCTAATTGTCATGAATGCCTTACAACCTGTTCTTGTTTCATCAAGGTATTTCTTCACATTAACGTCACGTTTATCAGATGGTCGTTTACATTCTCTAGAGCAGACGAATTTTCTCATTTTCACTAGTCTCGTCTTACGGTCTATAGTTCCAGTATCAATACGAACACTAAAACTGACTTTCCGTCCATAACTATTGTAAAACTTGTATGCATCTTTCTCTGTTTCAAATTCATTACCAATTTTCAAATTAGATGCATTTTCATCTATGCCTGAATCACCCGTATATACATTAGAGGTTCTTAATTCATTTATATCATTTTTTAATTCAATGTCTATATGAGGTTGTGATTGAGACGTGTCCTCCACCTCACGTGGTGTGCATGATTTAAAGAAAATAGTACTTTCCATTGACCTGAAAGGCAAAAATAGTGTTTGAAAATAAATGACCTACTTTACAACAATAATCTAATCAATTTGTGCATACACATCGCATATTAATTTTTAGTTCTAACTGCAAATTATTGTATATTAATTTTTAGTTCTAACTGTAAATTATTGTATAGTGGAAAAATAACATCAAAACTAACAATGGGGAAAATGTCAATATCTTGTAGCTAAAGCTAAGGCCAAATCTGAGGATATTTTTTCGGTTATCTTTTTTAAGGTATCCATGGCCACAAGGGGGTTGCAAAGAAATCAACTGTTATCATGGGTCCTGTATGTAAATTCTGATTACTGTATGCTAGAAACTTTCAAGTCTTTTAACTAGCTTAATGTTTTTATGGTATTATTTCAGCAAGTTAATTAAGTTTAACTGTGGTCGAACTCAGCAGTTGTCGTACGTTGTGCATATGGGCCAGTTGTGGATTTTCCTATATAATTTTGATTGTTAGAATCTAGCAATAGGTGCTGCAATTCACTCCAGTCATTTGGATTTATGGTTGATTATAAGCTGGATTTTATATCTAATTGTTGGAAATCCAATTTTGGTGGCTGAAATTTTTGTTTACACTATTAGAAACTAATCATAGTTTCTTGAATTGAAATATATGTATAGATCTTATTGGAAAATTACCGCCAATGCTAATATTTGGGCAGTTGGAATTGTTGGGGGACATATACTATGGTGACTCTGTGTTCGAAGATCAAAATCAATCAAGAAGTTAGTTAAATACCTACATAAACTGCATCTCCAACCAGTTGCCTTAAGTAATCTTGAACATCAACATAACTTTGAGTATGATTAATATGTAGCTACGTATATCCTAAGCAAAAAATTACAAAGGTGCGTTATTTTGGTCAGATTTCATTACTTAATTTTTTTTAAAAGATCTAATATAAGGTTCAACAGTAGTCATTCAATCAACAATGATCATTCAATCCCCACTGCATTATCTGGTTTGGCCCACTTAAGTTTTGGAAGCACCCCCCTTTTTTTTTCTTGTCTAGTGTCCTAAAATGAGCTAAAAAAAAATGGAAGGATTATAATTTTTTTGTAAACTTCCTAGTTGGCCCCACCTACCTACCTAAATAACTTCTAGTTAAAGGCATGAAATCCTCGTCCCATAAACTATGGTATGGCCACCATCACAAAGTTTCCAACAATGGGCATTTAATCCCCATGTTTGGTTTTCCTTATCCCAGCTGATTTTTGAGTTTTTTAGTCAACATGGTTTTTAAGGCTCAGTCCAAACACACTGGCAGCGTGCACCCAATGGGCGGCCGGGTGGGTCTCAACCCACATCAGCAAATAGTCATGTCTTCACAAGAAAACATGACATGTGAATAAATGGGCCTACCAATCAAAGTAAATTATTATTATTTTTAATTCCTAACGGTCTAATTAATGTCCCCATATTCATATAATCAAACAATCGTAAATATTTGTCCATCAAGGACTCATAACTCAGCTTAATGTTAATTACTTTTGTATCACTCATATAAAGTATTAATGTTTCTCTTTGATTTAATTCAAGATCTAATATATTTTTCAATTTCTAAATAGATACATAACCATGCAAGTTCGTTACTCATAGGGATGTCAATAGGCTAGGTTTAAGCTAGAAAAAATCAAAATTTTGAATTGGCCCACTGGAAGAATTCAAAATCCATAGGCTCTGCCCAAGAACTTCTAGATTCGTACTTTTAGCTGAGGGAGATATGTAGTTAGGAATGTTTATTACATAGGGATTTGGCATTGTGCTTGACCATAAACATGTATTGTCATCAAATAAGCTTCCTGTGTAGATGGGTCAAAAACACGATTTCAGGAATCTGCTGGGCTGCATGTATAAAAAAAATAAATGGGACTGGTGGTCCTAATGCTTTTATTTATATACTTGTGGCTCCCCGTGTTTGGTGATCCAAATTATTTGTCTAATGCTCCTCAAAATGGGCTTGGAAGATCCTGACCATTCAATATACAAATTTCAAATACCCATTTCGATATGGATCTTTTAGATTCATGTCCACTAATATTGGAGGGAGAGGAGTGCTCAACTCATTTTCAGGTTGTCTACCAAACGAGAGGCAGTGGCGTCGAATTGTATGATATTTTTCATTGAATTTGTTAAATTTTGATGGTAGGAGTGATTATTCAGGACACTTCTAACTATAAGTAAATCTGAATAATCTGAAGAGGCTATCTTTGGAAAGAGATAGCCTCTTCGAAAATAAGATTTCCACAATGAGGGTAAACAAACAAGACATACTTAGAACGTACATGTGCCATAGAAATCAATATATCATCATCAATATAAAACCATATAAAATAAAAATAGAAGAAATCTATCACCAACCACGTTACCTATCTTTATTTCACATTAAATAATGCATAAGTGGAAATAACTTAAAACATTTAAAATTCGAATTTGCCATAGGAAGAATCCTAAAAATCTCGTATTAGACTACATGCATACAGGCAATTCAAAAACAGCATCTAATGTTCCTCATTTAAAAATCTGGTATTTGAACCATTCATTCAGTGGGTCCATTGCAGATCACAAAAAATAGCCTTGAAAAAAAAAGGATTTTGAATGGAGGAAAAAATAAATAAATAAAAATAATCTGTAAAAAATTATATAAAAAAATTTAAAATACCTGTGAGGTGGGGTGGATCTTCGATGGATTAACTCGGATGTCCGGTGGAAAATAGGCAAGAGGGATTGTGAGAGATTGGGGAAAGAGGGCCTCAGATCTTCAAAAGAAAAAACCCCTCTTTTTCTTCCACTTTGATGAAATCCATCTGTAAAAGGAAAGAATTTGAAATTAGAAACGAGGAGAGAAGAAATCTTGAAAAATCACCGCGAACCGGAAATGGAAAGTGCCATTCGTGGTGCCGTTACTGTTAGCAAAGACGGAAGAGAGAAAATCTCGTGATGTCGTTGCCGTTAGGGAAGACGGCTGAGATATATATATATATATATATATATATATATATATATATATATATATATATATATATATATATATATGAAATGGAAATAGATTTGCTAGTCCTACGTGGCAGGCGTGGTTACATGGACCAATGAGAATGCTGGAGGCAGAGAGTCTCTGCCTTCCGGAGGCAGAGGATCTGGACTCTTTCGTGAAAGCATCAAGTTTAACCCAATTTGACCCAATTGTGGTCCGGTGTACTGCAGGTGTGCATGTGCACTACCCCAAAGTGGGGCCCATAGGTTTCTTTTATGAGATCCATGTCGTCCATCTAGCTTTACCAACTAGACAGGACATTAGCATTATGTTGAGGTAGATCTAAAGTTCATGTGGGCCATGCCAAATGATTTTTTGTTTTATCTTATGATAACCGAAGATTCAATAGTTGG
The DNA here is from genome assembly GCA_037074715.1 of Magnolia kwangsiensis. Classification (NCBI taxonomy): domain Eukaryota; kingdom Viridiplantae; phylum Streptophyta; class Magnoliopsida; order Magnoliales; family Magnoliaceae; genus Magnolia; species Magnolia kwangsiensis. The sequence continues at coordinate 7,246,898 of CM073584.1, forward strand.
ATTTTGCCCATAGATCATCAATGTTTTTAAACATTCCAAGGCTAATTTGGATATACTTAAACCATTGTTTTTCAAAATCTAAATAGGTATAATGTTTAATTAAGTACAAATAATTCCACAAGAGGTTGTGGATCCAATGAATAGTGTGTTTGATGAATTAGGTCCCGATTTAAAGATGTTGTAAGATCAAGGCTTTCCATAGTCCACATTGGACGGTTTTGATGGTTGATTTAAGGGTCAAATGCTCTTGATTTCCATTTAACAATCCAAATCTCACCCGTTCGATGATCACTATAACAATCCAACAGCTGAATTGTCTCTAAAAGTGTTCTTCAAGTGTCCCACGAGGTTTTCTTGGAACATTAGAGAGTAGATGTATGGATGATCCATGAGATTAATGGTAATATCAGCACACATACACTGTAGAAAGCCTCATATGCTTAATAATGCACTTCCAACCGTTAGGATTAGATTTCAATGATACAGAATGTTTGTTTTCATATCAGGATTGTGATTTAAAGTTCAAATTCGTTGAATGATGATCTTATTAGTTGATAATGATCAGATTTGTTGATGATCTATCATAAAGGCTTAGATCACATTTAGGGTTGATTTCCTCAATAATGCAATGGGTGATCCTAAAAATCAATGGTTGAAGGGCTAGATCTAAAAATCGAGATTATTCTTGACAGTTCAGTAGATTGCGATTTACCGGACAATAGTGTGTAGAGAAGATTTTGTGCTTTCTCACACTAACATATACTAATTAGATTTCTCAAATAATACCCTATTACTGAAAAGTACAGGGTGTTACATGTAACCAATGATGAAGAGAAACATCTTGACACGAAGTTAGTAGTCAGTCCTCTTGCATAAGATCATCAAATTCTCGACTACTGGAAGCCTATCATGAAACTTGCATGATCATGGCCTGGAGAATGAGATGTAATTGATCACGTCTCCCTTACAACCATTGTGTACTCAATCTCAAGAGTCCAAGGACAACCAGAGAAAACAATCTCAAAGTCATACGAATAAACATATTCCATAAACATTGCTTAGGCTAATGAGTGAAGGAACGAGTCATGCACATGATTTAGGTCAAAAGACAATGTAACATTAATTTTCTAGAGCACAGCTCTAACATTAGCAAAGAGCACCAAGCCTGCAAGAAGATGAAGGGGCACCAACCCTCTTTGATGGTTAAACGAAAGCTAATATAAAAAAACTTTTGAAATTTTATTAAAAACCAATGCTTTTAATTATATGTGGGATCCTATTTATTAATGAGCAAACAACTCCTGTCTCTCTCCTTACTTGGAAATAAGTGGTTGGTGAGCAAGCAAATTTCTTCCCTACATCCTAGTAGAATTAATATGTTTGCCTTTTAATAAGGCAATCACACCACATAGTGGACCCTCTTCAAAGATGGTGACTACTAGGCTACATTTAGCTTGGGGTCATTAAATAGCTTATTTTCATGTGATAGGCGTTTTAACCGGCCTAGCCTAATGATCAACCTAATAATCTAATGGAGGAATGTGAGGCGTAGCTTGATCTTACCAGTTGGGTTACTCATAATTGCTGATCAGCTACACTTAGAGGCCACTCTTTAATTAGCAACCGCAAAAGGCCTGTTTGGATACCACTAAGCAACTTTTTCTACTTACATATAAGTAATTTATTTGAAATAAATAAGTTTGGTTTATGACAATTATAAATAGTTTTTTTAATTTAAACTTATTTCATTTTAATAAGTTGAAATCAAGATAAGCTACTTAAAGCGAGAGTAGCTTATGTTAAGTAACCTAAGATCAAGACGCTAGCAAATTGCATACTAACCCTTGCCAACATCTACAGTGCTCCACGGCCCTAGGGTGATGTGTGTATTTTATTTGCGATGTCCATCCATTTTATCAGCTCAGCTCGTTTTAGGGTATGACCCAAAAATGAGGAAGATCCAAATCTCAGGTGGATCAGACCACATGCAAACATTGGTGATTGAACCCCTGCCATTAAAAACTTCCTAGGGCCCACTGTAACGGTTATCTGCCTTCCAAACTGTTGATTGGGTCACATAGACATGGACGAAGGGAAAATACATATATCAGCTTGATCCATAACCTTTTCCCAAGAAATTTTTGATTGTGGACATTCAATCAGCACTGTTTCCTATTGTGTGGTCTACTCGAGATTTGGATTTACCTGATTTTGGGCTCATATCTAAAGTAACCTGAAAAAAAATGGATAGATGGCATGGATTAAACACATACATCATGGTTGCCACAGAACACAGATAAGCAGTTACGCTGTACTGACAGGGTCAGTATGCAATCCGCCGCCATGATCTGCCGCTCTTGTGGGTATTGTCCCATCTTCATGGAGCATTGCTGCATTTCTCCAGGCCGTCTATTTTTCCTGACACTAATCAAAGGGTTCGCAGCCCCTAATCAAGGAGATTTTTTTGGGTTCTCCCATCCCAGTAGGACCCGTAAGATCAACGGCCTCGATCACCAAACCATGCATTCCATTTATACAAACTGACTTTAAAATTCATCGTCACACTAACAAAATTAAGATGGGACATAAAAAAATAATAATAATAAATACTTTTTATTTTTTATTTTTTTTAAAAAAGAAGCGCTGAGGACAACGAACATATACTCTATTTAGTAAGATAAGGCAGTCTACAACAAGAGATCCCGACCGTCCAATTCTATTAAAGACTTTATTTTCTCTTCACTCAAAAGTCGAGGTCATAAATAAAGCTGAGATCAACGGCCACAAAAACACCAGCAAAAGCATACCCATTGAAGCTTCTTCCTTTTTTACTTCCTCTCCCGTCTCTCAAAAAGTGGAATATTGAGTGGCTTTCATCACAAGTTACAAAAAGCAACGTACTAGAGCACATTTCCAGGCCACAACTCAATGAGAATCCGAATTGGAGATCGTAGAAGCTATGAAATCTACACGGTGGAGATTAATAACAATAAAATAATGCCTTTTAATCTACACCACACATTTGTCCTCTTCAATTACAAAGGCCACGTAAGCAACTGACAGCTTGAAAAGAAGAAATGACCCACGGTGGATAGATAATACACCGAAAGTCAGTGACTGGATCATGTCTTTGTAGTGGGGCACACACGCGCCCCATCAATCAGGACCGTTCAATTGATGGGTCGCATAAGGAATTAGAATGTTCTTTTTCTATTTTGGACTTGCACATTTAAAAATGCTGTTTGGTGGGCCACGTGTAGGGAGGCGGATTGGGTAGTTACCCCACCGGGACCTAGCTAGAGATGGACGGTCCTGCAGAGGGTATGTAGGGCTCACATTGATTTATGTGTTTGACTCATGCCGGACTTTCATTTTGATAGATTATTTTAGAGTATGAGCCCAAAAAATCGGCTGATCTAAGGCTCAAGTGGACCAGACCATATTAAACAGTAGGGATGGAACACCTACCATTGAAAACCTCGTGGGGTCGATGGAAGTTTTGTATCAAGCTGATATTTATATTTTACCTTCAACCAGGTCTGTATGAACTCGTGAACAGGTTGGATGGAAAATAAACATCACGGTAGACCCTAGGAAGGTTTTAACGGTGGATGTCATTGTAATCAGGTTCCTATGGTGTGGTCCACTCAAGAATTTAATCTATGTTCACTCTGAAATGATCTGCAAAAATGGATGAACGGTGTGGATAAATTACATATACCATGGACCCTCCACAGCTCCTGCCGGGACCGTCCCTCTATAGCTAAGTCCTGGTGGGGTAGTACGAAATCTGCTCCCTCATGTAGATATTGAATGTAGACCACCTGTTAAGTCGACCGACCTTGTTTTCAGGTGAGGTCATTTTTAAATGTGGGGCCCATCTGAACACGGTACACATCCCACACACGTTCCTGGTTGCCACGTGCTGTTTCACATGGTCTTAAAAAAATAAAAACTCTGTAAATCAGATCACAGTCGAGATGAATCCTGATGTCGAGATGAATCCTGATCGAAGATCATATACTTAATTAAAAAATAGATAAATAAATCACCCCACATGAACTTCGATTTTACTAAAAACCCAATTAAAAAACATAAATCATGACTTAAAAAAAAACCATACACTAGTTAAGGTTTAAATAATAAAAAGTAAGTTGCAATTGAAAATTCTGAAAAACCTTACTATTATCGTTTGAGGTTTGCTAATTTCACACGCGTGTGGGAGACCTGCCATCCACGTGGGACCTTACGTGCCAACACGGTACATGTGCGAGAGATTAGAGCCTCCCATCTGGTTGGAAATGATGTTTGGATCTTCTGCCTAGAAAATCAGGCAGATCAACTCATCAGGTGGGCTGCAATGTACAAAGTAAACCAACGGTCAGAAACAAAACTTCTCAGCAGTCCATTTATTCCTTATGCTATGGCCCACCTGAGGCGGGAATAGCCAGATCTTTTAGTCCAAACGATCAAAACGGTGTGGCCCACATGATAGAGAGATATGATCTCGCACACGTGTTTCATATTGGGGCGTGTGCCTTCGTGAGTATAGCCAGGTGCCCAGGGCTCCCACGTCCACGCGCGTGGAATTAGTAAGCTCCATTATTGTTATTATTATGGTGGTTGAGCTGAAAATGGATTTGGACCCTAGACCTCAATGGTGGGTCGGGTCCCACAAGCCAAGAGCACGTGGTCCACAATTATTATATAAATATAGTTTTAATTCTATTTTTCCAAGGAGAAATGCTCGAATGCAATAAGAGAACTAGGACTTATAATGGTGCCAATTGCATTGGACACATAGACACTCCAATTCGTTGATCCAGACCGTTAATTATGTCCAGAACACATTTTACGGATTACCATACAAATACTGTACTAATCCAACAATTATTAACTTTTGATCAGTGGCCTTTAATATGGACGGTCAAGATCTATTTACATAAAATACGTCTAATGAAAAATCGGTTCCTTCTATTGGTTAGGGATCATCATGGATTAAAGAATCACTTTCTTCAGATAATCGTATCCATCCAGTCCTTAATCTGAAAAAAGAATGGTTAAAAAAAAAGGACAAATAAAGGATGGTTAGATCATCTTATAGTGTGATTTTTATGTGGTAGTCCATGGAATGTGTTCTGAAATAAATTGAGGGTTCAGATTAATCGATTGGATATTACAAGTGGACACATCCAACTAGGAGCACTATAACTTATACGCGCTCTGAGAGTACGTGAAATGATCCGATAAATAAAACTGATACACCGACGGCCAAATGGCACTTTCTCTGCCCCAAGAATCGGACCAATCAAAATATCGAAAGATCCTAACCGTCTGATGTTAGATCCAGATACCCAGAAGCAGATTACTCTAATAAGTTCATCTCAGCCCATTGGTGCCGTACATGTGTAGGCTGTGACGATGATATTTGCCTAATGGTGCAGTCCATATATGTGAACCACATATACGCGGATTGCGTGGTGAACCCAACACCGCATAGCTATGGAGTGTAAGGATTCCGTGGGGCCCACCGTCACGTGTGTATCTTATCACTACCGTCCATCCAATTTTCCAGCTAATAGTAGGGCGTGAGCTCAAAACTGAAGCATATCCAAAGCTCAAGTGGACCACAACAGAGGAGACAGTGGAGATTGAATTCCAACCGTTGAAAACTCCTTACGGGCCACAGAAGTTTCAGATCAAACTGTTATTTGTGTTTCCCCTCCATACAGCTCTGCGTGATCTTATCACCGTGACAAATAAATATCACTGTGGGTCCTAGGAAACTTTCAATGGTGTATGCCATTATCTCGCTGTTTCCTGTGGTGTGGTCCACCTGATCTTTGGATATTCTTCTATTTTTGTCTCATTACCTAAAGTGAACTGAAAAAACAAATCGACGGCCTGGATAAAACATATACATCTCGTTGGGACCCACAGAGTCCTGACACCACGGAGCTACGTGGTGCAGGGTTCACCACGCAATCCGCGTCCGAACCAAAGTACAAAGTAAGAGGGGTTTGTACACACCGTGTCTCAGTCTATAATTAATGAGCCGGCCTTTGGTACTCGTTTCGGTACACAAGAGATTCTGTAGATACATCACATGCTCTACAACTGTTATTGTCCGTAGGAATTCCCGCCACTGTCAATGGACGGTGGAGAATTTACGTAGACAGTGGGCCCCATAAGATCAATAATCTTTTACTTTGATTGGATGGGAGATGTTTATTAAATGCTGTTTAGGGTTGTACATCTGGGCACTAGGGTCTGTACAACGTACTCGGGCTTTCAGACCTGCCAATGGGCCTATGGTGATTCGGTAATCCAGACCATTGGTTTGTTAGCCCTGATAGTGGATAGAAGATCCAAGCCACCCATATCTAGGGCACCGGAATCGTGTGCAACATTTGTTTTAGGAAGCGGGTAAGACACCCTAGCTCTGAAGGCACACCATGTTGTATAAGTAAATCCACTCCGTCCATTAGGTGAGAAGCCTTAGTTTAACCGTCCAAACAAAGTATCGGCATCATAAAAACTCCGATGAGCCTCACCGAAGGGAACAATGTAAAACTGCAAATAAAACATCAACGATCACCAGCTGTAGCTCTCCCAAAATTTAGATCAGGCTGATTTTTCCGAAAGATATCCACCATGGTTTCCTCATAAAAAATTATTGTTGGCATCCCATCTAAATTGTTTCATGTAGTGTGGCCCACCTGAGACTTCGATCTGACTAATTTTAATTGATGGACACCTAATTTCTGAGTATTGAGCTGATGAGTGGAGTGGATTTAACATATACGACTTTAGTTTAAAGGAAAAATATTATCATTATGATTTTAACCCACCAAACAAAAATAGTAATTTTTAACTCCACACTGAAATGCCGATTTTGGGTGAGATGTAAATGAATTTATAATCATTATATTTTTCATATTATAAATTCAAACATTGATGTGAAGGATTATTTGATATGGTGCGAGGTTTTGCATGAGATGGTTTTGCATGAGATGGAATGAACATGATCTTAGAACAATAATTATATATTTGAAAATAACAAGGTATATTTACCATTTAATCCTTTTAACTTTTCACTTACTTGAAAATAAAAACTGTCGTTATAATCAACAAACAAAATTCACAACTAATGCTACTCACCTATGTTCATATGCAATTCAAGTGCCATACATAAAGTATGCATGTGGATAGATAATGCGTCCATTAAAACACACGCATCAACATAGGGCCCATAAGTATAGTGTATTTCGTAGTGTACCTAAAATTCTATTGCTCTACTATTGGGACTATTAAGTTCAAATACTCAAGTTAATTTAATACTTCTAATCAATTCTAAATGTAAGATGAAATTTAAATCCCATCGAAGTAATGGAAAAATGCTTTTATATTGTGAAAAACCAAACATAGAAGCCAACCTTCCAAAGATCAAAAAGACCAAAAATACTGATAAATGAATTTATAACCAATGCACTTTTTCTTTACATTATCTAGTAATCCAAACAACAGGCTAATATCCGAAGGTCCGGATTTTCCTGACAATTTTGGGGTGGGGCCCAACATATCAAACCATCTATATTACTTTACAATGACCCCACTTGTCAGAACTGGAAAACCAAATACGCTGTGGTCAACCTAATTTGGTTAGAGGCCCACTTTTGTTGACACATTACACAAATTATCAGGACGCTAAAAGATGGAATAATAGATTGTCCGCAACCCATCTAGAATAACAAGACGACGAATCAAGATATTTCACATTCGCGTCAAAAGCTAAAAATATCTTCAAACCATGAGATTAGAAAAGCCAAACGTTGCCCATTCGGCCATTATCTAATTGCAAATTAAAAAAATAATAATGAAGAGTTAGGAGACGATCACGCTCAGTTTGGAGGCATGGGAATCACTTTATGTTGGAGCTTGTGGGGTCCACCTGTGATTTGAACGTATAATCCAAACCGTCCAACTGGTGGACCTTCCCATTTTCACGTTACAATCCAAGAATCATCCGGAATCAAAGCTCAGACGGGACACGCCACGGGAAGACACGTACAATCAGGCTTGAATCCTATATATTGACGTCGTATGGCCCACTTTGAGTTTTGTACTGGACTGTTTTTTAATGGTCTGTCGTCCTTGTGGGGTGCACGTGATGAATGGGTTGGATGGAAAATATACTAACATGGTGGACCCCACGTTCCATCTGCAAGTTTCTACGGTGTCGCATCACCCTCCCCGATTGGCATTAATCTGTGAATGTGATCATTGATCCAGGCCGTCCATCAGATCGCCCCTTTTTGGATGGGTATTGCCCGATAGTCAGATTGGGTGGGCCACCTCTAGGTAGCCCACAATGTCCACTACTTCGCCGGTCAATACAAACTATCGCCCCACTTTCCTAATATTGACCGTCCAATAACTGAATGCCACAGATCAAGGGTAGATTCCCAAGGGAGCGCCGGTTACTCAACCCAACCAACCAGCGCACATTAGACGCGACGCGGCCCTCATGTTTGACGACACATGACTGCACTTCAGAAAACTGCAGAAGCAGTTAAAAATCGTGTCCGGAGGAAACAAGTACTGCTCCTCGTATCGTCACCAAACCCACCGGCGAACGTTAGACACCTGCCACGCAGTTAATGCCCAACGAAACGTGCTCCAAAACTAACCACCCCATTTCTGACATTGACGAAAGAAAATTGAAAAAAAAAAAAAAAAAAAAACAAACACAAAATTGATACTCTGGCAGCGCATTGTAAATGATACGCAGGCACTTTAAAAAATCTATTAGAAATTGTTGGACATAATTAATTCAACTAAACCGTCTAAATTGTGGGTCCCAGTCCAGATATACCATATCCCAAAAACTACACTTAATTTATTATCATACAATCAGATTGGTGAGTATTTATTGGACGGTTAAAAATGGAAATATCCAGAGGTATCCACAAATGAGAGGTTAGGCTAGTTCAAGCAATCTCACCTTGGGAATGTGGCTAATGACGATGGGTTACACAATGTAGTCGCTTTAAACTGAGTTAATGCATGCCGCGTAATACGTATACAATATCTAAGTGCCTGCATATCAAGCGACATATGCAGCCCGACTATCATAACCCCTGGAAGAAAATTTCTATTTCTCACTACAGACGCATGGACAGAGAGAGGGAGAGAGAAAGCTCTGTTTACCTCTAATCGTTTCCGTCCAAAACCCTCTGTTGCTAATTTCGGTAAAAACACAGAAAAGAAAGGTTGTGTCTATCAGAAAGATGGATGTAAATATCATTTTCCGAAAATAAAAATAAAAATAAAAAGAAAATGTCAGACATCCAACATCTTTCTATTACTAGCCATTTGGTGTTTTGATTTTCTACGCACATTCACAAAAAAAAAAAACAAAAAAACAAAAAAAAAAAGAAGAAAAAACGAAGAAAGAAAGAAAGAAAATCTGATTAAATCAATACATACTGATACGAGTGGTTAGAGAGATTAAGATCTGATTAGAAGATTAAGAGATTAATCTGAGAGAATAGAGGTTGGTTGAAGGAGACGGCCAGGAGAGATTCTAGAGGGGGAATCAACGGCTCTGGGATCTTTGCTCATTTTGCAGATTCCTATAACGTCATCGTCTCCGCAGTCCTCGTCTTCCTTCTGGAATCTCTTGAGCGAGCCGACCAAAGCCGATCTCAAATCGGCGGCTCGAGCCGATTTCAGGAGAACCGCTTTCTTTCTGTCCTTTGACGCCCTGAATGACGTGGCTTCGTCTTCGGCTGAGCTCCGAGCCGCCGCTCCGGCATCGGAGTAATGATGCGAGGACGAGCAGGCGAGATCGTCGTCCTGTGAGATAAAAATTGGCGAATCCGGACCGTTGGATCTTGAAATCGGCGATTTTGAGGGGAAAAATGAATTCAGTGGAACGGAGATCTCGCGAGAAATACCTGGCAGCCGAGATCTGCATTTTCGCGCATACGTTTCAGCGAAACCGCCATCAGTTCCATGTCAGAAGCAGCTCCTCCGTGCCGATTTGAAGACTCATCGCTGCTGGAGGAGCTCGGAATTGGCGGTGGTGTCGAGGACCACGGAACGACCTGATTCTCTCCGTCCTCATCATCATCGTCACCATCATCATCACCATCGCCATCATCATCATCGTCTCCACCATCATCGTCGTCATCGTCGTCGTCATCATCTTCATCGTCGATTTCATTGCCGCCTTCTCCTTCTTCTTCTTCCTCCTGCTGTTCGTCTTCTCCCTGCCTTTGGTTCCGTCCGTCGCAGCGACTGATGCAGCGTTCGCAGAGTGATACGGTCGGAGCGAGCCTCGGTCCAGAAGCTTTCCACGGCGTCGGAGACTGGCAGGCCTGGCAGAGGAGGATCCTCGAATGCCTGGCGACGAGGAAATTCGCGCCGTGAACCTTCGCATCGCAGCCAAAGCACAAGCTCGCCTGATCCGACTCGCAGTACATGCGCGCCGGTACGTCACACAGCTCACATTCCTTCATCTCCTCTTCTTCAGATCTTTCTTTTCTGCGTTTTCTCTCTTCCAAATCTTTATCTCCTCACCTGAAATTCCGGAAATAAAGAAAAGGGCAAGTTCTGGCAACATATAAAATTTAAGTAGTCCGCTGCACCACCCGAAGTAGTAGTCCTCGAACCTTGGCTGACCTGATTTGACATGGCAACTACTCAACGAGAGATCTGAACCGTCAAAAGGGACCCTGGCCTTTTATGTGACTGTCCACAGGTGGGTCACGGCGCGCGGAGAGTACCTTAGCTGATGAATGGCCAGGATGTGAAATACATGCTCCATGTTAGCACGTGTGTTTCGAAGACCATCATCCATCTTCCGGTCCGTTTCCCATCTATGTTTGACGTTGACAGGCCGTCGAGGACACGGTTTCAGTTAGTCCCGCTGACTACTTGTCTTTTCTCGTCTACAGAAATCCCATCCCTCCTCACGAAAATGACGGAATTACCTGCTTCAGCAGAGAACCGAAAGGAAGGGTAGTTTTGTAAAATAATAGTTCCCCAAGTTCTCTACTGGAACCGAAACTCTCCGGCCAGAGCGTACTGCTCAAGCCGCGAAACACGTGTCGGTCTCTCCGCCGCCCACATGTAGGATATTTCCGTCAAGCATGAATGATGTGGCAACTAGCTGGCCGGGGAGGGGATGGAGATTCTCGCAGTCCTACGTGTCGCGTTCTGGTCCACTTAGAGGAGGGGGGCACGTGAGGCGCACCTGCGTTGTGGCGCTGGTGGGCCCGCACGGTCGGCGATCTGAGCCTCGAATAATATGATTGAATTTTATATTGAGAAATTTCTTTTAATATTTTAATTTTTAAATAATAAAAAACGTAATATAAAAATGAGAAGGGAAGCGAATGGGTTGGGGAGGCGAGGCTGGCGTTCGTGGCACGACTACCGCCGCTACCACGGTATACAAGGCGATCCCTCCGGGCTTTACTCGCTTGCTGACGTGGATACTCCCACGTGATGGTGTACATGTGGCCGTGAACCATCAGCTTTCCGTGGAAGGTGTTGATGAGAGTCGAACTTGGTAGCGACGAGAGGCCATCAGTAGCGAGTGCTGGAAAAGCTCTGTGGCCCACCATGATGTCTGTGTTTTATCCACTCCGTCTCCGTCCCTACATTTTTCCAGCTTGTATCAGGACGTGATCCCATAAATGAGACAGAGCCTAATCTAAGGTGGACCACACCACAGGAAATTAGTATTGATTAAACGCCCATCCTAAAAATTAACTAGGCCCACTGATGTTTATTTGCCATCCAACGTGTTTTGATTAGAACACGTGGACTCAATTAAAGAGAAAATAAAAATATCGGCCTGATTCAAAATTTGTGTGGCCCAATGAAGTTTACAATATTAAGCATTTAATCACGACTGTTGATTACGTTGTGATCCCACTTATAATCGGATCTGTCTCATTTTTTGGCCCATGCCTTGAGATGATCTGGCAAAATGAACTGAATGAGTGGATAAAACACATGCTCTATGGTGGGGCTACGGTATCTACGAGTACCGATGTCGTTGCTGGCGTTGTCACAACCGAGTCGGATTCCGATGACAAGGGACGTGAAGGACGGGAACGGATCTCAACAGCAATATAGCTGCCGTATTGGCCTCAGTAAGCCCTATGATTCTTATCATGAGCTATGTGTTATATCTAAATGGTCCATTACATTTGGGGAGCTAGTCTTAAGGCTATAGATGAAAATTAAGACAGATCTAACTATCATGTGGGCTACACTGCAAAAAGCAGTAGAGATTGAGTGTCAACCATTGAAATCCTTTTTGGGGTCACAGAAGTTTTGGATCAGCATAAAATTGTTTATCCTCTTCATTCATGTCTTTGTGACCTTATGAACATGTTGAATGGAAAACAAACCTGGCCCAACGAATTTTGTAACGGTGAAGATCATTATCTTCGCTGCCATATATGGCGTGGTCCGGATGATCTTTGGATATGTTTCGTGGTCCGGATAATGCTCTAAAATGATCTCTAAAATTATATTAACCATGTAGGTATAATAAATACATCACTATAAGGCCTATGTAACTTCGATCTCCTTTAAACCGTTTGTACAACTCAGACCTCGCATGTCTTCGCAGTACACGTACCCACAGCAGCTATATAGCTGGTTTGTGGAACACTATCCAATCGGCTTCCGTGGGCGGACGCCGATTGGTCCTACCGTAATCCGGGCAGGCAGGGCTATGTAGGGCCCACCGTGATGTAAGTATTTTATCAGCACCGTTAATAATTTTTATATGATTATTTAAAGTATGAGCTAAAAATTGAGGTAGTTTCGGGCTTAAGTGGACTATAGAGTGGGGATTGAATGTCCACCGATAAAAACTTCTTAGGAGCGGGAGAATAAGCTGAAATTTTTGTTTTCACTTTATCTAAGTCTGCACGACCTTATTAATAGGTTGGGTGGTAAAAATAAAAATTAAAAAATCACGGTGGCTCTTAGAAAGGTTTCAATGGTAGGTGTCACTATCACTGCAGTTTCTTTTGATGTGGTCCACTGGAATTGTATATCCACTTTATTTTTTGTATAATACCTTAAAATTATATGAGAAAGGCAAAAGCGATGAACAACATGGATATAAAATAATTACACCATGGTGCGCCCGACACTAGCAATATATCAGGTGTGTGGGTAGGTGTTGTGCGAAGACGAACGCTTACGCTGCTCGAGCTCCGATTCTGGCACACTTGCACACATTGCACGTGACATTAAATAAATATAGTGCAAATAATTTTTGGTACGCTCAGTGGGACTCTAAGTATTGGTATACTTATTGGTGCATTAATCTTATGAAATCATAAACTGAAGATAGGTTTATCAAATACATGAGCAGTTAAGTTTGCTATTGAATCCAATACTCCTTCCATTAAATTCGGATATGTCATCCTCATATCGATATGCAACAAGGAATTCAGCATGTCACTGAACAGTTACTTGTTTAGGTTGAAACTTTAGGTAAATGGATGGCTAGCTATTCCAAAAAACATGAATCAAATGATGGCTCTCTTTGTGGAAAGAACACTGTACTGCCTCAACAGTAGGTTGATGCTAGTTATATTGAAAACCTAGCACCGATACTCCCGATACAACCAATACTGCAAGCATATCCTCTATGATGGAACACGCCTCCTACTATAATATAGGAAGTGCAAAATCTTCTGCTACCTGCTGAATTTAAGTGACTAGAAAATGATGTTAGAAATGTTATTCCTGCATAAGGAAATCAGGGTATACCTGGAGGGTAGTCGTTCATTGGGAATCCATCGTATCATGGAAGACAAAACCAAGTAGGTCTATAACTGCCACCAGTAGTTAAACCACACCATCTGGATTGTGATCGAATCATGCAATTGGTCCAAGAAGTAGAAGGCTCGGTTCTCGGCAGTACTACTACCTCAGTCTATCATAAGCCTTATTTGGAATGGACTGATTGACAATCTTTATTGCTGCGGCTGACTTTGATGTTTTTCGATCAAGATGACCGAATTTGACCAAGATAAGTGAATTTGATATTTTTCGATCAAGATGGTTGAATTCGACCTAGGTAACGACTTTGATGTTTCTTTACCAAGACGATCGAATTTGATGTTTTTCGATCAATATGATTGAATTCGACTAAGATGACTGAATTTGATGTTTTCGACCAAGACGGTCGAATTCGACCAAAATGACTGACTTTGATGTTTTTTGAAAGACGACCGAGTTTAATCGAGATGGTTTGACTTTGATATTTTTTGATCAAGATGACCGAAATTGATATTTTTGCCTAGTTGAGCAGTCACATTTATTGCTCCAAATGATGAGTCAACATCGCTCTCACCTTTTCAACCAAAGGTAAAGTGACATATGATTTGGGGGGGGGGGGATGATCGTTCCTAAAGTAGCCAATTTTTATTATTATTTATTTTTATCTTTTACATATGCACTCGACACACACACGCACGCCATAGTGGGATTTCACCACCCATGGGTATCGAACCCAAGACCTTGTGTTAAAAATCCTTAGAGTCTACCATTGAGGCAAGGACTTGAACCCCCTAAAGTAGCCAATAAAGGATAGACATGTGTTGGCAATGTTGTACCATATTTCTGATCATTCCTGAAGTAGCCAATTAATGATAGATATGTGTTATATCAAGTAAAAAATATAGTATACTAAATATCTTTAAGAATATTTATAGTTTATATATATATATATATATATATATATATATATATATATATATATATATATATATATATATATATATATATAAAATCACAGCTGGCAGGATGATAAGACAGTAAGCCATTAAGAGGCATTTAAAAGAAAACTAAGTGGTCGAGAGGCATCTAAAAGTGGAACAAGCAGCGGAGAGGCGCCTAGAAACGAAAAGTGATCAAGAAGAAGAGGAACGATCAAATGGACATATATCAAGAAAGGAAGGAAGGATTTGAAAGGTTGACATGGTGACTCCTCAGCTGTTATAAATGTTGGATTGAAGGAGAGAAACGTACGAAAGAGAGTAATAGAAGAAATCGATAGGTAGCAGGAGAAATTCTATAGAGCAAGGTATCACACCAATCAAACCAAATCAAATATATCAATTTATCCCAAGAGTAGCGATAATCTAGTAGAAGTAATCCTTGTAATCCAAGTCTACGCTCATACATTAGACTTGATCTTTATTCAATATCAACAGTTCTTTGGACTTGATCTTTATCCAATATCAGCAGTTCTTTTAGAAGATGCATTCTTACTGTTGCTTTTAACAATTAAATGTAATTTTTTCCTTTTGTTTGATTGCACTGATATACTAAAAAGTTAATTCTTAAGAAATGCAAAATGCAAGTTACTTTTGGAGAAAAAACCCACCTTTCGATTATCGATTGATATGGTCATGTACACCTGAATGAAGTGAAAAAAAAAAATATCATCTCGATCCAAAACTTCCATGGTCCCCGACAATTTTTCAATGGTAGGAATTTAATTCCCACGTGTGGTCCACTTGAGCCTTGGAATTTCCTTATTTTCCAGCTCATAATTTAAAATAATATGAAAAAAATGAGTGAGTGGTGTGGATGAACTCAATACATCACGAAGGCCCCTCGAATCGCAGACTATCTTAAGCTGAAAAATGTAGGGTAGTACCTAATCCGCGCCAGTCATGCGGTAGGATGTTGATTGCGTCCTACCCCCGCCCAGACAATAATCCGTCCTGGCAGGGCTCTATGGGGCCCACCATGATATAAGTGTTTTATCCACGCGATATAATCCTAAAAATGAAGCAGGTCCAGAGCTCTAATGGACCGCACCAAAGGAACCTGCAGTGATAATGAGACCCACCCTTGAAACCTTTCCAAGGGCCACTGTGATGTTATTTTACAATCCAACTTATTCATAAGGTCATGTAGACGTGGATGAAGTGAAAGCACAAATATCGGCTTGATCTGAAACTTCTCCAGCTCCCAAGATGTTTTTAATGGTGAACGTTCAATCCTCACTTTGTGGTCCACTTAATCCTTGGACCTACCTCAAAATTTTTTATCGTACCTTAAAATGATATGAGAAAAATGATGAATGGCATAGATAAAGCAATCACATCATGGTAGGCCCCACGTAGCCCTGCCTGGGGGTAGGACGCAATCCACACCCCCTGCGGTAACCGACGTGACCCAGCATAGAAAACAGTGGGACAGTGACGCCCACAACTAAAACCTTCTGAAAGCCAAAAGTTTCAGATCAAGCTGATATTCGTGTTTTCCCTTCTCTTACGTCATTTTTAACTTTTGAACAAGTTGGATTTAAAATACACATAGTAGCGAGCCTTAGGATAGTTTCAACGGTGGGAATTACTTTCCCCACTGTTTTCTGTGGTAGGGTTCATTATAGATTTTTATCTGTCTTTTATTTGGCTCATGCATTGAAATGATATCTCAAAATGGATGGACACAGTGGATACAATACATACATCCCGGTGGGACTCACAGAACTTTGTGACGGTGTATGTACGCGTCGTGCGAAAACGAGCGCTGACACTCCTCGAGCTCCGAGTTGCACGAACGGTTAAAAGGAAATTAAAGTTACATGGCCCCAGTGATATATTTACACCGTTCATCCATTTTTCGAGGTTATTTTAGAGCATTATCTAAAAAAATGAATCATATCCAAAAATCAACTGGACCACACCACAAATAGAAAGGGGATAATGATTTTCACCTTAAAAAATTCGTAGGGCCCACCGTAAGGTTTATTTTCCATCCAATCTTTCATAAGGTCACAAATACATGGATGAATAGGAAAAACAAATTTCATATTGATCTAAAACTTCTATGATCCCTAAAAGGGTTTTAATGATAGACGTTCAATCCCCTATTACATTTTTGCAGTGTGGTCGACTTGACCGTTAGATCTGTCTTATTTTTTGTCTCAAGCGTTAAGACGAACACGCCAAATGGATGAATGGTTGGGATATAACACATACCTCATGATTAGATACATACAGTTTGTTGACGTCAACACACCAGCTATATAGCTGATGTGTAGTACACCAGCCAATCCGCTTCCGTCATGCGGTAACTGAGGTGGATGCACCCACGTGATAGCATCCACATGTCGCCGGTGCAACTTCTGAGGGGCCGAATGCATATTTCCCCCGCTCGTCCCTATCTCCGAACGGGCAGTTGCCACAGTGATGTATCTGTACATCCAAACGGTCAATCCCTTTTATCAAGCTTATTATTTGGTGTGGTCCATTTGATCGTTGGATCCGCCTCATTTTTGTTTTGATGCCTTAAAATAACTTGAGAAAAGGGATAGACGGTTTGGATGTACAGATACATCACAGTTGGCTCGCACATAGAACTGCCCGTTCGGAGCTAGGGACGGGCCGGGGTAGTAAGAAATCCACGTCCCTGAGGGCCTGTTTGGCCGGTCGGATTGGAAGGGATTAGATGGTACTGGAAGGGATTGGAAGTTGAATCCCGAGAATGGTCGCGTGACCCAAACAGAGTCGGTGATCGGATCCCAATCCCATGGATCTCGAGACAATCCACTGACAACACCATCGTTACCTTTAAATCCCATCCCATTCACCTTAATCCGTTCAAAGTTGCCTGGGACGTGTTTGGTTCGTGGGATTGGAAGGGATGGGAAGGTTTAATCCCCGATTGGCCAGGCATGCCAAATAGTCTATATATCGCAATCCAAGGATATAGCAATCCCATGGATCTGAAGACAATCCACTGACAACACCATTATTACCTAGAAATCCACGCCATCCACTCTGCTACCATACAATCCCTTCCAATCCACCTGGCCAAACGGGCCCGAGGGGAACACATGGGGGAAAGGGATTGGCTACTCCCCCCGCCACCTACCCGGTGGCTTATGGTCGGTGCTCTGTTAGTCCACTGTGATGTATTTGTTTCATCCATTTCGTTTATTCATTCTTATAGATCATTATAAGGCTTGACATGAAAAATGAGAGGGATATAAATCTCAGGTGGACCACACCACTGGAAAACAACAGTGATTGGATATCCACAATTAAAATCCTCCTAAGGTCCACTGTACTGTTTATTTGACATCCAATCTGTTGTTTAGGTCATATAGACCCAGACCCAGGGAAAAAACAAAGATCAGCTTAAACCAAAACTTTTATGGTCCCAAAAAGTTTCTATGGTAGACCTTCACGCTGTTTCCTGTCATTCAACACTGTTTCCTATAATCTGGTCCACTTGAGATTCGGCATATCCTTATTTTTAGTCTCATGCCATAAAACAATTTAGAAAAATAGATAGATAGCATGGATGAAAATGGTGAGGTCCACAGAGCACCGACCGCCGGCCATAGGACAATGGCAGGGGAGTAGCCAATCCGTTTCGGATGCGGCAGGTGGTCAAAGTTCACTGAGTAGCTCGTTTTGGGAGTCTCGCTGATTATTCCTGTCCATACATTCGATCTGAGCCATCCATATTTTTTGCCATGATTTTCATGCCTTTGACCATAAATTTCTCGTTACTTCACTTCTCAGGTGGGCTATAATTCACGGAAGTGAATGGATGGCTCATCGGCCGAGCATGATGGATGATACGCAGCCACTTAAAAATTATTTAAAAGTTTTACAATTATTTAAAATTTAACCATTCAAATTATGCATACTTGTATAGACGCATGATGAGTGCGCTTATTTGATCATCTGACCATCAGATTGGTGGACATTGATTGGGCGGTTAAAAATTGTAAAAGTATACAAAGGTCTTATTTTTAGTAAGCAAGTGTCCACCAATCGAGGACCTTGCTCTTGCTCAGGTGGTAGGCTCTGAGGAGTTTTAACTCCCAGTCAAGGGTTCGAGTGCCCAGAGGTGGTGAAATTCCACTAGCGTGAGTGTGTGGGGGTGTGTGTACGTGTGTCAAAAAAAAAAAAAAAAAAAAAAGTGTCCACCAATCAGAGTCTACGATTGTTCCAAAAAAAATCTGAGCAATGGTTCTCACAATTTATAGATTTAACTTGAGTTAACATAAACCAAGTGTACCATTTGCAAGTGCCGGTGTATCAAGCATCATAGGCAGTGGGAATATCAAATTAGTCCCCATACTATAGTTTATTGTGGGCCATCACATTTTAACATTGTCGCCCACCTAGGAATGACATCATATTTTTAAAGCCGAAAGAGTCAAGCCTGCCTGACTAACTTGGGGTCAAACCGGATTAGGTCCAACTAAGTCTGAACTGGCTCAGATGAGTCATACAGGATTTTCATTCCGGGCTTGTGTTTCTTTTGAGTGTACGTGGGTGGATGTGGGTCTTCATGCATGAATAGGTAGCGTATGTACTTCATTTTGCTACCGAGATCATGAGTTCAAGAGCCCATATAAGGTACATGGATTTGAATGCCTGGATGAGCGTGTGTAGGGGTGTACATCGGCCTCAACTCAACTTGGCTCGGCCACTAGCCAACCTCAGCTCGAACTCCACTCGGCTCGATCCTCGAGCCAAACTGGCCAGCTAGGCTCGGTTCGGTCAGCAGCTCGGGCCAGATCAAGCCGAGTTCGCCATTGCAACATTTTCACAAACACCCGGACTGTGTCTTTAAAATCTCACTGCATTTGAGACAACAGCAATAATTTTACAGGTATTTTATCAAGCACCTTCTAAGCAACATAAAAATTAAGAAAAAAAAAAGTGTTGGTTTCATATACATACCTTCCTTGCCACCCGCCACACTTCTTTGAGTCATTTTATCAATCAATTGGTGAGCAACATCAATATCAAAGTAATTGAGTCACCGAACTGGTTTGATCCGAGTTCGATTCGAGTTGAGTTCAATCTGAGTCGATTCGAGTCGGGGCTAGCTCGGACTCGGCTCAAACTCAAAAAAACAGCTTCGAACGGAGTCGAACTAAGCTTTTTCGAGTTGAGTAGAGTCGAACGAGCTAGCTCGGTTTGTGTACACCTCTAAGCGTGTGAAAAAAAAAAAATGAATATATAGGAACCTAAGTAGATGAAAGAAACCATGTCCTCCTCTAGCATCATATGCATGCTTGCATGTATGGTATTTATAAATTTTCATGACATTCATGTGCTTAAAATAATTATTAACCTAATATAGACTCACTATATTGATGTCTTTTAGCTCCCAAGTGCCCGTGTATTCATAGACACCTTACCTAAATATTAACGATAGTAGTCTTGAACTAATTGGTTATGTTTTGATAAAACTACACCTAAAATTTTCAACAGCCGTTAGACGCCTAGACGAATTTAGAAGTAGAACTCCTGACTTATTTTAGACGAGGTTATCAAACCCGATCCAGAAATTTTCAACTCTCATACCCTCAATAGGAGCCTTTGGACAATACTCTTCAAAATTCATTATACTAGTGATACTTTGATAAAACTGCATTTGTCCACCATACCTGTGCCTAGATTCTTCTCAACATAAGCTCACTATAGAACAAGTCAGCCAATTCAAGAACGCGGTCAGATTTAGGCACATCCGGCCATTCCTTTCAACCTAAGAGGGTGCCTAACTTCCATTTTTCTCTCTCACATCTCTATCAAAGCTCAGAATGCAATACAATTTGCACATTTCTGTATCTCATATGCTATTATATGCATTTTAGCTGCATTTATTTCTATTTGTTTATTTTATTTATTCGACTTGTCTGCTCGAAGTTGCTTGACTTGGCTAGAAAATATTATATTTTCACCTGCTCCGTCCCTTTATGGGGCCATGCGAAGCACGTCTAGATTGACTCAATCACGGCCAACATGAAATTCCCTTGAAAAGTCACACATCTCTTGAAATAGATACCGTGTGAAGTATGGGCAGGAGAGGGTATCCAACCCCTTCCTCTTTTGTAACCTAGACCCCTTGCACTAACTTCTGCAGTCACAGGCCATTTATGCCAGTTATTCAGGTCAAGGGGATTTTAGGATCCTCTAACCCCAAAGTGCGTCCATGGAACTGAGAACAGGAACCAGCCTAATTGGCTAGCAGTGACTCCAAACATTCAAGCTCACAAAGGAAACAAAAAGTATTGCACCTTGGGGCATTGCACCAAGGAAACAAGAGGCCAGATCAAATCAAGGATATCTCACAACTAAAAAGTCACTAGCACATGAGACTCATCCCTCTCTTCTTGCGAAATACTGACATACTGTGACGGGTTGAGCCCCATGGGTGGAAATCACAGTATCCCGGCAAACATGAAAACACCTACATTCCTGCGTAATGTTAGGTTTGCCCATTGCAATTGCATAGATGTTTGTACATAAAGGTATTCAATAATAATTATAACTGTGGCTGTAACAACTAGTCTTATGGCTGGTATGATGTCGGCCGTAAATAGTCATTATTCTTGTTCTTTATTTCTTTCTTTCTTCCTTTCGTTATTTTTATTATTATTATTTTGTTTGTTCATGTATCAGCATAGTATGTCCTGTTATGGCTCCATAAAAGCTTGTAAGGGATCTTTTTATAAAAAACCAAATCAAGTATTACCGCCCTGTGTTTCGTAACAGGCATTGCCATTACCATTATGTATTTATTGTTATGGACATCACGTAACCGTGTTTTAATATCTTGATATACAGATACATATTTATAAGGTTTTAAGACCCAGAGACTGGTATGGACTCATTTGATCCTGCGTCAAGTCGTGAATAGGCTGAGTCAATCCCTTGAGTTAGATTGGATCCAATTGAATTCAAGTTGACCCGGGTGAGTTTCACAGGGCTGGGAAGAGTCCTGAAACCTTGACATCTCAGTGTATGTTTGGAAGCTCATGTGTGCGGAGTGATCGGTAGGAAAGATGTGTGGAGGACATTGGAATAGGAAAAGGAGGGGATGGAATGTGTGGAGGAGGATGCACATGGAATGTTCTGTGTATTAAGATATTTAATGGTGCATGTTGCAACTTGGTATGCTAACGTGGGCTAAATTCTACAATATTTGAGTGTGCCTGTACATGCACTTAGGTGAATCTGCTTGCACATATAATTATGAGAGAGAAAAACTTTGATACTCTAGCAGAGTATGATGGATGATACACAAGCACTTAGAAATTTCCCACATGGCATACAGTGTCAAATTAAACTGTCCAATTTTATGTTACCAGTTATATGTGTCATGAACCAAAACTTAAGCTTTTTAGATTATCTGACTATTGGACTAGTGGACATTTATTGGATGGTTAAATGTAAAAATATTTAGTGGTTGTATTTCCTCGAAAAAGTGTCCATGAATCAAAGCTTAGGATAGTTCAACCAATCTCATCTTAGGACTGTGACTGCCTGACAGTGGGCTCTACCATTAATCTGCCATTTGCTCAATTTTGAAGTGCCCGCTTATCATATAACTCTATGCGGCAGAGTGTCGTATAAATCTTCATCGCGAAATGAGAAGCTTTGACAAAATAAATGCCCCATATCTATTTATAGAAAAACATGATAAGCATGATGACAATACGTT
Organism: Magnolia kwangsiensis; assembly: GCA_037074715.1. Lineage (NCBI taxonomy): Eukaryota > Viridiplantae > Streptophyta > Magnoliopsida > Magnoliales > Magnoliaceae > Magnolia > Magnolia kwangsiensis. The sequence continues at coordinate 7,269,431 of CM073584.1, forward strand.
CGTCGTTGTATGGAAATGGGGATGATGTGGTGCAACCATGCCTGCGGATGGTGAGGTATTATATTACATGATCCTTCATTGAAAGAAGCTGCTTTCTTTGTTTGGCCTAGCAACTTAATATCTTTCCTCACATTTCAGTGATCCTGATGGTCCATCTGGTGGGGCACATTATTCCGGGTGGACAGTTTAACTAATGGTCCCAGTTCAACAGGTAATATGTGCAATGATCGTGAGCAATCTCCTCCCCCCCCCCCCCCCCCCAAATACATTAGATTCCTCTCAGACACAAGAAGCTAAACAACTTGTAAAATTTTTCCAACGGCCATGATTCATTTGCGATGGATCTAGACCACTAAAGGCTTGCTCTGTTTTTTTGTGAATCAAATAGGGTATATTTTTTAAAAATATTTTATTTATTTATTTTATATTTTAAATTGTGCCCAAAAAAGGTATAAGGGAGTGTTTGGCTGCTATTGAGAATGAGTTTTTAATGCATTTTTCTCTCCTAACAATGTTCTTAGTGCTTGTTGGAAGCATACCAATGGTTTGATTGAGGTTAAGATTGTGGCTTTTTCGGGAGCACAATGTTCCTCAAATTTCAGCCAAATGGGTTTCCATGATAAAGAGTTTGATGAACAATGGATTTTCCACTGAAATCAACTGGCTACGTTGTGAGATTCACTGCTGGTTAGTCAGTCCCAAAATAAGACTGGTTGAATAATCCTAGCATCTGTTTCATTCTCACTGCTGGCGAAGAGTCGTGACTTGCCTAGTCAGGGCTGAATCAGTAGACTCTAGTGAGTTGGAGGCAACTCAATTGTTGAAATATATTGATTTTAATATATTTTAAATAAAAAATATTATATATATGTATATATGTATGTATGTATGTATGTATATATAAATGTTAAAAAAGAAAACCTTTTCAAGTGTTTTGAGAATAGTCCCACGGTAGAAAAAGAGAAGAAGAATTTTGAGAAATGTAGAGTATTATAATGTTTACTCACCTAAAATAAGGAGTATCAGATTTGTGTGTTCTAGTGCGACCACGGTCTCAGTCACGGGCTCGATATGAGGGCATGGGCATGTGAGGCAATGTGGCTGTAGACATGCTAGTGGCGTGCTTTGCACTTCACACGTCTGTATTGTGTCTCTGACCATGCAGAAACTGCTGCATGTGGCTAACCCAACAGCTAGAAACGGCTAGCGAGTGTCTCACAACGGCCAGAAACAGTTGCATGCAGTATCCATTATACCGCATGCACAACAGTTATAAACTCCCAATAATGGCTCGTTTCTTATAACAGTTAGAAAATGGTCATATGGATTAATTTTCTTAGACCAAAACTGTTAGCCAACATTGCCTATATAAGCGGGGCCTGGATGGGTTTACAATCCATCACAAACACATTCCAGCACACTCATACGAACTATATCCTCTCCTATAACTAGAAATTTCAGTAAGACAGCAAGGTTCATCTGAATCATTACCTGAAGAATAGACCAGCGGTGTGGTCTAAAACGGTTCATCTGAACCATTAGCTGAAGAACGGACCAGTGCAGTGGTCTAACTCATATTATTTGTTCTCATTTTTTTTTTGAAAAATTTCCTTTTATTTTCTACCAGATATTGTGTATAAGAGTTCCATTGGTGGGTTCTCAGTTTTGCTGAATGCAGATCCACACCAGGCTTGTCGTATCTTAGAAGCAATTTGCTTGTAACCTTTCAGCATACTCAATTTACTTGAGTAGGGGCCAATAATGCTTTAAGGACAGCGTACTCATATGTGCTTCAGCCTGTCCTGATTCTAGATTATTTTTTGGCATTTTGTATTTTACAGAAAAAACATTATTTCAGAATTATTTGTAACAATCTTAAAGCATTATTTGAGATAAAAACCGAAAGTGTATCATCCATCAAACTGATGAATCAAGACTTGATTCGCCTTGATTGGTTTGATGGAACCAACTTCACTAGGTGGCAAGACAAGATCAAGTTCCTTCTAACGGTGTTCAAGGTCTTTTCCATCTTAGATCTGAATCCGTAGCCACTGCCTGAAGCAATCGATAAAGATACGCTTGAACAGATCGCCGCCTGAGGCAAATGTGTTGAAGATGAACTCTTGTGTTGTGGACACATTCTGAATGCTCTCTCTGACCGTCTGTACGATCTGTACACGTAAACGTCATCTGCAAAAGAGATTTGAAGTACCCTAGAGTTCAAATACAAAGCTGAAGAAGAAAGCACCAACAAGTTCCTAATAACCAGGTACTTCAATCAAAAAGTTCTTATGCCACCGTACATGCCTGCTACGACAGGTCAACCTTTAAAACCTATGAGGAATTGACCATTGGTCAAGAAGTTTAAATGAGTAATTAAGTTCGATCAAAGGTTTTCGACAAAGGAAATGTCAAATTGGTGTTTACTTTTAAAAAGAAAGTGATTTTGACAAATGTACTGCATGTCCCAAATATGAGGCGAAACCTAGTTTCTGAGAATCTTCTGGGTAAAGGTATAATAAGGGTGGTGTACGATTCAGGAAAACTGATTCTATCAAAGAATGAAAACTTTGTTGTAAAAGGATATGCTTGTAATAGTATGGTCAAGTTTTTTCTGAATAAAAGTAGCACTTCTGTGTATATGGTTGAATCCATTGGACTATGACATGATAGACTAGACCATATATGGTATAGTACCTTAAAGTTCATGGCTAAAAATGATTTAATCTCATATACAGAAAATGAAAACGATAAATGTAAAGTGTGTATACGATCCAAAATGATAAAGAAACCTTTTCTAAGTGTCAAGAGATCATCTCAAGTGTTGGATCTTGTGCACAATGATATTTGTGTGGTAAATGACATTTTTTCTCATGGAGGTATAATGTATTTTATAACCTTTATTGATGATTACACTAGATATGTGTATGTATACCTATTAAAGAGCAAAGATGAAACATTTAATATGTTTAAGGTATATAAAGTGGAAGTAGAAAATAACCAAGAAAATTAAGATTCTCCGTAGCGATAGAGGAGGAGAATACTTTTCTAATAAATTCGATAACTTCTGTGAAGAACATGAAGTAATATATTAATGTACTATACCATACACACCACAACAAAATAGAATAACAGAAAGGAAGAATAAAACATTAGTGGAGATGGTCAATTTAATGCTAATACGAGCAAAGTTGCTACTCAGTCTATGGGGTGAGGCACTGCTTGCAGCATATCATATATTAAACAAAATTTCATCTAAGAAATATAAAATCTCTATATGAAACATGAAAAGGTAGAAAACTTAACCTAAGATATCTTAAAGTGTGGGGGTGTCTTATATATTGCAGAAATCCTGATTCAAAAAGAACTAAATTAGGACTACAAGTTATTAAGTACACCTTCGTTAGATATGCACAAAATAGTAAAGTTTATAGACTCCTAGATTTAGAGTTTAACATTATAATTGAATCAAGATACGTTGAGTTCTTTGAGAGCTCACTATCCTTAGAGTCAAAGGATAATGAAGTCCAAACTCCTAATAGAGAACCAAATAGTATAACTCCACAAGTAGTGGAAGCTCCTATTGGAGCTCATAGGAGTCAAAGGATAAGAGTATAGAAGAGTCTAAATGATGATCATATACACTCTCAGTGCATCTTTTTCCATCTTGTAGAAGGGGATAAATAAAATATTATAAGAAAAATATGTATAGTAATGACTATAGAAGATGACCCTAAAACATATAAAAAAACTATATTTTCTTGAGATTCAACTTTTTGAAAAGAAGTTATTAATGATAAAATAGAATCTATAATGTCAAATCAAACATGAGAACTAGTAAACTTACCTCTAGGTTCTATATCCATAGGTTGCAAGTGAGTATTTAGGAAGAAATATCACACTAATGGGACTATCCAAACCTTTAAATCTAAACTAGTAGCTAAGGGTTTTAGACCAAAAGAAGTGATAGATTATTTTGACACATATTCTCCTGTAGCTAGGATAACATCCATTATGATATTATTTGCTCTAGCTTCCATATATCATCTTCACATCTACCAAATTGATATAAAGACTGCATTTCTGAATGGTGACCTTAATGAGGAGGTATACATGGAACAACCTTAATGATTTATTTATCCAGGAAATGAAAATAAAGTATGTAGATTAATTAAATCTTTGTATAGATTAAAATAAGTACCGAAACAATGACATGAGAAGTTTTATTCTAAAATACTGTCTCATGGTTTCATGCATCTGATAAATGTATATATTATAAAGTTAATGGTAGATGCATAATTATTATTTGTCTATATGTTGATGACATGTTAATAATTAGTAATAAAATGGAAGATGTAACTAAAACAAAGAGATTTTTATCTTCCATATTAAAAATGAAAGATCTTGTACAAGTAGATACCAACCTAGGTATCAAAGTTAAAAAAAAAGAAGAAAAAGTGTGGGTTATGCTTTATGTCAATCTCATTATATTGAGAAGATACCAAACAAGTTTAACTATTTGAATATTAAAGAAGTAAAAACCACAACAGTTGCACAATTCAAGTATGCGAGTGATATAAGGAGTCTTATGTATGTTATGTAATGCACTAGACTAGATATCTCATATGCTGTAAATAAACTTGGTAGGTCAACTAGTAACCCCAGTACTGAATACTAAAATGTAATAAGGAGAGTCCTTGGTTACTTAAAAGCAACCAAAGACTTAAGACTATTATATTAAGAATTTTCTACCGTATTGGAAGGATATACCGATGCAATATGGATATCGAGTGCAGGGGACAATAAGTCTACTATAGAGTGTGTATTCACTTTAGGAGGTGCAGCTGTATCTTGGGGATCCAAGAAACAGACATGCATAACGCACTAGACTATGGAGTCTGAATTTATAGCCCTGTCTGCAACAGGCAAAGAGGTTGAGTGGCTAAATGATCTTTTACTAGAAATTCCTTTTTTATGTAAAGTCTATATCGGTTGTGTCGCTACATTATGATAGTGAAGCCACATTAGCTAGATCCTATAACGGCACCTATAATAGTAAGTATATACATATAAATCTACGACATGAATATGTTAGACAATTGATTCGAGATGAAATCATTCACTATAAGAAAGTAGGCCTTTAGCCACAATTTTTTAGCCTCAATTCAAAAAATTGAGGCTAAATATGCTTTTAAGCTCATTTGTTAAGGAACTGAGGCTAAAAGTTCATTTTTTTCTCGGTTGTTGAGAAATTGAGGTAAAAAGTCTGCCCTTTTGCCTCGGTTGGTAAGAAACTGAGGCTAAAAGTCTGTCCTTTTGCCTGGGTTGGTGAGCAACTGAGGCCAAAAGTTTGCTATTTTGCCTCGGTTGTTGAGAAATTGAGGTTAAAAGTCTAACCTTTCACCTCGGTTGGTGAGCAATTGAGGCCAAAAGTTTACCCTTTTGCCTCGGTTGGTGAGCAACTAAGGTCAAAAGTCTACCCTTTTGTTTCGGTTGGCGAGAAAGTGAGGCCAAAAGTTTATCCTTTTCCCTCAATTAGTGAGAAAGTGAGGTCAAAAGTCTACCCTTTTGCCTTGGTTGGTGAGAAACTGAGGCCAAAAGTCTTCTCTTTTACCTCGGTTGGTGAGAAACTGAGGCCAAAACTCTTCCTTTTTGCCTCGGTTGGTGAGAAACTGGGGCTAAAAGTCTATCCTTTTGCCTCATCTGGATCCTTTTTAAGGCGTTAAATGTAGATCCTATTTGAGGTCCATCATTGGCAGGACAATATGAATATACGACACAAGTGTGGGCCCACATCTATTTAGAATGAACGATGGCTAGCTCATTTTAAATGGATTTGAAATGTTTTGTTTTTTTTTTCTTCCTTCCAAACCATTGAAAATGTCAAGCAAAAATGGATGAAGGGAAAATTTAAAGATTCGCTTGATCTAAAATGGATGGGCAGTTTGGATCTAAAGCATGTAAATCATGTGGGCCGGACAAAGCCCATGATAGGACTGTTCTCCGACGCGGATCAACAACCGACAGGTTGTGCAGCCAACTAGCTAATGAAGTGACATCACTAAGTTCCGTGGCCACACCATGATGTATGCTTTGTATCCACGCCGTCCATCCACTTGAGGAGATCGTTTTAAGATGAGATCCAAAGAATGAGTTAAATCCGAAGCTATAGTGGACCCTACCACAGAAAACAGTGGGGATAGTGACGCCCACCATTAAAAACTTCTAAATGCCACAAAAGTTTCCTATCAAGATGAAGTTTGTGTTTTAGCTTCTTCGATGTCTTTTTTTAGCATTCGAACATGTAGGATTTCAAATAAAAATCGGGGTGAGCCTTAAGATAGTTTCAACTATAGGAACCACTCTCCGCATTATTTTATATGGCAAGGTTCATTACAGCTTTTTATCTACTTATTATTGGGCTCAAGTCATAAAATGATATCTAAAAATGGATGGACAGTGTGGATACAAAACATACATCATAGTGGCCAACACAGAACTTGGTTATGTACTTTAGTAGCACGTCTCGCTGCTCATCATAGCTAATTTGCGTCCATACATATTGAATGTGTGTGGTCTATCTACACCATCCGTGCCTTTTTTCTGAAATTTACGCCTATAAAGGCCCCTACATGGCTACATCGCTCGCTTTTCCTGAAATCTGACTCTCTTCCGCTATTGTAGCTCTGAAACGAAGTTCCGAAGTGAAGAACAGAGAATCCATTTGCAAAACGAAGCTTCGAGAGGCGAGGATTCGGTCTCCTACCCTCAAATTCTTGGTACGTGAAGTGAAAATCTTCTCTATTACTCTTTTATTCCGCGAGAATCTACGAAGTCCGCCCATTTTTCCCCTCTTTGGCTGTAAGATCATTTTTGGAAGTGAACGATTTGATCTCACATGCGTTTTCTCCGATCTTCTTTGAACGGTTGAAGCGAAGAACAGAGAGTCCGATACGCAAAATGAAGCTTCGATAGGTGAGGATTCGATCTCCTACCCTTGAATTCTCGGTACGTGAAGCGAAAATCTTCTCTATTACTCTTTTATTCCGCGAAAACCTTCCTGTTTCTCCGATATTTAGGTTTTTTCTGGACGATGATAGTCTTTTCAGCGTTTCCCGTCGTGGAGGCATAAGGGTAAGAGGATGCATGCTCATTAGGCATTTCCCCCCTTTTCGGATGCGATTGTCGATTCGTTCTTGTTGATTCTCCTAGTGTGTATGGGTTAGACATGTTGTAATCTTATTATTGCAATGATCAAGGAAAAGTGATGAGATCATTCTTTTTTTTTTTTTCTTTTTTTTTTTTTGCTTGATTTGATGCTTGGATGTGATTTTAGGTAGTTATTTTACTGTCTTGCTATTTTTATTTTTTTTTTCTTGATTTAATTTTCAGCACTAAAAAATGTTGCGGCTTAGTTGCTATCTTTACTTATTTCGGATAAGAAAATTGCAATAGCAGTTTGTTGTTTCATTTCCCTTTTTATTTTCTTTCGTTTTTGTTAAAATCTTGTGTGATGAAATCTGTTATGCATATCTGATCTTTTGCTGATGTTGAAAGAAAGATAAATTAGTAGATCAGTTCCACTTTTATGCAAATGAGCTTAATTATGATGCATTCACTACTTCCAAATGACATTCTGCAATTTTTTTTTTATATTATTTATTATTTATTATTTTTTAACTTTGAAACTCAGAATGCATGTTATTCGAATCAGTTTGGATGGTCCCTTGAGTATTGATCCTAGCCCTCAATTTCATTAAGAAACAATAAAAACAGTTCCCAGGTATAAGATGAACTTTGAGTCTTTTTATTTCCTGCATGAATCCTAGGAGTGTAGTGTATATGTTAGTTGAGATGACAATGCTTGATTGGTGCCACAGTTTTTATCCGAGCATATCGGGATGTTTTGAAATTGACCAAAAATTAACACTTCAGTGAAAAATGGAGGAAATTAGGGAATCCTAATTTTTTCATTTTTATATTAGAAAATATGTGTATTGTGCATCTCACTATGGACATTATTATATATCAGCCCCTATGAAATTCGATGTCCTGTATAGGTACATCTGCTTGTTTTCATTCTATTTGCTATTTTAATTAGGCACTTGCTAATATCTTACCCAACAACACTTGCCATCTTTATACATTATGCTTCATTGGCAACTTAAGACCAAAAAAAAAATAAAATCATTATGGAATGGGTTCAACCATTTCTTTCTTAAAACTTTCTTTTCCATTTGTTCTTGTAATTCAACCTTTTCTTCTGTAATTCAAACATTTAATTCATATACTTCTCTTCATTCTTTTGTCATGAATTATATACTAGTTTGTGAGATGGGAGAGTCACTTGTTGAAATACAGGGTACTATGGCCAATCGTGAAATCAGGGATATTTCTTAGCCTTTGCAAGTGGGTTCTGTCAGGCAGGTGCATGCTTTATATTCTGTTTAACTTCCTTTTTTCTTTTTTCCTTTTTAATTCCTGTTTAGGTTGTCGGTAGGAAGGAGCATGGGCAACCCGATGTTTCCACGAATCATCCACATGATGTGGGACTTGATCGTTTTGCCCAATACCCTTTGGAAGGCTATGATTTTTTATTGCATTTTGTGAAGAAGATTTGATTGAGAAGAAGATTGATTTTCTAGTAAATTATGTCAGTTACCCATTAAAATCATTAATAGCATATTCGTTATGTATGTCATATACAATCGAGAGGGTCAAAATAAGGTATTTAATGTATAAGTGGCTACTGGATGAAGGAATGACAAGATCAGTGTTGGCTTTGAGTAGAATCCTTGCCTATTCAGATAAGACATTTATATTGCATTTTGTGAATTGTCAAGGTTTGATAAAATTTCAAGAAAGTATGATCTTTGGGCTAAGCATCCTCTTTTGCTTGAAAGAGGAAAAAAAGTCGTCCCTTTCATGAGAAAAGAAAATGTATGGAAGCCCACAAAAGAAAATGAAAAAAAAAAAAAAAACCTATATTCAATACCCTTGAAAGCCATGACCAATGAAATGTGATTCTTGAATCTTGATAATTTGGGTTAAAAAATCAAGCTTTTCTAATTATTAGCTTCCTTTTTTGGTTGATCACATTTTGATGCAACTTGGTTATCAAGGCAATGGTTAATCACATTTTGATGCAATTTGGTCATCTAGAGCATAAATGTGTGCATGCATGGAATCAATTTCAAAATTCTTGATATCTTTATTTATTTATTTATTTATTTATTTTTTCCATTTTGGCCATCTCTAGACTATTTTTTATATGAATAGTAATTCAATTACTGAAAAATGTAGATCTTTAGCATTGATTAGAGAAGTGCTTATATTTTTTTAACAAAACTAGATGGTTATTGGTCTTGTACTTTTAATCTATGTCTTGTTATTAATTGTATTTTCTTTGTTATGTTTTGCTTTGTTTTACCATTGAAAGTAACTGAATATTTCTTGTACCCTGGCCTTTAGAACTACAAAGAGTACTGGAATGCTATCTAGCACATTTTTTAGGGGTACTCGAAAGGAAGATATTGTAGTTCCTATGGTAAGAATAGTTTTAGGTATTGTTGTTGCATACTTCTTAAATACTTTTGAATTGTGTTCAAAATTCTTTTCCAGCAGGCTGATTGATATTTATGTTGAATGAAAGTAAATTGACTGGATAATCATTTAGGGGTGGTTATGGGCGAGGTTTTGATGTAGAACGTGTCACAGATCCGTTCCTAGCATGGTTGGGCCAAAAGAAGGTGGGTTGTAAATTGGCCGTAACTTTTGATCCGGGTATCGTTACGGGGCGTACAACCTATCAATCTTTACTGAAATAGGCCATCCGAGGTGAACTGACCCGCATCTGTCCGTTTTGTCAAAAAACGCACGCTTTTAGCTCAAAAATGAATTTTTAGAAAATTTTTACTATTTTTAGTAATTCTGATTTTTAAAATATTTTTTAGAGTTCTAGATTTTCTTTCCTTTTAAAAATAACTTTTAGTTATATTAGGACTCTTCTAGAGAAAGTTTATTTGCAATTTTTATTTTTCGAAATTAGGCCTTAGAAGAGTTTTATTAGAATTAGAATTTTTATTAGAGTTAGAATTTTGCTATTTTTGGTAATTACGAATTTTAGTTTATTTTTTTCTATATTAATGGTGTAAAGAGACACATTAGACAATTATCAATTATTCATTAATCAATTTTGAATTTATTAAAATTTATTTCTATTCTCTTGCTTTCTTTCCTCGTGGATTCGAGAAGTCTTTGTGAGGAGTCCAGAGAAGCTGCGTGGATTCGGAGTAGTTATCCTTGAGGAAGACGGTGATCGACCTCATCACGTTCATCCCTGCGTCAATTTGGTATCAGAGCGAGGTTTTTCCTCTGGCCGATGACAAATAATGAAGGTATGAATCAAAATCCTGTGGACGGTAATCCAAGGATTCGTTATATTTTGGAAAGAATGAAAGCTTTCCACCGGGAGAGTCAGTTGACTATGCAAGGGCTGCAAGCAACCCTCAACCGTATTGCGGATGCGCTAATTCTGTCCCGAGCTCAAAGTGATGCTCAACCGCTTGTGGCCGCTGTACGACACAAACCCAATTTCTACAAAGTACTATCAGATGATGGTAAATCACAGGCCACCACTTCGATTATGAGGAAGCCGTTATACATGCCAAAGGTAGAAATAGAATTACAACGAGACAACATCTTTCGAACAAGGTGCACTGCATACAAAAAAGTCTGCAATGTGATCATCGATGTCAGGAGTGATGAGAATTTTGTGTCGAAAATAATGGTAGAAAATTTACAACTGAAAACAGAAAGACACCCATCTCCATACACGATTGGATGGATCAAGGAGGTCAACAAAACAGATGTAACTGAACGATGTCGTATATCTTTTTTTCTTAGTAAGTATTATAAGAATGAAGTAATGTGTGACGTGGTCGACATGGAAGCTTACCACATGTTACTTGGTCAACCGTAGCAAAATAATATTAATGCTATACATAAGGATTGAGATAACCTATTTGTCTTTATTAAAGATGGTAAAAAGATTATCCTCGCCCCTATGGGAAGGGAGAACCAACCCAAGACTTCTAAAGTCGAGGAATAGTCTCTCACAACTGAACAGACTTTTGTTAAACAATCTGAGGAAACAAGAGATATATATCCATTACTTGAAAAGAAAGAATATATGGAGCCTGTGAATATCCCAAAAGATTTGAAGCCAATGTTGCAGGAGTTCAAGTAGACTGTGCTCAATGAACCCCCCAATAAATTGCCTCCCATACGAGATATACAAAATTACGTTGATCCCATCTCAGAGGCAAGTCCGCCTAATTGCCCACATTATCAGAAAAAATATGAGATCTTGAAGACAGATGTGAAAGAACTGATCAATATTAGTCAAGTCAAGGAAAATATAAGTACATGTATTGTGTCAGCTCAAGAGCTTAATGCCAAGTACAAAAAAAGGGCTAATGAACATCGGCGTCAGAAGTTATCTCAGACTCATGTGCTAAGTCTCTTGCGTAAATCGAAGACGAGTTTTTTCAAGTGGAGGGGTCTGATGTAGAACGTGTCACAGCTTCGTTCCTAGCATGGTTGGGCCAAAAAAAGGTGGGTCGTAAATTGGCTGTAACTTTTGATCCGGGTATCGTTACGGGACGTACAACCTATCAATCTTTACTGAAACGGGCCATCCGAGGTGAACCAACCCACAAAGTGGGTCGCATCTGTCCGTTTCGTCAGCAAACGTGCGCTTTCAGGTCAAAAATGAATTTTTAGGAAAATTTTACTATTTTTAGTAATTCTGATTTTTTAAATATTTTTTAGAGTTTTAGATTTTCTTTCCTTTTAGAAATAACTTTTAGTTATACTAGGACTCTTCTAGAGAAAGTTTATTTGCAATTTTTATTTTTAGAAATTAGGCCTTAGAAGAGTTTTATTAGAATTAGGATTTTTATTAGAGTTAGAATTTTGCTATTTTTGGTAATTACTAATTTTAGTTTATTTTTTTCTGTATTAATGGTGTAAGGAGACACATTAGACAATTATCAATTATTCATTAATCAATTTCTAATTTATTAGAATTTATTTCTATTCTCTTGCTTTCTTTCCTCGTGGATTCGAGAAGTTTCTGTGAGGAGTCCAGAGAAGCTCCGTGGATTCGGAGTAGTTATCCTTGAGGAAGAAAGTGATCGACCTCCTCACGTCCTTCCCTGCGTCAGGTTTGGACCATGTCAAGATCAGCCCGAATCTAACTTATTTACTAATTGAGCCAAAATCAGACTTCACATACATTATGTTAATGCAAGTCGATGATAAACATCTTATGCTAGAAGTAAGATTCATTTTTCTCTACTTGTTACTTTATTAAAAACATGCCACCATTTTTCTCTACAGTCCAATCTGTTGATATGATGGACTCCCTGTAGATGGGAGATGCACCAAAAAATTGCCAAATTAGAGGATCCTAACAATTATTCTTAAGAGCAGTAACAAACCATATTTTGAGATTTGTTTTGGGAGATGAGTGTTTGATGATGCAGGCTGAAGTGTATCATTCGGACATGGAAGTGTTACTTGGAGATGAGATTTTTAATGCAAATGGACAGATGTGGAGGCAACAAAGAAAGACTGTAAGCTTGGAGTTCGCATCAAAGAACTTGAGAGATTCCAGTACTATCGTATTCAGAGACTACGCCCTCAAAGCTATCAACTATCTTACGCCAAGCTTTTATACAAAACCAACAAGTTGGCGTGCAGGTCTTTCTCATCTACCCAAGAAACACTCTTTTCTAATGCATGCATATTTGTATTGATGCATGTGGATGTGTGTGTCTTTCTAAAGAGTAATGATCACATGAATCTCATCACATTCAACTCATAGTATGCTATACTTTTCTTTCCCCTCAATGTGTCATGTGTCTCGGATGTCCAGGTCGTGCAAAAAGGTGGGCCCAATCAGGATGAGCACTTGGCCTGAAAATTGAATAGGTCGACTCAGCGAGTAGGGTGACAACCAATGATCTGACCCAACATACAGCTGTTGCCCAACTGATGTGTGGATACGCCTGTTTTTCATGGTGGAATCCACATTTTGCAAGAAAGAATTGGATGTTCCACGCATGTGCGATTCCCACTGGCAATGGTATATCATGCTAAATTAGCTTTTTGTGCAGTTTTAGGTCTTATACAAAAAAAATTATTACTCTTTGACTCGATTTGAAACTGGTAAAATTCAAATCTTAAGAGTGGCTAGGCTGTGATACGATTGAGTCGCGGACCTCTGTCACAGGTGCACACTCAACCAGCAAGCTAATTTGATTTCTCATTGTCTAAGATTAATAGCAAAGATAACTAATTAAAATTTCCTTCCTATTTCAGTTTATTGGCATTAACTACCGAGTCCAGTCCTGTTGAGTCTTTGAGTCAACCTGACCCAAAACCCAAATGAACATTGAGTCAAGTTGACTTTTCATGTTTTTAAACTATGGGTAATCAACATGTTGCATGGCTGAAATATGTGAAATTCAGAGATAATCAACTGTTAAGCCACTATCGGCCTTCCTCTACCATCTTTGCCTTCACGAATGAGTTAAGTTCACTGCACTAATCATTACGAGAGTTAATTAGTTGATTTATACATGTTCCTTTGTATTTTTAACTGTTAGATAATAATATTTTTGGATGGGTTTTCGTAAAACTGCAACTAGAAACAACACTTCTTTGAAAATATACCATCTTCATAATTGCTTTCCAAGAAAGTTTCAGTATGGCAAATAGCCAACATTTGGCATTAAGGACTTTTCCTCAATTATTGGCTTGCTGATGTGCAAGTTATAGATTGAGGCCTTTTGTTGTTGTGGTAGAATTTTTGTGATGATACAATTAGAGTTTCGTGCTTGGCAGAGAAAGGGTTAAGCAGAGGCTGGCACTTTATTATGGGGTGCTTCTCATATATATGTAGTTCTTTATCATGGGGTGCTGCCCATATATATATGTAGTTCTCCAATGATGCAGAAGAGACATTCTCTCGAGCTCTGAATCTCTTGCTGGTATGGAATTATCGAATGCTTGCACTCATGGATCTTAATTGTTTTTATTTCCCCTTATTTTCCCCTTAAATAGTTAATTCTATAAAATTTTCATGCACCAGAGCCGAGGTTTGTTGGAGGGAGAGCATGTTACTCTTGTCCAAAGCTACAATGCTCAGTTACTACTGTTAATGATTACTACTGAATATTTTGGTCAAGCATTGGTGAAAAATGTAACGGATGCCATTTTGAATATTCCAGAGGGTTGGCACTAGGCAGAACATGCTAAAATGTCATTTGCTTAAACTTTGGTTTTGTAAGACTGGTTATGTGGAGTGCTACTCTCAGTATTTTGTGCTGTTTGATTTGTTTGCAATGGATTCCTATTACTTTTCTTTTTCAGATTTCTTTGAAGCTAACATGTTCCCTGGTGACAGATTCAAGGGTAATTAACAATAAAAAAGGCTTAGTTGATGCCAACAGAGGTTAAATTCATCTTTGGCTTCAGTTACCCAAATAGAGACTACAACTCCTGTGGCTAAAGACTTTAGCCTCGGTTCTTGAGAATTCAAGTTAAAAATAGATTTAGCTTCGGTTGTACACAATCAAGGCTAAAATTTGGATTTATTTTCGGTTGGAAACAACAGAAGCTAAAATTTCGATTTAGCCTCATTTCAAGGCAACCGAAGCTAAAACGTTCTTTTAGCTTCACTTGAAGAACCGAGGCTATAGAAGTCTTTTTAGCCTCACTAGCTAAAATTGTAGCCTCGCTTGCTAAAATTGAGGCTAAAGTCGTTAGCTACGGCGTTTCCAACCTCGGTTTGGATAACTGAGGCAAAATTGAGGCTAGAGGCTAAAGACTTTAGCCTTTGTTTTTAACATTTTTAGCCACGGTTTTGAATCGAGGCTAAGCCTCATTTTCTTGTAGTGATTGTTATTTCTTATGTGAAATCAAACAATAACCTAGCAGACTCTTTTACTAAACCTCTACTGAGAGAAGTACTAAGGGCAACATCTAGTGGGATGAGGTTGAAAATTTTCAACCAAAGTTTCACCAATAATGATAAACCAACCTAAAATCAGAAAATCTCTAATTTTGGGTTTAATGGGTAAAAATAAGTTATAGATATGTGGAAGGTTTTCAGAACTAAAATAATATACGACTTCATCCATAATAGATAAGTGTTGAGTGTTACAAAAGAGGATTGAGTCTTATAACTCTTAATGAAATTCAATTTAAAGGACAAGTGTCTTAAAGTAATGAAGATACTGAAAGGATTTTACATATGTGGACGTAGAAATGGTGTCGTCTCTCATGAGAGTTAGAATTTTCTCTCGGAATCGTTCATGAAATAGGATGAGCACATGGACATTAATTATGCTGAGTAAGATTGTAGGAACTCTAAAATACAATAGTGAATGTGTGTAGTTTCTTCAACTTTATTATAACTGGTTAAACGCTACGGCTACCAGTCATTTTGATAGAGTTTTGAGATACTCACATTACGGGAAGATTCAAATCAAAATATATCTTTCTTTATGCATATAAGTTGTTTTTATTCTAGAAGAAATATATATATATATATATATATATATATATATATATATATATATATATATATGTTTAAAAAAAATAATTCCTTTTCAAGTGTTTTGGGAATAGTCCCACATTAGAAAAAGAGAAGAAGAATTTCGAGAATATATGATAAAGGTGGAGTATTATAATGTTTACCCACACTAGAACACCCGTGTGCGCGCTTGGGCTCGGGCTTGGTCACATTTATGGTCATGGTCACGGTCATGGGCTTGGTGCAAGGGCGTGAGCATGTAAGGCAATATGGATGTAGAGACACTAGTGTCGCACTTTGTATTTCGCACGTCTGCATCGTGTTGCTCCTTCACGACCTTTTGTGAATCGGCGCGAGACGAGTGCGAGTCGTGATGTGACAGAGAGTTAAGGAAGGTGGCTGGAAATCTAGAGGACTGAATGAGGTCCCTTAGATTATATAGAGGCTGGAAAATGAGTTGTTGCAGAGAGGTGTAACTCTTCATGTAATTGATAGTTGACCATGCAGAAACTGTTACATGTGGCTAGCCCAACGGCTAGAAACGGCTAGTCAGTGGCTCACAACGGTCAGAAATAGTTGCATGCAGTAGCCATCATACCACATGCGTAACAGTCAGAAACTACCAATAATAGCTAGTTTCTCACAACAGTTAGAAAACGGTCATATGGATTAATTTCCTTGGACCAAAACTGCCAGCCACCATTGCCTATATAAACATGGCCTCTATGGGTTCACATTCCATCACAAACACACTCCACCAGACTAATATGAACCATATCCTCTCCTACAACTAGAAATTCTAGCAAGACAATAAGGTTCATCTGAACCATTGCCTGAAGAACAGACCAACGGTGTGGTATAGAACGGTTCATCTGAACCATTAGCTAAAGAATAGATCAGTGCAGTGGTGTAACTCATATTATTTCTTCTCCTTTTTCTGAAATTTTTCCTTTTATTTTCTGCCAAATATTGTGTACAAGAGTTCCATTGGTGGGTCCTTGGTTTTGCCGAACACAGATCCGCACCCGGCTTGTTATATCCTAGAAGCGATTTGTCGGTAACATTTCAGCATACTCAATCTAGTTGAGTAGGGGCAAATAATGCTTTAAGGATTGTGTACTCATACGTGATTTAGCATGTCCTGATCCAGATTATTTTTTGGCATTTCATATTTTACAGAAAAAACATTATTTCTGAATTATTTGTAACAATGGCATAGCTCTAAAACTCAGTGGGTTGACTAGACAGTCGGCTGAGCTAACTTCTTGGGATTTCGAGCCCGATTCAACTTTGGCATGATTTGACCCAGTCACTGCCTGATCAACTATCGTTTTACCGGCCTTTTAGTTAAAGATCAAGTGTGGTATCTGTTCACGGTTGGAAATTTTTGTGGGAAATTAAAAAGTGTTTTATTTTAATTCATATATATATATATATATATATATATATATATTTCCAACAATTTTAAATGCTTTGTTCCAACTGTCTAAGTCTTGACTTGTTTAGACATTTAAGTCAGCCGCATTTTTGAGTTTTTGAATGGTTAGATCCATTCCTTGGCGAATCATTGATCTACATGTAGCAAAAGGTGGTGGAGAATTTGTCTAATCTTACGGAATGCGTTTTAAATCATTGGAAATGAGTTTGCTTGCTTTAGAGGTGAATGATGAGTTTACTAGAAATTCTTCCATCGGACTAGAATTTCCCATGACAAATCATATGGTATACAAAATCCCCCTACGTCCAAACTCTCTCAGCCTTCTTTACCCAAGGAGGTGAATGATGGCAATTCTTATAATTACATCAATGTGGGCTAATTGTTACCAGCAATTGAATTTGCATTCAATCCCATCTTAAATGTGGGTGGGGCCCAGTAGGATGTTACCGCCTTTATCTCCCACTTGGACAAGTCAGGCACCAACCCAACCGTTGACAGTATTACAATTAGTAAAAAAAGTTTTCATACCACAAAATGCAGTGTGTGACTAGTGTAAGTGCATAACCTCATAAGAGAGTGATTATACCAAGTTTCCATTAACTGGCATAATAAGTCTCATTTTCTGTAACACTAACCTGCATTAGACTTGCCTTGGTCACACCGGACTGAATATACACCAATCTATTGAGGATACTCTCAACTTCAGTGAATTTTCAGTACTTGTTTGCAACAATGAGTTCAGATGTGTGGAGGAGCACGTTGGGCAGCCATGAACTCATCTTGTTCGTGTGCATAAATTTGTAAGCTGCAAAATCAGACAACCTTCCTGAAGCGTTCCTACCCATCCATCTTGGCCTAATCGCTTTCCCAAACTCGCTTTGTTATACCCTTTTCTACATGGTCATTAGAAAACGAACTAGAGTAGGAGCATTATGCCTGCACTTTAAGGCACAATCCATAGTCATAAGGGCACAAGGGTCACGTATATACCGGTTCTCTCACATAGAGAAGAAATATAGATAATTCTCCACCATTGTAGGTGTTTTTAGTTGTTTCTAGCACATGTTATATGTAGGGCATGTTACAATGGAGGTCATAAAAAGGAGTATGTCAACATATACACCATACAAATCTTAACCTAATTTATTGTTAAGGTGTTTAGTCTGAGGCACTCAATGCAATCACTCTTATAAGCGCCTACATGAAGTCTCACATTTGGCTTATTTAGGTTGCATGACTCTAGTGGGAATAATCATATTCAGTTAAAAATGGATCTCATCTCAAACCCACTTCAAGGCGATATGCAAGTATGATTGATTGCAAATATGCATTGATTACATATTTCATACTGTTCACAATCAATGTGCTGGGGTGGTTGTCGTGTGAGATACACAATCTTTGCTTGATGACGTATCTCAATCCACATCTCACATAGAACGACGCGACAAATGTGTTGGCTTATTATGTATCCATCCACAAACACAAATAGAAGAATCACTAATATAAACACATAGGTTTGAATATAAGTGAGCTGACAAAAAGAAAAATGTATCAAAGCGTCCATGTCACATAATCACATCCTACTAAAATCTAGCCTCCTAGTATGAGTTTGAAAAGTGACTTGGGTGATCGACTTAGTAAGCGAATCAACAACCATCTCTCTAGCAGGTACATGCGCCAAGCCACTTTTTTCTTTGCCATCATATCTCGAGTGTAGTGATAACGAATCTAGATGTGTTTTGATTTGCTACGATATTTGGGATTCTTTGCATAACCAATAGCTGTTATGCTATAACAATGCAATATGATAGGGTGACGCAGGGATGAACGTGATGAGGTCGATCACCGTCTTCCTCAAGGATAACTACTCCGAATCCACGGAGCTTCTCTGGACTCCTCACAGAGACTTCTCGAATCCACGAGGAAAGAAAGCAGGAAAATAGAAATAATTCTAATAAATTCGAAATTGATTGATGATTCATTGATAATTCTCTAATGTGTCTCCTTACACCATTAAATAAAGAAAAAAGATAAACTAAAATTCGTAATTACCAAAAATAGCAAAATTCTAACTCTAACTAGAATCCTAATTCTAGTAAAACTCTTCTAAGGTCTAATTTCTAAAAATAAAAATTACAAATAAACTTTCTCTAGAAGAGTCCTAGTATAACTAAAAGTTTCTTTCTAGAAAGAAAGAAAATCTAAAACTCTAAAAATAATTAAAAAATCGGAATTACTAAAAATAGTAAAATTTTCCTAAAAATTCGTTTTTAAGCTGAAAGCGCGCGTTTTCTGATGAAACGGACAGATGTGACCCACTTTGTGGGTCAGTTCACCTCAGATGGCCCGTTTCAGTAAAGATTGACAGGTTGTACGCCCCGTAACGATACCCGGATCAAAAGTTATGGTCAATTCACGGTCCATCTCCTTGTGGCTCATCCATGCTGGGAATATCTCTGTGACACGTTCTACATCAGACCCCTCCACTTGAAAAAAACTCGTCCTCGAGTTACGCAAGAGACTTGGCACATAAGTCTGAAATAACTTCTGACGCCGATGCTCATTATCCATTTTTTCAGACTTGACATTAAGCTCTTGAGGTGACACAATACATGTACTCATGCTTTCCTTGACTTGACTAATATTGATCAGTTCCTTCACATTTGACGCAATGCATGTACTCATACTTTCCTTGACTTGACTAATATTGGTCAGTTCCTTCACATCGTTCTTTAAGATCTCATATTTTTTCTGATAATGTGGGCAATTAGGCGGACTTGCCCCTGAGACGGGATCAACGTGATTTTGTATATCTCGTATGAGAGGTAATTTATTAGAGGGTTCATCGAGCACAATCTCCTTAAACTCCTGTAACATCGGCTTCAAATCTTTTGAGATATTCACAGGCTCCATATATTCTTTCTTTTCAACTAATGGATATATATCGCTTATTTCCTCAGATTGTTTAACAAAAGCCTGTTCAGTTGTGAGAGACTGTTCCTCAACTTTAGAAGTCTTGGGTTGGTTCTCCCTTTCCATAGGGGCGAGGATAATCTTTTTGCCATCTTTAATAAAGAAAATATATAAGTTATCCCGATCCCTATGTGTAGCATTAATATTATTTTGCCAGGGTTGACCAAGTAATAGGTGACAAGCTTCCATGTCGACCACGTCACACATTACTTCATCCTTATAATATTTACCAATGGAAAAAGATATACGACATCGTTCAGTTACCTCTGTTTTGTTGATCTCTTTGATCCATTCAATCATGTATGGAGATGGGTGTCTTTCTGTTTTCAGTTGTAGCTTCTCCACCATTATTTTTGACACGAAATTCTTATCGCTCCTTACATCGATGATTACATTGCAGACTTTTTTGTATGCAGTGCACCTTGTTCGAAAGATGTTGTCTCTCTCTAATTCTATCTCTACCTTTGGCATGTATAACGGCTTCCTCATAATCGAAGTGGTGGCCTGTGATGAACCATCATCTGATGGTGCCTTGCAAAAATTGGGATTGTGTTGTACAGCGGCCATAGGTGTTTGAGCTCGAGGCGGAATCAGCGCATCCGCAATACGGTTGAGGGTTGCCTGCAGCCCTTGCATGGTCAACTGACTCTCCCGGTGGAAAGCTTCCATTCTTTCCAAAAGATAACGAATCCCTGGATCACCGTCCACAGGATTTTGATTCATACCTTCATTATTTGCCATCGGCCCGAGGGAAAACCTCGCTCTGATACCAAATTGACGCAGGGATGAACGTGATGAGGTCGATCACCGTCTTCCTCAAGGATAACTACTCCGAATCCACGGAGCTTCTCTGGACTCCTCACAGAGACTTCTCGAATCCACGAGGAAAGAAAGCAGGAAAATAGAAATAATTCTAATAAATTCGAAATTGATTGATGATTCATTGATAATTCTCTAATGTGTCTCCTTACACCATTAAATAAAGAAAAAAGATAAACTAAAATTCGTAATTACCAAAAATAGCAAAATTCTAACTCTAACTAGAATCCTAATTCTAGTAAAACTCTTCTAAGGTCTAATTTCTAAAAATAAAAATTACAAATAAACTTTCTCTAGAAGAGTCCTAGTATAACTAAAAGTTTCTTTCTAGAAAGAAAGAAAATCTAAAACTCTAAAAATAATTAAAAAATCGGAATTACTAAAAATAGTAAAATTTTCCTAAAAATTCGTTTTTAAGCTGAAAGCGCGCGTTTTCTGATGAAACGGACAGATGTGACCCACTTTGTGGGTCAGTTCACCTCAGATGGCCCGTTTCAGTAAAGATTGACAGGTTGTACGCCCCGTAACGATACCCGGATCAAAAGTTATGGTCAATTCACGGTCCATCTCCTTGTGGCTCATCCATGCTGGGAATATCTCTGTGACACGTTCTACATCATAGGGTCATCAGCATGTAGTACACATTTTAAATGCCTAAGGAACCTCTTTAACCTCCTAGCTTTCCGACTGGTAGAGAAACCCACAATATATTCCGACTCCATGATAGAAAGCGAGATACATGACTTCATTTTACTACTTCAAAAGATAGCCCTGCCACCAAGTAAGAACAGATATTCAGAAGTAGATTTGTGCTTGTCTAAATCGCTACCTCAATCTGCATAATAGTATCATCATAGATGAATCTTTGTTCCCTGGTAGCATAGCATATAATCTACAATCCCATGCGGGTATCAAAATATCCTTTTAACAACCCTCCAATGAGCCTGTGTTATACAAATAGTGACTCACCAACCCTACTACAAAACAAATGTCCAATCCACTATACATCATAATTTACATTAGACTACCAACTACACTTGCTTATGAAATGCGTGCCATATCATATATCTATGCATCTATCTTAGGGTGGAGATTGAGACTAGGTCCATGACTCTTCTCAATAGGCATGTCACTGGGTTCGCAATCCTGCATTTGAAAGTGCTCCAGTACCTTCTTGATATAAGTCTTTTGAGAGAGACTAATCTTCTAGAGCGGATCCTATGAATCTTGATCCCAAGCCTAAAAGATGCTTCGCCAATGTTCTTCATTTCAAAGTTGAAGGACACCACTTGTGAGTGGCGACTATCATCTCTTTGTCATTTCTGACTAATAGAATGTCATCAACATATAAAGACAGAATTAGATATACCTCTGTCTAAATGATTGCTTTAGGCCATAGGTAAACTTTTTAATGCGGACAAACTTTGTACTATCATCTTTTGACCTTGAAGCCTATAGGTTAATCCATTTGGATGTCTTCATCTCGGTCTCCATTGAGAAATTCTATCTTGACGTCCATTTGATAGAGTTCCAAATCTAAATGTATAACAATAATCAGAAATAGGCAGATCGAGGCAAGTCTTACAAGTTGGGGGACTGTTCCTCATAATCTATGGCCTCAATTCGTGTGTAGCCCTTGGTTACAAGTTGGGCCTTGAACTTGTGTATCACTTCATCTGCCTTCCACTTGACTTTCAGGATCCATTCGGCTTCGACAGTCTTGTCGGTTGGGCCCAAATTCTCAGATTTGATTTTTTCCATAAAGCGGATCTCATCCTCTTTAGTTGTTATCCACTCTTTTGCAATAGGTGTAAGATATTGGTTATTCATCAAGTGGGCCTACACGGATGTAGCAAGGAAAAAAAAAAAACAGAGCTTAATTGATCAGATGGGCAAACATGCTATCTCTACGTCATTGGGAATACAGCCTATCCATGAGGTGGCCCATGAGATCAATGGTCCAGATCACCCTACATGTTTTCCAACCAAATAGATTTCAAATTTCCCAACCAACCAGAAATCTTTTATGCTACTCATTGCATATTCCATTCACCTCAGCTAGCATTCAACAAATCTAAAACATTAAAAAAAAAAAAAAAAAAAACACCAGGTTTAAGGCCACGAAGGCGCACCCCTCAAGGTTCTGATACCAATGTTGGATCCATCTATTGACGAATCGTGGGGTTCTATTTTTACACCAGCATTAACCCGGTGACACGGTGGGTGAAGATTTGCATGGTGGGATTACGTTTTTCCAAAGTTCATGCACACAATGTTTTAGTACCATTTCTCTTGCTTTCTTTGCTTTTCCTAACTCCAAGGGCTGCCGAGAGGGTTGCTTGAAATCTCTAAGTGATCTAGTGCAATCCAAAGACTCAGATCACAACAATAAGATGCATATATATACTCAAGTCTGCCATTGCTATTGGCACTGATAGCTTGCCATAGAAGATGATGATGGCGCCGTTGGATCTTGATTCTTCCATTTTTCGTAACACCCACCCACACACACCTCAAACCCATGACCTCTGTGTTGAAACTCTTGTGAATCTACCACCGAGTCATGAATAGAGACTCATCTTGATTCTTCCACTTCTTCTCACCTTTCTAACCATTGAAGCTTTTCTGTTGCTCGAGTTGAGATGAATGAAGAGGGTATATAGACTGTTTTTATGTCGAGTTGGATTAGTTGTGAAAAGCGAATTCCACCACTAATCCTTCTCCTCCATGCCCCCTTCAAAGAAAAAGCCCTAGCCGACTCTCCAGGAAGAGTTGGGGATGGCACTCCATATCCACACCATATGTTTACATCTGTGTAGGGTCTCATCACACTTAACCAAATGATCTGAATCCTCCATTGTACCTTCAACATATGTGGCCCATCTTCGGGTCTAATTCTAACAAGGGTGTGTTTGTTAGATGGTTGAGATTTGAATGTGTCTCATTTTTGGGCTTATGCCCTAAATGAGTTGGAAAAGTGGATGAAATAGTTCCATCGTGGTGGGCCCAAAGAGCTTAGACACCAGCTAGCTGGCTGGTGCTGGGTCACTGGCCAAACCACGTCGAAAGCGGATTGCATGGTTTGCAACACACCACCGATCGAGGATGGTGGTATGTTTGAGGTGGCAAAGTTCTTAATGTCCCACCATTGCATGCGTTATGTTATATCTATATAGTCCATCCATTTTGGGAGATCATTTTAGGATATTGTTTTAAAAATGAGCCAGATTCA
Organism: Magnolia kwangsiensis; assembly: GCA_037074715.1. NCBI lineage: Eukaryota > Viridiplantae > Streptophyta > Magnoliopsida > Magnoliales > Magnoliaceae > Magnolia > Magnolia kwangsiensis. Next base: position 7,293,497 of record CM073584.1, read on the forward strand.
AACCTCAAATGGTAACCTCAAGTGGACTATACCGTAGAAATGCAGTGGAAATTGAATGCCTACCATTGAAAACTTGTTTAAGGACACTTAAGTTTTAGATCAATCTCCTGTTTATTTCTCTTTAGTCTAGGTATGTGTGACCTTATGAACAGGTTGGATGGCAAATAAATTTTATGGTGGGCCCTAGGAAGGTTTCAACGGTGGGCGTCATTGACTCTGTTGCTTTCTGTGGTGTGGTGCATTTGAGGTTTTGATCTGCCTCATTTTGTAGGCCATGCCCTACAATGATCTCTCAAAAATGAATGTATGGTGTGGATATAACACATACATCATGTTGGGCCCACAGAACTTTGTTTCGTCAATACACCATGGATACCTGTGGTCTGTGGCACACCATGCAATCCGCTTCGAATGCACCACGGATGGCTATGTTTTTTTTTTTTCAAGCAATGGATGGGTGCGTTGTATCCTCCGACGGATGGAAGTGGCTCTCACTTGCAAATAATAGGCAGATTGCTCTGTTGTTTGGACCTTTTTTTTACATCCAATCTGTTGGTGATTGATTGATCAGAAGGACAGAATATGATAATGGGTGTGATTTTTGTTCAAGGAGAAACAATAACATGAGCTAAAGTGTCACGTGTATAATACCGAGGCCATTCTTTGGGTTCGTCAATGTAACGCTGCCATGCCCAAAAACCAGGTGGGTCTACTCATCAGGTAGGCAATTACATTAACTACATCATCAACTCCGCCACCCACGAAAGCTAAACATACACGTCCACATGTACACACATATGCTTACACAAGAAAAAGTTCAAAGAAAGAAAGAAAGAAGGCAAACAAGATATGAACAATCCATCACACTCCCTAAAAGGAGAGAGTCATTGAAGCTAAATCAAGTGACCTTGGTCCACTCATCAAGTATGCAATCACATTAATTATCACATAGGTGAGGATGGATGAACGTGATGAGGTCTGTCACCATCTTCCTCAAGTATAACTACTCTGAATCCATGGAGCTTCTCTAGACACTTCAATGAGATTCCTTGAATCTACAAAGGAAAATGAGAAAATAAGAATAAATTTTAAGAGATTCAAAAATTGATTTATTGATGATAAATAACAAGTTTACAACCTTTTAAATACTAACATGAACCTACAAAGAAGTTTTGAAATCAAACTACAAATATTCCCTAAAATCCCAACTTACTATAAATAGTAAACTTACTATTGACAGACAGTCATGATTTCTCCCAGACCTCATAATTTTTTACCAAAAATAATAAGTGTACTATTTGGCTTAACCATGTTATTCTTCTAAATTTTCTAAGCACTTTTTGGAGTTGAATACAACTTCTAAAGCTCAAAATAGGAAGAGTTATAATGAAAATAAAACTTCTTAAAAATAGTAAAAACAAAAATAAAATAAAATTTCGACCATTGATGAAATTTCATGAATTCAGTGTGGGCAACTTGGTGTAGCAGAGATGCGTAGCTGAAGTAGCTTCTCCTACCCAAAATCATATACATAGCAACTCCAATAATTCATTCTGATTTGCGAGATATGCACGTTTTAAGTTTATGATGGCCCAACTCCAAATATGCCTTCCCTGTTCCGTCTTTGTCTGCGACCCACTCTACATCAATTTGTTATCCAACAAAACTAAATATAAATATTCACACAACCTTTGTACACACACAAACAAAATAAAAAATGAAAGAAAGATAAGGAAAACAGGATCTGAACCATTTATCACAGCCACAAAAACAGACTAATCATCTACGCTCTGTAATAGGGCGCGGATCTTTGAAGTTGATGAGGTGCTGAATCCTCTTATCTTCCCACTTGAGACGGTCCCACCATTCCGACTCTCCTTCCACCTCCACTCTACCACCACCAGTTGAAGTAGAAGCAGCAGCCATGTCGCCAGCTCGAAGAGGAAGCTTCTTCAGAATCCCACATCCCCTCACCTGCAGCTTCTTCAATGCCGACAAGTACGTGCCTTGACAGATACTCTCCAGCCTCGGTAGCTCCCATAGAAACACCGTTTGCAGTCGTTGAAGGGAGCCTTCTGCCGCAGCATCCCCTTCAAACACAGCCTTCAGTTTACAGCAGTTTTTGATCTCGAGCGTCTCCAGGCTTTGTAGGAATACACTTGAGGAGAAGACGGTGACAAGTCTCAGGCAATAGTCCAAATGTATGTGCTTTAGAAGTGCAAAGCTCCGGCTTCCATATGTGCCCTCACACAGGCTTCTCAGTCTTGCAAGGTTGGACATCCATATCTTTTCAAGGCGACTTAAACAGTCGGAACTTGCATTATCTCCTTCAAAGAAAATCTCCATCTGCTCGCACCTCTTGATCCGACATTCTTTCAGTTCCTTCATTTTATGGACATCACCCATTTCTGATAATCTTCGGATCGCGGCATTGTCGCGCAGAGTGAGTAATTCCGCATGACTGAGAACACCATGGATACCGCTCGGGGACGTACGACCTCCTCGGATCTCTAAGCACTTACCAAAATGGCTTCCTGGATCTGGTAAGTCACTTGTTCGGATCTTGGAATGAATGTTGTCATATGTGAATTGCTTTCTCTGGAGATGGATGGATTTACCTCTTTCTTGTTCGTCTTCTTGGCAAGGAGCGATGTAGATGTAGAATCGAGAGAAGCATTTTGAATCCCACAGTTTTGAGGATGGGCTGAAAGATTGTAAGAGCTTGGAATTTCTTACCCTTATGCGAGCCCCACCTCTCTCTCCTGGCCGTTCCTTGACATTTAATGATTCCCAGTTTCCGCACTGGCTAAAGTTGAGCTCTTCGAGCTCAGTTGTGATATCACCCAGTTGATTTTGCGAATTTGCTTCATGTCTAGCATGCCCAGGTGCTTTAGATGAGGTGCTCCGGATATATTCTCAGGCAGTGTTTTGAGATTGGTACTCGAAAGATCAAGCACTTCAAGTCTTTCTGGTCGAGCTAAATTTAAATAATCTCTGGTTAGATCACCTTTAACGGACAAACTTGGAATGGTATTACTTCCGAAAATCCGAACATCTCTGAGTTTTGGCAAGATACCTCCCTTTGCTAAACCATAATCTTGGGAATAGTCGTACTGGCAGCTTGCAACATAAAGCACCTCAAGTTTCGAGAGCTTTCGTACATGAGGCAGCAAATTCATCTTTAAGGAAGAGCAATTAAACAATATGAGTTCCTTAAGATTGACCAATCCGGAGATTGAAGATGGTAGAGATTCCATCATAGAATTCCCACTTAGGTCGAGGGTACGAAGCTGCCTCAAATCCTCAAAGAACTCATCTGGGATTCTTTCTAAATATTTGAAGTTAGTTAAACAGAGCTGCCGTATGTTGTGCAGCACGGAAATCGAGGAAGGCAGTGAAGTGATTCGCATTTCATCGAGCAGGAGATAACGGAGGTTTTTCCTGTGTTGAAAGATTTCATCTGGTATTGATGGGATAGAATAAAGTCCATCTAAAAGTTCAAGGGACTCGAGTTTATCAAAAATCTGAAATGAAGAGAGGAGTGTTTGTAAATGAGGGCAGCTTGACAGCCTCAAAAATCTGAGATTGTGCAAGCACGAAGCAGATTTGGGCATAGATTCGTTTACTATGCCATCAAGATGGAGGACACGAAGGCCTTGAATTTGCTCAAAGAAAGTGTCTGGTATCTCGATCATAGAATCTCCTCCAGAAAGAAATAAAGTGGAGAGTTTGGAGCATTTTCGAGGAAGAGGTGAAAGTTTTGGAATTTTCAATACCACCATCCTCTGAATGTCTTCCACCTCATCATCCTCCATTGGCAGGGAACCATCTTCAATCCAGAATCTACCATGAGTTGAAGCTCTTCTCTGTCTCGATGTCACCAGAGATTTAGCTTTCTCAGCTATCGACTTTGGCATTTCCACAATTACATCGTACACGACCATGGAACGAACATGAAGCTCCCTCAATAGAGCGTCCACCTTGTCAAACATCATCAAATCCTCTTCTTCACCCTCTTCCGTGATAATAAATCCTTCAGCTCTCCAAAGCCATCTCAGCAATTGAACTGCAGTCGAGAAATTCGGGAAAAGCAAGAGGTAAAAGAAGCAATCCAGGACAGTGTCAGGAGTGAAAATGCCCTTGATCAGAGGAGAATTAGCAACATCTGATGCCTCTGCTCGTAACATATCCATCGACAAGTCCTCTAACTTAATGGCCACACTGGATTTCAAGTCATTGGGTCCGACGAGTACAATCTCGGAACCATTTTGCAACACCTTTCTGAGATGTGGATCTCCAATAAGTTTGAAATCGATATCTTTCGGCACATCTCCTATCACAAGCAAGAACTTCCGCCCCATCAAATAAGTACAGATTTCAGTCGCAGCTTGGGTATCTATTCCGTCTTCGTCAAAACTGTCATCATCCGTTGACGTCGTCATCCCCAATTTGATCGCAATTTCCTTCTGCGCCTTTTGAAGACTAAAATCCTTTCCCAGTAGCTTTACCTGTATTTGCAGATCGAAGAGATGTTCTGACTTACGCATTAGACGTTCGACAATGCTCCATCTCCCCACTCCCTCAAACCCCCGAATAAAAGCGACTTTAGGAGTTGTAATCCAATTCAAGAGCTTTTCAGCAGAACTTTCGATGTCATGTGGAAAGTTCATCGGTTCACCTTCGGCTGCTGCAGATTCATTACCTCCTCGACCGGCCATGCGTGCTCTCTCTCTTCTCTCTGCTAAGAAAAAAAAACCCATTGAAAATATGTAGCGATGCATTTTACCCATCTGTCGGTCGATCAATTTCATTTATATGAAATAGTTCCTCTCAGCAGTTTAAAATATTCATTTGTTGATCTCTTATGTTAACAAAGAATCACTTTTTTAGGTACAAATCTCAACCATCCATCCATCCATTTCTTGAAAACTCGATGGATACAGAAAACAAGTGCATCTAACGGATAACCGAAATGATCTGGTTCGAGTTTTGTTTTCATTTTACTTACAGGCCCATGTCATGTGAACGTTTTCCACACACACGAGTAAAGATGAAAAGGGTGTGAGTTCACCACCATTAATTGCCGAGCTCGGCTATTCAAGGCCCACGTGGTGAAGCGAATTGCGTCCTCCTCCAACGAGTTCACCACCATTTAGTTTTAGATCAAGCTTACATGTATGTTTTCTCTTCATCTAAATTACGTTACCTTATGAATAGTTTAAATAACAAATAAACATTACAATAGGCCATAAAAAAGATGTATTTATTATATCCACACCGTTCATTCATTTGGAAAGATCATTAGAGATCTTGATCGAAAAACTAAGTAGTTTCCAAAGCTCATGTGGACCACACCTTAACTACAAGTGGAGACAATGATTCTCATCATTAAAACATTTGTAGGGACCAGTATAATGTTTATTTTCCATCAAATGTGTTCTTAAGGTCACCCAAATCTACATAAGAAGAAAAACAATCATAATATTGATCCCAAATTTTTGTGACCCTAGAAGTGTTTCAATGGTAGACGTTAAATCCTTTGGTGAGCTCATCTTAAGGAAGGTGTGTTGACGTCACTAAGTTTTGTAGGTCCTGTCATGAGATATGAGCTATATCTTTACCGTTGATCCACTTGGTGAGCTCGTTGTAAGGCTTGAGCTGAAAAATAAAACTGATCCAAATATCAAGTGGAACACACTATAAGCATTGGGAGATTGAACGTACCATTGAAACCCTTTTAGGGTCACACAAATTTTGGATTAATATGATTTTATTTTATTTTTGCCTTTATTCAGGTCTGTATAACAAATTGGATGGAAAATAAACATTATGGTCATCCCGTCAAATGCTTTAACGGTGAGAATCATTATCCCACTACTATTTGTGGTGTGGTCCACTTGAGCTTTGGTTTTGACTCACTGTTTAAAGAAAAAACTAAAATGATCGTACCAAATGGTTGAACGGTATGGATATAATAAATACATCATTGTGGAGCCAATGTAGCTTTGATATCCTTTGAACTGTTCGTACATCTCAAAGATTGAAGAGTAAGCGCTCGTCTCCGCACACCAGCTGGACGCGGATTTCCGGCTAAAGCAAAATTCACGGGGGAAGCGGATTGGATACTGAACGCTTTAGTAGTCTCTCTTGGCTACTGAAGCGACGTAGCAAAATGACATGGGTGGATGCCCGGCTGCTTCCTTTCAATAAATGCCCTTCCAATGGAAATCCGTTAGACGGATGGTTTCTATTTAGGACGTGAACGCACTCGGCCACGCAAAGGTAATTATTTACCTTAAGAAAAAAAGTACCTGGATTTACTGTGAAAGAGTTAGGAACGCAGGTGGGGGCCATGTTTGTGAGAAGTCCTACCGTCCATCTGTTTTTTGAGTTCAATTCAGGACATGACGATGAAAAAGAAGCCATTCCAGGAGCTCAAGTGAGCCAAAAACATGGTAATTAAACGTCTACCATTGAAATAATTGTGGGCTCCAAAGTTTTGAGTCATGCTAATATTTGTGATTTCAGTTCATCCTAGTATGAATGAAGTTATTAATGATATAGACGGCTTGTAAATACCACTATTGTACCCAGGTAGATCTTAATGGTAGAAATTTCCTTAACTATATTTTTCTTTAGTACGGCCCACTTTAGCTTTGGATACGGTTTATTTTTGGCATCATGTCTTGAAACGAACTCAAAAAACGGATGGAAGGGGAAGATTTCTCACAAACATCATAGTGGGCCCCACCTGATTCTAACGCTCGTAGAAATTGGCGTCCAGGAAAAAATGTACCACTAGTACGTGGCCAAGGGAAGCAGATTACGTGCTGAGTAAACTCTGAGGTCCACCAAGATTTATGTATTTTATCCGGTCGGCCCATCTATTTTATAAGATAATTTTAGGACCTTAGCTCTTAACCTAAGCACATTAAAGGCTAAAATCGACCACACCAAAGGAAGCAGTGCGAATTGAATTTATACCGTTGAAAAATTCATGGGGGCCACAGAAATTTTGGATCAAGATTATATTTGTTTTTTACCTTCATCCATGTTTTTTGATGCTTTGAACAGTTTGGATGAAAAATAAACATCATTGTGGGGCTTGGAAAGGTTTCAACGATGAAAATCATTATTTCCATTGTTTCTTGTGGTATGGTCCACTTGACATTTTTATAATTTTAATTTTGGGCTCAACGCCTAAAATTAGATTAAAAAACAGATGGAAGGTATGGATAAAGCACATAAATTCATAGTGGGCCCAACTGAATTTTCTCAATATGACAATCGGATTTCGTGACCGAGTGGGTGCACGAGCGGAAACGGAAAAAAATTATCCGTTAACGGATCTAATGGAATAGCATTTATACCAAGGAACATACCATTGATACGTAACCAATGGCCTTTTTCCATATCACTTCGGAAGCCTTTTGGCCACTGAAGTGTTCAGTATCCAAAATCCGCTCCCATTCATGAGAAGGCTCCCATTCATGAGAAGGATGCTATGTGAGGCCCACAAAGATGTTTGTGAGAAATTCACTCCGTCCGTCCATCCATTTTACGTGATCATTTTAGGAAATTCTATCCAAACATGATGTGGATCTAAAACTCAAATGGGTCAACACGACAAGAAAATTTGGGGAAAGAAATTCCCACAGTTGAGACCTTCCTGGCTCCACCTTGATGTTTATATGCCATCCAAACCGTTTATAAGTTCATTACAACGGTGATGGAGTGAAAATACCAAAATATAAAATAAAATTGCCTGACACAAAATTTAATGGCCCCAAGAATGTTTCAACGATTTACAATGTATCCCCACTGTTTCCTCCTGTGTGACCCACTCAAGTTTTGATACACATCATTTTTGGTCGCATCTCCTAAAATGAGTTCCAAAAGACTATGAACGAGGTGGATTTCTAACAAACATCTGGTGGACCCCACCTCCGGAACTTCCTGCAAAGGCTTGAGTAGTGAATGTTGGTGCCCTTTCCCTTCTATGCTGTCATTCCCTCATTTATGTATTGTTAAGTAGTCAAGTGTAGACCCACAGCGGATTGCCTAATGATAGTCGAAAACGGATTGGCTACTCTCCTTCCACCATACTGGTGGCTGGTGGTCAGTACTCGGTGTGCCCACTATGATGTATGTGTTTCATCCAATTTATTTATCCATTTTTACATATCATTTTAGAGCTTTATATCAAAAGTGAGAGTATATAAATCTCAAGTTGACCACACCACAGGAAAACAAAAGTGATTGAATATCCTTTATTAAAATCCTCATAAGGCCCACTGTACTGTTTATTTGACATCCAATATGTTGATTAGGTCATACGGAACCAGATAAAGGGAAGAAACAAATATCAACTTGATCCGAAACTTTTATGGCCCCAAAATGTCTTTAATGGTCGACATTCAATCAACACTGTTTCTGTAATGTGGTCCAATTGAGATTGGGATATACCTCACTTTTAGTCTCATAACATAAAATGATCTATAAAAATAGATGGATGGTATGAATGAAATACATACATCATGGTGAGGCCCACGGAGCACCGACCACCAGCCATCAGGGAGTAGCCAATCGGTTTCCCAACAGGCAGGTGGCTACTGAAACTGTTTTATAGGCTCCATCGTGATGTATGTATCCTATCCACGTCTTCCATCCAGTTTTACGTACTATTTCATGAGCTGAAGACATGAGTCATATTCAAATCTTATCCCGGGGCCACAAATGTTTTGGACTAAGATGATATTTTTGTATTCTTCTTTATACATGTGTGCGTGACCTAATCAACAGGTTTGATGACAAATACACATTATAATGAGCCCCGGGAGGTTTTTAACGGTGGCATTCAACCACCACTGTTTTCTTGTGGTGTAGTCCCCTATAGATTTAGATCTCTCTAGTTTTTTGGTCTCGTGCTCTGTCATGATCAGGAAAAATAGGAAAAATAGATGGACGACTTTCAGTACGCAATCCGTGTTGAGTGGAGACATCGCCAGTAACCATCAGCTCTACCAGTGAGGAGGCGATGGAGCGTTGCCAGAAACCACCAGTTCCACCAACGCTTTCAGTACGCAGTCCTTGTGTTGGATAAAATGTTGAATTAAATAGACTATAAAAATCGAGAACCAAAAAAGAAAAATAAATTTAGAGAAAGAAAAACTTATTGAATTGAGTCGAGGCGTGACTGAGTCACTCGGCTTGAAATCGAATTTGCTCCCCTTGGACAGCGTCCCAAGTGCAACAGGTTTCCAGAGCAATCGACCTCCAGGATACAACGACTATGACCCGGTCCCAGCGGTGCACTCACTGTACACGGGCTCGAACCACTTGCAGTTTAATTCGAAAGTGCTGAGTTGACTCAGCAATGAACTCAGTAACAAAACCGTATCAGAGAGAGTTTTATAAGGCAGAGAATTTTTCGTATGTTGAAACTGGAATCGGAAGTCTTTATATAGACTCCGAAATGATGCATAAGCACCCTTTACAAAAGGTTAGGTCCGTTGGGTTTAAACCCAACAGGGGCGACCAACCGGAAGGGAAGCATCTCTCTGGTTTAAAAACGAAAAGACGCAAGTGCGAGTACACTTTCGCACATACAATCCTGCGAGTACCCATACACACACACACACCCACGCGAGTACACTTATACCGCACCCGCACCCGCGCCCAGCCCAGCCCGTCCCGTCCCGTCGCGTCGCGCACGCGGACGCGGACTCGGACTCGGACTCGGCTCGGCTCGGCTCGGCACGGCACGGCACGGCTCGGCTCGGCGCGCGCGCGCGCGTGTGTGGTTAATGGCATAGATTAGAGCTATTGGCATAGCCCCCTCACAGGACCAAATTCACATGCCCCCTGAAAGGGGCTCAAGCCCTAGGCAAAAAGTCTATCATATAAACAAGAGAATTTCTCTTGTCAAATCCGATGTGGGACAAAACCAATACCTCAAAAACACCAAAATTCAAATGTGGAGGGAAAACACCGAAATTTGAAAATTTAAATTTTTAATATTATTTTAAAACAAATACAACAATCCCCCACATGTTTTAAAATAAAATGCTTTCGGATTAAAGCGAAATAGTTGTGCAATGGTGCCGGTGTCACCATAGACTTGAACCGACATTAGAGTAAGCAAGACAGGTCTACAGGAAGCAGGTGACACCATAGTCTTGAACCTGAATCCTTTTAATGTAGATCGCAAGTACATGCCACTCACACAACTCTTCCTCTGCAAGTGATTCTGTGGTTCGGTGCGTTTCGGCCATACACCATTACCTGGATTTCATGAGTGCTCTAGAGAATTCGCCTAGATTCTCATAGGAAGCGGCCTCCACCTCCACACCCATATAGGTGAATTCCATCAAGTGTATGCAGCAACTGTATACACCACCAAATATATGGCTATGGATCCATTAAGAGTTCTAAAAACTCATCCTTCTGCGTTGCTGCTCGCACTGTACACCATAGAAGGGGCTCATATAACTCAGTGCAATCGTCTACCTCGTGTTTTGTTGTTTACCCATTGAACCTATCTCATGGGATCTCCACTTGTATAGGTTGGGTTACCGACACTGGCAGTTCATATATTAGGCTCAGCCCCATTCCCTTCGATGTATCATTGACTAACTTTTTGGATAGTCCTTTAGTCAGAGGATCTGCTAGATTCTTTTCTGACCTCACAAAGTCAATAGATATGACTCCATCACGTAACATATGTTTCACTATATTGTGTCTGAGTCTAATATGCCTGCTTTTTCCATTATATATTTTACTTTTTGCTTTCGCTATAGCTGCTTGACAGTCACAATGAATAGATACGGCCGATACAGGCTTTGGCCACAATGGTATATCAGCTAAGAGATTTCTAAGCCATTCAGCTTCTGATCCAGCCTTTTCTAAGGCAATAAACTCGGATTCCATAGTCGACCGAGCAATACATGTCTGCTTGGTGGACTTCCAAGAGACTGCTCCTCCACCCAAAGTGAAGACATATCCACTAGTGGATTTTGTCTCATCTGAATCACTGATCCAGTTAGCATCACTATATCCTTCTAATACAGTAGGATAACCATTATAATGTAAACCATATGTCATATTACCTTTTAGGTATCGCAAAATTCTAGACAATGCATTCCAATATTCTTTTCCAGGGTTATGTGTATATCTACTTAGCCTTCCTACTGCAAAAGCTATGTCAGGTCTAGTGCAGTTTGTTAGATACATGAGACTACCAATTATTCTGGAATATTCTAATTGAGACACACTATTTTCTGTATTCTTCATGAGAGTCACACTATAATCATAAGGAGTACTGACAGGTAAACAATCAAAATGGTTAAACTTTCTCAATAACTTCTCAATGTAATGAGATTGTGATAATATAATAACACCATTTTTTCTGGTTACTTCAATACCCAATATTATACTTGCCTCTCCTAAGTCTTTCATGTCAAACTTAGATGACAAGAATTTCTTAGTTGCATTAACTAATTTAATATTAGTTCCAAAAATAAGCATGTCATCAACATAAAGACATATGATAACATAATCATTTCCAGAAATTTTACTATATACACATCTATCTACATCATTTATATGATAACCATTTGATTTTAAAACACCATCAAATTTTTCATGCCATTGTTTAGGAGCCTGTTTTAAACCATATAGTGATTTAATTAGTCTACATACTTTATTTTCTTTACCTAATATCTTATAACCCTCAGGTTGCTCCATATATATTTCTTCTTCTAAGTCTCCATTTAAGAAAGCAGTCTTAACATCCATCTGGTGTACCACTAGTTTATATATGGAGGCTATCGCTATTAAGACTCTAATAGTTGTAATCCTAGTTACAGGGGAATATGTATCAAAATAATCTATTCCTTCCTTTTGTTTAAAGCCTTTCGCTACCAACCTAGCCTTAAACTTATCGATAGTTCCATCTGGTTTTAGTTTCTTTCTAAACACCCATTTGCAGCCTATTGGTTTGTTACCAGGTGGTAGGTCTACAAGTTCCCAAGTATTATTTGATATAATAGATTCTAACTCATCATTTATTGCTTCCTTCCAAAAGGTTGCATCTGGAGAGTTAATAGCTTCTATATAAGTTGTAGGATCATCTTCTACTAAGAATGTGAAAAAACCATCTCCTAGGTTAGTTTCTTTTCTAACTCTAATACTTTTTCTTGGTTGTATCTCTTCTACTACTTTCTCGTAAGCATTTTTACTAGTAGACGCAATATCTGATTCATTAACTTTTTCTATTCCTATAGATTTAGATTTCATAGGGAATACGTTCTCAAAGAACTCTGCATCCCTAGCTTCTATAATTGTATTGGGATCTAGAATATTATCCTTAGTTTTTAAAACTAGAAACCTATAGGCCGCACTGTTTTGTGCATACCCTATAAATACACAATCGGTCGTTTTACGACCTAATTTTCTTTTCTTAGTTTCAGGTAATCCTACTTTAGCAAGACACCCCCACACTTTAATATATTTATAACTAGGAATATGATTCTTCCAAAGTTCATATGGTGTTTGTTCAGAAGATTTAGATGGAATCCTGTTTAGGATATAACAAGCAGACAGAATTGCTTCTCCCCACATATTTGAGGGTAAGCCTGAACTATTTAACATGGCATTCATCATTTCTTTTAGAGTTCTGTTCTTACGTTCTGCTATTCCATTTTGTTCTGGTGTATAAGGAGCTGTAGTTTCGTGAATTATTCCATTCTTTTCACATAATTCTCTAAATTGAGAAGATTCATATTCACCTCCTCTATCTGTTCTAAGTCTTTTAATTTTTATATTTAATTGATTTTCAACTTCAATTTTGTATTTAGAAAAAGCATCTAAAGCTTCATCTTTGTTCCTTAATAGATATACTCTAGTGAACCTAGAGTAGTCATCTACAAAAGTTATATAATATCTTTTTCCTCCTCTAGACATGTGATTTCTAAAATCACCTAAATCACTATGTATCAACTCTAATAGAACAGATGATCTTTCTATTTGTTTAAAGGGTTTTCTAATAAATTTTGATTCTACACATGTTTCACATTTTTCAAACTCTTCATTAGATATATTAGGTAATAAACCTAATCTTTTCATTTTCTTTAAAGATGCCACATTCACATGACCTAATCTATTATGCCATAGATAAAAAGGTTCAACGATATAAACAGAACTAGATGTTTTCTTATTATCATTGGATACATTTACAATGAATAAACCATCGCTACAGTACCCCTTACCAACAAAGGTTCCATTTTTAGTCATTACAAGCTTATCTGAATCAAATACTAATTTGACACCAGCCTTATTGAGGAGCGAACCAGAGACCAAGTTTCTTCTAATGTCAGGCACATGGAGGACATCATTTAACATTAAAGTCTTTCCAGAAGTGAGTTTCAGAAGTACTTTCCCTTTCCCTACAACTGGAGACGTTCTAGCATTTCCCATGAACACCTGTTCATCATCTCCTGATACTTGGTAGGAGGTAAACATGCTACGATCCTTGCACACGTGTCTAGTTGCACCAGTATCTAGCACCCACTCCAAGTTGTTTACAAGGAAGACTTCTGATACCACAGCCACTACTATGTCAGACTCATTGCCTGTTTCTGTAAGATTAGCTTGCGGCTTATCTTTATTTTTCTTAAGCCTGCAGGTTTTAACATGATGCCCAGGCTTTCCACAGTTGTAGCAGTTTCCCTTTTTCTTGAATTGATTGTTTGCATTCTTCTTTTTGAGCCTGCATTCATTTGCATAATGTCCAGGTTTGCCACAGTTATGACAGTTGCCCTTTTTCTTATTATTTGTCCGACTTGATTCCACAAGATTCGCTTTTGAATCTATCTCATTTTTATTTCCTTTTTGGTCCCTGATTCTATTGGCCTCCTCTATTCGTATGTGTACGATAGTGGTTTCCAAAGAAACACCGTTCTTCTTATGTTTCATTCTATTTTTATATTCTTTCCAGGAGGGCGGTAACTTTTCTATTAACGCTCCTGACAGAAACACCTCATCCAACTTAATTCCTTCTGTCGATAGTTCGTGAATTAGACTTTGAAAGTCATGAATCTGATTTGTGACAGATTTATCGTCTGTCATTTCATAGTGAAGGAAATTAGCAATTGCATGTTTCTTAGCGCCTGCATCTTCTAATATGTATTTCTTTTCTAAAGCAATCCATATATCTTTAGCAGAGGCGTAAGAAGCATACACATCATATAATTCGTTGGATAAAGAGTTTAGAATATAATTTTTACAATTATTTTCATCTGTTACTTCATTTTGATTTGCTGGATCTATAGTAAATGATTCAGATAAAATGTATGAAACTTTCAGGGTGGTAAGAGCGAACATCAATTTCTGTTTCCACCGTTTAAAGGATTGTCCAGCGAACGGTTCGATTTTGGCTAACTCAGTAGAAGCATTTACTGTTACTGTAGTCATAATCTATGTAATTCAACACAAAATTCGATTTCAAGATTGTTGGATAAAATGTTGAATTAAATAGACTATAAAAATCGAGAACCAAAAAAGAAAAATAAATTTAGAGAAAGAAAAACTTATTGAATTGAGTCGAGGCGTGACTGAGTCACTCGGCTTGAAATCGAATTTTCTCCCCTTGGACAGCGTCCCAAGTGCAACAGGTTTCCAGAGCAATCGACCTCCAGGATACAACGAGTATGACCCGGTCCCAGCGGTGCACTCACTGTACACGGGCTCGAACCACTTGCAGTTTAATTCGAAAGTGCTGAGTTGACTCAGCAATGAACTCAGTAACAAAACCGTATCAGAGAGAGTTTTATAAGGCAGGGAATTTTTCGTATGTTGAAACTGGAATCGGAAGTCTTTATATAGACTCCGAAATGATGCATAAGCACCCTTTACAAAAGGTTAGGTCCGTTGGGTTTAAACCCAACAGGGGCGACCAACCGGAAGGGAAGCATCTCTCTGGTTTAAAAACGAAAAGACGCAAGTGCGAGTACACTCTCGCACATACAATCCTGCCAGTACCCATACACACACACACACCCACGCGAGTACACTTATACCGCACCCGCACCCGCACCCGCGCCCAGCCCAGCCCGTCCCGTCCCGTCGCGTCGCGCACGCGGACGCGGACTCGGACTCGGCTCGGCTCGGCTCGGCACGGCACGGCTCGGCTCGGCGCGCGCGCGCGCGTGTGTGGTTAATGGCATAGATTAGAGCTATTGGCATAGCCCCCTCACAAGACCAAATTCACATGCCCCCTGAAAGGGGCTCAAGCCCTAGGCAAAAAGTCTATCATATAAACAAGAGAATTTCTCTTGTCAAATCCGATGTGGGACAAAACCAACACCTCAAAAACACCAAAATTCAAATGTGGAGGGAAAACACCGAAATTTGAAAATTTAAATTTTTAATATTATTTTAAAACAAATACAACAATCCCCCACATGTTTTAAAATAAAATGCTTTCGGATTAAAGCGAAATAGTTGTGCAATGGTGCCGGTGTCACCATAGACTTGAACCGACATTAGAGTAAGCAATACAGGTCTACAGGAAGCAGGTGACACCATAGTCTTGAACCTGAATCCTTTTAATGTAGATCGCAAGTACATGCCACTCACACAACTCTTCCTCTGCAAGTGATTCTGTGGTTCGGTGCGTTTCGGCCATACACCATTACCTGGATTTCATGAGTGCTCTAGAGAATTCGCCTAGATTCTCATAGGAAGCGGCCTCCACCTCCACACCCATATAGGTGAATTCCATCAAGTGTATGCAGCAACTGTATACACCACCAAATATATGGCTATGGATCCATTAAGAGTTCTAAAAACTCATCCTTCTGCGTTGCTGCTCGCACTGTACACCATAGAAGGGGCTCATATAACTCAGTGCAATCGTCTACCTCGTGTTTTGTTGTTTACCCATTGAACCTATCTCATGGGATCTCCACTTGTATAGGTTGGGTTACCGACACTGGCAGTTCATATATTAGGCTCAGCCCCATTCCCTTCGATGTATCATTGACTAACTTTTTGGATAGTCCTTTAGTCAGAGGATCTGCTAGATTCTTTTCTGACCTCACAAAGTCAATAGATATGACTCCATCACGTAACATATGTTTCACTATATTGTGTCTGAGTCTAATATGCCTGCTTTTTCCATTATATATTTTACTTTTTGCTTTCGCTATAGCTGCTTGACAGTCACAATGAATAGATACGGCCGATACAGGCTTTGGCCACAATGGTATATCAGCTAAGAGATTTCTAAGCCATTCAGCTTCTGATCCAGCCTTTTCTAAGGCAATAAACTCGGATTCCATAGTCGACCGAGCAATACATGTCTGCTTGGTGGACTTCCAAGAGACTGCTCCTCCACCCAAAGTGAAGACATATCCACTAGTGGATTTTGTCTCATCTGAATCACTGATCCAGTTAGCATCACTATATCCTTCTAATACAGTAGGATAACCATTATAATGTAAACCATATGTCATATTACCTTTTAGGTATCGCAAAATTCTAGACAATGCATTCCAATATTCTTTTCCAGGGTTATGTGTATATCTACTTAGCCTTCCTACTGCAAAAGCTATGTCAGGTCTAGTGCAGTTTGTTAGATACATGAGACTACCAATTATTCTGGAATATTCTAATTGAGACACACTATTTTCTGTATTCTTCATGAGAGTCACACTATAATCATAAGGAGTACTGACAGGTAAACAATCAAAATGGTTAAACTTTCTCAATAACTTCTCAATGTAATGAGATTGTGATAATATAATAACAC
Source organism: Magnolia kwangsiensis (assembly GCA_037074715.1). Taxonomy (NCBI): domain Eukaryota; kingdom Viridiplantae; phylum Streptophyta; class Magnoliopsida; order Magnoliales; family Magnoliaceae; genus Magnolia; species Magnolia kwangsiensis. The sequence goes on from CM073584.1 coordinate 7,310,307, forward strand.
CATTTTTTCTGGTTACTTCAATACCCAATATTATACTTGCCTCTCCTAAGTCTTTCATGTCAAACTTAGATGACAAGAATTTCTTAGTTGCATTAACTAATTTAATATTAGTTCCAAAAATAAGCATGTCATCAACATAAAGACATATGATAACATAATCATTTCCAGAAATTTTACTATATACACATCTATCTACATCATTTATATGATAACCATTTGATTTTAAAACACCATCAAATTTTTCATGCCATTGTTTAGGAGCCTGTTTTAAACCATATAGTGATTTAATTAGTCTACATACTTTATTTTCTTTACCTAATATCTTATAACCCTCAGGTTGCTCCATATATATTTCTTCTTCTAAGTCTCCATTTAAGAAAGCAGTCTTAACATCCATCTGGTGTACCACTAGTTTATATATGGAGGCTATCGCTATTAAGACTCTAATAGTTGTAATCCTAGTTACAGGGGAATATGTATCAAAATAATCTATTCCTTCCTTTTGTTTAAAGCCTTTCGCTACCAACCTAGCCTTAAACTTATCGATAGTTCCATCTGGTTTTAGTTTCTTTCTAAACACCCATTTGCAGCCTATTGGTTTGTTACCAGGTGGTAGGTCTACAAGTTCCCAAGTATTATTTGATATAATAGATTCTAACTCATCATTTATTGCTTCCTTCCAAAAGGTTGCATCTGGAGAGTTAATAGCTTCTATATAAGTTGTAGGATCATCTTCTACTAAGAATGTGAAAAAACCATCTCCTAGGTTAGTTTCTTTTCTAACTCTAATACTTTTTCTTGGTTGTATCTCTTCTACTACTTTCTCGTAAGCATTTTTACTAGTAGACGCAATATCTGATTCATTAACTTTTTCTATTCCTATAGATTTAGATTTCATAGGGAATACGTTCTCAAAGAACTCTGCATCCCTAGCTTCTATAATTGTATTGGGATCTAGAATATTATCCTTAGTTTTTAAAACTAGAAACCTATAGGCCGCACTGTTTTGTGCATACCCTATAAATACACAATCGGTCGTTTTACGACCTAATTTTCTTTTCTTAGTTTCAGGTAATCCTACTTTAGCAAGACACCCCCACACTTTAATATATTTATAACTAGGAATATGATTCTTCCAAAGTTCATATGGTGTTTGTTCAGAAGATTTAGATGGAATCCTGTTTAGGATATAACAAGCAGACAGAATTGCTTCTCCCCACATATTTGAGGGTAAGCCTGAACTATTTAACATGGCATTCATCATTTCTTTTAGAGTTCTGTTCTTACGTTCTGCTATTCCATTTTGTTCTGGTGTATAAGGAGCTGTAGTTTCGTGAATTATTCCATTCTTTTCACATAATTCTCTAAATTGAGAAGATTCATATTCACCTCCTCTATCTGTTCTAAGTCTTTTAATTTTTATATTTAATTGATTTTCAACTTCAATTTTGTATTTAGAAAAAGCATCTAAAGCTTCATCTTTGTTCCTTAATAGATATACTCTAGTGAACCTAGAGTAGTCATCTACAAAAGTTATATAATATCTTTTTCCTCCTCTAGACATGTGATTTCTAAAATCACCTAAATCACTATGTATCAACTCTAATAGAACAGATGATCTTTCTATTTGTTTAAAGGGTTTTCTAATAAATTTTGATTCTACACATGTTTCACATTTTTCAAACTCTTCATTAGATATATTAGGTAATAAACCTAATCTTTTCATTTTCTTTAAAGATGCCACATTCACATGACCTAATCTATTATGCCATAGATAAAAAGGTTCAACGATATAAACAGAACTAGATGTTTTCTTATTATCATTGGATACATTTACAATGAATAAACCATCGCTACAGTACCCCTTACCAACAAAGGTTCCATTTTTAGTCATTACAAGCTTATCTGAATCAAATACTAATTTGACACCAGCCTTATTGAGGAGCGAACCAGAGACCAAGTTTCTTCTAATGTCAGGCACATGGAGGACATCATTTAACATTAAAGTCTTTCCAGAAGTGAGTTTCAGAAGTACTTTCCCTTTCCCTACAACTGGAGACGTTCTAGCATTTCCCATGAACACCTGTTCATCATCTCCTGATACTTGGTAGGAGGTAAACATGCTACGATCCTTGCACAAGTGTCTAGTTGCACCAGTATCTAGCACCCACTCCAAGTTGTTTACAAGGAAGACTTCTGATACCACAGCCACTACTATGTCAGACTCATTGCCTGTTTCTGTAAGATTAGCTTGCGGCTTATCTTTATTTTTCTTAAGCCTGCAGGTTTTAACATGATGCCCAGGCTTTCCACAGTTGTAGCAGTTTCCCTTTTTCTTGAATTGATTGTTTGCATTCTTCTTTTTGAGCCTGCATTCATTTGCATAATGTCCAGGTTTGCCACAGTTATGACAGTTGCCCTTTTTCTTATTATTTGTCCGACTTGATTCCACAAGATTCGCTTTTGAATCTATCTCATTTTTATTTCCTTTTTGGTCCCTGATTCTATTGGCCTCCTCTATTCGTATGTGTACGATAGTGGTTTCCAAAGAAACACCGTTCTTCTTATGTTTCATTCTATTTTTATATTCTTTCCAGGAGGGCGGTAACTTTTCTATTAACGCTCCTGACAGAAACACCTCATCCAACTTAATTCCTTCTGTCGATAGTTCGTGAATTAGACTTTGAAAGTCATGAATCTGATTTGTGACAGATTTATCGTCTGTCATTTCATAGTGAAGGAAATTAGCAATTGCATGTTTCTTAGCGCCTGCATCTTCTAATATGTATTTCTTTTCTAAAGCAATCCATATATCTTTAGCAGAGGCGTAAGAAGCATACACATCATATAATTCGTTGGATAAAGAGTTTAGAATATAATTTTTACAATTATTTTCATCTGTTACTTCATTTTGATTTGCTGGATCTATAGTAAATGATTCAGATAAAATGTATGAAACTTTCAGGGTGGTAAGAGCGAACATCAATTTCTGTTTCCACCGTTTAAAGGATTGTCCAGCGAACGGTTCGATTTTGGCTAACTCAGTAGAAGCATTTACTGTTACTGTAGCCATAATCTATGTAATTCAACACAAAATTCGATTTCAAGATTGTTGGATAAAATGTTGAATTAAATAGACTATAAAAATCGAGAACCAAAAAAGAAAAATAAATTTAGAGAAAGAAAAACTTATTGAATTGAGTCGAGGCGTGACTGAGTCACTCGGCTTGAAATCGAATTTGCTCCCCTTGGACAGCGTCCCAAGTGCAACAGGTTTCCAGAGCAATCGACCTCCAGGATACAACGACTATGACCCGGTCCCAGCGGTGCACTCACTGTACACGGGCTCGAACCACTTGCAGTTTAATTCGAAAGTGCTGAGTTGACTCAGCAATGAACTCAGTAACAAAACCGTATCAGAGAGAGTTTTATAAGGCAGGGAATTTTTCGTATGTTGAAACTGGAATCGGAAGTCTTTATATAGACTCCGAAATGATGCATAAGCACCCTTTACAAAAGGTTAGGTCCGTTGGGTTTAAACCCAACAGGGGCGACCAACCGGAAGGGAAGCATCTCTCTGGTTTAAAAACGAAAAGACGCAAGTGCGAGTACACTCTCGCACATACAATCCTGCCAGTACCCATACACACACACACACCCACGCGAGTACACTTATACCGCACCCGCACCCGCGGACGCGGACTCGGACTCAGCTCGGCTCGGCTCGGCACGGCACGGCTCGGCTCGGCGCGCGCGCGCGCGTGTGTGGTTAATGGCATAGATTAGAGCTATTGGCATAGCCCCCCCACAGGACCAAATTCACATGCCCCCTGAAAGGGGCTCAAGCCCTAGGCAAAAAGTCTATCATATAAACAAGAGAATTTCTCTTGTCAAATCCGATGTGGGACAAAACCAACACCTCAAAAACACCAAAATTCAAATGTGGAGGGAAAACACCGAAATTTGAAAATTTAAATTTTTAATATTATTTTAAAACAAATACAACACCTTGTTGAGTGGAGACATCGGAACCGGATTGGTTGTACCACACACCGCCAACCTGGATGGTAGCCATGTGGGTACGTGTCATGCCAAGACGGGACATGGATTTCGTACTAGCCCGGCCCGTCCCTCGCTCCGAACGGACAGTTACGTGCGCGTGCCCACCGTGATGTATCTGTACATCCAAACCGTAGATCCTTTTTCTCATATTATTTTAAGGCATGGGCACAAAAATGAATCAGATCCAACGCTCAAGTGGACCACACCAAATAATAAGCTTGCTTGCATTAAAATGTACAGAGCATTAAATGTCAGTTGCATTAAATGCAAGTGTCATCTATGGTGTGGTCCATTTTACCGTTGGATCTGCTTTTATCTTTTTTTTTTCTTTTTTTTTTTATATTATTTTTTATGCTTAAAATAATCTGAGAAAAGGAATAGACCGCTTGAATGTACAGATACATCATGATGGGCCCGCCCACAGAACTGCCAGTTCAGAGCTAGGGACGGGCGGTGGTAGTACACAATCCGTGTCAGACGACCGTTGACACTCCTCAAGCTCTGAGTTGTACTAATGGTTTAAAGGATATCAAAGATATATGGGCCCCACAATGATGTGTTTATTATATCCACCCAGTTCATCCAGTTGGCGAGATCATTCTAGATATTAATCCCAAAACTGAGTCATATCCAGATCTCAAGTGAACCACACCACAAATAACAATGGGTACATTGATTCTCACTCTTAAAACATCCTTAAGGCCCACCATAAATTTTATTTTCCATCAAATCTATTTAGAAGTTCACACAAACCTAGATGAAGAGGAAAAACCAACATCATATTGATTTAAAACTTCTATGATGCCTGAAAGGGTTTCAATGGCAGATGTTCAATGCCCCACTGTTTTTTTATTGTGTGATCCACTTGATCTTAGGATCCGTCTTATTTTTTAGCTCAAACCTTAAACGAGCTTGCCAAGTGGAAGGACGGTTTGGACATAACACATACCTCATGATGGGACCCACGAAACTTGGTGACGTCAACACACCAGCTCGGTCAATGATGTGTGGTACACTAGTAGAGCTAGGCAGAAACGGGACCGATCAGATGGATTCGACCCGATCTAACGGATCTGACCCGATCCGATTCGAGCCGAAGGCTAAGATCGGGTTAGATCGAGTTGGCCTAGTCAGATCCGACCGTAAATCAGATCGAGTTTGGATCAATGGTCAATCGGGACCGATCCGATCTGGAATCTAATCCGATTGGATCTGATCCGATTCAATCTACACAATGTTTATTCAATACTGTTTCCTGTAATATTGTCCACTTGAGATTGAGATATACCTCCTTTTTGGTTTAATACCATAAAATGATCTAGAAAAATAGATGGATAGCATGGATGAAATAAATACATCATGCATGGTGGGGTCCACAGAGCATCAACTACCCACTATTGGTGTAAGACACGTATCTTGGTCCGTACCTTACCGTAGACTTTTGCGGTCTTACCGGTCGAATTCCGGCAACCTTCGACCCTTAACCGATATCGACGCACGACCCTGATTCATATGCTAACAAACCGAGTCGACTCAACCCAAGACCAATACCATAGCGACCGCGCCATCGTTGCGGTTCCAATGCCGCGACTCGCGCGCCGAGGCGATACCCTGGTCAAGAGTTGTAGACCGACGTTCGGTGCCAGGAAACGCCGAGCGTTGCGAAACCCAAGAAAATCTCTACGATATGTCACATCAATCACATCAATCCAATCAATCAATCATCCATCAATCCATCACATGTCAAGTACATGTCAAGTACACATCACTTTCACCCCTTTTCTCAAGCAACCACAAAAGTCTTCCTAACCCATACCTTTCTTACACAAATGCTACAAAAGTCTTCCATGTCCATGCCTTTTCTTACACAAAAGGCCTCAAAAGTCAAAAAGCTCTTACACACCCATCACCACCACATCCATCCATCACTCTCTCTCTCTCTCTCCCTTTACAACTCTCTCTCTTTCTCTCTTTCTCATTTCAAATCTCCAAGCAACCAAAATCCCAAGCTCCTTACGTATGGAATTTCTCCAAGCTTCCTAAGCTCCAAATGTGGCCCACTTTCCTACCCCATCATCTTCCATCTCAACCCTCCATTCCTCATCTCATCTATTGAAATCCAAGCTAAGGTGCCAAGGAACCCCTAGGAGCAAGAAGATTGGACGGTGGGTGCTAGATCATACTAGTTTTTCCTATTTTTGAGATGGGCCAAGTGAGGCCAACCGATCAATGGTTTGGATCTCACTTGGGACCCTAAGATGAGGCCGATGGCCCACTTGGATCATCATGATCATTCCATGATGGGGCCATTCTCCATGGACCCCATCATGATGTTTATTTCATTGTAAAAGGTCATCTAGACCGTCCATTTTGGTGGAGAGAGGATCTCCACCGTTGATTCTCGATCTTGGTGGTCCCATGTGTTGAGGGACACTTTTGATTGTATGATTTGCTTTTAAGGGAGGGCCCATAATGTCGGGGTCCCTCCATCACAAGCGTGTCCCACTCTCCATGTCTCTTTCCCTTTTTATTTCTTTTTATTTTATTTCTATTTTATTTTATGTAATAGCTTTGTGTGGCCCACTTGAATGGACCCCACCTTGAGGTATTGTGTCCAAGTGTTCTTCAAGTGGGGCCCACCTTAAATGTTGTAACTACATCATCCATCAGTGGTGGCCCACTTCAACAGGGCCCACCATAATGTATTTGAGGACTGAACCGTCCAGCGTCTGGGACGCTGGACGTCCCTGCATGAAAAATAAAAAAAAAAAAAGAAAGGAAAAAGAGACTTTTGGGGTGGTCCACTTGCTTAGGCCCCACCTTGATATAAGTATGAAATCCACACCGTCCATCCCATTCTCCATCTAATTTTAGACGTTGAGCCAAGAGTTGGGGTTGATTGGGAGATCTGGTGGGCCATAGCGTTGTGGGTTGCATCCCTACCCTTCAAAAGATCATTTTTCATTTTATTTTATTCTCTAAACATAGAAAATACTCTATATTAGACCCGTTGGAATGGTTGCAAGCTGAAGAACGCAACGGCCGGAGCGAATTTTTTTTAAGTGGGCCCCACGTGTGAAATACCCCGAAAAATCGGGTTTTTTCCCAAAATTGCAAGAGGCATTGCCTCTTTGTTTCTGACAAGTGCTGCAGCAGCAGCAGCTGTGTGCAGCGGGCGGGCGGACAGCCACCCACGGCTGCTGCCGTGGGCCCCACCATGATGCTCATTTGCCATCCGACCGGTCCACAAGGCGGGCCACCCCCAGCAGTGGGCCCCCTTCCAAAAATGAGGCTGATCCAACGCTCAGGTGGCCCGCATCACAGGAAACAGTGGATGGAACATCTACCATTGGGACTCCTTCTGGGGTCCACAGAAGTTTTGGATCAAGATGATATTTGTGGGTTCTCTTCATCCAGGTCAGAATGACCTTATGATCAGCTTGGATGCCACTTAAACATTTAGGTGGGCCCCACATGGGACCCACATTGATGTATGCATTTAATATCCACCGTCCAGGCGGACGGTGGAAGCCCACCATGATTGCATGTTCTCTAATCGTCCAGCGGACGATGGAGCTGGCTGAGCGTGCGTGCGTGCATGTGGGTGTGTGTGCGTGTGTGCATGCAGCGTGAGTATGTGCAGCGTGTATGTGTATATATATATACATATATATACTATATTGTATTTTATATATATATATATATATATATATATATATATATATATATATATATATATATATATATATATAATATTGTATACATACTATATATGTTGTTTATATATTATACAATATATAATGTTCACGATGGTGGGCCTTCATGTGGGCCCCCACCATTGATGCAGGTGCTGCATCTAATCTGTCCACCCATTTTTAAAGATCATTTTGTGGAATGAGTCTAAGAATGAGCCAGAGCCACAGTCCAAGTGGACCCCATCTTGGTATGATTTGAGGCTCACCTTAAATGTAATTGTGACAGTTATTGGGGCCCACTTTGATTTGGATGTAAGGCCCATGGGATTGGACCATTTGTTATATCTCAAGGCCTATGAGTCCAGGCCCACTTGAATTATATAAAGCCTATGAATTTAGGCCCATTTGATTTATATAAGGCCTAGGGGTTTAGGCCCATTTGATTTATATACGGCCTACAGAATTAGGCCCATTTGATATGTATATGGCTCATGAGATTAGGCTCATTTGATGCAATCTAAGGCCCACGGGTTATGACCCATTGCAATGCACATAAGACCCATTGGTGTGGCCCATTTATATGGCCCATCTGATGAATAAAAGGCCTATAAGATATGGCCCATTTGATATATATGTAAGGCCCAATGGGATGAACCTAAGGTCCATTGCAATGTGTAATCCCAATACAGATTATGTAGCGATGTTTAAGAAGATCGTGCCTCAGGAACAATGTTGGTTTGATGTCCACATTGCGAGTGTAATGTTGGTTGGATGTCCACATTACGACTCTCCTTAGGGCCCATTACTAGGCCGTACTTATTATGTATAGGCCGTCCAGGTCCATTTGCATTGTAAGAATAGCTCATTTCATTATAACATGTTTAGTATAGTTCCATGACTCATGATCATACGCATCGTATGTATGCTTGATTCGAGAAGTGACTGATCATAACATATGCCTTCGGGCAGATTGTTTATGGGACCCGATTAGGCGGTGTTGCCCTGCATGAGTGCACGATACGTGCAAGGATTTTCTGCATGATTGGATAGTGTGATTCATGCATCTCGCATTGTGTGATATGTTTACTGTACGCCCTAGCGACATCGGAGCCGTAGCCTCCACAGATAGATCGTGGTTGGCAGGATTGGATATCGAAAATTTCGTTCTACATGGGGTGTTATAGATATCCCTGGGTGAAAGTCTCTAAACCCTTATGGTACCAAGAGGTTGCTCCAATGTCTAGACCGAGTGGGTAGATGAGCGTTGAGTGCCGATTACCAGACGGTCGCGCTCTCCACTGTGTCGTAGTCGGTTGGAAGGGGGAGCAGCCTTACCCGCCCGAGAGTAGGGGGCAATGCTAGGCTGAGTTTGACCAGCTCAAGGAATGGGTCCGCTATCGACGAGTCGCGCCCGATATTGGCAGACGGATAGTGAGGTATCTTCCACTTACCTTATTGCGCGCGATGTGGCGACAATCTAGTTTAGAGTGTACTAGACCCTGGTGATATCCCATATTTGAGCTGTATTGATGTGTAGACATATATGAGGATCTGTATGCTTAAGTTGCATTGCACATCGCATGGCCTTGGGATGGCCGATACTATTCATGTCTTGCATTGCATAGCCTTGGTACGGCTCATGATATTATGGATCCATCTGCATATTCCGCATTATTCTGACATTGCATGATCATATTACTACCTTGCGTACACACTTTCACCACCCTCTAAGCTTTCTATAAGCTTATGCACGACTGTTGCGTGCAAGTGGCGTTGGTTCGCAGCAGCGCTGAGGCAGGAGCACGTTGCAGATCGTTTTGGAGTTTTTGTTCTTAACCATTGTATTTTCCTTTATACTCATTATACTTGTAAAGTTTTTGATCATAGTGGAAATGTAATAGAGTTCTTGGTTGTTGTTTGTGGGTTATGCCTTTGGTTATGCTTATTACGAAATAAATTGACGTTGAAAATCCTCCTCGTAGCATCTCAGGATCGGAACCTGACGAATGGGAGCTAGGAGCCGAGAGTGGGGTTCTACGGAGGCTGTCGACGCCGGATTCGGCGATCGAAAATTTTGTGAGCCCGGATTCCGAGCTTGGGGTGTGACAATTGGTTAGTAGTCTTCTCACCCGTGGCTTAAGGTGCATCGAGCACCGAGCTCTCTGACAGACGCGAATTTCAAGCGAAAGTCTTTCGTATGAAGTTCCTGCGCAGGATGTTAGGTGGGTCCCACCGTGATCTTTATGATAAATCCACACTGTTCTATCCGTTTTGGGAGCTCATTTTAGGACATGCGGCAAAAAATGAAGTATATCCAAAACTCAAGTGGCCCTTACGAGAGGAAACAATGTAGATTCGTTTCGAACCGTAGCTAACCTGATCTGACTCGGTTTTCATGACCGAGTCGGACTCAGTTTGGGTCAAACCAGCAGTGTAACGGATCGGATCGAGTCAGAGGGCCCAGACTCGGTCCCGAATCGGATCGAGTCAGGGTCAGGCATTGAAAATATTGTACCGAGTCGAGTTAGGCCCAATCTGGTCCGACTCGACTCGATGCCTACCTCTATAGACCAGCCAATCCACTTTCGTAGACATCATAAGCTAACATCTACATGATGAGGAAACGGGAGCGGATTAGCTGTTGTTACTCGAGTAACAATTTAATGGGTGCTACCCTTACTAGTGTGCGCCCACTTTGATGAACTTGTAGTATATCCACATCGTGCATCATTTTTTTTCTCAGATAAATTTAGTACGTTATGCCAAATATTAACCAGATTTAAGTCTTAGGTGGACTTGTTGAACCAATGTAAAAATTAGTGAATGACAATTTAAAGCTCTTTGTACGCCACAAAAGTTTTGAATCAAGATGATAATTATATTTTCCCTTCATCTAGGTTTGTTTAACCTTATCAACGGGTTAGATGGCAAATAAACTTTATGGATATGCTTGCAGTGGGTTAGGTGTTTTTTAATGGTAGGTATTCAATCAACATTATTTCCTGTGGTGTGGTCCACCTGAGATTTGGATCTACTTAAATTTTGGGACTCCGTACTAAAATGAGATGGAAAAACAGATGGACGGGGTGGATATACAACATATCATCAAGGTGTGCTCCATGGTAAGGGTAACACCAACACCTAATCCGCTCTCAAGAACAACTTTAATACTCTTACAAAGTGCTATGGATGATGTGCAGGTGCTTAGAAATTATTTAGAAATTATTTACATTGCATAAATGTGAAATTAAACTGGCCAAATCATGTTCACAGTTTAGATGTATCATGAAACTAAAATACTCTTATTTAACTATCTGAGTATTAAATTTCTTAATATTTATTGAACAGTTAAAATGAAAAGTATCCAATTGTCTTATTTCAGCAAACCAGTGTCAACTTAACAAATTTAGGATTGATCAAACTCGTGCATTCATCCCCTCACTTGATTAATCAATCAAACCTTATCTTATTGGATACTCGTCGATTCTACCACTCTTAAATCCACAAAATCTTATCGCTAAAAAATAACCATTTATCTCATTATTAATCAACTTCCCACCCATACATCTAAGGGCCCGTTTGGCCGGGCGGATTGGAAGGGATTGGATGGTATTGGAAGGGAATGGAAGTTAAATCCCGGGATTGGCTGGGCGTGCCAAACAAACTGGGTGATCTACCTTTAAATCCCATCCAATCTACCTTAATCCGTTCAAATATGCCTGGGACTTGTTTGGTTCAAGGGATTGGAAGGGATGGAAAGGTTTAATCTTGGGATTGGCTGGGCGTGCCAAACAGACTCAATATAGCAATCCCATGGATCTTAAGACAATCCACTGACAACACCATCATTGCCTTGAAATCCATGCCATCCACTCTAATACCATTCAATCCCTTCCAATCCACCCGTCCAAATAGGCCCTAAGAGATCTTATACATATCCATCTGAACTCGAATCTATCCTTTTGAATCTCATGATTAGTTATCTTTAATATCAAACAAGCATCCTTGGTAATTATTTAACCCTAATTATCTTTCTAAATTATTTAATTATAGGAGAATCTCTAGGTTTGAGTGTAATATTAGAGAGGCAAGTCTTTATACTTGACTAAAGTAAGATACTTTGAAAGTAGTGTCTTTACTAATACCAAGACCTATCTCCATTTTGTGGATGTAAGGTTTAATTGAGAATCATGATGATATTATTTGATGAATTAAGACGACCGTAGGATGGATGAATGCATTTGTGGATTAGGGTTATAGTTCTTCTAAGCTTGAAGTCTTCTTATATCTTACCTTTATGAATAATACTATTTCTTATGAAGTAACGCATAAAAGAAAATTTCACCCAAGATAACTACACGATGATAAGAAGATGAGTGCTTAATAATGCGTTAATGATTCATAGCCAAATATAAAGACATGAAAGAATTAGAATGCGTAGTTGAAGCATGTTAGGCTAGAACTCAGAAAACTTGTAGAAATAATTTTTTAAAGCAATTTTTTAAAGAGGGTGGAGTGTTATAACCTCAAATTTTGATAAGACACCAGAATAGATCAAATATAATTAAAGATGAGAACTATATTGCAAGCACGTGTCTTAAATTTCAAGAGTAACAAGAACGATCCCGTAGTTGAAGTTCTCTGATCGTTCCATGGAAAAGAGGAAGCGGTGTGGGAGAGTGCGGATGAGATGAGAGAGAAATACTCTCAGCTTCTCAACATTGCACCTTCAGTAAACTTTAGGAATAAAGTTTATTTTTAAAAGGGTAAATTGTAATATCATAGATACTACTGTTTTAGCCTAAGTTCAACAAATATTACTGTTTTAGCATAAGTTCAACATATAGCTTGTTATGTGTATTTTTTTTCATTAACGAGAATTTTAACTTATTTTGTGAATAACTCTTTATCCATAATGAATTAAATAATGGTTCTTTTGTAAGAATTACTTAAAAATATGCTTAGAAATATTTAAAGCTTTATATTTTGTAAAATACTTAAATAAAAAATAATTACAAAAGTATCATTAACGTAGACCCTTGATTTCTAAATCACATAATTCCTATGATCCATTTGACCTGAGATTTTATCTTATGCTAATATATCATAAATGAATTATACATATTAAATTTTAGTCATTGAATCATATTAGAAGTGACCCAATTATCAAACTAACCCTTCAACCCTTGATTTTAGTATCTATCAAGTGAGGAAAGTGTGTGGGTAGTCGTAGTTAAATATTTTTCTTCATGTGAGTGACTTAGATCATCCATCATGTATACCGAATGTGACATATGAGTACCTCACCTTGATAAACATTTTTTAAAAAAGGTTTTAGGAAATAACCAAGCTTATAAAATCCTCTCAAATTCGGACCTTTCAATTCACTCACTTTCCACCGTTAATGGCAACTCAAATTTTGACTACACCTTTACCTCATATTATTGTGATATTATACAAGATTTAAACTTTGATTTATAATCCTAAACCATTGAATGATGATCACCCCAAATCTGGTTCATGCCTTGTGACATAACATGTGAAATGTCAATTAAACATTTCACACCATCGATTAACTATCAAAATTTTCCCAATTGTTTGTCTATCATGATAACAAATTTTTCTCAATTTAAGACCCCGATCATCAGGCATGGACCATTAATCAAGTTCAAGTCTATTTTAGCATCTACCAAGTCATTTTTTCAGATTAGTTAATCTAGGTAGTGAATCACTAAGAAATTAACATATATCAACTCTACTTTTTATGCTTAACATGATGAATGAATTAGAATTAAGAAAAGATCAATCCTTGATTGACTTTTGGAGTAACCCAATGTATTTGGGAGGTGTGGATGTCCACCTAATATTGAGAAGGTGTGCACGCCCCTCTCTCCTCGTCCTTATCCTCAAAGTAGCATGCCCCTTCCTTGTTTCCAGCCTCACACGTCCAACCCTCTTGTGTTAGAGAGAGAGAGAGAGAGAGAGAGAGAGAGAGAGAGAGAGAGAGAGAGAGAGGACAGCCTATATAAAATGGATGTCCAAACCCTGTTCATTCCTTCTTTCTTCCACATGTGTGGAACCTCCACCCTATCTGTGGTGTCATCATGGTTCGTGTAGAAGCCTCTTCCATCAATTTTTACGTATGGTTTACATTTAAAGCTAAGGAGAGGAATCCCTCTAAACTTATACACAATTCTTATTATAGGTTTTCTTATAATTCAACACATTATTTTTTTAACTATTTTGTGTGATGTTTTAATTACTTAAACCCTTATTAATTCTCATTTTAAATATAATTTATTACTGTAAATTTGTTGATGATTCATTGATTCCTGTTAGTGCACTTATTTGTATACATTGTTTATCAATCATGTGCGTTGGAAGTCCGTCGAGCAATTGAAAGTTAAAGACCTAAGACACATGAAAACTGGAGCATCAAGGAAGTGAAGAACATGTAAATGGGGTACCTTGGTGACCTAACCTTGACCCAAAACAACCTTTAGCCTTTAGATGATCCTAACTCTATGGGTAAACCTTGTTGATCATCCTTTAGCCTTAAAACAAAAATTGAAACATGATAAGTAAGTGTAACACCCTAGATTTTTGCCAACCTGGAATTAGACGTCCTTAGGTAATGGGTCAACCATAATACTTTGGTAACTTTTCATAACTTAATTCCAAAGCTAAAGAAATCGCTTTTCAACCCATTTTCTTCAAAATTTCACCTTTCACCACCTCATTCTTCAAAATTCTCCAAGTGCTTTCATATTAGACACAAATCCTTAAGTTGAAATGGTGAAGAACTATACTTAAACTAAAACTTAATGTAAACGGTCACTGAAATTGAGCCCGTGCACACTCCTAATCGCACACAACGACCCCAAATCACTTCTAAACCGTCAATCAATGGGTTTAGACTATGTTTCATTTCATCCCAATCATTTAAAATCGATAAACATGAATATGTATCAGGTTCAACTCGAAACGACCCGAAATGAGTCGAAACAGAGCAGGGGGCCCAATTGGGGCATTTTTAGGGGGACCCAGCGTGGGACCCATACCTTTTTAGACTCCGGGGGACAGGAGGACCTCGCCCAAAGGGCGAGCCCTCGTCGGATTGTCTAGTGATTGGCAAGGCCCTCGCCGCCCAACGGGCCAATCCGGGCATGCCGGCTTGGGCTAATGCTCCTAGGGCCTAGTGTGGCCCACTGATGTATGGTTGGTTGAATAAAATCCCTTCTACAGTGTACTTCCTTCACAAATCACTCTCCCAAGCTTTCCTTTTCTTGAAAAATCTCTCAAATCTCTCCCAAAATCCCTCTCCAAACGCTTCCTTCTTCCATTTTCGTGCACCCTCACTCCATCCTTCAAATCCTACCTCAAGCAGAAATCACTAAAGGCTAATTCCTTTAGAAATTTAACGAGGATTAACTAGCGCTAAACTAGACTACCTGTATAATTATCACCAATCACTTTAAATATGATCTGCAAGAGCCAAAATGTGTAGAATAGTTGACGCTACATTACCCTAAAACCTAGGAACAATCTCTAAACCCAATTGCTCACGGGAGCATTCGGAAACTCTGTAATGGACCTGGACCGCACGTCGAAAGTTCGATAGTGACGAACTTAGACGAATATGACCGCCTAGTTGAACTTGACAATCACCTCGAAAATCAAGTCCAGATGATGTCCTGAGACCATTTCCTTGAGTCCGGAGTGAAGAGTGTGAGAAAAGTGAATTTATTTAGAAATTAAATATAAATTTAAGAAATCTGAGTCATGTCACTTGCGCGTTATTTCTAAGCATTTTGACAGTTAGATTTTGACCCAAATTTACCCTTGGATCAGGATAAGTGGCCCTTACATGTCATAGTACTTGTAGCTCTGATCGAGTTCCCGTAACCGTTGAACTGAAACTGGTTCACCACGGTCGATCTGGAACCCAACCATAACTGAAAACTTAACTTGACTTAGATCCAATATTAGAGAGCTTAAGTCCGACCACATTTAGTAACAGGACCTCCAGAAGTGCTCTATTGGATCGGAACAGACCCGATTTGGTTATAACCTAAGTATACCTTGGCCCTGGGGCCATTCCCATCACTTTAGAGCCTATATAAGGGCCTTAAGTCCTCACTCTCTCCTCCCATACGAATTTGGAGAAAACCCTAGGAGAGAGAAGAGAGAGAAGTGAGAGAGAGTTAGAGTTTCTTCCAAGGATTCCTCCTAGTCTCTCTACGTGCCTCATCCATCCTTCTCATCGCTATTCTGGCAATTCCAACTCCGTTCTAGGTAAGAAAAACCTAACCCTAGCTTGTTTTAGGGTTTCCATTAATGCTAGCAGCTAGATAGCTAACCTATCTTATATTACAGGTTGATATTCTACGAATACGAAGACTTAGAGTTTCTAATGAGTTCGTTATGCTTCTAAGGCGTAAGGTGCGGACTATAGATGTTTAGGTTATCATTTCTCAAAGCTTTTAATGTCGGCTAATGGTAGATTACTGACGTGGATGCTATTTCACATGTAGAACATGCTATCCGTTTTCCGTTTCGGATAAATACGAAGAATATAGAATTTTGTGTATTATATGTATTCGTAGAAAATACCGTATACATATGAAATTTGAAAGTATAATTGCCATGATTTATTGTTGTGTGATGATGCTAATTATGAATGTAATAACGTCTCGGTGAAAGGATTCGCCCTAATACATGTTTCGACCAACATATGTTATGTATGTTATTAAGTGTAGTCTAAGTATTTGTTGAAATGACTAAATAAATATGGAGTTATGATTTATGCCTGCCATATGTATTGAATGTAAGAACATGATTGTTGTGTATTAGACATTTTCTTGATATAAGGATCTGTCATATTATATGTTGAAATCAACATACGTCATGTATGTTGGGGTTGTGTAGTCTAAGTGTTAGATAAAAAAATGCCTGTGTGAGAAATTGGGTGACGGACTAAATTTAATAAGGTTGTTGAGATAAGATTCTCGACTACCTTACCCATATACATGAATTCTTTCAAAGTAACTGTAACTTGTATGGCGTTGTTTGTGTAGAATACATGTGTTGCATGGCATGCTATACGTGTTTCATTGTACTTTCAAATGTTACCCCTGTTTATATTGGTTATTAAATGCCATAGGATTATCTTATCACATGTACATACTGCTTACATTAGATCGTGTTTGGGACTATTGAATAGTCCAGGTAATCGGTAACCGGACTTGAGTTCGTGGCTGAGTTGTATTCGCCATACAAGAGGTGTTTGACGAACCCGAGCCGTGCGTTACTTGTCGACAGTGGTTAGGCCACACGAGGTGCTTATGCACTTCATGTCGATCAACTCAACGGGCGCTCGTACTAGTCGAACTCGTCAAGTAACCCAATTAGCCCGATGTATGTTAACCATGTATGGACGCTACTGCTTAAATCTAAAGTACCAAACTTACCAGTGAAAATCCCGTTAACCATGATACCTCGATCCGCTAAGACTCATGAGTCGGGCATGGTGGTATGGGACACCATGGTCGAGCTGTTGGCTTACGCTGGGGCGACGAGCCTCCCCGTAGTGACCAGTGAGCAACCCAGACTTGTGAGCTAAATATGGTGATATGGGACAGTGTATTCGAGCTGTCGGCCTACACTGATAAGGTGATGGGGGAGTGGTGTAACGAGTGCGTGTAACAGACCTGACAGCCCTTTGTAGTAACCTCGAGCATACTCTGAATCTGCGGTGAGGCGATGAGCCTTCCCGTAGTAAACAGAGTATAAACTAGGCTTGTATTGATAAGGTGATGGGGGAGCGGTGCAATGAGTACGTGTAACAGCCTTGGAAGCCCTTTACAGCGACCTAGAACCGCATCATCGTATGAGATTATCTAGGACTGATGACCCTAGAATGGATCCTTATTTGGGAATGATATAAGGGAGGTACCTTAGTTTTCCAATACTGCTGTATGAAAAGGACTAATAACAACTCGATAATCATGTTCATATCACACTGCATGTGCCTGAAAGATGTGGAGCACTGAGGAATGAAAGCATGCCGCGAACGTAAGACGGTGTCGCATGAGGGAGTACGTAGGCAAGGGCATGCATCATGATTGCATCTCATCCTTGTATTAACAAAAGTATCTAGGAATGCTTGATTGTACTGCTTTATCATTACCACTTGACTGATTTGATAACATGTTAATCTTTACTTTATTGTTCCACTGAGTTAGCTACTCACTCCTACGTTATGGGACAGTGTTGTACATCCAACCAGACCCTCTCTTAGTTTCAGGTGAGGGCGATGCTTGTGAAGCGGAGCCGGACTTTACTTTTTTATAGTGAGTTCTCCTACATGTAACTCTCTGGCAGGTCTATTTGACCTGGAGTTGCACCGACGAGGCTTCAGTATTTGGGATAGAAGACATTATATTTTTCTCATTTTGTACATTTTGTAATCAAACTTGTAATTGTTAACCTAGTGACATTCATACTCTGATGGCTTACTATCACTCTTATCTAGTTTATATACTTATCACAGTCTTTCGCTTGCATAAATTAAATGCCTTTAGAGTATGATATGCTGTTTTTAGTATAATCTCAATCATGTTTAATGCCCTTTTACAGACAACATTCATTCATCATTATCTATGTTGCATAAGTGATGTTTTGAAACTTGGGAGTTAGGTTTCTACTCGACCCCCGATTTTCGGGATGTTACAGTAAGGCTACATAGGTCATGAGCTGCTGTAAACCAAAATACCCAAAATTAGCATACTCATAGGGCTGTCGATCAGACTTCTAATCGATCAATGGTGATCAATTAATCGATTAGACCTAAATTACTCAAAAAGATTCTATCTAAAAATCATTTATATTGATCGATTGATAGACCAGTCCGATCAATCGAAGGAGTCGTAAATCATGCAATAAAAAATTTGCATAATGCTGGATTTATAATGATCGATCAATGGATCACTCGATTTATCGAAGGTGATCGTTCAATCGATAAATCATACTTGATGAGTTTTGCCTATTTTTTTACTATCGGAACTTGGTTCCTATATACATAGGGCATTCGATATTTGGGTGTTTTGATGGGCTTTTGTGTAATAGAAGTCCAAATGATTCCATGTTCTCATGTCTCATCCTAAGCCTTTAAACCAATGAGTTCCAAGTTATATTTCTTAAGATTAACACTCTAATGAGGATTCCAACCTCTATATTGAAGACGAACTTGAACTCCATCATATTTTAATAATTAGACCTAAGCTTATTGGTATATCTTTTTTCGATATCCTCTAAAAGACCCATCTAGTTGAATCCCCTAGTATTGTAATATTTCATTAGTTGTATGAGATTCACCTAACCTCATATCACCTTGGTCACCTCAATGAAGCTAAAGCATTGACAAAACATCAACAAAGCATCTGCATCAACGATTGGAGGAGCAAAAAAGGAGATGATTGAAGTACGGGAGAGTATTGATCAAGCAACTTGAGACGACACATCAAAGGGGATCAATTCGACAAGTAAGTTTTAATTACTGAGTCCATACTCTCTATCTTTTTATAAGATGGGGGGTAAGAGTTTGTTACCCAAACTCAATACGTTCTTGTGTAAGACCTAAGCTCTTGTATGGGGTCGAATTCATTAGACATGAGTGTGTATGTGCTAGTGTTCGTAGAACCTCCCATAAGAGTAAGTATAGGTTTTTATATTAGGACTGAGGTTGTTGGTTAGCAGATAGAAAACTAACTAAAGTTTCTTATGAGAGCCTTTATTGAGAGTGTATCTAGATAGATTCTTACGTAAGGTTATAAAGATTAGGGGTGAATCTGATTTAAAAATCTCGATAGTGAAATCCAGTATACTTAGGGAGAGTGCATCCACCAGGAGTGGAGTAGAAATATTAAATAATTATACATGCTTGTGTTTGAGATTTTCATTTGAGAACTATTTTAATTATGCTTAATGAGATTGTTTAAGTTGAATTATATGTATGCATGATTAAATGAATGTTAGGATTATAATAGCTAGTTCATCCCCCACACACATGTACATTAACAATTATAGACTAGTTACTTGAATGACATATATATTGTAATTCATGTGATTACACCCTTTATTGTCTTAGATGCCTCAGAGTTAATTGCCTTAATTTAAATTGGCATATTAGTTTAAATAAATAATTGTGTTAATTGATATAATTTTATTTAGTCATAATCACCCCCTCTAAGAAATAACCACCATTTTATAGCTCTACCAAGCTTCCACGCATAGTTGTGGTATCATATTTCATAAAATTTTAATTCCATTTTTGGATGAAGTTTGATAGAGAATTGAACTATTTTTGGGTATATACCCAAACTACATGTTATGTAGTTTATAACTATGTTGAATTGATGTCAGAAACCTCCCCTAGATTAGGTGTTTGAATCTATGGGTCTTAGATTGATGTTATATGATGTGGTATTTCATAGAATCATATAGGTCAGTGAGTTAACTCGTTGTGTTGAGCTAACCTATCGTGTCTACAAAGCGCGCTCACTAGGTTAGCCCATGTACATGTTGTGGTTTGGTTTAACCCAATTGTTGTAATGTTTGTGGATGATTTAATGATGTGTAACATGAGAATTATATGATGATATGTTGCTAGAATTTTGTTTAGTATGAATATGTTACATCATTTGGACATTTAAACATAGAATTATTAATGAAATCGTGTATATGATAGAATTATATGGAAAATATGTAGGTTTCGTGATGAATGTACTATGATAATAGACATGAAATTCTCATTTGATGTTGGGATGATGGACATATGTGTTTGGAATGCTACATTAAAAGGAAACCCTATAATCTCATGTGTTTTGAAACATGATATGGAATTGTGGAAACCTGTGGGGTTTATATTGTTGAATTGACATGAAATATCCATATGTGTGAATTGTTGTGGATTATGGAAAATTCAATGGTTAGATTGTTTACTTATGATGGATCCATGTATAGAGGATGTGGAATTAGAGCCAGGTGTAACATCATAGGTATGGTATGTAATTCCTCAATTAGTGGCCATAGTGTGAAGGGTAACAGTTATTCTTGAGTGTAGTGGATTGTATAATGGGGTGAGGTGGTGACTTGATAATTGTGAGCATTTAAAAACCGGTTGGATACTAAACCATATTTAATTAAATGATTGGCTTAATTTTATGCATTCACTAGGATCCAAGAGTTGGGCCAGACTCATTGGGTGTTACAGTGGAGGTTGTAATGGGATACTCTCGCCTATAGTTATACACTATCTAAGGGAAGTTGTAATGGGATACTGTTGCTTTCATTAGTTGGGTTTTCATGTGTAATGTCATAATTTGGGATAGTCTCGCCTCACATAACTCTAGTGGATAGTGGCTACTAAGTGCATGTGATGTCGTCTTATTTAGTCAGGGACCCTTTGCATTAATCAAGATTTTATATGAATGTTTTGTTTTTTATTAATTAAATTTGCTATACTGTGATAATATTAAGGGATGCTCTTATTGAGTTGAATCTAGGCAACTCATTACTCGTGTAGAAAAACAACCATAGGCTATGCAGGTGATGATGCGAAGAATAGGCTTAAGCTTCAAGGTGGGAAATTATAATGGTCCAAGGAGATGGATGGCAAACGATGAATCTAATACTGCTTGGGTAAGATTTTTCTCCCTTTATTTATTTTGTTTTCTTAGAATTAGTTGATTAAAATTTGAAATTTTAATAAATCCCATGGAAGGACAGAGCATGTATTATATTGATGTAATTGTGATAGACAGAACTTAAAGTATATCCAAAAGATACATTCTTATTAGATGACCAACATTGCAATTCGATAGTTTTTCGATGATTTGATCGTAATCGTAGCCATATTATTATTATTTTTTCCTTTTATAGAAACTTGATAATATCAAAATTAGAATTCATAGGGCTAAAATCTAAAATAAATAATTAATTAAAAAAAATTCATATTCTTTTACTTTTCAAATATTCTAATAGAAATGCAATAAATTGTAACGAGAAGTGGGTGATTGAAGACGCATTGTGAAGAAGGTTAATAGATGGATTAAGAATTTAGGGGTTGGGAATCCTCTAAGAAGGAAGATTTATTTTAGGATGTGCTTGCCTTAAAGTTATTGGGAATTCTCTTAAGGAGGTAGCTCATTTGTGGGATAATGGTGGCCAAGTGGGAGAATCCAAAATTAGGATGGGTGAAGCTAAATGTAAATAAATCATCATGGAAAAATCTAGGAGAGTGGTGGCTGGGGTGTTTGAAGAATCGCAGATCACCAGTCTATCCTCAAGGTTCACGGTTGGCCCGCTCTTATTGCGAGTTGCTTTCAACTCCCTCCTAGCAGAGATCAGTGCAGCCTAGAGGTGGTCATGGATTTAGTCTTCTCTACTAGTCACGGCCCCAGATCAACCCTATCTATCGTCAAATGGAGAAGGCCTAAGGAGGGTTGGATGGGTCATCTAGGGGAAACCTGGGCCCATCGGGCAACGGGGGAGTCCGTAGAGATGATAGAGGCAAGCTTATTTTTGCCTTCTCCAAAGGCTATGGAATAGGATCCAACTTCTTAGCTGAAACCAAAGTAGTGCTTGACGGGCTCAACCTCTATTGAGAGAAATGTTTTAATAGGATCGAAGTGGAAAGTGACTCTTTGGTGGTGGGGCATTATTCTCCATGGAGGGGCAACCCCATGGAACATCCATTATTGGAAGAATATGTTTGATCTGATTTGGGCTAGCGTTAACACCTCAATGAAGCACATCTCGAAGAGGCAAATAAAGTGGCGGATGGTCCGGCTCAAATGGGCAGTACCACTCAAATGGATAGGGTCTTCTCAATTGTCTCAATCTTTTGCTCCTTTCTCGAGGGGAGCTGGTTCTGGACCGGGTGGGCCTAGGGACGGTTAGGGAATCCTAATTTTTTTTCCTTCTTTTCTGCCATGTGGAGGTCGTTACGATAGGCTGGACCCTTTCCCCTTTTTGTTGAGATGGACCAATCCGAATGTATAGTTGTCTATACAACTTTTCCTCTAAGCTGGAATACAATTACCATTGAAAAAGAAAACGAAAAAAAAAGAAGAAAAGGAATCACCGTGGTTCAATGATCTTCAATTTTCGAACCACTACATTCAGGCTTCAAACATGGTGGAAGTGGGGGACATGCTTGATGTTCAAGAAGTTGCGAAAAAACAGGCTTGCAACAAGTGCACGTGGAGAGCGACTGGAAAAATCTTGTGAAATGGTTAAATAAAGAGAAATCCATTACGTGGTGTGTATGGTATCTCTAGGTGGAAATTAGAGAAAATTTTGGAAAGATTCAAGTTGCGTCACATTTATTGTGAGAACAATGTGTTTATGGATGGGCTTGTAGGTTTGATTGTGACAACAATGTATTTATGGATGTGCTTGTAGGGTTGAGCAATACAGGGGGGATGTGATAGAATGTATTCAAGAAAGGAGGTAATCCCAGGGTGTTCAGAGGTAGTCTCTAACTGGATCATGAGGGCCTTGGCAACATCTGCATATTATGATTGTGATTTTTTTGTTTATTTTTATTTTTGGAGGAAGTATGAGATGTATAGGATTGCACGCTGGTTTTCTTCAGGTGGTTGGTGGACATTGGAATTGTCTAGCATGGAGTACTTGTACATGTCATTTTTGTTAAATACAACTATAGCTGGTGTGCTCTCACCTTTTGGTGAAAAACAAAAACGAAAACAAAATAAATCTTAATTATTTATATTTCTCGCCATCACCTTAATGGCCGATCAAATGGGTAGCATTATCACATAGAATGATTTTTGAAACATAAACAATCCATATTAGAGCATTGTATACAGGTGGACATGATTTGCACAACACCCTTCCATGTGACCTGATTTACATCAACGAGTTCCCAATCATATACGCCCATTCAATAGATATCCTTTTTAGCAAAGATTGGGAAATTGGTGTATGGATATAAAGAGGATTTATATCTAAACAGGGTAAGAGGAATGCTATTATACCCCTGTACAAATGAAAAGTAGTTACGCACAAGACAACCCATTAAAAAACTAGAAAAATGCTTCACATCAGGACATGCTTAAGTTTACATTCAATAGCTATTTTGATACCACATGAGCTTTTAACAAGACGATACAAAACCAAAGCAAAATAATCACTATGTACCAACAATGCCAACAACTAACGTCTATTAACAAAGTACTGATAATGTCAACAGCTAACTTCTATCAACAGAGTTCTTAAGTAAACACCTTTTTCGTATGAAAAAAATCAGCTCGTCGTCGTTTTGCCATGAATCTTTTACCAATGATGCTTTGGAAATAGGATAACATTTACTACAAACAATTTCTAAGAATAGATTATTCGGACCTTTATTTCATCCATTAATCATTCAAATGGTCCACCCACATCGGGACACCAAATCTTGCAGGTGTCCCACTTATACATCGCTGATAAGTTGCCTAGCATCTACAGAGTAGGAAAAAGTAATGGAAAGCTCTGGCAATCACCATACATGCAGGCCATGCTGGATCATGCGACGTCACATAGATGGGAAGACGAATAAGAAGGAAGGAAAATGAAGAGAATATTTGGAGTAGGGGAAGAGCATACCCGGAGCTAAGGTCGTTTGACAGATACAAAGGTCTTTGCAAGAATCAAAATACAATCTTCTCTCTCTATGATTCTCGTAGAAAGAAACCAAAAACGGAAGCTCATTATATTGAGCGGTAATCCCATCCACATGCCCCCATTCATGGCACGTGAGAGTGATTTCCAAGCTGTCCATCATGTGGGTCCCACTTAGAAGATTTTCCAAGCCAAAAAACATGCTGGCCCACCAAGTAGCATACTAGACTCTTCTTTTAGAAAATGTTTTCTCCTGTGGACACCTTTGCGTAAGAGGAGGAGAAAGACCTAACATCTATTGAACGAGAAGAGCATGAATAATACCCTGAAAGAGTATAATCATCCGTATGCATGCACACTACCATAACCTTCTCTCAGTGATTTCGACCAGAGCTTTATGGTCCACACAAAACCAACTGTCAATGATTGCAATAATATGCTAAGCCACTGTACATATGAAATATAGGTAATTCAATCCAAACTGTTCAAATCGTTGGGCCTATATGGCACAAAGTAAAAAAGATCACACTGGATAGGTGCACCTAATCCGTTAGCACAAAAGAAAGACACGGATAAATGGCAGATAAACAGTCTTCCGTTTCTTTTCCTTTTCTTTTTTATTTTTTATATTTTATTTTACTTTTCTTCTTTTTTCTTTTTTATTTTTTATATTTTATATTTTCTTTTGCTTTTTTTCCTTTTTCTTTTTTCATGAGCCAGCCAAGAGAGTTGTAGGATCCTAGAGTGTGTCGGGTTCAGAGTGGCATTGGGCCGGACAATATACCTGCACCAACCCATATTTGGTTGGGTTCGACCAATGCCGGGCTTGTGCCTGGATGCATGATCAGTTAATTTCCAGGATGGGTTTGGGCAATTCATTTTAGCCCAACGGTACCCATCCCCACCACCATTTCATACGCATGTCTTAGGTACCACGGATAACTCTTTGTAATCCTTGATTAGACAACCCTTTGCCTCGAATGAATATGATTGATTCGTTGCCCTCTAAGTGCTTATATCATTTTATACGTGCATCCTGCCTGATCGCTGGATGGATTACAAATATTTCAGTTGGGAACAAAATATTTTATAAACTTTTGGGCCAGCTTAGGTGGGTCGGATGGGCCTGGGCCCAATCAATTTCATCAGACTCAGATCTGCAACTCAGATATCCTGCCAAATGCTAGCTTGTATGGCCCGGCCCAAACCCTGCCTATTTTGCAAAATGGATTGAGCGCGAGCTGGCTTTCTTCTAGGTGAAAAGGAGATCTATCCTAAGCTTCCTCTCTTCTTACCACCAAAGGGGGAAATTAAAAATTAAAAAAGAAAAAGAAAAAGAAAAAGGAAAAGAATGATTTTTTTAATTTTTATGTTTTTCTTTTCTTGCCGCCTAGGAGAGCATACATACTCTGGAAGAATATTACTATCCATTTCCATATGCAAGATGGTAACCTAAGCCCACTGCACTGCATATATTCTTTTAAACGAAAGTTGAATATAACCTGGGTCCCAGTGGGTGTGGATTCAGTCAGATCAGGGTAATATAGAGTATGGTCAGGCTGTGACTGTTGGGCCTGCCTTGATATTTGTTTGTCATCATTAAAAACATCGTAGGACCCACCGTAATATTTATTTACCATTCAACCGATTGATAAGATCACATAGACCTGTGGATGAAAGGAAATGCAAATTACCTTAATCCAAAACTTCTATGGTCATCAAGAACTTCTAATGGTCAGTGTTCAATCACTCCTGCGGTGTGTTCTACCTGAGATTTTGAACAGCTTCATTTTTGAGCTCACGTATTAAAATAATCTACCAAAACGGATGGACAACATATATACACACACAACACATATATATTAATTAAGCGGGCCCATGGCCACGGCTTGATCGAATTGGGCATTAGCTTGACTAGAAGGAATCTGCTCCCACTGCGCACGCCCTTGCTAAAACGGAGATGATACAGTGATGGCTAATGTACACCCGGCATATATGTAATTCCATCCTAACTTTCCAAATCAATTCAGCGTATTTAGATATATCACAACCCAAAAGAATTTCACACTGGGTAGATACACGTAATTATTGAGTTTGTGATGGTCCAATGAACAGTCAACTATCAAAATTCTTAAAATCCGGTCCATTCTCCTTTTCTCGTTCAATTTTTTTTTTTTTTTTTTTCATTTTCTTTTGCCTTTTCTTTTAGTTTTTCTTTTGAGAACTTACAGTTGTAGAATCCCGTAAGTGTACAATTAAGAGTGGTGATGGGCCTCACGACCTGCCTGGACAGACCGAAATTTTGATGGGCTTGGACTTATTCAAATGGCCTGGGGCTGGGCTTGTGCATGACATGCATGGCCAGATAATTTTTCCACCTATCCTAGCCCAGCACAGCTTCACCTCATATATGCTTTTTATGTCCCACAATATACCATTCTAATCCTTAATTAGACAACTCATGTGCCTTCAATGCATATCATTGATTTTGCTCCTCTTCAAATGTCTGTTTCTTTTTGCATCTGTTCCTCTCTTGGTCATGGATTAGGAACATTGAATTGGGAAATAGGGGTTTTGTTAGTTTTTGGGCCAGCCTAGGTCAGGTAAGTTTTGGCCCAGGCCCAATCAATTTCTATGGACTCAGGTGTCCATTGCCCGGCTGGCTCAGCCTGGCCCAACCCAAACCCTACCGATTATCCAATGTATTTTAGCTTTTTAATTTCTTCAAGTTGGGTCATGGTTAATTGATCCTGACCAATGGTGTAGTGGGCCTCATATGGATGGTCCATGTCATAAGATTTTGTCCATAAGCCAATCCAAATATTTCAATTTCTCGACTCCAAATAAACGGTAAGCAAGACATACAACGATACTCCAAATTCAACTGAAGAAATCTGTCCATAGTGAGGCACAACAGAACAATGCTCTGAATCAGCTGACCATTGGCAGCCCTGGTACATGCTGAAAGCCCCATTAACAATGTGCATATCCTTGGGGTGAATGTGCATATCCTTGGGGTGAAGGAACAGTATATACAACTGCACTTATATCTCATCCTTTGGAGTCATTGCATGATCCTTGATCAGTTTTTACTTTTAATAGATGGAACCATTGTGTAGAGCGGATTGTGGACACTTTCATGGCCAAGATGGACCAGAGAAGGCCCGATCATAGGAAAAAGTGATCAGGACCGTCAGAACCTTAAAACAACTGAATCTCACAAGTCAGAACTAGTTTTTTGACATACCATATATGATTGGTCAAGTACATATCATAGCATACATTATACTACCAACTGCACTTGCATATGAAATGTGCACCATATCACTACGTGAAAAATGAAAAAAAATGACGGATTTAGAAATGGTTCTACACCATCTTTAAAACTGGTTAGGTTAAGGATGCTTTAGAGACGGCCGAAAACCGTCTCTAAAATTAGGGACGGCTACTAACCGTCCCTAATATTGTCTTTATATGTTCTGCATCCGCAAATAATTTAAGACGGTCTTTGACCGTCTTATATATTTCATGTGAGCCGGTTAAAAGACCGTCCACATTAGAGACGGTCTTCGACCGTCTTATAAGCGGTCATCTGAGCCAGTCACTGGCAGTCCGTATTAGAGGCGGTCATTGGCCGTCTTTTACTCAAAGACCATCTCTATTAGAGACGGTCCTTAGCCGTCTTACTGCCCCGACAAAAACCGTCTCTATTAGAGACTGTCAGAGACCATCTCTATTATTAACTGTCACAGACCGTCTTAGAGACTGTTACTAAATGTCTATATTAGAGACGGTCCTTAGCCGTCTTTTAGGACCGTGGAAGACCGTCTATATTAGAGATGGTCATTAACCGTCTGTAATGCTCAGGTATGACCTACAATAGAAAATAGTTAAGGAGCTTAGAAAAAATAATTAACAATGTTTTTTTTTTAAAAAACTGTGATTTTATAAAAATCTACATTTTGAAAAAAAATAAAATTAAGAACTTTGAATAATGTTTATAAATTTGAAAAAAAAAGAAGATTTCAATAAAAAATGATTTTTTGAAAAAGAAAAGATTTCAATAAAAAAAATGATATTTTGAAAAAGAAAATATAAAAAATTAAACAAAATTGTGAAAAAAATGATATTTTGAAAAAGAAAATATAAAAAATTCAACAAAATTGTGAAAAAATTGACAAATTATAAAAAAAATAACATTTAAAAAAAAAGAAAACTAGATTTTGTATTTTGACAAAAAAATTTAAAAAGTTATATAACAAAAGTGAGATTTAAAAAATGATATTTTGAAATTTTTTTTTTTTTAAATTAAACAAAATTGTGAAAAAAATAACAAATTGTTAAAAAAATTATATTTTTAAAAAAAGAAAACTAGATTTTGTATTTTGACAAAAAAAATTAAAAAGTTATATAACAAAAGTGAGATTTTAAAAATGATATTTTGAAAAGAAAATTAAAAAATTTAAACAAAATTGTGAAAAAATTGACAAATTGTAAAAAAATATATTTTTTAAAAAAGAAAACTAGATTTTGTATTTTGACAAGAAAACTTAAAAAGTTATATAACAAAAGCGAGATTTTTAAAAAAATGATAAGAGATCTACAAAATTTTAAAAATTAAACAAAATTGTGAAAAATTTGACAAATCGTAAAAAAATATATTTTTTAAAAAAGAAAACTAGATTTTGTATTTTGACAAGAAAACTTAAAAAGTTATATAACAAAAGTGAGATTTTTAAAAAAATGATATTTTGAAAAAGAAAATTTTAAAAATTAAACAAAATTGTAAAAAAATTGACAAATTGTAAAAAAATATATTTTTTAAAAAAGAAAACTAGATTTTGTATTTTAACAAGAAAACTTAAAAAGTTATATAAGAAAAGTGAGATTTTTAAAAAAATGATATTTTGAAACAGAAAATTTAAAAAATTAAAAAAAATTGACAAATTTAAATAAAATATATTTTTAAAAAAAGAACACTAAATTTTGTATTTTAACAAGAAAAATTGAAAAGTTAGATAACAAAAGTGAGATTTTGATGATGTGTTTTATATCCTTGCCGCTCCCTATGTTTCTCCAACTCATTTCTGGGTCGGGTAATAATGTACAAATGTTTTAATTTTTAAAAATTTATGTCGGTAAAAATGTATATATATATAGTTTTTATATCATATGAATGGAAATTTTTTTATATATATAATTAAAAGGTAATATTTAAATGATTTGTAATATCACACGAAAAACAATATTGAAAAGTTCAGAAATTTTAATTATGTTTAAGAAAAATTTTGAGAGCAAAATAATGCTTTTGAGGAAAAAAAATCGGCATTTTGAAATTTTTGAGAAAAAAATTAAAATATGAGAAATTTTTTGAGATTTTGAAAATAAAAATTCAAAATTTGTATTTTAAATATTTTAAAAATATTTTATAATAAAAATGATATTTAGTTAAAAGAGGAAAAAATATATACATTTTGAATAAAAAAATTTAAATTTATTTGTGAAAATTAAAATTACTAAATTATTAGGCACATCCACTAATTGAACCTTTAATCATTTTTGGACAATCTAATCAGTTCAAATTGAAGAGTAAATAACTTCAGATGTTTAAATCAAATTTCATTGAAATTGTTGATCAATCTTGTATGCCCAATATCTTTCTCATATGTAGCCTGATTGAGGCGAGTAATTAGTCAAATTGAGAGTATTGATCAGTAAAATACAGTGAATGGACCAAACATGTAAAATGGGCCAAATATTCTGGTTAAAATTGTGACCCAACTTACTGACCTTGTGAGAACCTAAGAATTAATGTTAGTAAGTTTTGTGAGCCCCATCACGATGTGTGTCAAACATCAACACCGTGGATTTGATGTGTCCCCTTTAGGTTATGAGATATCTCAAAAATTATCAGTAAACGAAACTCATGTGGGTCATACCATTTAAAACTATGTGAAAACATCCTAAAAAATATAAAAGCACTTGGTGGGGCCCACATGAGTTTTGGATGCGGTTGAAACTTGGTCTGACTCCTCATCTAAGTGGGACACACATAATGACTGGGTTGGATATGTGAATCACATTTAGGCAGTCCTAATATATAATTATGAGTGTTTTAAGGAAACTTTTCTCCACTACATTTAAGTGGGTTACTCATTATCTTTATATACCAGAGTAAGATCTGTGGAGTTCACTGTTATTTATTTATTTTATCCACTTCATTCGTCCATGTTAGCAGATAATTTGAGGTCTAAAGAACAAAAAGGAAGCATATCTAAAGCTCAAGTGGACTACACCACAGGAAATAGTGTGATTGAACCTCTACCATTTAAAATTTCTTAGAGGCCATAAAAGTTTTGGATCAAGCTAATGTTTGTGTTTTCTATTCATTTATATATTTTTGATATCAACCTTTAACTGTTTTTGGACAATCTGATCAGTCCGGACATGAAGAGTGAATAACTTCAGATTTTTAAATCAAAATTCACTCAAATTGTTGATCAATCTTGTTTGCCCAATATCTTTCTCATATGTAGTATGATCGAGGCGAGTAACTACTCAAATTGAGGGTAAATATCAGTAAAATAGAGTGAATGGACCAAACATGTAAAATGGGCCTATCACGATATGTGTCGAACATCAACACCATGCATTTGATATCTCCCCTTTAGCTTATGAGATATCTGGACCACATTAATAGGAGACAGTGTTGAATGAGTGTCGACCATTAAAAACCTTTTGGGGGCCATATAAAGTTTTGGATCAATCTGATATTTTTTTTCCCTTCATCCGGGCCTGTATGACTTAATCAACAGATTGGATGTTAAATAAAAAGTACAGTGGGCCTAGGAGGGTTTTAATAGTGGATATCCAATCACTATTGTTTTCATGTGGTGTGATCCACACCGTCAATCCATTTTTCCAGATCATTTAAGGGCCTGTTTGGACGGGTGGATTGGAAGTTAAATCCCAGAATTGGCTGGGCGTGCCAAACAAATTGGGTGATCTGATCCTATGATATATAGCAATCCCATGGATCTTAAGACAATCCACTAACAACACCATCATTACCTTTAGGGCCTGTTTGGACAGGCACGCTGGATGGGATTGGAAGGGATTAGGTGGGATTGGAAGATAGATCCCAGGATTGACAAGGCATGTCCAAACAAACATGGGATTGTGATCTCGGGATATAGGAATCCAATGGATCTTAAGGGCCTGTTTGGCCAGGCAGATCCCACGGTAGTAGGCGGGATGGGATCGGCAATATCTTGGGATAGGCATGACGAGCTAAACAGATCCAGTAAACTTGTCCTGGGATATGAGCAATCCTATGGATCTTAAGACAATCCACTGACATCACCATCATTACCTTAAAATTGATCCTATCCGTTGGTTGTATGGATTGGAAATTAAAATCCCGGGATATGCAGGGCATGCCAAACAGACCCAGTGAACTTGTCATGGGATATAAGCAATCCCATGGATCTTACGACAATCCACTGACACCACCATCATTACCTTAAAATTGATCCCATCCCTCCTAATACCATGGGATCTTCCCGGCCAAACAGGCCCTAAGACAATTCACTGACATCACCATCATTACCTTAAATCCCATCTAATCCATCCTAATCCATCCATCATAATCCCTTCAAATTAAATTTCCTGGACGTGTTTGGTTAGAGGGATTAAAAGGGATTAGAAGGTTTAATCTCAGATCTATCCGGGTGTGCCCAAACAGACTGGGTATAGCAATCCAGGGATACAGACAATCCACTGACATCACCATCATTGCCTTGAAATCCATGTAATCCAGTCTAATACCATCTAATCCCATCCAGCGTGCCTGTCCAAACAGGCCCTTAAATCCCATCCAATCCACCTTAATCCGTTCAAATTTTCCTGGGACATGTTTGGTTCAAGGGATTGGAAAGGATAGGAAGGTTTAATCCCAGGATTGGCCAAGTGTGCCAAATAGACTTGATATAGCAATCCGGGGGATATAGCAATTCCATGGATCTTAAGACAATCTATTGACAACGCCATCATTACCTTGAAATCCATGCCATCCACCCTAATACCATTCAATCCCTTCTAATCCACCCATCCAAACAGACCCTTAGTGGTTGAGTCCACTATTAATGTATATCCAAAGCTCAAGTGGACCATACCACAGGAAACAGTGGGAATAATGATTTCCACCGTTGAAATCTTCCTATTCAACGGCCTACAATGATTTTTATTTGTCATCCAACCTATTCAATAGATCACAAATACATGGATGAAGGGAAAACTAAAATATCAACTTGATCCAAAACTTCAGTGGCCTCCCAAAAATTTTCTAAGGTAGACGTTCAATTCATACTGTTTCTTATGATGTGGTCCACTTCATATTTTTACAGGCTTCAATTTTGACCTTACATAATAAAATTATATGTTAAAATGGATGGGTGGAGTGGATAAATTGAATAAATCATAGTGGGCCCCACAGGATTTGCTATGGTGGGGAACAAATTGGCTACTCCCCTAACACCGGCCAATGGCTGGTGGTCGGTGCTTTGTGGGGCCCACCATGATGCATGTGTATCATCCATGTTGTCCATCTATTTTTATATATCATTTTATGATATGATAAAAAAAATGAATTATATCTCAATCTCAAGTGGACCACATTACAGGAAATAGTGTTGAATGAATTTTGACCATTAAAAATGTTTTGGGGTCCATAAAAGTTTTGGATCAAGCCAATATTTATTTTTTCCCTTCATCTGGGTCTTTATGACCAAATCAATAGATTGGATGTCAAATAAACAGTACAGTGGGCCTTGGGAGGATTTTAATTGTGAATATCCATTCATTAATTTTCTCCTGTAGTGTGGCCCACCCAGGATTTATATCTCTATCATTTTTTGCATCAAGCACTAAAATGGTCTGTAAAAATGGAAGAACTGAACGGATGAAACATGTACATCATGGTGGGGCCCACAAAGCATCGAACAATCACCACCGTCCGGCCCAAATTAGGGCGCGCGCTCAAAACAGAGCCGCGCTCCCAATGTCCTGCCCCACCCCCATTTCAACAGCGCCCGGCCGCCCTCTCTCTCTCTCTCTCTCTCTCTCTCTCTCTCTCTCTCTCTCTCTCGCCGTCCCGATCCTAGACCCTCGCGACTCTCTCTCTTTTTCCGTCCCGGTCCCAGACCCGCACGGGAGAACTTTTTCCTACCCCGACTCTCTCTCTCTCTCTCTCTCTCTCTCTCTCTCTCTCTCTCTCTCTCTCTCTCTGTCCCGGTCCCAGATCTGGTGCGGCCAGCAGCCCCTGCGCTTCATCTCTTCCCCGACCAGGTACTCATTTCTTTGAATGTTTAAGGCGTGCACAACATGTGTTTGATGAAGTGTCTCTGCTAGAGAAGGTGACAAATATCTATGCAGGCCATCTATTTTTCAACTCATTTTATGGCATGAGCCCAAATGGAAGCATATCCAGTGCTCAAGTGGGCCCACCACAGGAAACAGTGGGAATCGAAGACCCACTGTTGAAAACTTCTTAGGGCAGCAGAAGTTTCGAATCAAGCTGATATTTGTTTTTTCCCTGTCTGTGTTAGCTTATGAACAAGTTGGGTGACAAATAAACATTGTTGTGGGCCCTACGAAAGTCTCAACGGTGGATGTCATAATCCCCATTCTTTCCTATGTGTGTTCCAGAATGGGGCTAGGCTGGGTGTGGCCAGGCTGAAGCATGCAAGGCCGACAAATGGGGCTAGGCTGGGTGTGGATAAGCTGAAGCATGCTCAAGTCTATAGGCTAGGTGGTCTAGATTGTAGCAGATTGAGAATGGTGTGATGTTAAGTAGACAACACGGCGTGGATGTCAGGTGGGTAGCCACTTGTGAAAATATTTGCTAAGCAGTCATTAGAATTCTTATTTCTTACATCAATGGTAAAATATCTCCTGTTCTCATCAATTTCTTAGTCCAGGAAGGATTCTCAGATTTTGAGAGTTTTCTCAGGATATTATCAGGAGTCTGGCTGTAGCTAAAAATTTTAAAAATCTATATATATATATATATATATATATATATATATATATATATATATATGATAAAACTGTAAATAAATAAACTTTACTGAGATAATGAAAATCTTACAGTATTAACAAAGTAATATCATTTGTTTAATTTTCTGTGAAAAACATCACAAGATTTTCAAAATCTCAGCTATATTTCTAAAGTGTCAACGAGTATGATGAGTAGCATATAGCTTACTTTAGAATTTCTGTCACTACATTTCTCCCAAAATTGATTTTAATTGGAATTCAATATCATACAAAGCTCAATAATATCAAAGCCTATGGCCTTGTTTAGTTGCTACTTAAATATAATTTCATTACATTTTAGGTAATAGTGATTAAGCATTAGAGATCATAATTTATACAAATAATGGTTATCAAAATTATTATTAATTCTTACCAAAATCTTTAATAATAACTAGTGCCAATTAAAATGAGAAAACCTCATTTTTTAGGTGTCACCAAAACAGGCCCTATCATTTTGCATTGGGAATTTATATAATCAGATTCATGCATAAACCCAATACACACAATGTTTGAACTTGTTAAAAAAAATTGCAAAAACCCAACTATATGTCTAAAATAAAAAATAAAAAAACATATGAAAATCCTCAAGATATAGAAGATACCATCTGTAGCAAATAAATAAGTAAATATCAACACCCAGAAAAGCTAAATTCCAATGGAAATCCATAAAGAATTTCCACTCTAACATCCAAATTAGACAAAAAACCAATACACCCAAGTAAACAAAATTCAAAATTGACAACTTCGCAGGTCCATCGGATACGCTGCCTCATGTTAACCGAGCCCCAAAAAGTAGCCTAAAAAAGGAGACAGGTTGAGAGGGTATGCCCATCCTTTATTGGGTGGGGGCTATCGTATTATCCAATATGGAATTCAGACCGTCTAGACCATTCATTTGCCTTAGACGAAGGATCACGAAAAAAATCCAGCTCTTCTTCTTTGTATCGTGGCTCACCAAAGTTTTAAACCGGGCTGATTTTCATGCATTGGAATAACCCGAGGGTAATCACCCAGTGGCTGGGTTGGATGTGATACACACACCACATGGTCCCACGAGCTATGGAGGATTCCAGTGCCATTAAAATCACATTTGAAGTAACGAAAGATTTCATAAAATAGTGCCATTTACGAATTAACCACCTCCTCTTTTTTATATCTGCCAAATTTATTTACCTGATTTGATCTTTTATCATCACAATATCTAGTTAGGACTATTATATGTATTAGGAGTTATTTTTCTATTGTCCTTTGTAATTCTCTTTATTTTATTTTGGATCGTGATTATCCTGTTAACTAGATTTTTTTATTTTTTATTTTTCCTTCTTTCGGTGAATCATTTGTCCAATCCACATCTAATTCGAATGATTGATTCATGGTAAATAATTATGTTAGTTGAGTAAATACTTTTTGATAACTAAACACCTTGAAGTTATTTATACTTGCAAGTAAAACTATATTGCTTTTTAACTTTTCATTTTTATACTCGACCTGAACAATTTATACCGTTGAAAATTTTTTGGGGGCAACAAAAGTTTTGGTTCAAGATTATATTTGTTTTTTTACCTTCATCTATGTTTTCTCATCCTTTGAACAGTTTGGATGAAAAATAAATATCAGTGTTGGGCCTGAAAAGGTTCAACGGTAAAAATCATTATTTCCACTGTTTCCTGTGGTATAGTCGACCTGAGATTTTTATAAGCTTCAATTTTGGGCTCAACGCCTAATATTTGATGAAAAAATAGATGGAAGGTGAGGATAAATCACACAAATTCATAGTGCCTCAACTGAATTTTCTAAGTATGACAATCCGATTTCATGGCCGAGTGGGTACACGGGAGAAACTGAGAAAGGTCCGTTAACGGATATAATGAAGTAGCATTTATACCAGGGGAACGTACCATTGATATCTAAGCAATGGAGTTTTGCCACATCACTTCAGTAGCCTTTTGGCTACTGAAGTGTTCAGTATCCAATCCGCTCCCCTGCATTTCTACATTGAACAATCATAGTTGTGTGTATATGTATGCTTCAGCCTATCATAAAACACATGTATGTATGTGTGTATATGCATGCTTCAGCCTGTGTATATGTATGCACGCACACATGGATGGATGAAATGTATGCGTGCATGCATAGATGGACAGATTATGCATGTGTGTATGCATGCATACATGCATTGATGGATTTATGTGTGTGTATATGTATGTATGTATGCATGCATGGATGGAAGACTAGATGGATGGATCATCACACATGTGTGTGTATGTATGTATGCATGCATGGATAGATGGATGGATTGTTAGATCATGAATGGATTGATCATCATGCATGTGTTTATGTATGTATGTATGCATGCATGGATGGATGGATGTATCATC
Source organism: Magnolia kwangsiensis (assembly GCA_037074715.1). Classification (NCBI taxonomy): domain Eukaryota; kingdom Viridiplantae; phylum Streptophyta; class Magnoliopsida; order Magnoliales; family Magnoliaceae; genus Magnolia; species Magnolia kwangsiensis. The sequence goes on from CM073584.1 coordinate 7,347,223, forward strand.
ATGCATGTTTGTATGTATGTATGCGTGATCCCAAACCTAAACCCAATCCCAAACCTGAACCCGATTTCACCTAAATTCTCAACTCCTTAAAGCTATAACCTATAACCTATAACCTAAAGCCTAAAACCTACTCCTAATCATGTGCATATATTTGCGGATATATATAGATCTATATTTTCTTGTGATTGGTGATCACATGTGTGGCATGTTTTGACAGTTTATGAAAAGCCTCTTTTTTATTGTATCTCACTTTTTATATGCTACATGCACGTGATGTCAGAAATGGATTTGACGCCCCCGAGCAAGAATTAGATGACGAAAGATATATTGAGTGATGAATACATTAAAGGCGTTGAATCATTTATTATTTTTGTGAAAAGGAATTCGAGAGGTGTTGATTGGTATAGTTGTCCTTGTGCTAGATGCCATAATGTGCGTGGGAAGAAAATACTAAGTACAGCTTCTAAGCATTTGATTATGAATGGTATAGATCAGACATACACAACTTGATTTTTTCATGGAGAACAACTTCCCAATATGGGTGTCAATGTCAAGGCTCCTAGTACATCTGCCACTAATTGTAATGAAGAGTTGTTGCCCAAAATGGTTGATTTGGTTAATGATACTTTTGGTCGTGTTCAACCCGATGACTTAGATGCATGTATGAATGAGGTCAATGAGGAACATGGTAGTCAGCCTCAAGATGGCATAGACAATAATACTTAGTGCAATAAATTAAGGGAGGATGCGGTACAACCCCTATATCCATCGTGTAAACGTGAGTATATAAAGTTGTCAGTGACGGTTGAGTTGATGAGCATGAAGGCTACATATCAGTGGTCAGATAATAGCTTCACGAGTTTGTTGCAACAGCTCAAGAAGATTTTGCCAAGCGAGAACTCTTTGCCAGATAATACCTATAATGCAAAGAGATTGATTAGTTTGTTGGGTATGAACTATGAGGTGATACATACATGTCGTAATGATTGTATTCTGTACTGAAAGGAGCATGCTAATAGGGAAAGTTATCCTACATGTAAAGCAAGCAGATGGACAGTGAATAGTGTTGTAAGATCAAGAGTCTCACATGTACCATGGAAGGTGCTAAGATACTTTCCATTAACACCAAGGTTACAAAGACTTTATAGTGTATCATGGATTGCAGAGAATATGTTGTGGCATTCAAAGGGGGCTAAAAATGACTCGTACATGTGTCATCCTGTGGATTCTTTTATGTGGAAGTTTGTAAATAGAAAATTTAGTGATTTTGTTGCAGATCCATGTAACGTTTGGTTGGGACTTGCAACAGACGGATTTAACCCCTTTAGGCATATGAGTATCTCATATAGTTGCTGGCCTGTTATGATTGTTCCATACAATCTTCCACCTCATTTATGCATGCGGAAGGAATTTATTATGTTAACACTTTTAATTCCCAGAAAAAATGGTCCAGGGCATGACATCCACGTATATTTACAACCCTTAATTGAAGAATTAAATGAATTATGGAAAGGGTCGATAACATATGACTCGTTTGGGAAGAACAGGTTTACAATGAAGGCGATTTTATTATGGACAATACATGATTTTTCAGCCTATGGACATCTTTCTGGGTGTAGGACAGGAGGAAAGTATGCATGTCCTGTTTGTAGTGAGGAGACTGACTCTGTTTGGCTAAAACATGGAAAGAAGTTTGCTTATATGGGGCACAGAAGATTCCTCCCAAGAGCTCATATCTTTAGAAGCCAAAGATCTCGATTCAATGGGAATGATGAAAATCGGCAGGCTCCAAAGCGTTTGTCTAGAGAATAGGTAATGGTTAAAATGAATAATATACAAATCAAGTTCGGAAAGCATATAGGAAATAAGAGGAAAAAGACCACGGATAAAGAGTCTAACCTTACTGCTTGGTCAAAGAGATCAATCTTTTTTACATTGCTTTATTGGGAGCATATGCCCATTCGTCATAATTTGGATGTGATGCATGTTGAGAAAAATATTACTGAGAACCTTATTGCAACAATCATGGACACGAAGGACAAGTCTAAGGATGATTTACAAGCCCGTCAAGATCTTATGGATATGAAGATAAGATCAAAATATTGGCCAAAGGAAAAAAATGGTAAGTTGTTATTGCCGAAGGCTCCTTTCACATTATCTAGATCTGAAAGAGAACTCATTTGTCGAACCTTGAGTGATTTGAAAGTTTCGAGAGGGCATAGTGCAAACTGAAAACATCATATCAATATGGATGACTATCAGCTTAAGGGCCTTAAGTCACATGATTATCACATTCTAATGCAGCAGTTACTACTCGTATTATTGATGCATTCATTCAAGAAAGAAAAGTCATTGCGTGCAGCCATTATACAATTGTCAAGATTCTTTAATGTCATATGTTCTAAAGAAATTCATCGTCTGGAGCTTCAAGAAATGAAAAATAAAATAGTAGAAACATTATGTGTTTTCGAAAAGTATTTTCCACCATCATTTTTCATTTCTATCACACACCTTGTTGTGCACTTGGCGGAGGAGGCACAAGTTTGCGGACCTGTCAGATATCGATGGATGTATCCTTTTGAGAGGTAACTTTAACTGTTTTAATTTATTAACTTTTTCAAAATACCTTATATTTTTTCATCAATACCTGATTTTAATATTTAACAGGATGATGAGAACATACAAGAAGTATGTGATGAATCAAGCTTACCCAGAGGGCTGTATTGTGAAACACTACATTATAGAGGAATCTATGATGTACTGTATGGAATACTTTCCTAATAATACAATAGGAGGTCACAAGCAAGGACTAAAAATATTCAATGATGATGAAAATGTTGGTGATTCCCAGAATGATAAGAAAGGAAAAGTTTATGATCTTACTACAGTGCAATACCAACAAGCACACAAATGAATTTTGCAACATCACGTTGAAAATCATCAATGGGAGGAGTAAGTTAATGAAATATATTATTCTTTTTTATATTTTTAAATGGCTTATGGTAATAAACATTGTTATATATATAAATTGAATTGCTATGATTTAGAATTTGTAGGAAGTACCAAACATACATCCAGGGCCAAACACGTACAGGACAAAATCGAAAGGGTAATCTATCAGCAGGAAAACCAATGGAATACATTCCTTGGTTAAGACATCAACTACATAATCAAGAAATGACTTAATTTAAGAGAATTGTCGATGGTCCTGACTTCAAATGCATATCATATAATACTTACTCAGTAGATGGATATGTTTTTAGCACTGTGAATTCCGAAATGAACAGAACAACATAAAACAGTGGAGTCTCAATGAAAGCGCTAACTAGCTTCAGGGTAAGTACCAAGGATAGGAATCCTATAGAAGAATAAGTCACTTATTATGGCATCATTAGACAAATTCTCGAATTGAACTACTTTGACTTTAGAGTAGTACTTTTCTACTGTGATTGGGTGCATATTGAAGATAAAGTGAATGGATGTTTCATAGATCCCGAAACAAATTTGATATTTTTCAATCTAGGAAGGTTTAGACGAAACTTAAAGGAAGATGATGAGCCGTTTATTCTTGCATCTCAAGCAGCTCAGGTCTTCTACTGTAAGGATCCAACTAGAGATGACTGGCATGTTGTATTGGATGCTCCAAAGAGATTGACGAAAGATGCATATGCATTTGAAGATCCACTTGAGTTTAAGGCCAGAAGGAATGTAGGTTCTTCAACACTTTCATTAATTGATGATTTAAATGATGAAGATGAAGATGTGCAAGAAAATTCATAGGTTGAGAGTGAGTCGAGTACCTCACATCATAGGAAATGGAAAAGAAACTAATAAGATTCAAATCATTTTGAAAGTGAGTTGAATTCTATTTAGTAATGATTGTTACAATCTTTTAGCTATAAAAATATTAATAGAATGCCAATTACATAATAATGAGATATTATTTTATTTTATAAAATTGTAGAAATTATGTCGGATTTTGGTGGTTCATCAGCTTCAGCCTAAGGAAGCAATACAAGGAAGAGACTTGAATTAAATGAATATAAACATCCAGTTGGAGAAACATCAACGCCTTTCAACACATTTTTAGGGTAACTTGGCAGGACACACTATCCACTTTCATTTGCTGATTGGCACAAAGTGCCTGGTGCAATTAAAGATAATATCTGGTCTATGATTTTGGTGAGTATGTTTGTTCTTGATTTTATTTTTAATTCTTACTCAATAAGATTGTTTGATTATTAATTTCATGAAATAGGCCACGTACGACATCGATGATGAGTTAAAAGAATATGCATTTTCGAAAGTAAGCAAAGCTTGAAAGGTATGAAAATACAATCTGCAAAAGGAATATGATAAATTTGATAATGATGTAGAAAGAAGAAGAAATTGTTCCATCGGTGTAAAGCAAGAGGATTGAGACATTTTCATTAATTTACAATCCATAAAATTATTAATCAATCTTCGTAAGAAGGGAAAGACTTCCAGAGCACAGGTGAAATGCCCTCACACGACTGGAAGACGATGTGTTGCTAGGACATTAGAGAAAATAGTAATTTGTACTACATTCTTTGACAATTTAATTGATGAATATAAATTCTTGTTAACTAATTTTCTCATATAATTACAGCAAAAGGAAAATCCAAATACTATCATCACCAGGACCGACTTGTTTGTTGCCACTCATAGCAGACTTGATGGGTCTTACCCAACACAAACACATCTTGAAACAGCGGTGACTTAAAATTTTTAATTTTTAATCAATTTTTTATTTAAGTACAATGAAGGCTTTATTGTAACAATTATCTTCTAACAGGAAAGAATATTATCGATAGCTAACAGTGATCCTTCCAATAAGCACAAGGATTTAGACCACGACCCAGTATCACAGGTTTTCCATAAATTTTACTCACTTTACATACATTATTGTTGATTTTTTTTTCTTTTTTTAATAATAATATACACACATCACTAAACTTAAAAATTATAGTTTAGGTTTGTGGTCGTGATAGCAGAGGCCGGGTTAGGGGCATGGGTTTGGATATTTCTAAGACTATTATGAAGGTTGCCACCCCCTATAATATAGAAACTCGGTCAGAGAGAAATACATGTATGTCCATTGAGGCTAAATTTGAACCATCAATGACTTAAATTACTAAACTTAGGCAAGAATTTGTTAAACTTAGGCAACAAATTACTTAAAGCCAACTACTTCACTATTTTCGTGATACAGCTGCATCTCAGGTACTGCATTTGTTGTCATCAAATGATATAATTATTATTTTTAAAGATAAAAGTAGCATTATTGTTTACATGAAACCATTATTTTATTTATTGGCCCACCGCCGATCTGGTGAGACCTCAAGTATTCGAAAAGACTCTGTAACAACTCCATCGATGGAACAAAATTTTCAATTGAGAGATATCCGTGGTTAGACTGTTGCTAGTGGGCGGATGGTGTCAGATAATATAGGCATCCCTCCAGAATGCATCAGAGTTGTAATAGATAATATCAACGTTCGCACAACAGAGTTGTTTAATGATGACAGGACATTTGAAGATATTCAATTGGGTGAAATTGTTGTTTGGCCCAAATTCCTGATGAGAATTTGAATATTCAGTAGTTTTGTTTAACTTTTTGAACTTTAGGACATTTTGTATGACGAAAACTTGATTATTCAATGAAATGCTTTTTTGATCAAGTTGCTTTTTATTTATTTATTTAATCTTTAGTATCCTTTTTATTAATTATGGCTTCTTGTCATTTGTTTTTTATTAACCAAGTCACTAAAGGATTTCAATTTCAAAAGTAACTGAAGTATTGACAGAACGTTGTCTCTTGTTGTAGTACGAGATGTAACAAGAATATACATTGATTGTGCACCAATTTTTTTTTTTAAATGCACCAATCAGAAACGATTTAAGACGACATTCAATGATACTTTGTTAAATATGAAATTTATGACCTTTAGTAACTTAGTTAATTAAAAAGAACTACGTAGTGGCTTGATCCCAATCTGACTTTTTGGGTACGTAGGCAGCCGTTCGTAATGTATTAGAATATCGGTGTAGCCACAAATCTTTTTTTTACTTTGAATTGTAACAGACTGTATTGGTTACATTTTTCTCTGTCATACAAGTGGCTATCAAAGATATAATATCACCTCCTTATAGAGAAACATTTAATGATGTGAACAGGTAAATTCATTTTTTTTTATTCCTTATATTATATCTTTAATGATGTGTAAACATTAAATTATGTGTACAGGTCATTTAACGATATTATTCCTTCGGTCGATTATGGCTTATGGACAAAGGGATGAGTAACCAAAAATACAAATATGGGAGGCCTTCACTAGGTATCCAGATGCTTTTAGATATATTTATGTTGTTTTTAAAAATATTAGCTCGAAATTGATGGAGCAGACCCGGATGTGCGTCGGAGCTATCTGGATGACCATGATGAAGTTGTCTATTTCCTATGGACAACATTGGAGGGCCCTGACCATTTAGACAGGTCGTGTTTATGTATTTGCTCGAAATTAATGGAGTATACCCGGATGTACGTCGGAGCTATCCAGATGAGCGGGGGTCCTTGGAAGGTGGGAACCGCTGACCATGATGAAGCTATCCATTTCCTATGGACAACATTAGAAGGGCCTGACAATTTGAACAGGCCGTGTTTATATCTATTTTTTGCAGGGACCTCACCCTTAACCTAAACCACACCCTAAACCTATAACCTAAACCTATTCTCAGTTACCTAAACTTATAACCTATAACCTAAACCTAAACCTAAACCTATTCTGAAATCCATAAAGCTATACTTATAACCTAAAACCTATGACCTATGACCTATAACCTAAACCTATTCTCAATTCCCTAAACCTAAACCTAAAACTTATATGTATTCTCAAATCTCTAAACCGAAACCTACACTTAATCCTAATCTCAACTCCCTAACCTAAACCCAAATCGAAACTTGAAAACCCAAACCTAAACCCAATCCCGAACCCAAACTCGATTTCCTAAACCTAAACCTTAACCTATTCTCAATTCCTTAAACCCTAAACCCTAAACCTATAACCTAACCTTAACCTAAACCTAAACCTAAATGTATTCTCGAATCCCTAAACCTAAACCTACACCTAATCCTAATCTCAACTCCCTAACCTAAACCTAAACATAAACTTGAAAACCCAAACCTCAACCCGATTTCCTAAACCTAAACCTTAACCTATTCTCAAATTTCTAAACCTATAGCTTATAACGTAAACCTAAACATAAACCTAGACCTTAACCTAAACCTATAACCTTAATCTAAACCAAAACTTATGACCTAAAACCAAAACCTATGACCTAAAACCTTAACTTATAACCTATAACCTAACCTTAACCTAAACCCAAAACCTAAATGTATTCTCAAATCCGTAAAACTAAACCTACACCTAATCCTAATCTCAACTCCCTAACCTAAACACAAACCTAAACTTGAAAACCCAAACCTAAACCCAATCCCTAACCCGAACCCGAACCCGATTTCTTAAACCTAAACCTTAACCTATTCTCAATTCCCTAAACCCTAAACCTATAACCTAACCTTAACCTAAACCAAAACCTAAAACCTAAACCTTAACCTAAAACCTAAAACCTAAACCTAAATGTAAACTCAAATTCCTAAACCTAAACCTAAACCTGAAAACCAAAACCTAAACCCAATCCCGAACCCGAATCCAATTTCCTAAACCTAATCCTTAACCTATTCTCAATTCTCAAAACCTAAACCAAAAACCTAAATGTATTCTCAAATCCCTAAACCGAAACCTACACCTAATCCTAATCTCAACTCCCTAACCTAAACCTAAACCTAAACTTGAAAAGCCAAACCTAAACCCGATCTCGAACCCGAACCCGATTTCCTAAACCGAAACCTTAACCTATTCTCAATTCCCTAAACCTAAACCTAAGACCTAAATGTATTCTCAAATCCCTAAACCTATACCTACACCTAATCCTAATCTCAACTCCCTAACCCAAACATAAACCTAAACTTGAAAATCCAAACTTAAACCCGATCCCGAATCTGAATCCGATTTCCTAAACCTAGTCCTTAACCTATTCTCAATTCCTTAAACCTAAACCTAAAACTTAAATGTATTCTCAAATCCCTAAACCGAAACCTACATCAAATCCTAATTTCAACTCCCTAACCGAAACCTAAACCTAAATTTGAAAACCCAAACCTAAACCTGATCCCGAACCCAAATACGATTTCCTAAACCTAATCTTTAACCTATTCTCAATTCCCTAAACCTAAACCTCAAACCTAAATGTATTCTCAAATCCCTAAACCGAAACCTATACCTAATCCTAATCTCAACTCCCTAACCTAAACTCAAACCGAAACTTGAAAAGCCAAACCTAAACCCGATCCCGAACCCAAACCCGATTTCCTAAACCTAAACCTTAACCTATTCTCAATTCCCTAAACCTAAACCTAAGACCTAAATGAATTCTCAAATCCCTAAACCTAGACCTACACCTAATCCAAATCTCAACTCCCTAACCCAAACCTAAACCTAAACTTGAAAACCCAAACCCAAACCCGATCCTAAACCCGAATGTATTCTCAAATCCTTAAACCGAAACCTACACCTAATCCTAATCTCAACTCCCTAACCTAAACCGAAACCTAAACTTGAAAACCTAAACGTAAACCCGATCCCAAACCGAAATGTATTCTCAAATCCCTAAACCTAAACCTACACCTAATCCTAATCTCAACTTCCTAACCTAAACCTAAACCTAAATTTAAAAAGCCAAACCTAAACCCGATCTTGAACTCGAACCCGATTTCCTAAACCTAAACCTTAACCTATTCTCAATTCCCTAAACCTAAACCTAAGACCTAAATGTATTCTCAAATCCCTAAACCTATACCTACACCTAATCCTAATCTCAACTCTCTAACCCAAACATACACCTAAACTTGAAAACCCAAACCTAAACCCGATCCCGAACCCGAATCCGATTTCCTAAACCTAATCCTTAACCTATTCTCAATTCCCTAAACCTAAACCTAAAACCTAAATGTATTCTCAAATTCCTAAACCGAAACCTACACCTAATCCTAATCTTAACACCCTAACCTAAACTTAAACCTAAACTTGAAAAGCCAAACCTAAACCCGATCCCGAACCCAAACCCGATTTCTTAAACCTAAACCTTAACCTATTCTCAATTCCCTAAACCTAAACCTAAGACCTAAATGTATTCTCAAATTCCTAAACTTAGACCTAAACCTAATTCTAATCTCAACTCCCTAACCCAAACTTAAACCTAAACTTGAAAACCCAAACCTAAACCCTATCCCAAACCCGAATGTATTCTCAAATCCTTAAACCGAAACCTACACCTAATCCTAATCTCAACTCCCTAACCTAAACCTAAACCTAAACCTAAACTTGAAAACCCAAACCTAAACCCGATCCCAAACCCGAATGTATTCTCAAATCCCTAAACTTAAACCTACATCTAATCCTAATCTCAACTCCTTAACCTAAACCTAAACCTAAACTTGAAAAGCCAAACTTACACCCGATCCCGAACCCGAACTCGATTTCCTAAACCTAAACCTTAACCTATTCTCAATTCCCTAAACCTCAACCTAAACTTAAATGTATTCTCGAATCCCTAAGCCTAGACCTACACCTAATCCTAATCTCAACTCCCTAACCCAAACATAAACCTAAACTTGAAAACCCAAACCTAAACCCGATCCCGAACCCGAATCTGATTTCCTAAACCTAATCCTTAACCTATTCTCATTTCCCTTAACCTAAACCTAAAACCTAAATGTATTCTCAAATCCCTAAACTGAAACCTACACCTAATCCTAATCTCAACTCCCTAACCTAAACTTAAACCTAAACTTGAAAAGTCAAACCTAAACCTGATCCCGAACCTGAACCCGATTTCCTAAACCTAAACCTTAACCGATTCTCAATTCACTAAACCTAAACCTAAGACTTAAATGTATTCTCAAATCCCTAAACCTAGACCTACACCTAATCCTAATCTCAACTCCCTAACCCAAACCTAAACCTAAACTTGAAAACCCAAACCTAAACCCGATCCCAAACCCGAATGTGTTCTCAAATCCTTAAACCGAAACCTACACCTAATCCTAATATCAACTCCTTAACCTAAACCTAAACCTACACTTAAAAACCCAAACCTAAACCCGATCCCAAATCCGAATGTATTCTCAAATCCCTAAACCTAAACCTACACCTAATCCTAATCTCAACTCCCTAACCTAAGCCTAAACCTAAACTTGAAAAGCCAAACATAAACCCGATCCCGAACTCGAACCCGATTTCCTAAACCTAAACCTTAACCTATTCTCAATTCCCTAAACCTAAACCCAAGACCTAAATGTATTCTCAAATCTCTAAACCTAGACCTACACCTAATCCTAATCTCAACTCCCTAACTCAAACATAAACCTAAACTTGAAAACCCAAACCTAAACCTGATCCCGAACCTGAATCTGATTTCCAAAACCTAATCCTTAACCTATTCTCAATTCCCTAAACCTAAACCTAAAACCTAAATATATTCTCAAATCCGTAAACTGAAAACCTACACCTAATCCTAATCTCAACTCCCTAACCTAAACTTAAACCTAAACTTGAAAACCCAAACCTAAACCCGATCCCAAACCCAAACCCGATTTCCTAAACCTAAACCGTAACCTATTCTCAATTCCCTAAACCTAAACCTAAGACCTGAATGTATTCTCAAATCCCTAAACCTAGACCTACACCTAATCCTAATCTCAACTCCCTAACCCAAACCTAAACCTAAACTTGAAAACCCAAACCTAAACCCGATCCCAAACCCGAATGTATTCTCAAATCCTTAAACTGAAACCTACACCTAATCCTAATCTCAACTCCCTAACCTAAACCTAAATCTAAACTTGAAAACCCAAACCTAAACTCGAATGTATTCTCAAATCCCTAAATCTAAACCTACACCTAATCCTAATCTCAACTCCCTAACCTAAACCTAAACCTAAAGTTAAAAACCCAAACCTAAACCCGATCCCGAACTCGAACCCGATTTCCTAAACCTAAACGTTAACCTATTCTCAATTCCACATCGTCTGCTAAATCCAATGTTTATTGTATTGGAATGGAATAATAGATTGGCCTAAACCACCCAAAGACCTTCAAATTCATATGTAGCCCACCTGATTATTGGACTTAATTTTTTGGCCTCACATGATCATCATGGTGGAATGAACATGTTGTATGGGTTGAATGCGATGAACACACCATGAGAGCCTAAAAATGCTTTACCTTGACACTTTCCAGGAAAAAATCAAAAGGGAAAAAAAGGTATTTTGGTCAATTGATTCCCCTAAAAGCATATTCTAGTTCTTTGCATAAGTCGTTGTTGGTAAAATCTTTCAACCTTGTAATTAATGGCATATTTTTTAATTCATTTTTGTTTTTATCTTTGTTGAATGCAACATTTTGACTCTTTTTTTTTAATTTTTTTTTCTTGTGCAGGATTTTAATTAATTGTGCCTAAATTTAGGCCTACAAGCACTTTAGCCTTTTGACGCCACTCGTGCTAGGAGTAGACCACAGAGGATTTTTTTTTTTTTTTTATTTATTTTTATTGAAGACCATTTTCAATTTATTGTTGTAAATATTATATTTTTTTTAATTGTGAAGTAATATAAATTTTCTTTAATATTTAGTTTTAATCGTATTGCAACATTTTTTTATGTTTAAAATATTAAAAAATACAAGTTTCAATTGAATATATTAGGATTTTTATTACCAGGTCTTTCAGAATCAAGGACGGTCTAAGACCGTCCTATTTAAGTTCATCAGAGATGGCTTATAACCGTCCTTTTTAAGGATGGTCGATGACCGTCCTTCGTAGGGACGGTCCATGTCCGTCCTTTAATGGTTCATCAGAGACTGCCTATAGTAGTCTTTTCTGTTGACGGTCATGGACCGTCCTTTTTACAAACGGTCTAGGACCATCCTTTTTAGCTTCAATACAACCATTTAGTGTCTACCCTTATAGACTGTCATAGACCGTGTTTCTTTAGAGATGGTGCATGACCGTCCTTCTTTAGAGCCGGTTTATGGTCGTCCTTTAAGTAATACGACGCCCCAAAATATGACGGCTCTTGCGACGGTCTAAGAACGTCCTTTATGGCCCTTTGAGACGGTTTTCAACCGTCTTTTTTTCGCTGTTTTGGCGTAGTGTATAATCTGTTTTTACATCTGTCTCTTGGTAGAGATTGAGATTAAGTCCATGGCTCTTTTCAATATGAGTTTTAATGGGTTTGCAACCTTGCATTTGAAAGACCTCGAGCACCTTCTTGATATAAGTCTCTTGAGAGAGACCAAGAAGTCTTCTAGAGCGGTACATATGGATCTTGATCCCAGGCACAGATGATGCTTCGCCCATTTCCTTCATTTTAAAGTTGGAGGACAACTACTTTTGAGTAGCGACTATCATATCCTTGTCATTTCCGACTAATAGAATGTCGATAACATACAAAGAAAGAATTACACACCACTACATAGGGGCTTTACCATTGTCCTTTTCTAGGATTCCTGTGTTTGAAGAAAGGCCCCTGTGGGGTATCTAAAGGTCCTCATTTATGATGGAGTTGGACGAGGAGGGGTTGGGGATAGGATGTCCCTGGACCTTTTAGGGAACTTAAGAGGCAGATCCAGGTGATAGAAAGCCTATTTTACCCATTATCTCGTAGATCCCCTATTGCAGACCTTCGAGCTGGTTATAAATGTTGGGGGCCTTGCACAAAACCTTAGGATCTAGCCTCCTAAACAAACCAGAATTATGGGATAATAATAGTAATGAAATAAATCAAAGCAACAATCACACACCACACGAGATTTTTACGTGGAAAACCCTCAAAGAGGTAAAAACTACGGGACCTCGTCCAGATCAACAATCCACTATGAAGTAGAACGTTTACAACCTTCTTCACTCTCGCAAGAACGGATAAACAATAAGAGAATAAAAGGAAAAACAGAGAGATCTCACCGATCACGAGGACATAGAAGCGCTAAGACGACTGCTCCCTTCCACAAGCTTCCTCTCTCTCTTATCTCTTTCTCTCTCACACCCTAAGCCCTTTGGGAAACTCTCTTGTGCTTTTTTTCACACAACATGATACCCTAGAAAACCCTAGGAACCCCTTTTTTATAGTTTTAGGAAACTCCTTTCCGCATCCCTGTTGTGAAAGGACTCAAATCCACAATTTTGGAAAAAACTACGTAACCTGCGACTAGTCGTAGCTCTCCTACGACTGGTCTAGACCCCTACGACTAGTCCTAGACCCCGAAAAAAATAGCACAACTCACTGGACTCTGAGTCGTGCCAGGGCTTGAACCTACGACCGGTCGAGCGCCTCTCACGACCAGTCGAAGACCTCCTACGACCAGTCGAGCAACATAGTGAATTACTCCGATTTTTCACCCGTTACTCCATCTCTCCTCTGATCTGAGGAGAAAAATCTCCTTAAATCTCCCCCTTTCTGACTCAGGAGGAATTCACCTTCTTCAAGCCAGTCAGGTTTCTACAAACCTCGAACTTGCCCTTGAGCAAAGCATTGGTCATCATGTCTGACCCATTATCGTCCGTGTGGACTTTCTCAAGCTGTAACACCTTCTATTCCAAAGTATCCCTGATTTAGTGATACCGAATCTCTATGTGCTTCGACTTGGAATGCTGACTTGGATTCTTGTTCAAGTATATAGCACTCTGACTATCGCAATAGACCACGTGCTCCTCCTGCTTCAGGCTAAGTTCCTGTAGGAACCTCTTCATCCAAAGCATCTCTTTACATACCTCTGTGACTGCAATGTACTCGGCCTCTGTCGTCGACAATACTACGACCTTTTGTAGCTTGCTCTGTCAAGAAATCGCTCCCCCTGCAAAACGTAAACATGAACCCCGATGTAGACTTTCTTGAGTCTATGTCGCCTTCCGTATCTGCATCTGTGTAGCCCTTTACACAGGTTTTTCGTCACCATAGCATAGGCTCAACTTGGATGAGCCTCTTAGATACCGCAGTATCCACTTCACTGCTGCCCAATGCTCTTTGCCAGGATTGGCAAGATACCGGCTGACAACACCAACCGCATATGTTGTCTGGGCGTGTACACACCATAACATACATCAAACTTTCTACAGCTGACACGTAAGGTATCTTCTGCATCTCTTCCACCTCTGCCTTCGTCTTGAGACACTGTCTGTTGCTCAATCTGAAGTGACCATCCAATGGAGTACTGACCGGCTTCGCTGCATTCATATTGAACCGCTCTAGGACTTTCTCAATATACCGCTCTTGTAACAGCTAAAGCTTCCTGCTACTTCTGTCACCGGTTATCTCCATTCCTAGGATCTGTTTAGCTGGGCCCAAGTCTTTCATTACAAAAGATTTGCCCAACTCCTGTTTCAGCCTATCAATCTTTTTGATGTCTTTTCCCATAATGAGCATGTCATCAACGTATGAGAGCAGAACTATGAAATTACCATCTGAGAACTTGCGCGTGAACACACAGTGGTCCGACTCCGTTTTGTCATACCCATGCTATAACATAAATGAGTCAAACTTTTTGTACCATTGCCATGGAGTTTGTTTCAGCCCGTACAAGCTCTTCCTCAGCCTACACACCATATGCTCCTTGCCCTTGACTTCGAACCCCTCTGGTTGGTGCATGTAGATCTCTTCTTCTAGGTCACCATAGAGAAAAGTATTTTTAATGTCCAACTGCTCTATCTCCAGATCCATGCTAGCCACCAACCCAAGCAACACCCGTATGGATGTCATCTTCACCACTAATGAGAATATCTCCTCGAAGTCTATGCCTTTTCTCTGACCGAACCCTTTTACCACAAGTCTGGCCTTGAACCTCATCTGTAAATTCTTCTGCTTAACCTTCTTTCTGAATACCCACTTGTTGTTCAGAGCTTTCTTGTACTTTGGCAGTTTCACCATATCATATGTGTGGTTCTTATGCAAGGATTTCATCTCCTCTTGCATAGCTTTCAATCACCCCTCCTTATGCTCGTCGGCTAGGGCATCAGAATAGTCTTCTGGTTCTCCCCCATCAGTAAGCATAATATACTCATGCGGCGAGTACCTCTTGGACTGCTGTCTGTCCCTAGATGACCTCTTCACCTGTGGCTCAACAGGTGGATCAAGTGGGGGCTGCTCCCCTGGGTCCATCTTCTAAAGGAACTCTCTCGTCCTCTACACCTCGTTGTACTCCCCCGTCATCAGGCACCACGGAAGGAATAACTGGATCCATGTCCTCTAGCTCACCTGAACTAAGTTGATTCTTCTCTGGCTTACCAATGTCTTCAATACACTGATCTTCAAAGAAAACCACATCTCTACTCCTGACGAGCTTCTTCTCGGTTAGATCTTACAATCTGTAACTGAACTTTTCATTACCGTACCCTAAGAACACATACTGGCTGATCTTCATATCGAGTTTGGACCTCTCGTCCTTTGGTACGTGAACGGATGCCCTGCATCCAAACACCCTGAGATGACTGTACGATGGATCATGTCCAGTCCACACTTTCTCAGGTACTTCTCCATTCAATGGGGCTGATGGAGACCTTGCATTGCTTCTCCCCAGAATGTCTTGGACAACTTTGCATGGGATATCATACATCTGATTCTCTCAATAATGGTGCGATTCATTCGCTCAGCTACACCATTATGCCGGGGGGTCTTGGGAACCGTCTGTTCATGCCGTATACCCAGGGACTTGTAGTACTCATGAAAGTCGTCGATGTATTCACCACCATTATCAGTGCGGATGCACTTCAATGATCTACCTATCTCTCTCTCTCGACCATAGCATGAAACAACTTAAACACAACAAATACCTCGTCCTTGGATTTCAAAGCATAAGCCCAAACTCTCCTAGATGCATTATCTATAAAAGTAACAAAATACAATGCCCCACCCAAGGTTTTTGTCCTTATAGGACTACACACATTAGAATAAACCAAATTTAATGCATGCACTTTATTAACATGAGAAGCAGTTTAAACAAATGAAACTCTATGTTGTTTCCCTGATAAACAATCAAGACAGGTTTTGAGAGGTATACCTGTCACGTCTGAAAGGAGTCGCTTCCTCGCTAGTAGATGAAGCCCTTTTTCACTCATGTGGCCTAGATGCCTGTGCCACATGTCTATAGCTGAATCTTCCGTTACGTTCAACTCACTCCTTCATACACTGACACTTGCCTTGTATAGGGTGCAACACTTATTTTCTCTGGCTGCGATCAACGAACCCTTGATGAGCTTTCAGCGCCCACCAGCAAATCGACTTTCATAGCCATCATCATCCAACCTTCCTGTCGACATCAAGTTGAGGCGAAGGTTTGAGATATGCCTCACATCCCTAAGAACCAATGTGCAGCCCACAACAGTCTTCACACAAATATCACTGACCCCTACGATCTTCGATACGCCAGAATTCTCCATCTTCACGGTCCCATAGTCACCTGACTTGTAGCTTGTGAAGAAGTCCCTGCGTGGAGTCGCGTGAAAAGAAGCTCCTGAGTCAATCACCCAGTCGGTGTCCTGACTCGTAGCCGTGAGACATACATCGTGATCTGCTGAAAGAATAATAACAATGTCGCCATCTGAAGCGACCGCAGTAGAATCAGATTCGTCTTCCTTCTCCTTTTCTTTTCCTTTCTTGTCGTTTTTAAACTTACGAAATTCATGCTTGTAGTGGCCCTTCTTGCCACAATTCCATCACTCAACGTCTTTCCTGTTACTCTACTTGCCTCTTGATTTATCTCAGGCCTTTCTGCCCTTCCTGTTCTTTTCTCTCCCCCGTTCCTGTGTTACAAGGGCCTCTTGCTGAGTAAACCCCTAAGACTTCCTTCTTGTCTCTTCATTGAAGAGACAACTAGTAACCTGTTTCATGGATATCTTTTCGTCTGGCGCGGAGTTACTTAGAGACACCACCAATGTCTCCCAACTGTCAGGCAACGAACTAAGCGATAGTAAAGCCTGCAATTTATCATCCAGGACCATCTTCATAGAGGAGAGCTGGTTCACTATATTACTGACCTCATTCATGTGCTCAGCCACAGAACCACCATCCTTGAACTCGAGATTCACAAGTCGCCTTATCAGGAAGATTTTATTATCGGTTGTCTTCCTCTCATACAACCATTGTAGTTTCAGCCATAGGCTTGCGGCTGAGGTTTCCATAGACACATGGTGGAACATAGAGTCATCCAGCGATTGTCTAATAAACCCTACCGCCTTTCGGTCTAACTTTTTCCAATCTTCATCAGACATATCCTTAGATTTTGCTGATATGCCTAAAATTGGAGAATATAAATCCTTGCAATAAAGTAAGTCCTCTATCTTATCCTTTCATATGGTCCAGTTAGAACCATTGAGGCTGATCATCCTTGATGAGCCACCTTCCATAATTCCAAACCGATCCTACCCGTTCAATGAACTTAAGCTTTGATACCACTTTGTTGGGGGTCTTGCACAAAACCTTAGGATCTAGCCTCCCAAACAAACTAGAATTATGGGATAATAATAACAATGAAATAAATCAAAGCAACAATCACACACCACACAAGAGATTTTTATGTGAAAAACCCTCAAAGAGGTAAAAACTACGGGACCTCGTCCAGATCAACAATCCACTATGAAGTAGAACGTTTACAACCTTCTTCATTCTCGCAGGAGCGGATAAACAATAAGAGAATAAAAGAAAAAACAGAGAGATCTCACCGATCACGAGAACGTAGAAGCGCTGAGACGACTGCTCCCTTCCACAAGCTTCCTCTCTCTCTTATCTCTTTCTCTCTCACACCCTAAGCCCTTTAGAAAACCCTCTTATGCTTTTCTTCACACAACATGATACCCTAGAAAATCCTAGGAACCCCTTTTTATAGTTTTAGGAAACTCCTTTCTGCATCCCTATTGCGAAAGGACTTAAATCCGCAATTTTGTGCAAAAATTGCGTAGCCTACGACTAGTCGTAGCTCTCCTACGACTGGTCCTAGACCTTGAAAAAAACAGCACAACTCGCTGGACTTTGAGTCATGCTAGGGATCGAACCTACGACCGGTCGAGCGCTTCCCACAACCAGTCGAAGACCTCCTATGACCGGTCAAGAAATACCGTGAATTACTCCGATTTTTCACCCACTGCTCCATCTCTCCTCTGATCTGAGGAGGAAAATCCCATCAATAAATTGGTCGGCATTGGAGGGAGCGTCAATCATGTCTAGTGATAGCCACGTAGGGAAGGTTTTGCCTGCAACCTCTAAGCTTCTGCTTCTTCGAGTGTCTGTTCGTGGAGTTACCGCCACCTTGACTCTAGCAGCCACTTGAGCTAGACCTAGAAGTGAGCACCTATCAACTTCAATAACTTTGCCAAATGTGTTACCCAGTGCCACAAAAACTGATTCTACCCAGGTATGGGTTGGAATGCTAGAGGCGGATCCAGACGCCCTTACTGGCAATTCCAAATTCCTTAGACCATACTTCCACCTTGCACAGACCCATCTTCCTCTGAAGTGACTCATCTGAGAAGAAGGAGATCACTTCATTCCTTGTCTTGAAGACAAGGAGGAATTGGTCTTGATTCAATCGGGAGATGTCAATGGCCGAAGATGCATACCTAGATTTATTAAGATTTTGAATAAAGCGAATGAGGGGAACCTCTGGAGAGTCGGCCTGGCCCACTAGTGCCAGACTAAGCCCTTTGATCTTTTCTGATACTTTTCTGATGTTAGCATTGACTCAGAAGTTTTCAACGACATTCCATCAAGCATCTGGTGCACTTCTGTTGGCTGTAGAGATCGGGGATTTGGCTGGGACATTTTGTCAAACATCTGGTGGGCGTTTTTGTCCTCCTTGTCTGGTTGCTTCCAAGAAGGATGGTTTGTCCGCTGTCGAGTTGGAACGAGATGGGAGTGACTGTGATTTCATCCTCTGTTCATTGCAAGGAAGCCCAATTACAGAATGATCCCTGGCCTTTTCCACTTTCAGGATTCTGGCATTCACCATTTTTCCATTCAAGATCTCCATCGCTGCTGACGCTTCCCGTTTGTAACGGAATCTGATAAATGCATAGCCCCTGGACCTCCGGAGAATGCGGTCCCATGGCTTGAAGATATTCGGAGAAAGCGATTCCATGGTATCAAAGGAGAAGTTGGCAACAAACAAAGAGTAATGTTTTTTAGAGGATTTTGTTGAACGAACCTCCGTCCATCCTGAATCCCTATACATCATTTTTCTTGTCAGCACATTACTGTTTGTTTATCATGTAACCTCTTCATAGGGTAGCAGGGACATGAATTGAATATACAGGCTTCCATTCCACCGACTAAAATGCGACGTTTCAGGGACAAAACGCACTCACCAGGTCTAATTCAAACAACGGTATGTTTGTTGGGAAGCGGATTGGCTAATGTACCTCACACCAGCTGCTGCCTGTAAGTACGTGTCGTGCGAAGACGAGCACAGAGGCACCTCAATCCGAGTTGTACGAACGGTTCAAATGAGATCAAAGTTACATGGGCTCCATAGTTATGTATTTATTATATCTATACGGTTCATCTATTTTTAGAGATCATTTTAAAGCATTATTCAAAAAATGAATCATATCCAAATATCATCTGAACCACACCACAAATAGCAGCGGAGATAATGATTTTGACCGTTAAAAAATTTGTAGGGCTCACCGTAACATTTATTTTCCATCCAATCTGTTCATAAGTTCAAAAAGACCCGAATTAAGAGGAAAAACAAATTTCATATTGATCCAAAACTTCTGTGACTCCAAAAAAGATTTCAATGGTAGATGTTCAATCCCCCACTTCTTTTTGCAGTGTGGTCAACTTGATCGTTAGGTATATCTTATTTTTCGTCTTAACCTTTAATATGATCTCGTCAAATGAATAGACGGTTTGGATATGACATATACCTCGTGATCAGACCCACAAAGGCCCACAAAACTTACTGTTGCCAATATAGCAGCTATATAGCTTGTGTGACTTGTGAGGTACACCAGCCAATCCGCCTTCATGTGTTAGATGGATGAGTTTTGAATCTATCTCATTTTGGACTAATGCCTTAAATGAGCTGGAAAAATAGTTGAACGGTGTGTATAAAACAGATCCATCATGGTGGGCCCACAGCTAGCTGGCTCGTGCTGGGTCACTAGCCAAACCACGTCGAAAGTGGATTGCGTAGTGTGCAATACGCCACCGAAGATGTGGTGCGTTGACGTTGCAAAGTTCAGGGTCTCACATGATGTAGGTCTTATATCCACACCGTCTGGCCATTTTGTGCCAGGTTCAAGACTCAAGTGGACTACACCATAGAAAAGCAGTTAGAAGTGAATGCTATCCATCAACAACGATAGGCAGATTGTTCTTTTGTTTGGACCTGTTTTTAGATGGACCATCTCAATCATCCAATCTGTTGGTGATTAATTGATTGATCATGAGCACAAAATCTCATAATCAGTGGGATTTTTGTTCAAATAGATACAGCAACATGAGCCAAAGTGGCACGTGTATAATATCTAGGCCATTTTTTGGGTTCATCAACGTAGGAAGCGGATTGGCTGGTGTACCACACACCAGCAACCTTACCTGGTGTGGGTACGCACGAAGAAGAGCCATGATGCTCCTCGAGATCAAGTAGTATGAACGGTTCAAAGGCGATAAATGTTACATGGCCTAATGAATGTTTCAACTGTAGACATTTAATTATCATGTTTTTGGCTCACCAGAGCTTTGAGTATGGTTCATTTTTGACAATACGTTCTAAAATGAACTCACAAAATGGATGGACGTGAAGGATTTTTCACAAACATCACATCAGGCCCCACCTGAGTTCCCGGCGCAGGAAAACTGCGTCCCTTTCCCATGGCCAAAAACCTGGTGCGTCTACTCATCAGATAGGCAATTACATTAACTACATCATCATCTCTATCCATGAAAGTTAGATATACGCATCCATGTGCGCAAAAAAAAAAAAAAAAAGGTAAACAGGATCTGAACCATTCATCACACTCCCTAAAAGGGAAGAATCATTGAAGCCTAATCAAGTCGGGGTCCACTCATCAAGTATGCAATCACATTAATTATCTACATCATCACATCTGTCATACATGAAAGCTAAATATACACGTTCACACAGCTTCTGTGCACACACATAAAATAAAATAAAAAAGAAAATAAAGAAAAGGAAATGAGGATCTGAACCATTAATCACAGCCCGAAAAAGAGAAGAATCATCTACGCTGTGTAAAAGGGCGTGGATCTTTGAAGTTGATGAGGTGCTGAATCCTCTCATCTTCCCACTTGAGTCGGTCCCACCATTCCGACTCTCCTTCCACCTCCACTCTATCACCACCAGTAGAAGTAGAAGCAGCAGCCATGTCGCCAGCAGCTCGAAGAGGAAGCTTCTTCAGAATCCCACATCCCCTCACCTGCAGCTTCTTCAATGCCGACAAGTACGTGCGATGACAGATACTCTCCAGCCTCGGTAGCTCCCATAGAAACACTGTGTGAAGTCGTCGCAACGAGCCTTCTGCCGCAGTGTCCCCTTCAAACACAGCCTTCAGTTTACAGCAGTATTTGATCTCGAGCGTCTCCAGGCTTTGTAGGAATACACTTGAGGAGAACACAGTGACAAGTCTCAGGCAATAGTCCAGATGAATGTGCTTTAGAAGTGCAAAGCTCCGGCTTGCATATGTGCCCTCACACACGCTCTTCAGTCTTGCAAGGTTGGACATCCGTATCTTTTCAAGCTGACTTAAACAGTCAGAATTTGCATTATCTCCTTCAAAGAAAATCTCCATCTGCTCGCACCTCTTGATCCGACATTCTTTCAGTTCCTTCATTTTATCGACATCACCCATTTCTGATAATCTTTGGATCGCGGAATTGTCGCGCAGGGTGAGTAATTCCGCATGACTGAGAAAACCATGGATACCGCTTGGGGACGTACGACCTCCTTGGATCTCTAAGCACTTATCAAAATGGCTTCCCGGATCTGGTAAGTCACTTTTTCGGATCTTGGAATGAATGTTGTCATATGTGAATTGTTTTCTCTGGAGATGGATGGATTTACCTCTTTCTTGTTCGTCTTCTTGGCAAGGAGCCATGTAGACGTGGAATCGAGAGAAGCATTTTGAATCCCACAGTTTTGAGGATGGGCTGAAAGATTGTAAGAGCTTGGAATTTCTTACCCTTATACGAGCCCCGCCTCTCTCTCCTGGCCGTTCGTTGACATTTAATGATTCCCAGTTTCCGCACTGGCTAAAGTTGAGCTCTTCGAGCTCAGTAGTGATATCATCCCACTTGATTTTGCGAATTTGCTTCATGTCTAGCATGTCCAGGCGCTTTAGATGAGGTGCTTGAGACATATTCTCAGGCAGTGTTTTGAGATTGGTACTCGAAAGATCAAGCACTTCAAGTCTTTCCATCATAGCTAAATTTACAGAATCTCTGGTTAGATCACCTTTAACGGAAATACTTGGAATGGTATTTATTCCGGAAATCCGAACATGTCTGAGTTTTGGCAAGATACCTCCCTTTGCTAAATAATAATCTTGGAAATAGTCATACTGACATCTTGCAACATAAAGCGCCTCAAGTTTTGAGAGCTTTCGTAATTGAGGCAGCAAATTCATCTTTAAGGAAGAACAATCCAACAATATGAGTTCCTTAAGATTGACCAATCCGAAGATTGAAGATGGTAGATATTCCATCATAGAATTCCCACGTAGGTCGAGGGTACGAAGCTGCCTCAAATCCTCAAAGAACTCATCTGGGATTCTTTCTAAATATTTGAAGTTATTTAAACAGAGCTGCCGTAGGTTGTGCAGCATGGAAATCGAGGAAGGCAATGAAGTGATTTGCATTTCATCAAGAAGGAGATAACGGAGGTTTTTCATGTGCTGAAAGATTTCATCTGGTATTGATGGGATAGAATAAAGTTCACCTGAAAGTTCAAGGGACTCGAGTTTGTAAAAAATCTGGAATGAAGAGAGTGTTAGTAAATGAGGGCATCTTGTCAGGCTAAAAAATTTGAGATTGTGCAAGCAGGAAGCAGATTTGGGCATAGATTCGTTTACTATGCCATCAAGATGGAGGACACGAAGGCCTTGAATTTGCTGAAAGAAGGTTTCTGGTATCTCGATCATAAGATCTCCTCCGGAAAGAAATAAAGTAGAGAGTTCGGAGCATTTTCTGGGAAGAGGTGAAAGTTTTGGAATTTTCAATACCACCATCCTCTGAATGTCTTCCACCTCATCATCCTCCATTGGTAGGGAACCATCTTCAATCCAGAATCTACCATGAGTTGAAGCTCTTCTCTGTCTCGATGTCACCAGAGATTTAGCTTTCTCAGCTAATGATTTTGGCATTTCCACATTTACAAGATGATTATACACGACCATGGAACGAACATGAAGCTCCCTCAACAGAGCGTACAACTTGTCGAACATCATCAAATCCTCTTCCTCACCCTCTTCCGTGATAATAAATCTTTCAGCTCTCCAATGCCATCTCAGCCTTACAACTGGAATCGAGAAATCCGTGAATAGCAAGAGGTAAAAGAAGCAATCCAGGACAGTGTCAGGAGTGAAACTACCCTTGATCAGAGGAGAATTAGCAATATCTGATGCCTCTGCTCGTAACATATCCATCGACAAGTCCTCTAACTTAATGGCCACATTGGATTTCAACTCATTGGGTCCGACGAGTACAATCTCGGAACCATTTTGCAACACCTTTCTGAGATGTGGATCTCCAATAAGTTTGAAATCGATATCTTTCGGCACATCTCCTATCACAAGCAAGAACTTCCGCCCCATCAAATAAGTACAGATTTCAGTCGCAGCTTGGGTATCTATTCCGTCTTCGTCAAAACTGTCATCATCCGTTGACGTCGTCATCCCCAATTTGATCGCAATTTCCTTCTGCGCCTTTTGAAGACTAAAATCCTTTCCCAGTAGCTTTACCTGTATTTGCAGATCGAAGAGATGTTCTGACTTACGCATTAGACGTTCGACAATGCTCCATCTCCCCACTCCCTCAAACCCCCGAATAAAAGCGACTTTAGGAGTTGTAATCCAATTCAAGAGCTTTTCAGCAGAACTTTCGATGTCATGTGGAAAGTTCATCGGTTCACCTTCGGCTGCTGCAGATTCATTACCTCCTCGACCGGCCATGCGTGCTCTCTCTCTTCTCTCTGCTAAGAAAAAAAAACCCATTGAAAAGATGTAGCGATGCATTTTACCCATCTGTCGGTCGATCAATTTCATTTATATGAAATAGTTCCTCTCAGCAGTTTTAAGTATTCATTTGTTGATCTCTTATGTTAACAAAGAATCACTTTTTTAGGTACAAATCTCAACCATCCATCCATCCATTTCTTGAAAACTCGATGGATACAGAAAACAAGTGCATCTAACGGATAACCGAAATTATCCGGTTCGAGTTTTGTTTTTATTTTACTTACAGGCCCATGTCATGTGAACGTTTTCCACACACACGAGTAAAGATGAAAAGGGTGTGAGTTCACCACCATTAATTTCCGAGCTTGGCTATTCAATGCCCACATGGTGAAGCGAATTGCGTCCTGCTCCAACGAGTTCACCACCATTTAGTTTTGGATCAAGCTTACATGTATGTTTTCTCTTCGTCTAAATTACGTTACCTTATGAATAGTTTAAATAACAAATAAACATTACAATAGGCCATAAAAAAGATGTATTTATTATATCCACACCGTTCATTCATTTGGAAAGATCATTATAGATCTTGATAAAAAACCTAAGTAGTTTCCAAAGCTCATGTGGACCACACCTTAACTACAAGTGGAGACAATGATTCTCATCATTAAAATATTTGTAGGGACCAGCATAATGTTTATTTTCCATCAAATGTATTCTTAAGGTCACCCAAATCTACATAAGAAGAAAAACAATTATAATATTGATCCCAAATTTTTGTGACCCTAGAAGTGTTTCAATGGTAGACGTTGAATCCCTTGGTGAGCTCATCTTAAGGAAGGTGTGTTGACGTCACTAAGTTTTGTAGGTCCTGTCATGAGATATGAGCTATATCTTTACCGTTGATCCACTTGGTGAGCTCGTTGTAAGGCTTAAGCTGAAAAATAAAACTGATCGAAATATCAAGTGGAACACACTATAAGCATTGGGAGATTGAACGTACCATTGAAACCCTTTTAGGGTCACACAAATTTTGGATTAATATGATTTTATTTTATTTTTGTCTTTATCCAGGTCTGTATAACAAATTGGAAGGAAAATAAACATTATGGTCATCCCATCAAATGCTTTAGCGGTGAGAATCATTATCCCACTACTATTTGTGGTGTGGTCCACTTGAGCTTTGGTTTTGACTCATTGTTTAAAGCAAAAACTAAAATGATCGTACCAAATGGTTGAACGGTGTGGATATAATAAATACATCATTGTGGAGCCCATGTAACTTTAATATCCTTTGAACTGTTCGTACATCTCAAAGATTGAGGAGTAAGCGCTCGTCTCCGCACACCAGCTAGGGGACGCGGATTTTCGGCTAAAGCAAAATTCACGGGGGGAGCGGATTGGATACTGAACGCTTTATTAGTCTCTCTTGGCTACTGAAGTGACGTGGCAAAATGACATTGGTGGATGCCCGGCTGCTTCCTTTCAATAAATGCCCTTCCAATGGAAATCTATTAGACGGATGGTTTCTGTTTAGGACGTGAACGCACTCGGCCACGCAAAGGTAATTATTTACCTTAAGAAAAAAAGTACCTGGATTTACTGTGAAAGAGTTAGGAACGCAGGTGGGGGCCATGTTTGTGAGAAGTCCTACCGTCCATCTATTTTTTGAGTTCAATTCAGGGCATGACGCCAAAAATAAGCCATTCCAAGAGCTCAAATGAGCCAAAAACATGATAATTAAACGTCTACCATTGAAATATTCGTGGGCTACAAAGTTTTGAGTCATGCTAATATTTGTGA
The DNA here is from genome assembly GCA_037074715.1 of Magnolia kwangsiensis. Taxonomy (NCBI): domain Eukaryota; kingdom Viridiplantae; phylum Streptophyta; class Magnoliopsida; order Magnoliales; family Magnoliaceae; genus Magnolia; species Magnolia kwangsiensis. Next base: position 7,373,344 of record CM073584.1, read on the forward strand.
TTTCAGTTCATCCTAGTATGAATGAAGTTATTAATGATATGGACGACTTGTAAATACCACTATTGTATTAAGGTAGATCTTAATGGTAGAAATTTTCTTAACTATATTTTTCTTTAGTACGGCCCACTTTAGCTTTGGATACGGTTTATTTTTGGCATCATGTCTTGAAACGAATTCAAAAAACGGATGGAAGGGAAAGATTTCTCACAAACATCATGGTGGGCCCCACCTGATTCTAACGCTCGTAGAAATTGGCGTCCAGCTAAAAATGTACCACTAGTACGTGGCCAAGGGAAGCAAATTATGTGCTGAGTAAACTCTGAGGTCCACCAAGATTTATGTATTTTATCCGGTCGGCCCATCTATTTTATAAGATAATTTTAGGACCTTAGATCTTAACCTAAGCACATTAAAGGCTAAAATTGACCACACCAAAGGAAGCAGTGTGAATTGAATTTATACCGTTGAAAAATTCATGGGGGCCACAGAAATTTTGGATCAAGATTATATTTGTTTTTTACCTTCATTCATGTTTTTTGATGCTTTGAACAGTTTGGATGAAAAATAAACATCACTGTAGGGCTTGGAAAGGTTTCAACGATGGAAATCATTATTTCCATTGTTTCTTGTGGTACGGTTCACTTGACATTTTTATAATTTTTAATTTTGGGCTCAACGCTTAAAATTAGATTAAAAAACAGATGGAAGGTATGGATAAAGCACATAAATTCATAGTGGGCCCAACTGAATTTTCTCAATATGACAATCGGATTTCCCGGCCGAGTGGGTGCACGAGCGGAAACGGAAAAAGATTATCCATTAACGGATCTAATGGAATAGCATTTATACCAAGGAACATACCATTGATACGTAACCAATGGCCTTTTTCCATATCACTTCAGTAGCCTTTTGGCCACTGAAGTGTTCAGTATCCAAAATCCGCTCCCATTCATGAGAAGGCTCCCATTCATGAGAAGGATGCTATGTGAGGCCCACAAAGATGTTTGTGAGAAATTCACTCCGTCCGTCCATCCATTTTACGTGATCATTTTAGGAAATTCTATCCAAACATGATGTGGATCTAAAACTCAAATGGGTCAACACGACAAGAAAATTTGGGGAAAGAAATTCCCACAGTTGAGACCTTCCTGCTCCACCTTGATGTTTATATGCCATCCAAACCGTTTATAAGTTCATTACAACGGTGATGGAGTGAAAATACCAAAATATAAAATAAAATTGCCTGACACAAAATTTAATGGCCCCAAGAATGTTTCAACGATTTACAATGTATCCCCACTGTTTCCTCTTGTGTGACCCACTCAAGTTTTGATACACATCATTTTTGGTCGCATCTCCTAAAATGAGTTCCAAAAGACTATGAACGAGGTGGATTTCTAACAAACATCTGGTGGACCCCACCTCCGGAACTTCCTGCAAAGGCTTGAGTAGTGAATGTTGGTGCCCTTTCCCTTCTATGCTGTCATTCCCTCATTTATGTATTGTTAAGTAGTCAAGTGTAGACCCACAGCGGATTGCCTAATGATAGTCGAAAACGGATTGGCTACTCTCCTTCCACCATACTGGTGGCTGGTGGTCAGTACTCGGTGTGCCCATTATGATGTATGTGTTTCATCCAATTTATTTATCCATTTTTACATATCACTTTAGAGCTTTATATCAAAAGTGAGAGTATATAAATCTCAAGTTGACCACACCACAGGAAAACAAAAGTGATTGAATATCCTTTATTAAAATCCTCATAAGGCCCACTGTACTGTTTATTTGACATCCAATATGTTGATTAGGTCATACGGAACCAGATAAAGGGAAGAAACAAATATCAACTTGATCCGAAACTTTTATGGCCCCAAAATGTCTTTAATGGTCGACATTCAATCAACACTGTTTCTGTAATGTGGTCCAATTGAGATTGGGATATACCTCACTTTTAGTCTCATAACATAAAATGATCTATAAAAATAGATGGATGGTATGAATGAAATACATACATCATGGTGAGGCCCACGGAGCACCGACCACCAGCCATCAGGGAGTAGCCAATCGGTTTCCCAACAGGCAGGTGGCTACTGAAACTGTTTTATAGGCTCCATCGTGATGTATCCTATCCACGTCTTCCATCCAGTTTTACGTACTATTTCATGAGCTGAAGACATGAGTCATATTCAAATCTTATCCCGGGGCCACAAATGTTTTGGACTAAGATGATATTTTTGTATTCTTCTTTATACATGTGTGCGTGACCTAATCAACAGGTTTGATGACAAATACACATTATAATGAGCCCCGGGAGGTTTTTAACGGTGGCATTCAACCACCACTGTTTTCTTGTGGTGTAGTCCCCTATAGATTTAGATCTCTCTAGTTTTTTGGTCTCGTGCTCTGTCATGATCAGGAAAAATAGGAAAAATAGATGGACGACTTTCAGTACGCAATCCGTGTTGAGTGGAGACATCGCCAGTAACCACCAGCTCTACCAGTGAGGAGGCGATGGAGCGTTGCCAGAAACCACCAGCTCCACCAACGCTTTCAGTACGCAGTCCGTGTTGAGTGGAGACATCGGAACCGGATTGGTTGTACCACACACCGCCAACCTGGATGGTAGCCATGTGGGTACGTGTCATGCCAAGACGGGACATGGATTTCGTACTAGCCCGGCCCGTCCCTCGCTCCGAACGGACAGTTACGTGCGCGTGCCCACCGTGATGTATCTGTACATCCAAACCGTAGATCCTTTTTCTCATATTATTTTAAGGCATGGGCACAAAAATGAATCAGATCCAACGCTCAAGTGGACCACACCAAATAATAAGCTTGGTTGCATTAAAATGTACAGAGCATTAAATGTCAGTTGCATTAAATGCAAGTGTCATCTATGGTGTGGTCCATATTACCGTTGGATCTGCTTTATCTTTTTTTTTTTTTTTTTTTTATTATTATTATTTTTTATGCTTAAAATAATCTGAGAAAAGGAATAGACCGCTTGAATGTACAGATACATCATGATGGGCCCGCCCACAGAACTGCCAGTTCAGAGCTAGGGACGGGCGGTGGTAGTACACAATCCGTGTCAGACGACCGTTGACACTCCTCAAGCTCTGAGTTGTACTAATGGTTTAAAGGATATCAAAGATATATGGGCCCCACAATGATGTGTTTATTATATCCACCCAGTTCATCCAGTTGGCGAGATCATTCTAGATATTAATCCCAAAACTGAGTCATATCCAGATCTCAAGTGGACCACACCACAAATAACAATGGGTACATTGATTCTCACTCTTAAAACATCCTTAAGGCCCACCATAAATTTTATTTTCCATCAAATCTATTTAGAAGTTCACACAAACCTAGATGAAGAGGAAAAACCAACATCATATTGATTTAAAACTTCTATGATGCCTGAAAGGGTTTCAATGGCAGATGTTCAATGCCCCACTGTTTTTTTATTGTGTGATCCACTTGATCTTAGGATCTGTCTTATTTTTTAGCTCAAACCTTAAACGAGCTTGCCAAGTGGAAGGACGGTTTGGACATAACACATACCTCATGATGGGACCCACGAAACTTGGTGACGTCAACACACCAGCTCGGTCAATGATGTGTGGTACACTAGTAGAGCTAGGCAGAAACGGGACCGATCAGATGGATTCGACCCGATCTAACGGATCTGACCCGATCCGATTCGAGCCAAAGGCTAAGATCGGGTTAGATCGAGTTGGCCTAGTCAGATCCGACCGTAAATCAAATCGAGTTTGGATCAATGGTCAATCGGGACCGATCCGATCTGGAATCTAATCCGATTGGATCTGATCCGATTCAATCTACACAATGTTTATTCAATACTGTTTCCTGTAATATTGTCCACTTGAGATTGAGATATACCTCCTTTTTGGTTTAATACCATAAAATGATCTAGAAAAATAGATGGATAGCATGGATGAAATAAATACATCATGCATGGTGGGGTCCACAGAGCATCAACTACCTACTATTGGTGTAAGACACGTATCTTGGTCCGTACCTTACCGTAGACTTTTGCGGTCTTACCGGTCGAATTCCGGCAACCTTCGACCCTTAACCGATATCGACGCGCGACCCTGATTCATATGCTAACAAACCGAGTCGACTCAACCCAAGACCAATACCATAGCGACCGCGCCATCGTTGCGGTTCCAATGCCGCGACTCGCGCGCCGAGGCGATACCCTGGTCAAGAGTTGTAGACCGACGTTCGGTGCCAGGAAACGCCGAGCGTTGCGAAACCCAAGAAAATCTCTACGATATGTCACATCAATCACATCAATCCAATCAATCAATCATCCATCAATCCATCACATGTCAAGTACATGTCAAGTACACATCACTTTCACCCCTTTTCTCAAGCAACCACAAAAGTCTTCCTAACCCATACCTTTCTTACACAAATGCTACAAAAGTCTTCCATGTCCATGCCTTTTCTTACACAAAAGGCCTCAAAAGTCAAAAAGCTCTTACACACCCATCACCACCACATCCATCCATCACTCTCTCTCTCTCTCTCTCCCTTTACAACTCTCTCTCTTTCTCTCTTTCTCATTTCAAATCTCCAAGCAACCAAAATCCCAAGCTCCTTACGTATGGAATTTCTCCAAGCTTCCTAAGCTCCAAATGTGGCCCACTTTCCTACCCCATCATCTTCCATCTCAACCCTCCATTCCTCATCTCATCTATTGAAATCCAAGCTAAGGTGCCAAGGAACCCCTAGGAGCAAGAAGATCGGACGGTGGGTGCTAGATCATACTAGTTTTTCCTATTTTTGAGATGGGCCAAGTGAGACCAACCGATCAATGGTTTGGATCTCACTTGGGACCCTAAGATGAGGCCGATGGCCCACTTGGATCATCATGATCATTCCATGATGGGGCCATTCTCCATGGACCCCATCATGATGTTTATTTCATTGTAAAAGGTCATCTAGACCGTCCATTTTGGTGGAGAGAGGATCTCCACCGTTGATTCTCGATCTTGGTGGTCCCATGTGTTGAGGGACACTTTTGATTGTATGATTTGCTTTTAAGGGAGGGCCCATAATGTCGGGGTCCCTCCATCACAAGCGTGTCCCGCTCTCCATGTCTCTTTCCCTTTTTATTTCTTTTTATTTTATTTCTATTTTATTTTATGTAATAGCTTTGTATGGCCCACTTGAATGGACCCCACCTTGAGGTATTGTGTCCAAGTGTTCTTCAAGTGGGGCCCACCTTAAATGTTGTAACTACATCATCCATCAGTGGTGGCCCACTTCAACAGGGCCCACCATAATGTATTTGAGGACTGAACCGTCCAGCGTCTAGGACGCTGGACGTCCCTGCATGAAAAATAAAAAAAAAAAAAGAAAGGAAAAAGAGACTTTTGGGGTGGTCCACTTGCTTAGGCCCCACCTTGATATAAGTATGAAATCCACACCGTCCATCCCATTCTTCATCTAATTTTAGACGTTGAGCCAAGAGTTGGGGTTGATTGGGAGATCTGGTGGGCCATAGCGTTGTGGGTTGCATCCCTACCCTTCAAAAGATCATTTTTCATTTTATTTTATTCTCTAAACATAGAAAATACTCTATATTAGACCCGTTGGAATGGTTGCAAGCTGAAGAACGCAATGGCCAGAGCGAATTTTTTTTAAGTGGGCCCCACGTGTGAAATACCTCGAAAAATCGGGTTTTTTCCCAAAATTGCAAGAGGCATTGCCTCTTTGTTTCTGACAAGTGCTGCAGCAGCAGCAGCTGTGTGCAGCGGGCGGGCGGACAGCCACCCACGGCTGCTGCCGTGGGCCCCACCATGATGCTCATTTGCCATCCGACCGGTCCACAAGGCGGGCCACCCCCAGCAGTGGGCCCCCTTCCAAAAATGAGGCTGATCCAACGCTCAGGTGGCCCGCATCACAGGGAACAGTGGATGGAACATCTACCATTGGGACTCCTTCTGGGGTCCACAGAAGTTTTGGATCAAGATGATATTTGTGGGTTCTCTTCATCCAGGTCAGAATGACCTTATGATCAGCTTGGATGCCACTTAAACATTTAGGTGGGCCCCACATGGGACCCACATTGATGTATGCATTTAATATCCACCGTCCAGGCGGACGGTGGAAGCCCACCATGATTGCACGTTCTCTAATCGTCCAGCGGACGATGGAGCTGGCTGAGCGTGCGTGCGTGCATGTGGGTGTGTGTGCGTGTGTGCATGCAGCGTGAGTATGTGCAGCGTGTATGTGTATATATATATACATATATATACTATATTGTATTTTTATATATATATATATATATATATATATATATATATATATATATATATATATATATAATATTGTATACATACTATATATGTTGTTTATATATTATACAATATATAATGTTCACGATGGTGGGCCTTCATGTGGGCCCCCACCATTGATGCAGGTGCTGCATCTAATCTGTCCACCCATTTTTAAAGATCATTTTGTGGAATGAGTCTAAGAATGAGCCAGAGCCACAGTCCAAGTGGACCCCATCTTGGTATGATTTGAGGCTCACCTTAAATGTAATTGTGACAGTTATTGGGGCCCACTTTGATTTGGATGTAAGGCCCATGGGATTGGACCATTTGTTATATCTCAAGGCCTATGAGTCCAGGCCCACTTGAATTATATAAAGCCTATGAATTTAGGCCCATTTGATTTATATAAGGCCTAGGGGTTTAGGCCCATTTGATTTATATACGGCCTACAGAATTAGGCCCATTTGATATGTATATGGCTCATGAGATTAGGCTCATTTGATGCAATCTAAGGCCCACGGGTTATGACCCATTGCAATGCACATAAGACCCATTGGTGTGGCCCATTTATATGGCCCATCTGATGAATAAAAGGCCTATAAGATATGGCCCATTTGATATATATGTAAGGCCCAATGGGATGAACCTAAGGTCCATTGCAATGTGTAATCCCAATACAGATTATGTAGCGATGTTTAAGAAGATCGTGCCTCAGGAACAATGTTGGTTTGACGTCCACATTGCGAGTGTAATGTTGGTTGGATGTCCACATTACGACTCTCCTTAGGGCCCATTACTAGGCCGTACTTATTATGTATAGGCCGTCCAGGTCCATTTGCATTGTAAGAATAGCTCATTTCATTATAACATGTTTAGTATAGTTCCATGACTCATGATCATACGCATCGTATGTATGCTTGATTCGAGAAGTGACTGATCATAACATATGCCTTCGGGCAGATTGTTTATGGGACCCGATTAGGCGGTGTTGCCCTGCATGAGTGCACGATACGTGCAAGGATTTTCTGCATGATTGGATAGTGTGATTCATGCATCTCGCATTGTGTGATATGTTTACTGTACGCCCTAGCGACATCGGAGCCGTAGCCTCCACAGATAGATCGTGGTTGGCAGGATTGGATATCGAAAATTTCGTTCTACATGGGGTGTTATAGATATCCCTGGGTGAAAGTCTCTAAACCCTTATGGTACCAAGAGGTTGCTCCAACGTCTAGACCGAGTGGGTAGATGAGCGTTGAGTGCCGATTACCAGACGGTCGCGCTCTCCACTGTGTCGTAGTCGGTTGGAAGGGGGAGCAGCCTTACCCGCCCGAGAGTAGGGGGCAATGCTAGGCTGAGTTTGACCAGCTCAAGGAATGGGTCCGCTATCGACGAGTCGCGCCCGATATTGGCAGACGGATAGTGAGGTATCTTCCACTTACCTTATTGCGCGCGATGTGGCGACAATCTAGTTTAGAGTGTACTAGACCCTGGTGATATCCCATATTTGAGCTGTATTGATGTGTAGACATATATGAGGATCTGTATGCTTAAGTTGCATTGCACATCGCATGGCCTTGGGATGGCCGATACTATTCATGTCTTGCATTGCATAGCCTTGGTACGGCTCATGATATTATGGATCCATCTGCATATTCCGCATTATTCTGACATTGCATGATCATATTACTACCTTGCGTACACACTTTCACCACCCTCTAAGCTTTCTATAAGCTTATGCACGACTGTTGCGTGCAAGTGGCGTTGGTTCGCAGCAACGCTGAGGCAGGAGCACGTTGCAGATCGTTTTGGAGTTTTTGTTCTTAACCATTGTATTTTCCTTTATACTCATTATACTTGTAAAGTTTTTGATCATAGTGGAAATGTAATAGAGTTCTTGGTTGTTGTTTGTGGGTTATGCCTTTGGTTATGCTTATTACGAAATAAATTGACGTTGAAAATCCTCCTCGTAGCATCTCAGGATCGGAACCTGACGAATGGGAGCTAGGAGCCGAGAGTGGGGTTCTACGGAGGCTGTCGACGCCGGATTCGGCGATCGAAAATTTTGTGAGCCCGGATTCCGAGCTTGGGGTGTGACAATTGGTTAGTAGTCTTCTCACCCGTGGCTTAAGGTGCATCGAGCACCGAGCTCTCTGACAGACGCGAATTTCAAGCGAAAGTCTTTCGTATGAAGTTCCTGCGCAGGATGTTAGGTGGGTCCCACCGTGATCTTTATGATAAATCCACACTGTTCTATCCGTTTTGGGAGCTCATTTTAGGACATGCGGCAAAAAATGAAGTATATCCAAAACTCAAGTGGCCCTTACGAGAGGAAACAATGTAGATTCGTTTCGAACCGTAGCTAACCTGATCTGACTCGGTTTTCATGACCGAGTCGGACTCAGTTTGGGTCAAACCAGCAGTGTAACGGATCGGATCGAGTCAGAGGGCCCAGACTCGGTCCCGAATCGGATCGAGTCAGGGTCAGGCATTGAAAATATTGTACCGAGTCGAGTTAGGCCCAATCTGGTCCGACTCGACTCGATGCCTACCTCTATAGACCAGCCAATCCACTTTCGTAGACATCATAAGCTAACATCTACATGATGAGGAAACGGGAGCGGATTAGCTGTTGTTACTCGAGTAACAATTTAATGGGTGCTACCCTTACTTGTGTGCGCCCACTTTGATGAACTTGTAGTATATCCACATCGTGCATCATTTTTTTTCTCAGATAAATTTAGTACGTTATGCCAAATATTAACCAGATTTAAGTCTTAGGTGGACTTGTTGAACCAATGTAAAAATTAGTGAATGACAATTTAAAGCTCTTTGTACGCCACAAAAGTTTTGAATCAAGATGATAATTATATTTTCCCTTCATCTAGGTTTGTTTAACCTTATCAACGGGTTAGATGGCAAATAAACTTTATGGATATGCTTGCAGTGGGTTAGGTGTTTTTTAATGGTAGGTATTCAATCAACATTATTTCCTGTGGTGTGGTCCACCTGAGATTTGGATCTACTTAAATTTTGGGACTGCGTACTAAAATGAGATGGAAAAACAGATGGACGGGGTGGATATACAACATATCATCAAGGTGTGCTCCATGGTAAGGGTAACACCAACACCTAATCCGCTCTCAAGAACAACTTTAATACTCTTACAAAGTGCTATGGATGATGTGCAGGTGCTTAGAAATTATTTAGAAATTATTTACATTGCATAAATGTGAAATTAAACTGGCCAAATCATGTTCACAGTTTAGATGTATCATGAAACTAAAATACTCTTATTTAACTATCTGAGTATTAAATTTCTTAATATTTATTGAACAGTTAAAATGAAAAGTATCCAATTGTCTTATTTCAGCAAACCAGTGTCAACTTAACAAATTTAGGATTGATCAAACTCGTGCATTCATCCCCTCACTTGATTAATCAATCAAACCTTATCTTATTGGATACTCGTCGATTCTACCACTCTTAAATCCACAAAATCTTATCGCTAAAAAATAACCATTTATCTCATTATTAATCAACTTCCCACCCATACATCTAAGGGCCCGTTTGGCCGGGCGGATTGGAAGGGATTGGATGGTATTGGAAGGGAATGGAAGTTAAATCCCGGGATTGGCTGGGCGTGCCAAACAAACTGGGTGATCTACCTTTAAATCCCATCCAATCTACCTTAATCCGTTCAAATATGCCTGGGACTTGTTTGGTTCAAGGGATTGGAAGGGATGGAAAGGTTTAATCTTGGGATTGGCTGGGCGTGCCAAACAGACTCAATATAGCAATCCCATGGATCTTAAGACAATCCACTGACAACACCATCATTGCCTTGAAATCCATGCCATCCACTCTAATACCATTCAATCCCTTCCAATCCACCCGTCCAAATAGGCCCTAAGAGATCTTATACATATCCATCTGAACTCGAATCTATCCTTTTGAATCTCATGATTAGTTATCTTTAATATCAAACAAGCATCCTTGGTAATTATTTAACCCTAATTATCTTTCTAAATTATTTAATTATAGGAGAATCTCTAGGTTTGAGTGTAATATTAGAGAGGCAAGTCTTTATACTTGACTAAAGTAAGATACTTTGAAAGTAGTGTCTTTACTAATACCAAGACCTATCTCCATTTTGTGGATGTAAGGTTTAATTGAGAATCATGATGATATTATTTGATGAGTTAAGACGACCGTAGGATGGATGAATGCATTTGTGGATTAGGGTTATAGTTCTTCTAAGCTTGAAGTCTTCTTATATCTTACCTTTATGAATAATACTATTTCTTATGAAGTAGCGCATAAAAGAAAATTTCACCCAAGATAACTACACGATGATAAGAAGATGAGTGCTTAATAATGCGTTAATGATTCATAGCCAAATATAAAGACATGAAAGAATTAGAATGCGTAGTTGAAGCATGTTAGGCTAAAACTCAGAAAACTTGTAGAAATAATTTTTTAAAGCAATTTTTTAAAGAGGGTGGAGTGTTATAACCTCAAATTTTGATAAGACACCAGAATAGATCAAATATAATTAAAGATGAGAACTATATTGCAAGCACGTGTCTTAAATTTCAAGAGTAACAAGAACGATCCCGTAGTTGAAGTTCTCTGATCGTTCCATGGAAAAGAGGAAGCGGTGTGGGAGAGTGCGGATGAGATGAGAGAGAAATACTCTCAGCTTCTCAACATTGCACCTTCAGTAAACTTTAGGAATAAAGTTTATTTTTAAAAGGGTAAATTGTAATATCATAGATACTACTGTTTTAGCCTAAGTTCAACAAATATTACTGTTTTAGCATAAGTTCAACATATAGCTTGTTATGTGTATTTTTTTTCGTTAACGAGAATTTTAACTTATTTTGTGAATAACTCTTTATCCATAATGAATTAAATAATGGTTCTTTTGCAAGAATTACTTAAAAATATGCTTAGAAATATTTAAAGCTTTATATTTGTAAAATACTTAAATAAAAAATAATTACAAAAGTATCATTAACGTAGACCCTTGATTTCTAAATCACATAATTCCTATGATCCATTTGACCTGAGATTTTATCTTATGCTAATATATCATAAATGAATTATACATATTAAATTTTAGTCATTGAATCATATTAGAAGTGACCCAATTATCAAACTAACCCTTCAACCCTTGATTTTAGTATCTATCAAGTGAGGAAAGTGTGTGGGTAGTCGTAGTTAAATATTTTTCTTCATGTGAGTGACTTAGATCATCCATCATGTATACCGAATGTGACATATGAGTACCTCACCTTGATAAACATTTTTTAAAAAAGGTTTTAGGAAATAACCAAGCTTATAAAATCCTCTCAAATTCGGACCTTTCAATTCACTCACTTTCCACCGTTAATGGCAACTCAAATTTTGACTACACCTTTACCTCATATTATTGTGATATTATACAAGATTTAAACTTTGATTTATAATCCTAAACCATTGAATGATGATCACCCCAAATCTGGTTCATGCCTTGTGACATAACATGTGAAATGTCAATTAAACATTTCACACCATCGATTAACTATCAAAATTTTCCCAATTGTTTGTCTATCATGATAACAAAATTTTCTCAATTTAAGACCCCGATCATCAGGCATGGACCATTAATCAAGTTCAAGTCTATTTTAGCATCTACCAAGTCATTTTTTCAGATTAGTTAATCTAGGTAGTGAATCACTAAGAAATTAACATATATCAACTCTACTTTTTATGCTTAACATGATGAATGAATTAGAATTAAGAAAAGATCAATCCTTGATTGACTTTTGGAGTAACCCAATGTATTTGGGAGGTGTGGATGTCCACCTAATATTGAGAAGGTGTGCACGCCCCTCTCTCCTCGTCCTTATCCTCAAAGTAGCATGCCCCTTCCTTGTTTCCAGCCTCACACGTCCAACCCTCTTATGTTAGAGAGAGAGAGAGAGAGAGAGAGAGAGAGAGAGAGAGAGAGAGAGAGAGAGAGAGAGAGAGAGAGGACAGCCTACATAAAATGGATGTCCAAACCCTGTTCATTCCTTCTTTCTTCCACATGTGTGGAACCTCCAGCCTATCTGTGGTGTCATCATGGTTCGTGTAGAAGCCTCTTCCATCAATTTTTACGTATGGTTTACATTTAAAGCTAAGGAGAGGAATCCCTCTAAACTTATACACAATTCTTATTATAGGTTTTCTTATAATTCAACACATTATTTTTTTAACTATTTTGTGTGATGTTTTAATTACTTAAACCCTTATTAATTCTCATTTTAAATATAATTTATTACTGTAAATTTGTTGATGATTCATTGATTCCTGTTAGTGCACTTATTTGTATACATTGTTTATCAATCATGTGCGTTGGAAGTCCGTCGAGCAATTGAAAGTTAAAGACCTAAGACACATGAAAACTGGAGCATCAAGGAAGTGAAGAACATGTAAATGGGGTACCTTGGTGACCTAACCTTGACCCAAAACAACCTTTAGCCTTTAGATGATCCTAACTCTATGGGTAAACCTTGTTGATCATCCTTTAGCCTTAAAACAAAAATTGAAACATGATAAGTAAGTGTAACACCCTAGATTTTTGCCAACCTGGAATTAGACGTCCTTAGGTAATGGGTCAACCATAATACTTTGGTAACTTTTCATAACTTAATTCCAAAGCTAAAGAAATCGCTTTTCAACCCATTTTCTTCAAAATTTCACCTTTCACCACCTCATTCTTCAAAATTCTCCAAGTGCTTTCATATTAGACACAAATCCTTAAGTTGAAATGGTGAAGAACTATACTTAAACTAAAACTTAATGTAAACGGTCACCGAAATTGAGCCCGTGCACACTCCTAATCGCACACAACGACCCCAAATCACTTCTAAACCGTCAATCAACGGGTTTAGACTATGTTTCATTTCATCCCAATCATTTAAAATCGATAAACATGAATATGTATCAGGTTCAACTCGAAACGACCCGAAATGAGTCGAAACAGAGCAGGGGGCCCAATTGGGGCATTTTTAGGGGGACCCAGCGTGGGACCCATACCTTTTTAGACTCCGGGGGACAGGAGGACCTCGCCCAAAGGGCGAGCCCTCGTCGGATTGTCCAATGATCGGCAAGGCCCTCACCGCCCAACGGGCCAATCCGGGCATGCCGGCTTGGGCTAATGCTCCTAGGGCCTAGTGTGGCCCACTGATGTATGGTTGGTTGAATAAAATCCCTTCTACAGTGTACTTCCTTCAGAAATCACTCTCCCAAGCTTTCCTTTTCTTGAAAAATCTCTCAAATCTCTCCCAAAATCCCTCTCCAAACGCTTCCTTCTTCCATTTTCGTGCACCCTCACTCCATCCTTCAAATCCTACCTCAAGCAGAAATCACTAAAGGCTAATTCCTTTAGAAATTTAACGAGGATTAACTAGCGCTAAACTAGACTTCATGTCGATCAACTCAACGGGCGCTCGTACTAGTCGAACTCGTCAAGTAACCCAATTAGCCCGATGTATGTTAACCATGTATGGACGCTACTGCTTAAATCTAAAGTACCAAACTTACCAGTGAAAATCCCGTTAACCATGATACCTCGATCCGCTAAGACTCATGAGTCGGGCATGGTGGTATGGGACACCATGGTCGAGCTGTTGGTTTACGCTGGGGCGACGAGCCTCCCCGTAGTGACCAGTGAGCAACCCAGACTTGTGAGCTAAATATGGTGATATGGGACAGTGTATTCGAGCTGTCGGCCTACTCTGATAAGGTGATGGGGGAGTGGTGTAACGAGTGCGTGTAACAGACCTGACAGCCCTTTGTAGTAACCTCGAGCATACTCTGAATCTGCGGTGAGGCGATGAGCCTTCCCGTAGTAAACAGAGTATAAACTAGGCTTGTATTGATAAGGTGATGGGGGAGCGGTGCAATGAGTACGTGTAACAGCCTTGGAAGCCCTTTACAGCGACCTAGAACCGCATCATCGTATGAGATTATCTAGGACTGATGACCCTAGAATGGATCCTTATTTGGGAATGATATAAGGGAGGTACCTTAGTTTTCCAATACTGCTGTATGAAAAGGACTAATAACAACTCGATAATCATGTTCATATCACACTACATGTGCCTGGAAGATGTGGAGCACTGAGGAATGAAAGCATGCCGCGAACGTAAGACGGTGTCGCATGAGGGAGTACGTAGGCAAGGGCATGCATCATGATTGCATCTCATCCTTGTATTAACAAAAGTATCTAGGAATGCTTGATTGTACTGCTTTATCATTACCACTTGACTGATTTGATAACATGTTAATCTTTACTTTATTGTTCCACTGAGTTAGCTACTCACTCCTACGTTATGGGACGGTGTTGTACATACCAACCAGACCCTGTCTTAGTTTCAGGTGAGGGCGATGCTTGTGAAGCGGAGCCGGACTTTACTTTTTTATAGTGAGTTCTCCTACATGTAACTCTCTGGCAGGTCTATTTGACCTGGAGTTGCACCGACGAGGCTTCAGTATTTGGGATAGAAGACATTATATTTTTCTCATTTTGTACATTTTGTAATCAAACTTGTAATTGTTAACCTAGTGACATTCATACTCTGATGGCTTACTATCACTCTTATCTAGTTTATATACTTATCACAGTCTTTCGCTTGCATAAATTAAATGCCTTTAGAGTATGATATGCTGTTTTTAGTATAATCTCAATCATGTTTAATGCCCTTTTACAGACAACATTCATTCATCATTATCTATGTTGCATAAGTGATGTTTTGGAACTTGGGAGTTAGGTTTCTACTCGACCCCCGATTTTCGGGATGTTACAGTAAGGCTACATAGGTCATGAGCTGCTGTAAACCAAAATACCCAAAATTAGCATACTCATAGGGCTGTCGATCAGACTTCTAATCGATCAATGGTGATCAATTAATCGATTAGACCTAAATTACCCAAAAAGATTCTATCTAAAAATCATTTATATTGATCGATTGATAGACCAGTCCGATCAATCGAAGGAGTCCTAAATCATGCAATAAAAAATTTGCATAATGCTGGATTTATAATGATCGATCAATGGATCACTCGATTTATCGAAGGTGATCGTTCAATCGATAAATCATACTTGATGAGTTTTGCCTATTTTTTTACTATCGGAACTTGGTTCCTATATACATAGGGCATTCGATATTTGGGTGTTTTGATGGGCTTTTGTGTAATAGAAGTCCAAATGATTCCATGTTCTCATGTCTCATCCTAAGCCTTTAAACCAATGAGTTCCAAGTTATATTTCTTAAGATTAACACTCTAATGAGGATTCCAACCTCTATATTGAAGACGAACTTGAACTCCATCATATTTTAATAATTAGACCTAAGCTTATTGGTATATCTTTTTTCGATATCCTCTAAAAGACCCATCTAGTTGAATCCCCTAGTATTGTAATATTTCATTAGTTGTATGAGATTCACCTAACCTCATATCACCTTGGTCACCTCAATGAAGCTAAAGCATTGACAAAACATCGACAAAGCATCTGCATCAACGATTGGAGGAGCAAAAAAGGAGATAATTGAAGTACGGGAGAGTATTGATCAAGCAACTTGAGACGACACATCAAAGGGGATCAATTCGACAAGTAAGTTTTAATTACTGAGTCCATACTCTCTATCTTTTTATAAGATGGGGGGTAAGAGTTTGTTACCCAAACTCAATACGTTCTTGTGTAAGACCTAAGCTCTTGTATGGGGTCGAATTCATTAGACATGAGTGTGTATGTGCTAGTGTTCGTGAGAACCTCCCATAAGAGTAAGTATAGGTCTTTATATTAGGACTGAGGTTGTTGGTTAGCAGATAGAAAACTAACTAAAGTTTCTTATGAGAGCCTTTATTGAGAGTGTATCTAGATAGATTCTTACGTAAGGTTATAAAGATTAGGGGTGAATCTGATTTAAAAATCTCGATAGTGAAATCCAGTATACTTAGGGAGAGTGCATCCACCAGGAGTGGAGTAGAAATATTAAATAATTATACATGCTTGTGTTTGAGATTTTCATTTGAGAACTATTTTAATTATGCTTAATGAGATTGTTTAAGTTGAATTATATGTATGCATGATTAAATGAATGTTAGGATTATAATAACTAGTTCATCCCCCACACACATGTACATTAACAATTATAGACTAGTTACTTGAATGACATATATATTGTAATTCATGTGATTACACCCTTTATTGTCTTAGATGCCTCAGAGTTAATTGCCTTAATTTAAATTGGCATATTAGTTTAAATAAATAATTGTGTTAATTGATATAATTTTATTTAGTCATAATCACCCCCTCTAAGAAATAACCACCATTTTATAGCTCTACCAAGCTTCCACGCATAGTTGTGGTATCATATTTCATAAAATTTTAATTCCATTTTTGGATGAAGTTTGATAGAGAATTGAACTATTTTTGGGTATATACCCAAACTACATGTTATGTAGTTTATAACTATGTTGAATTGATGTCAGAAACCTCCCCTAGATTAGGTGTTTGAATCTATGGGTCTTAGATTGATGTTATATGATGTGGTATTTCATAGAATCATATAGGTCAGTGAGTTAACTCGTTGTGTTGAGCTAACCTATCGTGTCTACAAAGCGCGCTCACTAGGTTAGCCCATGTACATGTTGTGGTTTGGTTTAACCCAATTGTTGTAATGTTTGTGGATGGTTTAATGATGTGTAACATGAGAATTATATGATGATATGTTGCTAGAATTTTGTTTAGTATGAATATGTTACATCATTTGGACATTTAAACATAGAATTATTAATGAAATCGTGTATATGATAGAATTATATGGAAAATATGTAGGTTTCGTGATGAATGTACTATGATAATAGACATGAAATTCTCATTTGACGTTGGGATGATGGACATATGTGTTTGGAATCCTACATTAAAAGGAAACCCTATAATCTCATGTGTTTTGAAACATGATATGGAATTGTGGAAACCTGTGGGGTTTATATTGTTGAATTGACATGAAATATCCATATGTGTGAATTGTTGTGGATTATGGAAAATTCAATGGTTAGATTGTTTACTTATGATGGATCCATGTATAGAGGATGTGGAATTAGAGCCAGGTGTAACATCATAGGTATGGTATGTAATTCCTCAATTAGTGGCCATAGTGTGAAGGGTAACAGTTATTCTTGAGTGTAGTGGATTGTATAATGGGGTGAGGTGGTGACTTGATAATTGTGAGCATTTAAAAAACGGTTGGATACTAAACCATATTTAATTAAATGATTGGCTTAATTTTATGCATTCACTAGGATCCAAGAGTTGGGCCAGCCTCATTGGGTGTTACAGTGGAGGTTGTAATGGGATACTCTCGCCTATAGTTATACACTATCTAAGGGAAGTTGTAATGGGATACTGTTGCTTTCATTAGTTGGGTTTTCATGTGTAATGTCATAATTTGGGATAGTCTCGCCTCACATAACTCTAGTGGATAGTGGCTACTAAGTGCATGTGATGTCGTCTTATTTAGTCAGGGACCCTTTGCATTAATCAAGATTTTATATGAATGTTTTGTTTTTTATTAATTAAATTTGCTATACTGTGATAATATTAAGGGATGCTCTTATTGAGTTGAATCTAGGCAACTCATTACTCGTGTAGAAAAACAACCATAGGCTATGCAGGTGATGATGCGAAGAATAGGCTTAAGCTTCAAGGTGGGAAATTATAATGGTCCAAGGAGATGGATGGCAAACGATGAATCTAATACTGCTTGGGTAAGATTTTTCTCCCTTTATTTATTTTGTTTTCTTAGAATTAGTTGATTAAAATTTGAAATTTTAATAAATCCCATGGAAGGACAGAGCATGTATTATATTGATGTAATTGTGATAGACAGAACTTAAAGTATATCCAAAAGATACATTCTTATTAGATGACCAACATTGCAATTCGATAGTTTTTCGATGATTTGATCGTAATCGTAGCCATATTATTATTATTTTTTCCTTTTATAGAAACTTGATAATATCAAAATTAGAATTCATAGGGCTAAAATCTAAAATAAATAATTAATTAAAAAAAAATCATATTCTTTTACTTTTCAAATATTCTAATAGAAATGCAATAAATTGTAACGAGAAGTGGGTGATTGAAGACGCATTGTGAAGAAGGTTAATAGATGGATTAAGAATTTAGGGGTTGGGAATCCTCTAAGAAGGAAGATTTATTTTAGGATGTGCTTGCCTTAAAGTTATTGGGAATTCTCTTAAGGAGGTAGCTCATTTGTGGGATAATGGTGGCCAAGTGGGAGAATCCAAAATTAGGATGGGTGAAGCTAAATGTAAATAAATCATCATGGAAAAATCTAGGAGAGTGGTGGCTGGGGTGTTTGAAGAATCGCAGATCACCAGTCTATCCTCAAGGTTCACGGTTGGCCCGCTCTTATTGCGAGTTGCTTTCAACTCCCTCCTAGCAGAGATCAGTGCAGCCTAGAGGTGGTCATGGATTTAGTCTTCTCTACTAGTCACGGCCCCAGATCAACCCTATCTATCGTCAAATGGAGAAGGCCTAAGGAGGGTTGGATGGGTCATCTAGGGGAAACCTGGGCCCATCGGGCAACGGGGGAGTCCGTAGAGATGATAGAGGCAAGCTTATTTTTGCCTTCTCCAAAGGCTATGGAATAGGATCCAACTTCTTAGCTGAAACCAAAGTAGTGCTTGACGGGCTCAACCTCTATTGAGAGAAATGTTTTAATAGGATCGAAGTGGAAAGTGACTCTTTGGTGGTGGGGCATTATTCTCCATGGAGGGGCAACCCCATGGAACATCCATTATTGGAAGAATATGTTTGATCTGATTTGGGCTAGCGTTAACACCTCAATGAAGCACATCTCGAAGAGGCAAATAAAGTGGCGGATGGTCCGGCTCAAATGGGCAGTACCACTCAAATGGATAGGGTCTTCTCAATTGTCTCAATCTTTTGCTCCTTTCTCGAGGGGAGCTGGTTCTGGACCGGGTGGGCCTAGGGACGGTTAGGGAATCCTAATTTTTTTTCCTTCTTTTCTGCCATGTGGAGGTCGTTACGATAGGCTGGACCCTTTCCCCTTTTTGTTGAGATGGACCAATCCGAATGTATAGTTGTCTATACAACTTTTCCTCTAAGCTGGAATACAATTACCATTGAAAAAGAAAACGAAAAAAAAAGAAGAAAAGGAATCACCGTGGTTCAATGATCTTCAATTTTCGAACCACTACATTCAGGCTTCAAACATGGTGGAAGTGGGGGACATGCTTGATGTTCAAGAAGTTGCGAAAAAACAGGCTTGCAACAAGTGCACGTGGAGAGCGACTGGAAAATTCTTGTGAAATGGTTAAATAAAGAGAAATCCATTACGTGGTGTGTATGGTATCTCTAGGTGGAAATTAGAGAAAATTTTGGAAAGATTCAAGTTGCGTCACATTTATTGTGAGAACAATGTGTTTATGGATGGGCTTGTAGGTTTGATTGTGACAACAATGTATTTATGGATGTGCTTGTAGGGTTGAGCAATACAGGGGGGATGTGATAGAATGTATTCAAGAAAGGAGGTAATCCCAGGGTGTTCAGAGGTAGTCTCTAACTGGATCATGAGAGCCTTGGCAACATCTGCATATTATGATTGTGATTTTTTTGTTTATTTTTATTTTTGGAGGAAGTATGAGATGTATAGGATTGCACGCTGGTTTTCTTCAGGTGGTTGGTGGACATTGGAATTGTCTAGCATGGAGTACTTGTACATGTCATTTTTGTTAAATACAACTATAGCTGGTGTGCTCTCACCTTTTGGTGAAAAACAAAAACGAAAACAAAATAAATCTTAATTATTTATATTTCTCGCCATCACCTTAATGGCCGATCAAATGGGTAGCATTATCACATAGAATGATTTTTGAAACATAAACAATCCATATTAGAGCATTGTATACAGGTGGACATGATTTGCACAACACCCTTCCATGTGACCTGATTTACATCAACGAGTTCCCAATCATATACGCCCATTCAATAGATATCCTTTTTAGCAAAGATTGGGAAATTGGTGTATGGATATAAAGAGGATTTATATCTAAACAGGGTAAGAGGAATGCTATTATACCCCTGTACAAATGAAAGGTAGTTACGCACAAGACAACCCATTAAAAAACTAGAAAAATGCTTCACATCAGGACATGCTTAAGTTTACATTCAATAGCTATTTTGATACCACATGAGCTTTTAACAAGACGATACAAAACCAAAGCAAAATAATCACTATGTACCAACAATGCCAACAACTAACGTCTATTAACAAAGTACTGATAATGTCAACAGCTAACTTCTATCAACAGAGTTCTTAAGTAAACACCTTTTTCGTATGAAAAAAATCAGCTCGTCGTCGTTTTGCCATGAATCTTTTACCAATGATGCTTTGGAAATAGGATAACATTTACTACAAACAATTTCTAAGAATAGATTATTCGGACCTTTATTTCATCCATTATTCATTCAAATGGTCCACCCACATCGGGACACCAAATCTTGCAGGTGTCCCACTTATACATCGCTGATAAGTTGCCTAGCATCTACAGAGTAGGAAAAAGTAATGGAAAGCTCTGGCAATCACCATACATGCAGGCCATGCTGGATCATGCGACGTCACATAGATGGGAAGACGAATAAGAAGGAAGGAAAATGAAGAGAATATTTGGAGTAGGGGAAGAGCATACCCGGAGCTAAGGTCGTTTGACAGATACAAAGGTCTTTGCAAGAATCAAAATACAATCTTCTCTCTCTATGATTCTCGTAGAAAGAAACCAAAAACGGAAGCTCATTATATTGAGCGGTAATCCCATCCACATGCCCCCATTCA
The DNA here is from genome assembly GCA_037074715.1 of Magnolia kwangsiensis. Lineage (NCBI taxonomy): Eukaryota > Viridiplantae > Streptophyta > Magnoliopsida > Magnoliales > Magnoliaceae > Magnolia > Magnolia kwangsiensis. Next base: position 7,394,579 of record CM073584.1, read on the forward strand.
TGGCACGTGAGAGTGATTTCCAAGCTGTCCATCATGTGGGTCCCACTTAGAAGATTTTCCAAGCCAAAAAACATGCTGGCCCACCAAGTAGCATACTAGACTCTTCTTTTAGAAAATGTTTTCTCCTGTGGACACCTTTGCGTAAGAGGAGGAGAAAGACCTAACATCTATTGAACGAGAAGAGCAACATCTATTGAACGAGAAGAGCATGAATAATACCCTGAAAGAGTATAATCATCCGTATGCATGCACACTACCATAACCTTCTCTCAGTGATTTCGACCAGAGCTTTATGGTCCACACAAAACCAACTGTCAATGATTGCAATAATATGCTAAGCCACTGTACATATGAAATATAGGTAATTCAATCCAAACTGTTCAAATCGTTGGGCCTATATGGCACAAAGTAAAAAAGATCACACTGGATAGGTGCACCTAATCCGTTAGCACAAAAGAAAGACACGGATAAATGGCAGATAAACAGTCTTCCGTTTCTTTTCCTTTTCTTTTTTATTTTTTATATTTTATTTTACTTTTCTTCTTTTTTCTTTTTTATTTTTTATATTTTATATTTTCTTTTGCTTTTTTTCCTTTTTCTTTTTTCATGAGCCAGCCAAGAGAGTTGTAGGATCCTAGAGAGTGTCGGGTTCAGAGTGGCATTGGGCCGGACAATATACCTGCACCAACCCATATTTGGTTGGGTTCGACCAATGCCGGGCTTGTGCCTGGATGCATGATCAGTTAATTTCCAGGATGGGTTTGGGCAATTCATTTTAGCCCAACGGTACCCATCCCCACCACCATTTCATACGCATGTCTTAGGTACCACGGATAACTCTTTGTAATCCTTGATTAGACAACCCTTTGCCTCGAATGAATATGATTGATTCGTTGCCCTCTAAGTGCTTATATCATTTTATACGTGCATCCTGCCTGATCGCTGGATGGATTACAAATATTTCAGTTGGGAACAAAATATTTTATAAACTTTTGGGCCAGCTTAGGTGGGTCGGATGGGCCTGGGCCCAATCAATTTCATCAGACTCAGATCTGTAACTCAGATATCCTGCCAAATGCTAGCTTGTATGGCCCGGCCCAAACCCTGCCTATTTTGCAAAATGGATTGAGCGCGAGCTGGCTTTCTTCTAGGTGAAAAGGAGATCCATCCTAAGCTTCCTCTCTTCTTACCACCAAAGGGGGAAATTAAAAATTAAAAAAGAAAAAGAAAAAGAAAAAGGAAAAGAATGATTTTTTTAATTTTTATGTTTTTCTTTTCTTGCCGCCTAGGAGAGCATACATACTCTGGAAGAATATTACTATCCATTTCCATATGCAAGATGGTAACCTAAGCCCACTGCACTGCATATATTCTTTTAAACGAAAGTTGAATATAACCTGGGTCCCAGTGGGTGTGGATTCAGTCAGATCAGGGTAATATAGAGTATGGTCAGGCTGTGACTGTTGGGCCTGCCTTGATATTTGTTTGTCATCATTAAAAACATCGTAGGACCCACCGTAATATTTATTTACCATTCAACCGATTGATAAGATCACATAGACCTGTGGATGAAAGGAAATGCAAATTACCTTAATCCAAAACTTCTATGGTCATCAAGAACTTCTAATGGTCAGTGTTCAATCACTCCTGCGGTGTGTTCTACCTGAGATTTTGAACAGCTTCATTTTTGAGCTCACGTATTAAAATAATCTACCAAAACGGATGGACAACATATATACACACACAACACATATATATTAATTAAGCGGGCCCATGGCCACGGCTTGATCGAATTGGGCATTAGCTTGACTAGAAGGAATCTGCTCCCACTGCGCACGCCCTTGCTAAAACGGAGATGATACAGTGATGGCTAATGTACACCCGGCATATATGTAATTCCATCCTAACTTTCCAAATCAATTCAGCGTATTTAGATATATCACAACCCAAAAGAATTTCACACTGGGTAGATACACGTAATTATTGAGTTTGTGATGGTCCAATGAACAGTCAACTATCAAAATTCTTAAAATCCGGTCCATTCTCCTTTTCTCGTTCAATTTTTTTTTTTTTTTTTTTCATTTTCTTTTGCCTTTTCTTTTAGTTTTTCTTTTGAGAACTTACAGTTGTAGAATCCCGTAAGTGTACAATTAAGAGTGGTGATGGGCCTCACGACCTGCCTGGACAGACCGAAATTTTGATGGGCTTGGACTTATTCAAATGGCCTGGGGCTGGGTTTGTGCATGACATGCATGGCCAGATAATTTTTCCACCTATCCTAGCCCAGCACAGCTTCACCTCATATATGCTTTTTATGTCCCACAACATACCATTCTAATCCTTAATTAGACAACTCATGTGCCTTCAATGCATATCATTGATTTTGCTCCTCTTCAAATGTCTGTTTCTTTTTGCATCTGTTCCTCTCTTGGTCATGGATTAGGAACATTGAATTGGGAAATAGGGGTTTTGTTAGTTTTTGGGCCAGCCTAGGTCAGGTAAGTTTTGGCCCAGGCCCAATCAATTTCTATGGACTCAGGTGTCCATTGCCCGGCTGGCTCAGCCTGGCCCAACCCAAACCCTACCGATTATCCAATGTATTTTAGCTTTTTAATTTCTTCAAGTTGGGTCATGGTTAATTGATCCTGACCAATGGTGTAGTGGGCCTCATATGGATGGTCCATGTCATAAGATTTTGTCCATAAGCCAATCCAAATATTTCAATTTCTCGACTCCAAATAAACGGTAAGCAAGACATACAACGATACTCCAAATTCAACTGAAGAAATCTGTCCATAGTGAGGCACAACAGAACAATGCTCTGAATCAGCTGACCATTGGCAGCCCTGGTACATGCTGAAAGCCCCATTAACAATGTGCATATCCTTGGGGTGAAGGAACAGTATATACTACTGCACTTATATCTCATCCTTTGGAGTCATTGCATGATCCTTGATCAGTTTTTACTTTTAATAGATGGAACCATTGTGTAGAGCGGATTGTGGACACTTTCATGGCCAAGATGGACCAGAGAAGGCCCGATCATAGGAAAAAGTGATCAGGACCGTCAGAACCTTAAAACAACTGAATCTCACAAGTCAGAACGAGTTTTTTGACATACCATATATGATTGGTCAAGTACATATCATAGCATAAATTATACTACCAACTGCACTTGCATATGAAATGTGCGCCATATCACTACGTGAAAAATGAAAAAAAATGACGGATTTAGAAATGGTTCTACACCATCTTTAAAACTGGTTAGGTTAAGGATGCTTTAGAGACGGCCGAAAACCGTCTCTAAAATTAGGGACGGCTACTAACCGTCCCTAATATTGTCTTTATATGTTCTGCATCCGCAAATAATTTAAGACGGTCTTTGACCGTCTTATATATTTCATGTGAGCCGGTTAAAAGACCGTCCACATTAGAGACGGTCTTCGACCGTCTTATAAGCGGTCATCTGAGACAGTCACTGGCAGTCCGTATTAGAGGCGGTCATTGGTCGTCTTTTACTCAAAGACCATCTCTATTAGAGACGGTCCTTAGCCGTCTTACTGCCCCGACAAAAACCGTCTCTATTAGAGACTGTCAGAGACCATCTCTATTATTAACTGTCACAGACCGTCTTAGAGACTGTTACTAAACGTCTATATTAGAGACGGTCCTTAGCCGTCTTTTAGGACCGTGGAAGACCGTCTATATTAGAGATGGTCATTAACCGTCTCTAATGCACAGGTATGACCTACAATAGAAAATAGTTAAGGAGCTTAGAAAAAATAATTAACAATGTTTTTTTTAAAAAAAAACTGTGATTTTATAAAAATCTACATTTTGAAAAAAAATAAAATTAAGAACTTTGAATAATGTTTATAAATTTGAAAAAAAAAAGAAGATTTCAATAAAAAATGATTTTTTGAAAAAGAAAAGATTTCAATAAAAAAAATGATATTTTGAAAAAGAAAATATAAAAAATTAAACAAAATTGTGAAAAAAATGATATTTTGAAAAAGAAAATATAAAAAATTCAACAAAATTGTGAAAAAATTGACAAATTATAAAAAAAATAACATTTAAAAAAAAGAAAACTAGATTTTGTATTTTGACAAAAAAATTTAAAAAGTTATATAACAAAAGTGAGATTTAAAAAATGATATTTTGAAAATTTTTTTTTTTAAATTAAACAAAATTGTGAAAAAAATAACAAATTGTTAAAAAAATTATATTTTTAAAAAAAGAAAACTAGATTTTGTATTTTGACAAAAAAAATTAAAAAGTTATATAACAAAAGTGAGATTTTAAAAATGATATTTTGAAAAAGAAAATTAAAAAATTTAAACAAAATTGTGAAAAAATTGACAAATTGTAAAAAAATATATTTTTTAAAAAAGAAAACTAGATTTTGTATTTTGACAAGAAAAGTTAAAAAGTTATATAACAAAAGCGAGATTTTTAAAAAAATGATAAGAGATCTACAAAATTTTAAAAATTAAACAAAATTGTGAAAAATTTGACAAATCGTAAAAAAATATATTTTTTAAAAAAGAAAACTAGATTTTGTATTTTGACAAGAAAACTTAAAAAGTTATATAATAAAAGTGAGATTTTTAAAAAAATGATATTTTGAAAAAGAAAATTTTAAAAATTAAACAAAATTGTAAAAAAATTGACAAATTGTAAAAAAATATATTTTTTAAAAAAGAAAACTAGATTTTGTATTTTAACAAGAAAACTTAAAAAGTTATATAAGAAAAGTGAGATTTTTAAAAAAATGATATTTTGAAACAGAAAATTTAAAAAATTAAAAAAAATTGACAAATTTAAATAAAATATATTTTTAAAAAAAGAACACTAAATTTTGTATTTTAACAAGAAAAATTGAAAAGTTAGATAACAAAAGTGAGATTTTGATGATGTGTTTTATATCCTTGCCACTCCCTATGTTTCTCCAACTCATTTCTGGGTCGGGTAATAATGTACAAATGTTTTAATTTTTAAAAATTTATGTCGGTAAAAATGTATATATATATATATATATATATATATATATATATATATATATATATATATATATATATATATAGTTTTTATATCATATGAATGGAAATTTTTTTATATTTATAATTAAAAGGTAATATTTAAATGATTTGTAATATCACACGAAAAACAATATTGAAAAGTTCAGAAATTTTAATTATGTTTAAGAAAAATTTTGAGAGCAAAATAATGCTTTTGAGGAAAAAAAATCGGCATTTTGAAATTTTTGAGAAAAAAATTAAAATATGAGAAATTTTTTGAGATTTTGAAAATAAAAATTCAAAATTTGTATTTTAAATATTTTAAAAATATTTTATAATAAAAATGATATTTAGTTAAAAGAGGAAAAAATATATACATTTTGAATAAAAAAATTTAAATTTATTTGTGAAAATTAAAATTACTAAATTATTAGGCACATCCACTAATTGAACCTTTAATCATTTTTGGACAATCTAATCAGTTCAAATTGAAGAGTAAATAACTTCAGATGTTTAAATCAAATTTCATTGAAATTGTTGATCAATCTTGTATGCCCAATATCTTTCTCATATGTAGCCTGATTGAGGCGAGTAACTAGTCAAATTGAGAGTATTGATCAGTAAAATACAGTGAATGGACCAAACATGTAAAATGGGCCAAATATTCTGGTTAAAATTGTGACCCAACTTACTGACCTTGTGAGAACCTAAGAATTAATGTTAGTAAGTTTTGTGAGCCCCATCACGATGTGTGTCAAACATCAACACCGTGGATTTGATGTGTCCCCTTTAGGTTATGAGATATCTCAAAAATTATCAGTAAACGAAACTCATGTGGGTCATACCATTTAAAACTATGTGAAAACATCCTAAAAAATATAAAAGCACTTGGTGGGGCCCACATGAGTTTTGGATGCGGTTGAAACTTGGTCTGACTCCTCATCTAAGTGGGACACACATAATGACTGGGTTGGATATGTGAATCACATTTAGGCAGTCCTAATATATAATTATGAGTGTTTTAAGGAAACTTTTCTCCACTACATTTAAGTGGGTTACTCATTATCTTTATATACCAGAGTAAGATCTGTGGAGTTCACTGTTATTTATTTATTTTATCCACTTCATTCGTCCATGTTAGCAGATAATTTGAGGTCTAAAGAACAAAAAGGAAGCATATCTAAAGCTCAAGTGGACTACACCACAGGAAATAGTGTGATTGAACCTCTACCATTTAAAATTTCTTAGAGGCCATAAAAGTTTTGGATCAAGCTGATGTTTGTGTTTTCTATTCATTTATATATTTTTGATATCAACCTTTAACTGTTTTTGGACAATCTGATCAGTCCGGACATGAAGAGTGAATAACTTCAGATTTTTAAATCAAAATTCACTCAAATTGTTGATCAATCTTGTTTGCCCAATATCTTTCTCATATGTAGTATGATCGAGGCGAGTAACTACTCAAATTGAGGGTAAATATCAGTAAAATAGAGTGAATGGACCAAACATGTAAAATGGGCCTATCACGATATGTGTCGAACATCAACACCATGCATTTGATATCTCCCCTTTAGCTTATGAGATATCTGGACCACATTAATAGGAGACAGTGTTGAATGAGTGTCAACCATTAAAAACCTTTTGGGGGCCATATAAAGTTTTGGATCAATCTAATATTTTTTTTCCCTTCATCCGGGCCTGTATGACTTAATAAACAGATTGGATGTTAAATAAAAAGTACAGTGGGCCTAGGAGGGTTTTAATAGTGGATATCCAATCACTATTGTTTTCATGTGGTGTGATCCACACCGTCAATCCATTTTTCCAGATCATTTAAGGGCCTGTTTGGACGGGTGGATTGGAAGTTAAATCCCAGAATTGGCTGGGCGTGCCAAACAAATTGGGTGATCTGATCCTATGATATATAGCAATCCCATGGATCTTAAGACAATCCACTAACAACACCATCATTACCTTTAGGGCCTGTTTGGACAGGCACGCTGGATGGGATTGGAAGGGATTAGGTGGGATTGGAAGATAGATCCCAGGATTGACAAGGCATGTCCAAACAAACATGGGATTGTGATCTCGGGATATAGGAATTCAATGGATCTTAAGGGCCTGTTTGGCCAGGCAGATCCCACGGTAGTAGGCGGGATGGGATCGGCAATATCTTGGGATAGGCATGACGAGCTAAACAGATCCAGTAAACTTGTCCTGGGATATGAGCAATCCTATGGATCTTAAGACAATCCACTGACATCACCATCATTACCTTAAAATTGATCCTATCCGTTGGTTGTATGGATTGGAAATTAAAATCCCGGGATATGCAGGGCATGCCAAACAGACCCAGTGAACTTGTCATGGGATATAAGCAATCCCATGGATCTTACGACAATCCACTGACACCACCATCATTACCTTAAAATTGATCCCATCCCTCCTAATACCATGGGATCTTCCCGGCCAAACAGGCCCTAAGACAATTCACTGACATCACCATCATTACCTTAAATCCCATCTAATCCATCCTAATCCATCCATCATAATCCCTTCAAATTAAATTTCCTGGACGTGTTTGGTTAGAGGGATTAAAAGGGATTAGAAGGTTTAATCTCAGATCTATCCGGGTGTGCCCAAACAGACTGGGTATAGCAATCCAGGGATACAGACAATCCACTGACATCACCATCATTGCCTTGAAATCCATGTAATCCAGTCTAATACCATCTAATCCCATCCAGCGTGCCTGTCCAAACAGGCCCATAAATCCCATCCAATCCACCCTAATCCGTTCAAATTTTCCTGGGACATGTTTGGTTCAAGGGATTGGAAAGGATAGGAAGGTTTAATCCCAGGATTGGCCAAGTGTGCCAAATAGACTTGATATAGCAATCCGGGGGATATAGCAATTCCATGGATCTTAAGACAATCTATTGACAACGCCATCATTACCTTGAAATCCATGCCATCCACCCTAATACCATTCAATCCCTTCCAATCCACCCATCCAAACAGACCCTTAGTGGTTGAGTCCACTATTAATGTATATCCAAAGCTCAAGTGGACCATACCACAGGAAACAGTGGGAATAATGATTTCCACCGTTGAAATCTTCCTATTCAACGGCCTACAATGATTTTTATTTGTCATCCAACCTATTCAATAGATCACAAATACATGGATGAAGGGAAAACTAAAATATCAACTTGATCCAAAACTTCAGTGGCCTCCCAAAAATTTTCTAAGGTAGACGTTCAATTCATACTGTTTCTTATGATGTGGTCCAATTCATATTTTTACAGGCTTCAATTTTGACCTTACATAATAAAATTATATGTTAAAATGGATGGGTGGAGTGGATAAATTGAATAAATCATAGTGGGCCCCACAGGATTTGCTATGGTGGGGAACAAATTGGCTACTCCCCTAACACCGGCCAATGGCTGGTGGTCGGTGCTTTGTGGGGCCCACCATGATGCATGTGTATCATCCATGTTGTCCATCTATTTTTATATATCATTTTATGATATGATAAAAAAAATGAATTATATCTCAATCTCAAGTGGACCACATTACAGGAAATAGTGTTGAATGAATTTTGACCATTAAAAATGTTTTGGGGTCCATAAAAGTTTTGGATCAAGCCAATATTTATTTTTTCCCTTCATCTGGGTCTTTATGACCAAATCAATAGATTGGATGTCAAATAAACAGTACAGTGGGCCTTGGGAGGATTTTAATTGTGAATATCCATTCATTAATTTTCTCCTGTAGTGTGGCCCACCCAGGATTTATATCTCTATCATTTTTTGCATCAAGCACTAAAATGGTCTGTAAAAATGGAAGAACTGAACGGATGAAACATGTACATCATGGTGGGGCCCACAAAGCATCGAACAATCACCACCGTCCGGCCCAAATTAGGGCGCGCGCTCAAAACAGAGCCGCGCTCCCAATGTCCTGCCCCACCCCCATTTCAACAGCGCCCGGCCGCCCTCTCTCTCTCTCTCTCTCTCTCTCTCTCTCTCTCTCTCGCCGTCCCGATCCTAGACCCACGCGACTCTCTCTCTTTTTCCGTCCCGGTCCCAGACCCGCACGGGAGAACTTTTTCCTACCCCGACTCTCTCTCTCTCTCTCTCTCTCTCTCTCTCTCTCTCTCTCTCTCTCTCTCTCTCTCTCTCTGTCCCGGTCCCAGATCTGGTGCGGCCAGCAGCCCCTGCGCTTCATCTCTTCCCCAACCAGGTACTCATTTCTTTGAATGTTTAAGGCGTGCACAACATGTGTTTGATGAAGTGTCTCTGCTAGAGAAGGTGACAAATATCTATGCAGGCCATCTATTTTTCAACTCATTTTATGGCATGAGCCCAAATGGAAGCATATCCAGTGCTCAAGTGGGCCCACCACAGGAAACAGTGGGAATCGAAGACCCACTGTTGAAAACTTCTTAGGGCAGCAGAAGTTTCGAATCAAGCTGATATTTGTTTTTTCCCTGTCTGTGTTAGCTTATGAACAAGTTGGGTGACAAATAAACATTGTTGTGGGCCCTACGAAAGTCTCAACGGTGGATGTCATAATCCCCATTCTTTCCTATGTGTGTTCCAGAATGGGGCTAGGCTGGGTGTGGCCAGGCTGAAGCATGCAAGGCCGACAAATGGGGCTAGGCTGGGTGTGGACAAGCTGAAGCATGCTCAAGTCTATAGGCTAGGTGGTCTAGATTGTAGCAGATTGAGAACGGTGTGATGTTAAGTAGACAACACGGCGTGGATGTCAGGTGGGTAGCCACTTGTGAAAATATTTGCTAAGCAGTCATTAGAATTCTTATTTCTTACATCAATGGTAAAATATCTCCTGTTCTCATCAATTTCTTAGTCCAGGAAGGATTCTCAGATTTTGAGAGTTTTCTCAGGATATTATCAGGAGTCTGGCTGTAGCTAAAAATTTTAAAAATCTTAATATATATATATATATATATATATATATATATATATATATATATATATATATATATATATATATATGATAAAACTGTAAATAAATAAACTTTACTGAGATAATGAAAATCTTACAGTATTAACAAAGTAATATCATTTGTTTAATTTTCTGTGAAAAACATCACAAGATTTTCAAAATCTCAGCTATATTTCTAAAGTGTCAACGAGTATGATGAGTAGCATATAGCTTACTTTAGAATTTCTGTCACTACATTTCTCCCAAAATTGATTTTAATTGGAATTCAATATCATACAAAGCTCAATAATATCAAAGCCTATGGCCTTGTTTAGTTGCTACTTAAATATAATTTCATTACATTTTAGGTAATAGTGATTAAGCATTAGAGATCATAATTTATACAAATAATGGTTATCAAAATTATTATTAATTCTTACCAAAATCTTTAATAATAACTAGTGCCAATTAAAATGAGGAAACCTCATTTTTTAGGTGTCACCAAAACAGGCCCTATCATTTTGCATTGGGAATTTATATAATCAGATTCATGCATAAACCCAATACACACAATGTTTGAACTTGTTAAAAAAAATTGCAAAAACCCAACTATATGTCTAAAATAAAAAATAAAAAAACATATGAAAATCCTCAAGATATAGAAGATACCATCTGTAGCAAATAAATAAGTAAATATCAACACCCAGAAAAGCTAAATTCCAATGGAAATCCATAAAGAATTTCCACTCTAACATCCAAATTAGACAAAAAACCAATACACCCAAGTAAACAAAATTCAAAATTGACAACTTCGCAGGTCCATCGGATACGCTGCCTCATGTTAACCGAGCCCCAAAAAGTAGCCTAAAAAAGGAGACAGGTTGAGAGGGTATGCCCATCCTTTATTGGGTGGGGGCTATCGTATTATCCAATATGGAATTCAGACCGTCTAGACCATTCATTTGCCTTAGACGAAGGATCATGAAAAAAATTCAGCTCTTCTTCTTTGTATCGTGGCTCACCAAAGTTTTAAACCGGGCTGATTTTCATGCATTGGAATAACCCGAGGGTAATCACCCAGTGGCTGGGTTGGATGTGATACACACACCACATGGTCCCACGAGCTATGGAGGATTCCAGTGCCATTAAAATCACATTTGAAGTAACGAAAGATTTCATAAAATAGTGCCATTTACGAATTAACCACCTCCTCTTTTTTATATCTGCCAAATTTATTTACCTGATTTGATCTTTTATCATCACAATATCTAGTTAGGACTATTATATGTATTAGGAGTTATTTTTCTATTGTCCTTTGTAATTCTCTTTATTTTATTTTGGATCGTGATTATCCTGTTAACTAGATTTTTTTATTTTTTATTTTTCCTTCTTTCGGTGAATCATTTGTCCAATCCACATCTAATTCGAATGATTGATTCATGGTTAATAATTATGTTAGTTGAGTAAATACTTTTTGATAACTAAACACCTTGAAGTTATTTATACTTGCAAGTAAAACTATATTGCTTTTTAACTTTTCATTTTTATACTCGACCTGAACAATTTATACCGTTGAAAATTTTTTGGGGGCAACAAAAGTTTTGGTTCAAGATTATATTTGTTTTTTTACCTTCATCTATGTTTTCTCATCCTTTGAACAGTTTGGATGAAAAATAAATATCAGTGTTGGGCCTGAAAAGGTTCAACGGTAAAAATCATTATTTCCATTGTTTCCTGTGGTATAGTCGACCTGAGATTTTTATAAGCTTCAATTTTGGGCTCAACGCCTAATATTTGATGAAAAAATAGATGGAAGGTGAGGATAAATCACACAAATTCATAGTGCCTCAACTGAATTTTCTAAGTATGACAATCCGATTTCATGGCCGAGTGGGTACACGGGAGAAACTGAGAAAGGTCCGTTAACGGATATAATGAAGTAGCATTTATACCAGGGGAACGTACCATTGGTATCTAAGCAATGGAGTTTTGCCACATCACTTCAGTAGCCTTTTGGCTACTGAAGTGTTCAGTATCCAATCCGCTCCCCTGCATTTCTACATTGAACAATCATAGTTGTGTGTATATGTATGCTTCAGCCTATCATAAAACACATGTATGTATGTGTGTATATGCATGCTTCAGCCTGTGTATATGTATGCACGCACACATGGATGGATGAAATGTATGCGTGCATGCATAGATGGACAGATTATGCATGTGTGTATGCATGCATACATGCATTGATGGATTTATGTGTGTGTATATGTATGTACGTATGCATGCATGGATGGAAGACTAGATGGATGGATCATCACACATGTGTGTGTATGTATGTATGCATGCATGGATAGATGGATGGATTGTTAGATCATGAATGGATTGATCATCATGCATGTGTTTATGTATGTATGTATGCATGCATGGATGGATGGATGTATCATCATGCATGTTTGTATGTATGTATGCGTGATCCCAAACCTAAACCCAATCCCAAACCTGAACCCGATTTCACCTAAATTCTCAACTCCTTAAAGCTATAACCTATAACCTATAACCTAAAGCCTAAAACCTACTCCTAATCATGTGCATATATTTGCGGATATATATAGATCTATATTTTCTTGTGATTGGTGATCACATGTGTGGCATGTTTTGACAGTTTATGAAAAGCCTCTTTTTTATTGTATCTCACTTTTTATATGCTACATGCACGTGATATCAGAAATGGATTTGACGCCCCCGAGCAAGAATTAGATGACGAAAGATATATTGAGTGATGAATACATTAAAGGCGTTGAATCATTTATTATTTTTGTGAAAAGGAATTCGAGAGGTGTTGATTGGTATAGTTGTCCTTGTGCTAGATGCCATAATGTGCGTGGGAAGAAAATACTAAGTACAGCTTCTAAGCATTTGATTATGAATGGTATAGATCAGACATACACAACTTGATTTTTTCATGGACAACAACTTCCCAATATGGGTGTCAATGTCAAGGCTCCTAGTACATCTGCCACTAATTGTAATGAAGAGTTGTTGCCCAAAATGGTTGATTTGGTTAATGATACTTTTGGTCGTGTTCAACCCGATGACTTAGATGCATGTATGAATGAGGTCAATGAGGAACATGGTAGTCAGCCTCAAGATGGCATAGACAATAATACTTAGTGCAATAAATTAAGGGAGGATGCGGTACAACCCCTATATCCATCGTGTAAACGTGAGTATATAAAGTTGTCAGTGACGGTTGAGTTGATGAGCATGAAGGCTACATATCAGTGGTCAGATAATAGCTTCACGAGTTTGTTGCAACAGCTCAAGAAGATTTTGCCAAGCGAGAACTCTTTGCCAGATAATACCTATAATGCAAAGAGATTGATTAGTTTGTTGGGTATGAACTATGAGGTGATACATACATGTCGTAATGATTGTATTCTGTACTGGAAGGAGCATGCTAATAGGGAAAGTTATCCTACATGTAAAGCAAGCAGATGGACAGTGAATAGTGTTGTAAGATCAAGAGTCTCACATGTACCATGGAAGGTGCTAAGATACTTTCCATTAACACCAAGGTTACAAAGACTTTATAGTGTATCATGGATTGCAGAGAATATGTTGTGGCATTCAAAGGGGGCTAAAAATGACTCGTACATGTGTCATCCTGTGGATTCTTTTATGTGGAAGTTTGTAAATAGAAAATTTAGTGATTTTGTTGCAGATCCATGTAACGTTTGGTTGGGACTTGCAACAGACGGATTTAACCCCTTTGGGCATATGAGTATCTCATATAGTTGCTGGCCTGTTATGATTGTTCCATACAATCTTCCACCTCATTTATGCATGCGGAAGGAATTTATTATGTTAACACTTTTAATTCCCAGAAAAAATGGTCCAGGGCATGACATCCACGTATATTTACAACCCTTAATTGAAGAATTAAATGAATTATGGAAAGGGTCGATAACATATGACTCGTTTGGGAAGAACAGGTTTACAATGAAGGCGATTTTATTATGGACAATACATGATTTTTCAGCCTATGGACATCTTTCTGGGTGTAGGACAGGAGGAAAGTATGCATGTCCTGTTTGTAGTGAGGAGACTGACTCTGTTTGGCTAAAACATGAAAAGAAGTTTGCTTATATGGGGCACAGAAGATTCCTCCCAAGAGCTCATATCTTTAGAAGCCAAAGATCTCGATTCAATGGGAATGATGAAAATCGGCAGGCTCCAAAGCGTTTGTCTGGAGAATAGGTAATGGTTAAAATGAATAATATACAAATCAAGTTCGGAAAGCATATAGGAAATAAGAGAAAAAAGACCACGGATAAAGAGTCTAACCTTACTGCTTGGTCAAAGAGATCAATCTTTTTTACATTGCTTTATTGGGAGCATATGCCCATTCGTCATAATTTGGATGTGATGCATGTTGAGAAAAATATTACTGAGAACCTTATTGCAACAATCATGGACACGAAGGACAAGTCTAAGGATGATTTACAAGCCCGTCAAGATCTTATGGATATGAAGATAAGATCAAAATATTGGCCAAAGGAAAAAAATGGTAAGTTGTTATTGCCGAAGGCTCCTTTCACATTATCTAGATCTGAAAGAGAACTCATTTGTCGAACCTTGAGTGATTTGAAAGTTTCGAGAGGGTATAGTGCAAACTGAAAACATCATATCAATATGGATGACTATCAGCTTAAGGGCCTTAAGTCACATGATTATCACATTCTAATGCAGCAGTTACTACTCGTATTATTGATGCATTCATTCAAAAAAGAAAAGTCATTGCGTGCAGCCATTATACAATTGTCAAGATTCTTTAATGTCATATGTTCTAAAGAAATTCATCGTCTGGAGCTTCAAGAAATGAAAAATAAAATAGTAGAAACATTATGTGTTTTCGAAAAGTATTTTCCACCATCATTTTTCATTTCTATCACACACCTTGTTGTGCACTTGGCGGAGGAGGCACAAGTTTGCGGACCTGTCAGATATCGATGGATGTATCCTTTTGAGAAGTAACTTTAACTGTTTTAATTTATTAACTTTTTCAAAATACCTTATATTTTTTCATCAATACCTGATTTTAATATTTACCAGGATGATGAGAACATACAAGAAGTATGTGATGAATCAAGCTTACCCAGAGGGCTGTATTGTGAGACACTACATTATAGAGGAATCTATGATGTACTGTATGGAATACTTTCCTAATAATACAATAGGAGGTCACAAGCAAGGACTAAAAATATTCAATGATGAAGAAAATGTTGGTGATTCCCAGAATGATAAGAAAGGAAAAGTTTATGATCTTACTACAGTGCAATACCAACAAGCACACAAATGAATTTTGCAACATCACGTTGAAAATCATCAATGGGAGGAGTAAGTTAATGAAATATATTATTCTTTTTTATATTTTTAAATGGCTTATGGTAATAAACATTGTTATATATATAAATTGAATTGCTATGATTTAGAATTTGTAGGAAGTACCAAACATACATCCAGGGCCAAACACGTACAGGACAAAATCGAAAGGGTAATCTATCAGCAGGAAAACCAATGGAATACATTCCTTGGTTAAGACATCAACTACATAATCAAGAAATGACTTAATTTAAGAGAATTGTCGATGGTCCTGACTTCAAATGCATATCATATAATACTTACTCAGTAGATGGATATGTTTTTAGCACTGTGAATTCCGAAATGAACAGAACAACATAAAACAGTGGAGTCTCAATGAAAGCGCTAACTAGCTTCAGGGTAAGTACCAAGGATAGGAATCCTATAGAAGAATAAGTCACTTATTATGGCATCATTAGACAAATTCTCGAATTGAACTACTTTGACTTTAGAGTAGTACTTTTCTACTGTGATTGGGTGCATATTGAAGATAAAGTGAATGGATGTTTCATAGATCCCGAAACAAATTTGATATTTTTCAATCTAGGAAGGTTTAGACGAAACTTAAAGGAAGATGATGAGCCGTTTATTCTTGCATCTCAAGCAGCTCAGGTCTTCTACTGTAAGGATCCAACTAGAGATGACTGGCATGTTGTATTGGATGCTCATAAGAGATTGACGAAAGATGCATATGCATTTGAAGATCCACTTGAGTTTAAGGCCAGAAGGAATGTAGGTTCTTCAACACTTTC
Source organism: Magnolia kwangsiensis (assembly GCA_037074715.1). NCBI lineage: Eukaryota > Viridiplantae > Streptophyta > Magnoliopsida > Magnoliales > Magnoliaceae > Magnolia > Magnolia kwangsiensis. Next base: position 7,410,729 of record CM073584.1, read on the forward strand.
ATTAATTGTGATTTAAATGATGAAGATGAAGATGTGCAAGAAAATTCATAGGTTGAGAGTGAGTCGAGTACCTCACATCATAGGAAATGGAAAAGAAACTAATAAGATTCAAATCATTTTGAAAGTGAGTTGAATTCTATTTAGTAATGATTGTTACAATCTTTTAGCTATAAAAATATTAATAGAATGCCAATTACATAATAATGAGATATTATTTTATTTTATAAAATTGTAGAAATTATGTCGGATTTTGGTGGTTCATCAGCTTCAGCCTAAGGAAGCAATACAAGGAAGAGACTTGAATTAAATGAATATAAACATCCAGTTGGAGAAACATCAACGCCTTTCAACACATTTTTAGGGTAACTTGGCAGGACACACTATCCACTTTCATTTGCTGATTGGCACAAAGTGCCTGGTGCAATTAAAGATAATATCTGGTCTATGATTTTGGTGAGCATGTTTGTTCTTGATTTTATTTTTAATTCTTACTCAATAAGATTGTTTGATTATTAATTTCATGAAATAGGCCACGTACGACATCGATGATGAGTTAAAAGAATATGCATTTTCGAAAGTAAGCAAAGCTTGAAAGGTATGAAAATACAATCTGCAAAAGGAATATGATAAATTTGATAATGATGTAGAAAGAAGAAGAAATTGTTCCATCGGTGTAAAGCAAGAGGATTGAGATATTTTCATTAATTTACAATCCATAAAATTATTAATCAATCTTCGTAAGAAGGGAAAGACTTCCAGAGCACGGGTGAAATGCCCTCACACGACTGGAAGACGATGTGTTGCTAGGACATTAGAGAAAATAGTAATTTGTACTACATTCTTTGACAATTTAATTGATGAATATAAATTCTTGTTAACTAATTTTGTCATATAATTACAGCAAAAGGAAAATCCAAATACTATCATCACCAGGACCGACTTGTTTGTTGCCACTCATAGCAGACTTGATGGGTCTTACCCAACACAAACACATCTTGAAACAGCGGTGACTTAAAATTTTTAATTTTTAATCAATTTTTTATTTAAGTACAATGAAGGCTTTATTGTAACAATTATCTTCTAACAGGAAAGAATATTATCGATAGCTAACAGTGATCCTTCCAATAAGCACAAGGATTTAGACCACGACCCAGTATCACAGGTTTTCCATAAATTTTACTCACTTTACATACATTATTGTTGATTTTTTTTTCTTTTTTTAATAATAATATACACACATCACTAAACTTAAAAATTATAGTTTAGGTTTGTGGTCGTGATAGCAGAGGCCGGGTTAGGGGCATGGGTTTTGATATTTCTAAGACTATTATGAAGGTTGCCACCCCCTATAATATAGAAACTCGGTCAGAGAGAAATACATGTATGTCCATTGAGGCTAAATTTGAACCATCAATGACTTAAATTACTGAACTTAGGCAAGAATTTGTTAAACTTAGGCAACAAATTACTTAAAGCCAACTACTTCACTATTTCCGTGATACAGCTGCATCTCAGGTACTGCATTTGTTGTCATCAAATGATATAATTATTATTTTTAAAGATAAAAGTAGCATTATTGTTTACATGAAACCATTATTTTATTTATTGGCCCACCGCCGATCTGGTGAGCCCTCAAGTATTCGAAAAGACTCTGTAATAACTCCATCGATGGAACAAAATTTTCAATTGAGAGATATCCGTGGTTAGACTGTTGCTAGTGGGTGGATGGTGTCAGATAATATAGGCATCCCTCCAGAATGCATCAGAGTTGTAATAGATGATATCAACGTTCGCACAACAGAGTTGTTTAATGATGACAGGACATTTGAAGATATTCAATTGGGTGAAATTGTTGTTTGGCCCAAATTCCTGATGAGAATTTGAATATTCAGTAGTTTTGTTTAACTTTTTGAACTTTAGGACATTTTATATGACGAAAACTTGATTATTCAATGAAATGCTTTTTTGATCAAGTTGCTTTTTATTTATTTATTTAATCTTTAGTATCCTTTTTATTAATTATGGCTTCTTGTCATTTGTTTTTTATTAACCAAGTCACTAAAGGATTTCAATTTCAAAAGTAACTGAAGTATTGACAGAACGTTGTCTCTTGTTGTAGTACGAGATGTAACAAGAATATACATTGATTGTGCACCAATTTTTTTTTAAAATGCACCAATCAGAAACGATTTAAGACGACGTTCAATGATACTTTGTTAAATATGAAATTTATGACCTTTAGTAACTTAGTTAATTAAAAAGAACTACGTAGTGGCTTGATCCCAATCTGACTTTTTGGGTACGTAGGCAGCCGTTCATAATGTATTAGAATATCGGTGTAGCCACAAATCTTTTTTTTACTTTGAATTGTAACAGACTGTATTGGTTACATTTTTCTCTGTCATACAAGTGGCTATCAAAGATATAATATCACCTCCTTATAGAGAAACATTTAATGATGTGAACAGGTAAATTCATTTTTTTTTATTCCTTATATTATATCTTTAATGATGTGTAAACATTAAATTATGTGTACAGGTCATTTAACGATATTATTCCTTCGGTCGATTATGGCTTATGGACAAAGGGATGAGTAACCAAAAATACAAATATGGGAGGCCTTCACTAGGTATCCAGATGCTTTTAGATATATTTATGTTGTTTTTAAAAATATTAGCTCGAAATTGATGGAGCAGACCCGGATGTGCGTCGGAGCTATCTGGATGACCATGATGAAGTTGTCTATTTCCTATGGACAACATTGGAGGGCCCTGACCATTTAGACAGGTCGTGTTTATGTATTTGCTCGAAATTAATGGAGTATACCCGGATGTACGTCGGAGCTATCCAGATGAGCGGGGGTCCTTGGAAGGTGGGAACCGCTGACCATGATGAAGCTATCCATTTCCTATGGACAACATTAGAAGGGCCTGACAATTTGAACAGGCCGTGTTTATATCTATTTTTTGCAAGGACCTCACCCTTAACTTAAACCACACCCTAAACCTATAACCTAAACCTATTCTCAGTTACCTAAACTTATAACCTAAAACCTAAACCTAAACCTAAACCTATTCTGAAATCCATAAAGCTATACTTATAACCTAAAACCTATGACCTATGACCTATAACCTAAACCTATAACCTAAACCTATTCTCAATTCCCTAAACCTAAACCTAAAACTTATATGTATTCTCAAATCTCTAAACCGAAACCTACACTTAATCCTAATCTCAACTCCCTAACCTAAACCCAAATCGAAACTTGAAAACCCAAACCTAAACCCAATCCCGAACCCAAACTCGATTTCCTAAACCTAAACCTTAACCTATTCTCAATTCCTTAAACCCTAAACCCTAAACCTATAACCTAACCTTAACCTAAACCTAAACCTAAATGTATTCTCGAATCCCTAAACCTAAACCTACACCTAATCCTAATCTCAACTCCCTAACCTAAACCTAAACATAAACTTGAAAACCCAAACCTCAACCCGATTTCCTAAACCTAAACCTTAACCTATTCTCAATTTTCTAAACCTATAGCTTATAACCTAAACCTAAACATAAACCTAGACCTTAACCTAAACCTATAACCTTAATCTAAACCAAAACTTATGACCTAAAACCAAAACCTATGACCTAAAACCTTAACTTATAACCTATAACCTAACCTTAACCTAAACCCAAAACCTAAATGTATTCTCAAATCCGTAAAACTAAACCTACACCTAATCCTAATCTCAACTCCCTAACCTAAACACAAACCTAAACTTGAAAACCCAAACCTAAACCCAATCCCTAACCCGAACCCGAACCCGATTTCTTAAACCTAAACCTTAACCTATTCTCAATTCCCTAAACCCTAAACCTATAACCTAACCTTAACCTAAACCAAAACCTAAAACCTAAACCTTAACCTAAAACCTAAAACCTAAACCTAAATGTAAACTCAAATTCCTAAACCTAAACCTAAACCTGAAAACCAAAACCTAAACCCAATCCCGAACCCGAATCCAATTTCCTAAACCTAATCCTTAACCTATTCTCAATTCTCAAAACCTAAACCAAAAACCTAAATGTATTCTCAAATCCCTAAACCGAAACCTACACCTAATCCTAATCTCAACTCCCTAACCTAAACCTAAACCTAAACTTGAAAAGCCAAACCTAAACCCGATCCCGAACCCGAACCCGATTTCCTAAACCGAAACCTTAACCTATTCTCAATTCCCTAAACCTAAACCTAAGACCTAAATGTATTCTCAAATCCCTAAACCTATACCTACACCTAATCCTAATCTCAACTCCCTAACCCAAACATAAACCTAAACTTGAAAATCCAAACTTAAACCCGATCCCGAATCTGAATCCGATTTCCTAAACCTAGTCCTTAACCTATTCTCAATTCCTTAAACCTAAACCTAAAACTTAAATGTATTCTCAAATCCCTAAACCGAAACTTACACCAAATCCTAATTTCAACTCCCTAACCGAAACCTAAACCTAAATTTGAAAACCCAAACCTAAACCTGATCCCGAACCCAAATACGATTTCCTAAACCTAATCTTTAACCTATTCTCAATTCCCTAAACCTAAACCTAAAACCTAAATGTATTCTCAAATCCCTAAACCGAAACCTATACCTAATCCTAATCTCAACTCCCTAACCTAAACTTAAACCGAAACTTGAAAAGCCAAACCTAAACCCGATCCCGAACCCAAACCCGATTTCCTAAACCTAAACCTTAACCTATTCTCAATTCCCTAAACCTAAACCTAAGACCTAAATGAATTCTCAAATCCCTAAACCTAGACCTACACCTAATCCAAATCTCAACTCCCTAACCCAAACCTAAACCTAAACTTGAAAACCCAAACCCAAACCCGATCCTAAACCCGAATGTATTCTCAAATCCTTAAACCGAAACCTACACCTAATCCTAATCTCAACTCCCTAACCTAAACCGAAACCTAAACTTGAAAACCTAAACGTAAACCCGATCCCAAACCGAAATGTATTCTCAAATCCCTAAACCTAAACCTACACCTAATCCTAATCTCAACTTCCTAACCTAAACCTAAACCTAAATTTAAAAAGCCAAACCTAAACCCGATCTTGAACTCGAACCCGATTTCCTAAACCTAAACCTTAACCTATTCTCAATTCCCTAAACCTAAACCTAAGACCTAAATGTATTCTCAAATCCCTAAACCTATACCTACACCTAATCCTAATCTCAACTCTCTAACCCAAACATACACCTAAACTTGAAAACCCAAACCTAAACCCGATCCCGAACCCGAATCCGATTTCCTAAACCTAATCCTTAACCTATTCTCAATTCCCTAAACCTAAACCTAAAACCTAAATGTATTCTCAAATTCCTAAACCGAAACCTACACCTAATCCTAATCTTAACACCCTAACCTAAACTTAAACCTAAACTTGAAAAGCCAAACCTAAACCCGATCCCGAACCCAAACCCGATTTCTTAAACCTAAACCTTAACCTATTCTCAATTCCCTAAACCTAAACCTAAGACCTAAATGTATTCTCAAATTCCTAAACCTAGACCTAAACCTAATTCTAATCTCAACTCCCTAACCCAAACTTAAACCTAAACTTGAAAACCCAAACCTAAACCCTATCCCAAACCCGAATGTATTCTCAAATCCTTAAACCGAAACCTACACCTAATCCTAATCTCAACTCCCTAACCTAAACCTAAACCTAAACTTGAAAACCCAAACCTAAACCCGATCCCAAACCCGAATGTATTCTCAAATCCCTAAACTTAAACCTACATCTAATCCTAATCTCAACTCCTTAACCTAAACCTAAACCTAAACTTGAAAAGCCAAACCTACACCCGATCCCGAACCCGAACTCGATTTCCTAAACCTAAACCTTAACCTATTCTCAATTCCCTAAACCTCAACCTAAACTTAAATGTATTCTCGAATCCCTAAGCCTAGACCTACACCTAATCCTAATCTCAACTCCCTAACCCAAACATAAACCTAAACTTGAAAACCCAAACCTAAACCCGATCCCGAACCCGAATCTGATTTCCTAAACCTAATCCTTAACCTATTCTCATTTCCCTTAACCTAAACCTAAAACCTAAATGTATTCTCAAATCCCTAAACTGAAACCTACACCTAATCCTAATCTCAACTCCCTAACCTAAACTTAAACCTAAACTTGAAAAGTCAAACCTAAACCTGATCCCGAACCTGAACCCGATTTCCTAAACCTAAACCTTAACCGATTCTCAATTCACTAAACCTAAACCTAAGACTTAAATGTATTCTCAAATCCCTAAACCTAGACCTACACCTAATCCTAATCTCAACTCCCTAACCCAAACCTAAACCTAAACTTGAAAACCCAAACCTAAACCCGATCCCAAACCCGAATGTGTTCTCAAATCCTTAAACCGAAACCTACACCTAATCCTAATATCAACTCCTTAACCTAAACCTAAACCTACACTTAAAAACCCAAACCTAAACCCGATCCCAAACCCGAATGTATTCTCAAATCCCTAAACCTAAACCTACACCTAATCCTAATCTCAACTCCCTAACCTAAGCCTAAACCTAAACTTGAAAAGCCAAACATAAACCCGATCCCGAACTCAAACCCGATTTCCTAAACCTAAACCTTAACCTATTCTCAATTCCCTAAAACTAAACCCAAGACCTAAATGTATTCTCAAATCTCTAAACCTAGACCTACACCTAATCCTAATCTCAACTCCCTAACTCAAACATAAACCTAAACTTGAAAACCCAAACCTAAACCTGATCCCGAACCTGAATCCGATTTCCAAAACCTAATCCTTAACCTATTCTCAATTCCCTAAACCTAAACCTAAAACCTAAATGTATTCTCAAATCCCTAAACCGAAACCTATACCTAATCCTAATCTCAACTCCCTAACCTAAACTTAAACCGAAACTTGAAAAGCCAAACCTAAACCCGATCCCGAACCCAAACCCGATTTCCTAAACCTAAACCGTAACCTATTCTCAATTCCCTAAACCTAAACCTAAGACCTGAATGTATTCTCAAATCCCTAAACCTAGACCTACACCTAATCCTAATCTCAACTCCCTAACCCAAACCTAAACCTAAACTTGAAAACCCAAACCTAAACCCGATCCCAAACCCGAATGTATTCTCAAATCCTTAAACTGAAACCTACACCTAATCCTAATCTCAACTCCCTAACCTAAACCTAAATCTAAACTTGAAAACCCAAACCTAAACTCGAATGTATTCTCAAATCCCTAAATCTAAACCTACACCTAATCCTAATCTCAACTCCCTAACCTAAACCTAAACCTAAAGTTAAAAACCCAAACCTAAACCCGATCCCGAACTCGAACCCGATTTCCTAAACCTAAACGTTAACCTATTCTCAATTCCACATCGTCTGCTAAATCCAATGTTTATTGTATTGGAATGGAATAATAGATTGGCCTAAACCACCCAAAGACCTTCAAATTCATATGTAGCCCACCTGATTATTGGACTTAATTTTTTGGCCTCACATGATCATCATGGTGGAATGAACATGTTGTATGGATTGAATGTGATGAACACACCATGAGAGCCTAAAAATGCTTTACCTTGACACTTTCCAGGAAAAAATCAAAAGGGAAAAAAAGGTATTTTGGTCAATTAATTCCCCTAAAAGCATATTCTAGTTCTTTGCATAAGTCGTTGTTGGTAAAATCTTTCAACCTTGTAATTAATGGCATATTTTTTAATTCATTTTTGTTTTTATCTTTGTTGAATGCTACATTTTGACTCTTTTTTTTAAATTTTTTTTTCTTGTGCAGGATTTTAATTAATTGTGCCTAAATTTAGGCCTACAAGCACTTTAGCCTTTTGACGCCACTCGTGCTAGGAGTAGACCACAGAGGATTTTTTATTTATTTATTTATTTTTATTGAAGACCATTTTCAATTTATTGTTGTAAATATTATATTTTTTTTAATTGTGAAGTAATATAAATTTTCTTTAATATTTAGTTTTAATTGTATTGCAACATTTTTTTATGTTTAAAATATTAAAAAATACAAGTTTCAATTGAATATATTAGGATTTTTATTACCAGGTCTTTCAGAATCAAGGACGGTCTAAGACCGTCCTATTTAAGTTCATCAGAGATGGCTTATAACCGTCCTTTTTAAGGATGGTCGATGACCGTCCTTCGTAGGGACGGTCCATGTCCGTCCTTTAATGGTTCATCAGAGACTGCCTATAGTAGTCTTTTCTGTTGACGGTCATGGACCGTCCTTTTTACAAACGGTCTAAGACCATCCTTTTTAGCTTCAATACAACCATTTAGTGTCTACCCTTATAGACTGTCATAGACCGTGTTTCTTTAGAGATGGTGCATGACCGTCCTTCTTTAGAGCCAGTTTATGGTCGTCCTTTAAGTAATACGACGCCCCAAAATATGACGGCTCTTGCGACGGTCTAAGAACGTCCTTTATGGCCCTTTGAGACGGTTTTCAACCGTCTTTTTTTCGCTGTTTTGGCGTAGTGTATAATCTGTTTTTGCATCTGTCTCTTGGTAGAGATTGAGATTAAGTCCATGGCTCTTTTCAATATGAGTTTTAATGGGTTTGCAACCTTGCATTTGAAAGACCTCGAGCACCTTCTTGATATAAGTCTCTTGAGAGAGACCAAGAAGTCTTCTAGAGCGGTACATATGGATCTTGATCCCAGGCACAGATGATGCTTCGCCCATTTCCTTCATTTTAAAGTTGGAGGACAACTACTTTTGAGTAGCGACTATCATATCCTTGTCATTTCCGACTAATAGAATGTCGATAACATACAAAGAAGAATTACACACCACTACATAGGGGCTTTACCATTGTCCTTTTCTAGGATTCCTGTGTTTGAAGAAAGGCCCCTGTGGGGTATCTAAAGGTCCTCATTTATGATGGAGTTGGACGAGGAGGGGTTGGGGATAGGATGTCCCTGGACCTTTTAGGGAACTTAAGAGGCAGATCCAGGTGATAGAAAGCCTATTTTACCCATTATCTCGTAGATCCCCTATTGCAGACCTTCGAGCTGGTTATAAATGTTGGGGGCCTTGCACAAAACCTTAGGATCTAGCCTCCTAAACAAACCAGAATTATGGGATAATAATAGTAATGAAATAAATCAAAGCAACAATCACACACCACACGAGATTTTTACGTGGAAAACCCTCAAAGAGGTAAAAACTACGGGACCTCGTCCAGATCAACAATCCACTATGAAGTAGAACGTTTACAACCTTCTTCACTCTCGCAAGAACGGATAAACAATAAGAGAATAAAAGGAAAAACAGAGAGATCTCACCGATCACGAGGACATAGAAGCGCTAAGACGACTGCTCCCTTCCACAAGCTTCCTCTCTCTCTTATCTCTTTCTCTCTCACACCCTAAGCCCTTTGGGAAACTCTCTTGTGCTTTTCTTCACACAACATGATACCCTAGAAAATCCTAGGAACCCCTTTTTTATAGTTTTAGGAAACTCCTTTCCGCATCCCTGTTGTGAAAGGACTCAAATCCACAATTTTGGAAAAAACTACGTAACCTGCGACTAGTCGTAGCTCTCCTACGACTGGTCTAGACCCCTACGACTAGTCCTAGACCCCGAAAAAAATAGCACAACTCACTGGACTCTGAGTCGTGCCAGGGCTCGAACCTACGACCGGTCGAGCGCCTCTCACGACCAGTCGAAGACCTCCTACGACCAGTCGAGCAACATAGTGAATTACTCTGATTTTTCACCCGTTACTCCATCTCTCCTCTGATCTGAGGAGAAAAATCTCCTTAAATCTCTCCCTTTCTGACTCAGGAGGAATTCACCTTCTTCAAGCCAGTCAGGTTTCTACAAACCTCGAACTTGCCCTTGAGCAAAGCATTGGTCATCATGTCTGACCCATTATCGTCCGTGTGGACTTTCTCAAGCTGTAACACCTTCTATTCCAAAGTATCCCTGATTTAGTGATACCGAATCTCTATGTGCTTCGACTTGGAATGCTGACTTGGATTCTTGTTCAAGTATATAGCACTCTGACTATCGCAATAGACCACGTGCTCCTCCTGCTTCAGGCTAAGTTCCTGTAGGAACCTCTTCATCCAAAGCATCTCTTTACATACCTCTGTGACTGCAATGTACTCGGCCTCTGTCGTCGACAATACTACGACCTTTTGTAGCTTGCTCTGTCAAGAAATCGCTCCCCCTGCAAAACGTAAACATGAACCCCGATGTAGACTTTCTTGAGTCTATGTCGCCTTCCATATCTGCATCTGTGTAGCCCTTTACACAGGTTTTTCGTCACCATAGCATAGGCTCAACTTGGATGAGCCTCTTAGATACCGCAGTATCCACTTCACTGCTGCCCAATGCTCTTTGCCAGGATTGGCAAGATACCGGCTGACAACACCAACCGCATATGTTGTCTGGGCGTGTACACACCATAACATACATCAAACTTTCTACAGCTGACGCGTAAGGTATCTTCTGCATCTCTTCCACCTCTGCCTTCGTCTTGAGACACTGTCTGTTGCTCAATCTGAAGTGACCATCCAATGGAGTACTGACCGGCTTCGCTGCATTCATATTGAACCGCTCTAGGACTTTCTCAATATACCGCTCTTGTAACAGCTAAAGCTTCCTGCTACTTCTGTCACCGGTTATCTCCATTCCTAGGATCTGTTTAGCTGGGCCCAAGTCTTTCATTACAAAAGATTTGCCCAACTCCTATTTCAGCCTATCAATCTTTCTGATGTCTTTTCCCATAATGAGCATGTCATCAACGTATGAGAGCAGAATTATGAAATTACCATCTGAGAACTTGCGCGTGAACACACAGTGGTCCGACTCCGTTTTGTCATACCCATGCTATAACATAAATGAGTCAAACTTTTTGTACCATTGCCATGGAGCTTGTTTCAGCCCGTACAAGCTCTTCCTCAGCCTACACACCATATGCTCCTTGCCCTTGACTTCGAACCCCTTTGGTTGGTGCATGTAGATCTCTTCTTCTAGGTCACCATAGAGAAAAGTATTTTTAATGTCCAACTGCTCTATCTCCAGATCCATGCTAGCCACCAACCCAAGCAACACCCGTATGGATGTCATCTTCACCACTAATGAGAATATCTCCTCGAAGTCTATGCCTTTTCTCTGACCGAACCCTTTTACCACAAGTCTGGCCTTGAACCTCATCTGTAAATTCTTCTGCTTAACCTTCTTTCTGAATACCCACTTGTTGTTCAGAGCTTTCTTGTACTTTGGCAGTTTCACCATATCATATGTGTGGTTCTTATGCAAGGATTTCATCTCCTCTTGCATAGCTTTCAATCACCCCTCCTTATGCTCGTCGGCTAGGGCATCAGAATAGTCTTCTGGTTCTCCCCCATCAGTAAGCATAATATACTCATGCGGCGAGTACCTCTTGGACTGCTGTCTGTCCCTAGATGACCTCTTCACCTGTGGCTCAACAGGTGGATCAAGTGGGGGCTGCTCCCCTGGGTCCATCTTCTAAAGGAACTCTCTCGTCCTCTACACCTCATTGTACTCCCCCGTCATCAGGCACCACGGAAGGAATAACTGGATCCATGTCCTCTAGCTCACCTGAACTAAGTTGATTCTTCTCTGGCTTACCAATGTCTTCAATACACTGATCTTCAAAGAAAATCACATCTCTACTCCTGACGAGCTTCTTCTCGGTTAGATCTTACAATCTGTAACTGAACTTTTCATTACCGTACCCTAAGAACACATACTGGCTGATCTTCATATCGAGTTTGGACCTCTCGTCCTTTGGTACGTGAACGGATGCCCTGCATCCAAACACCCTGAGATGACTGTACGATGGATCATGTCCAGTCCACACTTTCTCAGGTACTTCTCCATTCAATGGGGCTGATGGAGACCTTGCATTGCTTCTCCCCAGAATGTCTTGGACAACTTTGCATGGGATATCATACATCTGATTCTCTCAATAATGGTGCGATTCATTCGCTCAGCTACACCATTATGCCGGGGGGTCTTGGGAACCGTCTGTTCATGCCGTATACCCAGGGACTTGTAGTACTCATGAAAGTCGTCGATGTATTCACCACCATTATCAGTGCGGATGCACTTCAATGATCTACCTATCTCTCTCTCTCGACCATAGCATGAAACAACTTAAACACAATAAATACCTCGTCCTTGGATTTCAAAGCATAAGCCCAAACTCTCCTAGATGCATTATCTATAAAAGTAATAAAATACAATGCCCCACCCAAGGTTTTTGTCCTTATAGGACTACACACATTAGAATAAACCAAATTTAATGCATGCACTTTATTAACATGAGAAGCAGTTTAAACAAATGAAACTCTATGTTGTTTCCCTGATAAACAATCAAGACAGGTTTTGAGAGGTATACCTGTCACGTCTGAAAGGAGTCGCTTCCTCGCTAGTAGATGAAGCCCTTTTTCACTCATGTGGCCTAGATGCCTGTGCCACATGTCTATAGCTGAATCTTCCGTTACGTTCAACTCACTCCTTCATACACTGACACTTGCCTTGTATAGGGTGCAACACTTATTTTCTCTGGCTGCGATCAACGAACCCTTGATGAGCTTTCAGCGCCCACCAGCAAATCGACTTTCATAGCCATCATCATCCAACCTTCCTGTCGACATCAAGTTGAGGCGAAGGTTTGAGATATGCCTCACATCCCTAAGAACCAATGTGCAGCCCACAACAGTCTTCACACAAATATCACTGACCCCTACGATCTTCGATACGCCAGAATTCTCCATCTTCACGGTCCCATAGTCACCTGACTTGTAGCTTGTGAAGAAGTCCCTGCGTGGAGTCGCGTGAAAAGAAGCTCCTGAGTCAATCACCCAGTCGGTGTCCTGACCCGTAGCCGTGAGACATACATCGTGATCTGCTGAAAGAATAATAACAATGTCGCCATCTGAAGCGACCGCAGTAGAATCAGATTCGTCTTCCTTCTCCTTTTCTTTTCCTTTCTTGTCGTTTTTAAACTTACGAAATTCATGCTTGTAGTGGCCCTTCTTGCCACAATTCCATCACTCAACGTCTTTCCTGTTACTCTACTTGCCTCTTGATTTATCTCAGGCCTTTCTGCCCTTCCTGTTCTTTTCTCTCCCCCGTTCCTGTGTTACAAGGGCCTCTTGCTGAGTAAACCCCTAAGACTTCCTTCTTGTCTCTTCATTGAAGAGACAACTAGTAACCTGTTTCATGGATATCTTTTCGTCTGGCGCGGAGTTACTTAGAGACACCACCAATGTCTCCCAACTGTCAGGCAACGAACTAAGCGATAGTAAAGCCTGCAATTTATCATCCAGGACCATCTTCATAGAAGAGAGCTGGTTCACTATATTACTGACCTCATTCATGTGCTCAGCCACAGAACCACCATCCTTGAACTCGAGATTCACAAGTCGCCTTATCAGGAAGATTTTATTATCGGTTGTCTTCCTCTCATACAACCATTGTAGTTTCAGCCATAGGCTTGCGGCTGAGGTTTCCATAGACACATGGTGGAACATAGAGTCATCCAGCGATTGTCTAATAAACCCTACCGCCTTTCGGTCTAACTTTTTCCAATCTTCATCAGACATATCCTTAGATTTTGCTGATATGCCTAAAATTGGAGAATATAAATCCTTGCAATAAAGTAAGTCCTCTATCTTATCCTTTCATATGGTCCAGTTAGAACCATTGAGGCTGATCATCCTTGATGAGCCACCTTCCATAATTCCAAACCGATCCTACCCGTTCAATGAACTTAAGCTTTGATACCACTTTGTTGGGGGTCTTGCACAAAACCTTAGGATCTAGCCTCCCAAACAAACTAGAATTATGGGATAATAATAACAATGAAATAAATCAAAGCAACAATCACACACCACACAAGAGATTTTTATGTGAAAAACCCTCAAAGAGGTAAAAACTACGGGACCTCGTCCAGATCAACAATCCACTATGAAGTAGAACGTTTACAACCTTCTTCATTCTCGCAGGAGCGGATAAACAATAAGAGAATAAAAGGAAAAAACAGAGAGATCTCACCGATCACGAGAACGTAGAAGCGCTGAGACGACTGCTCCCTTCCACAAGCTTCCTCTCTCTCTTATCTCTTTCTCTCTCACACCCTAAGCCCTTTAGAAAACCCTCTTATGCTTTTCTTCACACAACATGATACCCTAGAAAATCCTAGGAACCCCTTTTTATAGTTTTAGGAAACTCCTTTCTGCATCCCTATTGCGAAAGGACTTAAATCCGCAATTTTGTGCAAAAATTGCGTAGCCTACGACTAGTCGTAGCTCTCCTACGACTGGTCCTAGACCTTGAAAAAAACAGCACAACTCGCTGGACTTTGAGTCATGCTAGGGATCGAACCTACGACCGGTCGAGCGCTTCCCACAACCAGTCGAAGACCTCCTATGACCGGTCAAGAAATACCGTGAATTACTCCGATTTTTCACCCACTGCTCCATCTCTCCTCTGATCTGAGGAGGAAAATCCCATCAATAAATTGGTCGGCATTGGAGGGAGCGTCAATCATGTCTAGTGATAGCCACGTAGGGAAGGTTTTGCCTGCAACCTCTAAGCTTCTGCTTCTTCGAGTGTCTGTTCGTGGAGTTACCGCCACCTTGACTCTAGCAGCCACTTGAGCTAGACCTAGAAGTGAGCACCTATCAACTTCAATAACTTTGCCAAATGTGTTACCCAGTGCCACAAAAACTGATTCTACCCAGGTATGGGTTGGAATGCTAGAGGCGGATCCAGACGCCCTTACTGGCAATTCCAAATTCCTTAGACCATACTTCCACCTTGCACAGACCCATCTTCCTCTGAAGTGACTCATCTGAGAAGAAGGAGATCACTTCATTCCTTGTCTTGAAGACAAGGAGGAATTGGTCTTGATTCAATCGGGAGATGTCAATGGCCGAAGATGCATACCTAGATTTATTAAGATTTTGAATAAAGCGAATGAGGGGAACCTCTGGAGAGTCGGCCTGGCCCACTAGTGCCAGACTAAGCCCTTTGATCTTTTCTGATACTTTTCTGATGTTAGCATTGACTCAGAAGTTTTCAACGACATTCCATCAAGCATCTGGTGCACTTCTGTTGGCTGTAGAGATCGGGGATTTGGCTGGGACATTTTGTCAAACATCTGGTGGGCGTTTTTGTCCTCCTTGTCTGGTTGCTTCCAAGAAGGATGGTTTGTCCGCTGTCGAGTTGGAACGAGATGGGAGTGACTGTGATTTCATCCTCTGTTCATTGCAAGGAAGCCCAATTACAGAATGATCCCTGGCCTTTTCCACTTTCAGGATTCTGGCATTCACCATTTTTCCATTCAAGATCTCCATCGCTGCTGACGCTTCCCGTTTGTAACGGAATCTGATAAATGCATAGCCCCTGGACCTCCGGAGAATGCGGTCCCATGGCTTGAAGATATTCGGAGAAAGCGATTCCATGGTATCAAAGGAGAAGTTGGCAACAAACAAAGAGTAATGTTTTTTAGAGGATTTTGTTGAACGAACCTCCGTCCATCCTGAATCCCTATACATCATTTTTCTTGTCAGCACATTACTGTTTGTTTATCATGTAACCTCTCCATAGGGTAGCAGGGACATGAATTGAATATACAGGCTTCCATTCCACCGACTAAAATGCGACGTTTCAGGGACAAAACGCACTCACCAGGTCTAATTCAAACAACGGTATGTTTGTTGGGAAGCGGATTGGCTAATGTACCTCACACCAGCTGCTGCCTGTAAGTACGTGTCGTGCGAAGACGAGCACAGAGGCACCTCAATCCGAGTTGTACGAACGGTTCAAATGAGATCAAAGTTACATGGGCTCCATAGTTATGTATTTATTATATCTATACGGTTCATCTATTTTTAGAGATCATTTTAAAACATTATTCAAAAAATGAATCATATCCAAATATCATCTGAACCACACCACAAATAGCAGCGGAGATAATGATTTTGACCGTTAAAAAATTTGTAGGGCTCACCGTAACATTTATTTTCCATCCAATCTGTTCATAAGTTCAAAAAGACCCGAATTAAGAGGAAAAACAAATTTCATATTGATCCAAAACTTCTGTGACTCCAAAAAAGATTTCAATGGTAGATGTTCAATCCCCCACTTCTTTTTGCAGTGTGGTCAACTTGATCGTTAGGTATATCTTATTTTTCGTCTTAACCTTTAATATGATCTCGTCAAATGAATAGACGGTTTGGATATGACATATACCTCGTGATCAGACCCACAAAGGCCCACAAAACTTACTGTTGCCAATATAGCAGCTATATAGCTTGTGTGACTTGTGAGGTACACCAGCCAATCCGCCTTCATGTGTTAGATGGATGAGTTTTGAATCTATCTCATTTTGGACTAATGCCTTAAATGAGCTGGAAAAATAGTTGAACGGTGTGTATAAAACAGATCCATCATGGTGGGCCCACAGCTAGCTGGCTCGTGCTGGGTCACTAGCCAAACCACGTCGAAAGTGGATTGCGTAGTGTGCAATACGCCACCGAAGATGTGGTGCGTTGACGTTGCAAAGTTCAGGGTCTCACATGATGTAGGTCTTATATCCACACCGTCTGGCCATTTTGTGCCAGGTTCAAGACTCAAGTGGACTACACCATAGAAAAGCAGTTAGAAGTGAATGCTATCCATCAACAACGATAGGCAGATTGTTCTTTTGTTTGGACCTATTTTTAGATGGACCATCTCAATCATCCAATCTGTTGGTGATTAATTGATTGATCATGAGCACAAAATCTCATAATCAGTGGGATTTTTGTTCAAATAGATACAGCAACATGAGCCAAAGTGGCACGTGTATAATATCTAGGCCATTTTTTGGGTTCATCAACGTAGGAAGCGGATTGGCTGGTGTACCACACACCAGCAACCTTACCTGGTGTGGGTACGCACGAAGAAGAGCCATGATGCTCCTCGAGATCAAGTAGTATGAACGGTTCAAAGGCGATAAATGTTACATGGCCTAATGAATGTTTCAACTGTAGACATTTAATTATCATGTTTTTGGCTCACCAGAGCTTTGAGTATGGTTCATTTTTGACAATACGTTCTAAAATGAACTCACAAAATGGATGGACGTGAAGGATTTTTCACAAACATCACATCAGGCCCCACCTGAGTTCCCGGCGCAGGAAAACTGCGTCCCTTTCCCATGGCCAAAAACCTGGTGCGTCTACTCATCAGATAGGCAATTACATTAACTACATCATCATCTCTATCCATGAAAGTTAGATATACGCATCCATGTGCGCAAAAAAAAAAAAAAAAAGGTAAACAGGATCTGAACCATTCATCACACTCCCTAAAAGGGAAGAATCATTGAAGCCTAATCAAGTCGGGGTCCACTCATCAAGTATGCAATCACATTAATTATCTACATCATCACATCTGTCATACATGAAAGCTAAATATACACGTTCACACAGCTTCTGTGCACACACATAAAATAAAATAAAAAAGAAAATAAAGAAAAGGAAATGAGGATCTGAACCATTAATCACAGCCCGAAAAAGAGAAGAATCATCTACGCTGTGTAAAAGGGCGTGGATCTTTGAAGTTGATGAGGTGCTGAATCCTCTCATCTTCCCACTTGAGTCGGTCCCACCATTCCGACTCTCCTTCCACCTCCACTCTATCACCACCAGTAGAAGTAGAAGCAGCAGCCATGTCGCCAGCAGCTCGAAGAGGAAGCTTCTTCAGAATCCCACATCCCCTCACCTGCAGCTTCTTCAATGCCGACAAGTACGTGCGATGACAGATACTCTCCAGCCTCGGTAGCTCCCATAGAAACACTGTGTGAAGTCGTCGCAACGAGCCTTCTGCCGCAGTGTCCCCTTCAAACACAGCCTTCAGTTTACAGCAGTATTTGATCTCGAGCGTCTCCAGGCTTTGTAGGAATACACTTGAGGAGAACACAGTGACAAGTCTCAGGCAATAGTCCAGATGAATGTGCTTTAGAAGTGCAAAGCTCCGGCTTGCATATGTGCCCTCACACACGCTCTTCAGTCTTGCAAGGTTGGACATCCGTATCTTTTCAAGCTGACTTAAACAGTCAGAATTTGCATTATCTCCTTCAAAGAAAATCTCCATCTGCTCGCACCTCTTGATCCGACATTCTTTCAGTTCCTTCATTTTATCGACATCACCCATTTCTGATAATCTTTGGATCGCGGAATTGTCGCGCAGGGTGAGTAATTCCGCATGACTGAGAAAACCATGGATACCGCTTGGGGACGTACGACCTCCTTGGATCTCTAAGCACTTATCAAAATGGCTTCCCGGATCTGGTAAGTCACTTTTTCGGATCTTGGAATGAATGTTGTCATATGTGAATTGTTTTCTCTGGAGATGGATGGATTTACCTCTTTCTTGTTCGTCTTCTTGGCAAGGAGCCATGTAGACGTGGAATCGAGAGAAGCATTTTGAATCCCACAGTTTTGAGGATGGGCTGAAAGATTGTAAGAGCTTGGAATTTCTTACCCTTATACGAGCCCCGCCTCTCTCTCCTGGCCGTTCGTTGACATTTAATGATTCCCAGTTTCCGCACTGGCTAAAGTTGAGCTCTTCGAGCTCAGTAGTGATATCATCCCACTTGATTTTGCGAATTTGCTTCATGTCTAGCATGTCCAGGCGCTTTAGATGAGGTGCTTGAGACATATTCTCAGGCAGTGTTTTGAGATTGGTACTCGAAAGATCAAGCACTTCAAGTCTTTCCATCATAGCTAAATTTACAGAATCTCTGGTTAGATCACCTTTAACGGAAATACTTGGAATGGTATTTATTCCGGAAATCCGAACATGTCTGAGTTTTGGCAAGATACCTCCCTTTGCTAAATAATAATCTTGGAAATAGTCATACTGACATCTTGCAACATAAAGCGCCTCAAGTTTTGAGAGCTTTCGTAATTGAGGCAGCAAATTCATCTTTAAGGAAGAACAATCCAACAATATGAGTTCCTTAAGATTGACCAATCCGAAGATTGAAGATGGTAGATATTCCATCATAGAATTCCCACGTAGGTCGAGGGTACGAAGCTGCCTCAAATCCTCAAAGAACTCATCTGGGATTCTTTCTAAATATTTGAAGTTATTTAAACAGAGCTGCCGTAGGTTGTGCAGCATGGAAATCGAGGAAGGCAATGAAGTGATTTGCATTTCATCAAGAAGGAGATAACGGAGGTTTTTCATGTGCTGAAAGATTTCATCTGGTATTGATGGGATAGAATAAAGTTCACCTGAAAGTTCAAGGGACTCGAGTTTGTAAAAAATCTGGAATGAAGAGAGTGTTAGTAAATGAGGGCATCTTGTCAGGCTAAAAAATTTGAGATTGTGCAAGCAGGAAGCAGATTTGGGCATAGATTCGTTTACTATGCCATCAAGATGGAGGACACGAAGGCCTTGAATTTGCTGAAAGAAGGTTTCTGGTATCTCGATCATAAGATCTCCTCCGGAAAGAAATAAAGTGGAGAGTTCGGAGCATTTTCTAGGAAGAGGTGAAAGTTTTGGAATTTTCAATACCACCATCCTCTGAATGTCTTCCACCTCATCATCCTCCATTGGTAGGGAACCATCTTCAATCCAGAATCTACCATGAGTTGAAGCTCTTCTCTGTCTCGATGTCACCAGAGATTTAGCTTTCTCAGCTAATGATTTTGGCATTTCCACATTTACAAGATGATTATACACGACCATGGAACGAACATGAAGCTCCCTCAACAGAGCGTACAACTTGTCGAACATCATCAAATCCTCTTCCTCACCCTCTTCCGTGATAATAAATCTTTCAGCTCTCCAATGCCATCTCAGCCTTACAACTGGAATCGAGAAATCCGTGAATAGCAAGAGGTAAAAGAAGCAATCCAGGACAGTGTCAGGAGTGAAACTACCCTTGATCAGAGGAGAATTAGCAATATCTGATGCCTCTGCTCGTAACATATCCATCGACAAGTCCTCTAACTTAATGGCCACATTGGATTTCAACTCATTGGGTCCGACGAGTACAATCTCGGAACCATTTTGCAACACCTTTCTGAGATGTGGATCTCCAATAAGTTTGAAATCGATATCTTTCGGCACATCTCCTATCACAAGCAAGAACTTCCGCCCCATCAAATAAGTACAGATTTCAGTCGCAGCTCGGGTATCTATTCCATCTTCGTCAAAACTGTCACCATCCGTTGACGTCGTCATCCCCAATTTGCTCGCAATTTCCTTCTGCGCCTCTTGAAGACTAAAGTCCTTTCCCAGTAGCTTTACCTGTATTTGCAGATCGAAGAGATGTTCTGACTTCAGCATTAGACGTTCGGCAATGCTCCATCTCCCCACTCCCTCAAACCCCCCAATAAAAGCAACTTTAGGAGTTGTAATCCAATCCAAGAGCTTTTCAGCAGAACTTTCGATGTCATGTGGAAAGTTCTTCGATTCACCCTCGGCTGCTGCAGATTCATTCCCTCCTCGGCCAGCCATGCGTGCTCTCTCTCTCCTCTCTGTTAAGAAAAAGAAATCCATTGAAAAGATGTAGAGATGCATTTTACCCGTCTGTCGGTCGATCAATTTCATTTATATGAAATAGTTCCTCTCAGCAGTTTTAAATTTTTGTGACCCTAAGAGTGTTTCAATGGTAGACGTTAAATCCCTTGGTGAGCTCATCTTAAGGAAGGTGGGTGGACGCCACTAAGTTTTGTAGGTCCCATCATAAGATATGAGTTATATCCTAACCGTTCATCCACTTGGTGAGCTCGTTGTAAGGCTTGAAGTGAAAAATAAAACTGATCCAAATATCAAGTGGAACACACTATAAGCTTGAAGTGAAAAATAAAACTGATCCAAATATCAAGTGGAACACACTATAAGCATTGGGAGATTGAACGTCTACCATTGAAACACTTTTGGGGTTACACAAATTCTGGATCAATATGATTTTATTTTATTTTGTCTTTATCCAGATCTGTATAACCTTACGAACAAATTAGATGGAAAATAAACATATGGTCGTCCCATCAAGTGCTTTAACGGTGAGAATCATTATCCCACTACTATTTGTGGTGTGGTCCACTTGAGCTTTGGTTTTGACTCATTGTTTAAAGCAAGAATTAAAATGATAGTACCAAATGGTTGACCGGTGTGGATATAATAAATACATAATTGTAGAGCCCATGTAGCTTTGATCTCCTTAAACTGTTCGTACAACTCAAAGCTTGAGGAGAAAGCGCTCGTCTTCGTACACCAGCTAAGGGACGCGGATTTCCGGCTAAAGCATTTCCCAGTTAATTCGTGGGGGGAGCGGATTGGATACTAACAATCAAGTAGCCTCTTGGCTACTTAAGTGACGTGGCAAAATGGCATTGGTGGATACCCGGCTGCTTCCTTTCAATAAATGCTCTTCCAACGGAAATCCGTTAGTTGGATGGTTTCCGTTTATGACGTGAACGCACTCGGCCATGCACCGGTAATTATTTATCTTAAGAAAAAAAGTACCTGGATTTACTGTGAAAGAGTTAGGAACGGGGGTGGGGGCCATGTTTGTGAGAAGTCCTACTGTCCATCCGTTTTTTGAGTTCAATTCATGACATGACGCCAAAAATAAACCACTCCAACAGCTCAAGTGAGCCAAAAACATGATAATTAAACATCTACCATTGAAATATTCGTGGGCCACAAAGTTTTGAGTCATGCTAATATTTGTGATTTCAGTTCATCCTAAGTATGAATGAAGTTAGTAATGACATGGACGACTTGTAAATACCACTGTTGAACCCAGGTAGATCTTAATGGTAGGAATTTCCTTAATTATATTTTTCTTTAGTACGGCTCACTTTAGCTTTAGATACGGTTTATTTTTTGGCATCATGTCTTAAAATGAACTCAAAAGACGGATGTAAGGGGGAGATTTCTCACAAACATCATCGTGGACCCCAACTGATTCCAACGCAGGTAGAAATCCTCGTCCAGGAGAAAATGTGCGTGGAGTTTACTGGTATCTGGCCCAGGGAAGCAGATTGCGTACTGAGTAAACTCTGAGGTCCACCAAGATTTATGTATTTTATCCAGTCTACTCATCTATTTTATAAGATAATTTTAGGACCTTAGCTCTTAACCTAAGCACATTAAAGCTTAAAATCGACCACACCAAAGGAAGCATTGTGAATTGAATTTATACTGTTGAAAAATTCTTGGGGGCCACAGAAATTTTGGATCAAGATTATATTTGTTTTTTACCTTCATTCATGTTTTTTGATGCTTTGAACAGTTTAGATGAAAAATAAACATCACTGTGGGGCCTGGAAAGTTTTCAACGATGGAAATCATTATTTCGACTGTTTCTTGTGATATGGTCCACTTGAGATTTTTATAAGCTTTAATTTTGGGCTCAATGCCTAAAATTAGATTAAACAACAGATAGAAGGTATGGATAAATCACATAAATTCATAGTGGGCTCAACTGAATTTTCTCAGTATGCCAATCGGATTTCGTGGCCGAGTGGGTGCACGGCCGAAACGGAGAAAGAGTATCCATTTACAGATCTAACAGAGTCGCATTTATACCAAGGAACATACCATTGTATGTAACCAATGGCCTTTTGTCACATCACTTCAGTAGCTACTGAAGTGTTCAGTATCCAGTATCCAAAATCCGCTCCCATTCATGTGAAGGCTTCATGAGAAGGATGCTATGTGAGGCCCACAAAGATGTTTGTGAGAAATTCAGTCTATCCCTCCATGTTACGTGCTCATTTTAGGAAATTCTACCCAAACATGAGGTGGATCTAAAACTCAAATGAGTCAACACGACAGGAAAATTTGGAGAAAGAAATTTCCACGGTTGAGACCTTCCTGGGCTCCACCTTGATGTTTGTATGCCATCCAAACTGTTTATAAGGTCATTACAACGGGGATGGAGTGAAAATACCAAAATATAAAATAAAATTGCCTGACACAAAATTTTATGACCTCAAGAATGTTTCAACGATTTACAAAGTATCCCCACTGTTTCCTCTCGTGTTACCCACTCAAGTTTTGATACACATCATTTTTGGTCGCATCTCCTAAAATGAGTTCCAAAAGACTATGAACGGGGTGGATTTCTAACAAACATCTGGTGGACCCCATCTCTGGAACTTCCTGCAAAGGCTTGAGTAGTAAATGTTGGTGCCCTTTCCCTTCTGTGCTGTCATTCTCTCATCTATGTATCGTAAGTAGTCAAGTGTAGGCCCACAGCGGATTGCCTACTGATAGCCGAAAACGGATTGGCTACGCTCCTGCCACCGTACTGGTGGCTGGTGGTCAGTACTCGGTGTGCCCACCATGATGTATGTGTTTCATCCTATTTGTTTATCGATTTTTACATATCATTTTAGAGCTTTATATCAAAAGTGAGAGTATATAAATCTCAAGTGGACCCCACCACAGGAAAATAGAAATGATTGAATATCCTTTAGTAAAATCCTCATAAGGCCCACTGTACTGTTTATTTGATATCCAATATGTTGATTAGGTCATACAGAGCCAGATGAAGGGAAGAAACAAATATCAGCTTGATCCAAAACTTTTGTGGCCCCAAAATGTCTTTAATGGTCGAGGTTCAATCAACACTGTTTCTGTAATGTGGTACAATTGAGACTGGGATATACCTCACTTTTGGTCTCATACCATAAAATGATCTATAAAAATAGATGGACGGCATGAATAAAATACATACATCATGAGGCCCACAAAGCACCGACCACCAGCCATTGGGGAGTAGCCAATCGGTTTCCCTGACAGGCAGGTGGCTACTGAAACTGTTTTATAGGCTCCATCGTGATGTATGTGTCCTATCCACGTCTTCCATCCACTTCTACGTACTATTTCATGAGCTGAAGACATGAGTCATATTCAAATCTTATACTGGGGCCACAAAAGTTTTGGACTAAGATGATATTTTTGTATTCTTCTTTATCCATGTGTGCGTGACCTAATCAACAGGTTATATGACAAATAAACATTATAATGAGCCTCGGGAAGTTTTTAACGGTGGCATTCAACTACCACTGTTTTCTTGTGGTGTAGTCCCCTGGAGATTTAGATCTCTCTAGTTTTTTGGTCTCGTGCTCTGTAATGATCAGGAAAAATAGGAAAAATAGATGGACGACGTGATAAAATACACATATACAGTGAGGAGGCGATGGAGCATTGTTAGTAACCACCAGCTCTACCAACGCCGTGTTGAGTGGAGACATCGGAAGCGGATTGGTTGTACCACACACCACCAACCTGGATGGTAGCTAGTGTGGGTACGTGTCATGCCAAGCCGGGACATGGATTCCGTACTATCCCCCCCCCCCCCCCCCCCCTCCCAAAGCTCCGAACGGGCAGTTATGTGCGCATGCCCACCGTGATGTATCTGTACATCCAAACCGTCAATCCCTTTTCTCATATTATTTTAACGCATGAGCACAAAAATGAGTCAGATCCAACGCTCAAGTGGAACACACTACATAATAAGGTTGGTTGCATTAAAATGCACAAAACATTAAATATTAAATGTCAGTTGCATTAAATGGTGTGGTCCATCTGACCGTTGGATCTGCTTCATCTTTTAAAAAAAAAATAAAAAATTATATGCTTAAAATAATCTGAAAAAAGGAATAGAGGGCTACAGATACATCATGGTAGGCCCGTACACAGAACTGCCCGTTTAGAGCTAGGGACGGGCGGTGGTAGTACACAATCCGCGTCTGCCAAGACGACCGCTGACACTCCTCAAGCTCTGGGTTGTACGAACGGTTCAAAGGATATCAAAGATATATGGGCCCGACAATGATGTGTATATTATATCCACACAGTTTATCCAGTTGGCGAGATCATTCTAGATATTAATCCAAAAACTGAGTCATATCCAGATCTCAAGTGGACCACACCACAAATAGCAATGGGTACATTGATTCTCACTCTTAAAACATCCGCAAGGCCCACCATAAAATTTATTTTCCATCCAATCTATTTAGAAGTTCACACAAACCTTGGTGAAGAGTAAAAACAAATATCATATTGATTTAAAACTTCTATGACGACCGAAAGAGTTTCAATGGCAGACGTTCAATGCGCCACTATTTTTTACCGTGTGATCCACTTGATCTTAGGATCTATCTTATTTTTTCGCTCAAACCTTAAACGAACTTGCCAAGTGGAAAGACGGTTTGGACATAACACATGCCTCATGATGGGACCCACGAAACTTGGTGACGTCAACACACCAGCCTGGTCAGTGATGTGTGGTACACTAGTAGAGCTAGGCAGAAACGAGACCGATCAGATGGATCCAACCCGATCTAACGGATCTGACCCGATCCGATCCGAACCGAAAGCTAGAATCGGGTTAGATCGAGTTAGCCTAGTTAGATCCAACCGTAAATCAGATCGAGTTCGAATCAATGGTCAATCGGGACCGATCCGATCTGGAATCCGATCCGATTGGATCTGATCTGATCTAATCTGATTCAATCTACACAATGTTTATTCAACACTGTTTCCTGTAATGTTGTCCACTTGAGATTGAGATATACCTCAGTTTTTATTTAATACCATAAAATGATCTAGAAAAATAGATGGACAACATGGATGAAATAAATACATCATGCATGGTGGGGTCCACAGAGCATCGACTACCCACTATTGGTTGGTAGTCTTCTCACTCGTTGCTGAAGGTGCATTGAGCACTGAGCTCTCTGACAGACGTGAATTTCAAGCGAAAGTCTTTCGTATGAAGTTCCTGCGTAGGATGCTAGGTGGGTCCCACCGTGATCTTTATGATAAATCCACACCGTCTATCCGTTTTGGAAGCTCATTTTAGGACATGCGGTAAAAAACGAAGTATATCCAAAACTCAAGTGGTCCTTACGAGAGTAAACAATGTAGATTCGATCCGAACCGTACCTAACCAGATTCGACTCGGTTTTCATGACCGAGTCGAACTCGGTTCGGGTCAAACCAGTAGTGCAACGGATCGGATTGAGTTAGAGGGCCCAGACTCGGTCCCGAATCGGATCGAGTCAGGGTCAGGCATTGAAAATATCGTACCGAGTCGAGTTGGGCCCAATCCGGTCCGACTCGACTCGATGCCTACCTCTATAGACCAGCCAATCCGCTTTCATAGACATCATAGGCTAACATCTGGATGATGAGGAAACCGGAGCGGATTAGTTGTTGTTACCCGAGTAACAATTTAATGGGTGCTACCCTTACTTGTGTGCGCTCACTTTAATGAACTTGTAGTATATACACATCGTGCATCATTTTTTTCCCCAGATAAATTTAGTACGTTATGCCAAATATTAACTAGATTTAAGTCTCAGGTGGACTTGCTGAACCAATGTAAAAATTAGTGAATGACAATTTAAAGCTCTTTGTATGCCACAAAAGTTTTGAATCAAGATGATAATTATATTTTCCCTTCATCTAGGTTTGTTTAACCTTATCAATGGGTTAGATGGCAAATAAACTTTATGGATATGCTTGCAGTGGGTTAGGTGTTTTTTAATGGTAGGTATTCAATCAACATTGTTTCTTGTGGTGTGGTCCACCTGAGATTTGGATCTACTTAAATTTTGGGACTATATACTAAAATGGGATGGAAAAACAGATGGATGGGGTGGATATACAACATATCATCAAGGTGTGCTCCATGGTAAGGGTAACACCAACACCTAATCCGCTCTCGAGAACAACTTTAATACTCTTACAAAGTGCGATGGATGATGTGCAGGTGCTTAGAAATTATTTACATTGCATAAATGTGAAATTAAACTGGCCAAATCATGTTCACAGTTTAGATGTATCATGAAACTAAAATACTCTTATTTAACTATCCGACTATTAAATTTCTTAATATTTATTGAACAGTTAAAATGAAAAGTATCCAATTGTCTTATTTCAGCAAACAAGTGTTAACTTAACCGAGTTAGGATTGATCAAACTCGTGTATTCATCCCCTCACTTGATTAATCAATCACACCTTATCTTATTAGATACTCATCGATTCTACCACTCTTAAATTCATAAAATCTTATCGCTAAAAAATAACCATTTATCTCATTATTAATCAACATACCACCCATACATCTAAGGGCCCGTTTGGCTGGGCGGATTGGAAGGGATTGGAAGTTAAATCCCGAGATTAACTGGGTGTGCCAAACAGACTAGGTGATCTACCTTTAAATCCCATCCAATCTACCCTAATCCGTTCAAATATGCCTGGGACTTGTTTGGTTCAAGGGATTGGAAGGGATGAAGAGGTTTAATCCTGGGATTGGCCGGGCGTGCCAAACAGACTCAATATAGCAATCCTATGGATCTTAAGACAATCCACTGACAACACCATCATTGCCTTGAAATCCATGCCATCCACTCTAATACCATTTAATCCCTTCCAATCCACCCATCCAAATGGGCCCTAAGAGATCTTCTACATATCCAACCGAACTCGAATCTATCCTTTTGAATCTCATGATTAGTTATCTTTAATATCAAACAAACATCCTTGGTAATTATTTAACCCTAATTATCTTTCTAAATTATTTAATTATAGGGGAATCTCCATGTTTGAGTGTAATATTAGAGAGGCAAGTCTTTATACTTGGCTAAAGTAAGATACTTTGAAAGTAGTGTCTTTACTAATACCAAGACCTATCTCCATTTTGTGGATGTAAGGTTTAATTGAGAATCATGATGATATTATTTGATGAGTTAAGACGACTTTAGGATGGATGAATGCATTTGTGGATTAGGGTTATAGTTCTTCTAAGCTTGAAGTCTTCTTATACCTTACCTTTATGAATAATACTAATTCTTATGAAGTAGCGCATAAAAGAAAATTTCACCCAAGATAACTACATAATGATAAGAAGATGAGTGCTTAATAATGCGTTAATGATTCATAGCCAAATATAAAGACATGAAAGAATCAGAATGCGTAGTTGAAGCATGTTAGGCTAGAACTCAGAAAACTTGTAGAAATAATTTTTTAAAACAATTTTTTAAAGAGGGTGGAGTGTAATAACCTCAAATTTTGATAAGACACCAGAATAGATCAAATATAATTGAAGATGAGAATTATATTGCGAGCACATGTCTTAAATTTCAAGAGTAACAGGAACGATCCCGTAGTCGAAGTTCTCTGATCGTTCCATGGAAAAGAGGAAGTGGTGTGGGAGAGTGCGGATGAGATGAGAGAGAAATACTCTCAGCTTCTCAACATTGCACCTTCAGTAAACTTTAGGAATAAAGTTTATTTTTAAAGGGGTAAATTATAATATCATAGATATTACTGTTTTAGCCTAAGTTCAACATATAGCTTGTAATGTGTATTTTTTTTCGTTAACGAGAACTTTAACTTATTTTGTGAATAACTCTTTGTCCGTGATGAATTAAATATTGGTTCTTTTGTAAGAATTACTTAAAAATATGCTTAGAAATATTTAAAGCTTTATATTTTGTAAAATACTTAAATAAAAAATAATTACGAAAGTATCATTAACGTAGACCCTTGATTTCTAAATCACATGGTTCCTATGATTCGTTTGACCTGATATTTTATTTTATGCCAATATATCATAAATGAATTATACATATTAAATTTTAGTCATTGAACCATATTAGAAGTGACCCAATTATCAAACTAACCCCTTAACCCTTGATTTTAATATATATCGAGTGAGGAAAGTGTGTGGGTAGCCGTAGTTGAATATTTTCTTCATGTGAGTGACTTAAATTATCCATCATGTATACCGAATGTGACATATGAGTACCTCTCCTTGATAAACATTTTTTTAAAAAGGTTTTAGGAAATAACCAAGCTTATAAAATCCTCCCAAATTCGGACCTTTCAATTCACCCACTTTCCACCGTTAATCGCAACTCAAATTTTGACTACACCTTTACCTCATATTATTGTGATATTATGCAAAATTTAAACTTTGATTTATAATACTAAACCATTAAATGATGATCACCCCAAATCTGGTTCATGCCTTGTGACATAACATGTGAAATGTCAATTAAACATTTCACACCATCGATTAACTATCAAAATTTCTCAATTGTTTGTCTATCATGACAATAATTTTTTCTCAATTTAAGACCCCGATCATCAAGCATGGACTGTTAACCAAGTCTAAGTCTATTTTAGCATCTACCAAGTCATTTTTTCAGATTGGTTAACCTAGGTAGTGAATCACTAAGAAATTAACGTATATCAACTCTACTTTTTATGCTTAACATGATGAATGAATTAGAATTAAGAAAAGATCAACCCCTGATTGACTTTTGAAGTAACCCAATGTATTTGGGAGTTGTGGACGTCCACCTAATATTGAGAAGGTGTGCACGCCCCTCTCTCCTCGTCCTTTGACTCGGTCACCCAAAATGGGTCCTATGTAGGATTCAATAGTGGCACGAGAAAAGGAACCAATAGAAAAACGTCCTCAACCTCCGGTAACTGCAAACCGTGTCACGTGGAGAGGTCCATCTAGGCCTCAATGTGCAACACACACAACAGAGGGTTCAAGTAGAATTCCTAATCCTTATAGTCGAGTAAGGTTAAACACTTGTTATTGCTTTGGCCAACCAGGCCACTTATCAAACAGTTGTCCTCAACACCCTGCAACCCATTTGGCCATTAACGAAAGGGCCACTAAGGTGATGTAGCGAAAGAAAACCATGAATTTGATGAAGATGAATAAGCCACTCAGTAAGGAGATGGTGACGAAGAATGGTTGGCCAGATTATTGTACACTCCATGGAAGGACCTGCATTCATAGCGGCATAATATATTATGTATGCGGTGTACCGTCAATGGAAAGTTTTGTCATGTAATCATAGACAGTGGCATTAGCGAGAACATTATCTCGAAAGTGATGGTGGACAGGTTTTGGCTACCTACGACAAACATCATTTCCCCGCTACCAATTAAGAACACATATCTAGAAGTATATTTATGCTCGTCTAAATTACTACCCCAATTTGCATCACAGGATCCTCATAGACAAAGATCTATTCCCTGGTAGTATAGCATGTAATCCACAATCCCCCGTCGGTATCAAAATATCCTTTTAATAACCTTCAATTGAGCCAGTCCCGGGTTATTCTGATAGCGACTCACCAACCCCACTACAAAAAAAGTCTGGTCGAATACATATCATACTATACATTATACTACCAATTGCACCTGCATATGGAATGTGCGCCATATAATCTGTTTTTGCATCCGTCTCTTGAAAGAGATTGAGATTAAGTCCATGACTCTTTTCAACAGGAGTGTTAATGGGTTTGCAACCTTGCATTTGAAAGACCTCGAGCACCTTTTTGATATAAGTTTCTTGAGAGAGACCAAGAAGTCATTTAGAGCGGTACATATGGATCTTGATCCCAAGCACAAAGGATGCTTCGCCCATTTCTTTCATTCTAAAGTTGGAGGACAACCACTTTTGAGTGGCGACTATCATATCCTTATAATTTCCAACTAATAAAATGTCATCAACATACAAAGAAAGAATTACACACCACTACATAGGGGCTTTACCACTGTCCTTTTCCAGGATTCTCGTGTTTGAAGGAAGGGCCCTGTGGGGTATCTGAAGGTCCTCATTTCTGATGGAGTTGGACGAGAAGGGGTTAGGGATAGGATGTCCCTGGACCTTTTAGGGAACTTAGGAGGCAAATCCGGGTGATAAAAAGCCTGTTCTACCCATTATCTTGTGGATCCCCTGTTGCAGACCTTCGAGGTGTTTATAAATTGGTTGCATTGGAGGGAGCGTCAATCAGTTCTAGTGACGGCTACACAGGGAAGATTTTTCCTACAACCTCTAAGCTTCTACTTCTTAGAGTGTCTGTTCCTGGAGTTACCGCCACCTTGACTCTAGCAGCCACTTGAACTAAACATAAAACTGAGCACCTATCAACTTCAATAACTTTGCCGAATTTGTTACCCGGTGCTGCGAAAACTGATTCTAGCCAGGCATGGGCTGGAATGCCATAGAGGTCGATCCAGACACCCTTACTGGCAATTCCAAATTCCTGAGACCATACTTCCACCTTGGACAGACCCATCTTCCCCTGAAGTGCCTCATCTAAGAAGAAGGAGATCAGTTCATTCCTTGTCTTGAAGACAAGGAGGAATTGATCTTGATTCAATCGGGAGATGTCAATGGCCAAAGATGCATACCTGGATTGATTAAGATTTTGAATAAGGTGAATGAGGGGAACCTCTGGAGAGTCGGCCTGGCCCACTAGTGGCAGACTAAGTCCTTTGATCTTTTCTGATACTTCTCTGATGTTAGCCCTGGCTTGGAAGTTTTCAACGACATTCCATCGAGCATCTGGTGCGCTTCTGTTGGCTGTAGAGATCAGGGATTTTGCTGGGACATTTCGTTGAACAACTGTTTGGCGTTTTTATCCTCCTCCTCTGGTTGCTTCCAAGAAGGATGGTTTGTCCACTGTCGAGTTGGAACGAGATGGGAGTGGCTGTGATTTCATCATCTGTTCATTGCAAGGAGCTCTAATTACAGAATTATCCCTGGCCTTTTCCACTTTTAGGATTGTTGCATCCACCATTTTTCCATTCAAGATCTCCATCGATGCTGACGCTTCCTGTTCGTAACGGAATCTGATAAATACATAGCCCCTGGACCTCCGGAGAATGAGATCCCATGGCTTGAAGATATCCACAATTTTTCCGTATTTTCCAAAGATTCTCTGAAGGTCTTCTGTGGAGGTATCGAAGGAGAAGTTGGCAACGAACAAGGAGTAATGGTTTTTGGAGATTTTGTTGAACGAACCTCCGTCCATCTTGAATCCCTAGACTTCATTTTTCTTGTCAACACATTATTGTTTGTTTATGATCCAATCCGTTGGTGATTAATTGATTGATCATGAGTACGGATTCTCATAATCGGTGTGATTTTTGTTCAAGTAGATACAACAACATGAGCCAAAGTGGCACGTGTCTAATATCTAAGCCATTCATTGGGTTCATCAACGTAGGAAGCAGATTGGCTGGTGTACCACACACCAGCAACCTTACCTAGTGTGGGTATGCACGAAGACAAGCGATGACGCTCCTCGATATCCGAGTAGGATGAACAGTTCAACGGAGATAAATGTTAGATGGGCTCAAAAATGATGTATTTATCATATCTATATCGATTTATGTATTCGGAGAAATCATTATAAATCTTGATCAGAAAAATGAGTAATTTAAAAGGCTCAAGTAGACTGCACTACAAATAGCCGCGTGACAATGATTACCACTGTTAAAACATTCTTAGGGCGACCATAACGTTCACTTCCTCATGATGGGACCCACGGAACTTAGTGACGTCAACACACAGCCACATCCAACTTAGGTGGGGCCATTGTGACGTTTCTGAGAAATCCTCCTCGTACTTCCATCTTGTGAATTCATTCTAGGTCATGTTGCCAAGAATGAACAGTATCCAAAGCTAAAGAAGCTAGCCGTACTATAGGAAAATGTGGTCAGGGAAATTTCCACCGTTGAAACTTTCCTGAGTTTAACAGTGATGTTTAGATGCCATCTATACCGTTAATAACCTCATTCCTATTAGGATAAACTGAAAACAAAAATATTAACATGAATCAAAGCTTGTCTAGCCCATGAATGTTTTAACTATGAACATTTAATTATTACATTTCCCGCTCACCGGATCTTTAAATACGGTTCATTTTTGACGACATGTCCTACCATGAACTTACAGAATGAATAAACGGGGAGGAATTTTTGCAAACATCACGTTAGCCCCACCTAGGTTCCCAGCGCGAGGACTTCCTGGAAAAGGCTTCCGCAGGAAATCTGCGTCCCTTTCCCATGCCCAAAAACGAGGTGGGTCTACTCATCAGATGGGCCATTACATTAACTACATCATCATCTCCATCCGTGAAAGCTAGATATACACATCCATGCGGGCAAAAAAAAAAAGAAAAAAAGAAAAAAGAAAGTGGCAAACATGATCTGAACCATTCATCGCACTCCCTAAAAGCTAAATCAAGTCCGGTCCACTCATCAAGTATGCAATCACATTAATTATCTACATTATCACATCTGTCATACATGAAAGCTAAATATACACGTTCCCACAGCCTCTGTACACACAAATAAAATAAAATAAAAAGAAAATAAAGAAAAGGAAATGAGGATATATGAACCATTCATCACAACCACAGCAAGAGAATAATCATCTACGCTCTGTAAAAGGGCGCGGATCTTTGAAGTTGATGAAGTGCTGAATCCTCTTATCTTCCCACTTGAGATGGTCCCACCATTCCGACTCTCCTTCCACCTCCAATCTATCACCACCAGTGGAAGTAGAAGCAGCAGCCATGTCGCCAGCAGCTCGAAGAGGAAGCTTCTTCAGAATCCCACATCCCCTCACCTGCAGCTTCTTCAATGCCCACAAGTACGTGCCATGGCAGATACTCTCCAGCCTCGGTAGCTCCCATAGAAATAGCGTGTGTAGCCGTTGCAGCGAGCCTTCAGCCGCAGTGTCCCCTTCAAACACAGTCTTCAGTTTAGAGCAGTATTTGATCTCAAGCGTCTCCAGGCTTTGTAGGAATACACTTGAGGAGAAGACGGTGACAAGTCTCAGGCAATAGTCCAGATGTATGTGCTTTAGGAGTGCAAAGCTCCGGCTTGCATATATTCCCTCACACAGGCTTCTCAGTCTTGCAAGGTTCGACATCCATATCTTTTCAAGGCGACTTAAACAGTCGGAACTCGCATTATCTCCTTCAAAGAAAATCTCCATCTGCTCGCACCTCTTGATCCGACATTCTTTCAGTTCCTTCATTTTATTGACATCACCCATTTCTGATAATCTTTGGATCACAGCATTGTCGCGCAGAGTGAGTAATTCCACACGACTGAGAACCCCATGCATACCGTTTGGGGACGTTTGACCTCCTCGGATCTCTAAACACCTATCAAAATGGCTTCCCGGATCTGGTAAGTCATTTGTTCGGATCTTGGAATCAATATCGTCATATGTGAATCGCTTTCTTTGAAGATGGATGGATTTGTGTGTTCCTCGTTCGTCTTCTTGGCAAGGAGCGATGTAGATGTGGAATCGAGAGAAGCATTTTGAATCCCACAGTTTTGAGGATGGGCGGAAAGATTGTAAGAGCTTGGAATTGCTTACCCTTATGCGAGCCCCACATCTCTCTCCTGGCTGTTCGTTGACATTTAATGATTCCCAGTTTCCGCACTGGCTAAAGTTGAGCTCTTCGAGCTCCGTAGTGATATCATCCCAGTTGATTTTGCGAATTTGCTTCATGTCTAGCATGTCCAGGCGCTTTAGATGAGGTGCTTCGGACATATTCTCAGGCAGTGTTTTGAGATTGGTACTCGAAAGATCAAGCACTTCAAGTCTTGCCGACCCATCTAAATTTAAATAATTGATGTTTTGATCACCTTTATAGGATAAACTTGGAATGGTATGTTCTGAGGAAATCCAAACACGTCTGAGTTTTGGCAAGATACCACCCATTGCATCCATATAATCTTGGTAATAGTCGGACTGACAGCTTGCAATGACAAGCACCTCAAGTTTTGAGAGCTTTTGTAAATGAGGCAGAAAATTCATCTTTAAGGAAGAACAATCGTCCAATATGAGTTCCTTAAGATTGACCAATTCGGAGATTGAAGATGGTAGAGATTCCATCATAGAATTCCCAGTTAGGTCGAGGGTACGAAGCTGCCTCAAATCCTCAAAGAACTCATCTGGGATTCTTTCTAAACATTTGAAGTTGGTTAAACAGAGCTGCCGTAGGTTGTGCAGCATGGAAATCGAGGAAGGCAGTGAAGTGATTTCCATTTCATCAAGAAGGAGATAACGGAGGCTTTTCATGTGCTGAAAGATTTCATCTGGTATTGATGGGATAGAATAAAGTCCACCTGAAAGTTCAAGGGACTCGAGTTTGTCAAAAATCTGAAATGAAGAGAGGAGTGTTTGTAAATGAGGGCAGCTTGACAGCCTCAAAAATCTGAGATTGTGCAAGCAGGAAGCAGATTTGGGCATAAATTCGTTTACTATGTCACCAAGATAGAGGACACGAAGGCCTTGAATTTGCTCAAAGAAAGTGTCTGGTATCTCGATCATAAAATCTCCTCCAGAAAGAAATAAAGTGGAGAGTTTGGAGCATTTTGGAGGAAGAGGTGAAAGTTTTGGAATTTTCAATACCACCATCCTCTGAATGTCTTCCACCTCATCATCCTCCATTGGTAGGGAACCATCTTCAATCCAGAATCTACCATGAGTTGAAGCTCTTCTCTGTCTCGATGTCACCAGAGATTTAGCTTTCTCAGCTAACGATTTTGGCATTTCCACAGTTACATGATCGTACACGACCATGGAACGAACATGAAGCTCCCTCAACACAGCGTCCACCTTGTCAAACATCATCAAATCCTCTTCTTCACCCTCTTCTGTGATAATAAATCCTTCCGCTCTCCAACGCCATCTCAGCCATTCAACACCAATCGAGAAATCCGGGGATAGCAAGAGGTAAAAGAAGCAATCCAGGACTGTGTCAAGAGTGAAACTGCCCTTGATCCGAGGTGAATTAGCAATATCTGATGCCTCCGCTCGTAACATGTCCATCGACAAGTCCTCTAACTTAATGGCCACATTGGATTTCAACTCATTGGGTCCGACCAGTACAATCTCGGAACCATTTTGCAATACGTTTTTGAGATGAGGATCTCCAATAAGTTTGAAATCGGTATCTTTCGGCACATCTCCTATCACAAGCAAGAACTTCCGCCCCATCAAATAAGTACAGATTTCAGTCGCAGCTTGGGTATCTATTCCATCTTCGTCAACACTGTCACCGTCCGTTGACGTCGTCATCCCCAATTTGCTCGCAATTTCCTTCTGCGCCTCTTGAAGACTAAAGTCCTTTCCCAGTAGCTTTACCCGTATTTTTAGATCGAAGACATGTTCTGACTTTCGAATTAGATATTCGGCAATGCTCCATCTCCCTACTCCCTCAAACCCCCGAATAAGAGGGAGTTTTGTAATCAAATCAAAGAGTTTTTCACCGGCACTTTCGATGTCATCTGGAAAGTTCTTCAGTTCACCCTCGGCTGCTGCAGATTCATTCCCTCCTCGACCAGCCATGCGTGCGCTCGCTCTTCTCTCTGCTCCTCTCTGCTAAGAAAAAGACACCCATTAAAAAGATGTAGTGATGCATTTTACCCATCTGTCGGTCGAACAATTTCATTTATATGAAATAGTTTCTCTCGACAGTTTTAAATATTCATTAGTTGATCTCTTATATTAACAAAGAATCACATTTTTATATACAAATCTCAACCATCCATCCATCTATTTCTTGAAAACTTGATGGATACAGAAAAGAAGTGCATCTAACGGATAACCAAACTGATCCGGTTCGAGTTTTGTTTTTATTTTACTTGGTAGCCCATGATATATGATCGTTTTCCACACACACCAGCAATGGTGAAATGGGGGTGTGAGTTCACCACCATTCATTACCGAGTTTGTCTATTCGACGCCCACGTGGTGAAGTGAACTGCGTCCTCCACCAATGCATTGAACGCTTAATGTGAAGGCGGATTGCGTACTGAGTAACTCAGCACGCTAAGCGTACTGAGTAAACATCGTGGCGTCCACCATGATTTAAATATGTTATCCACTCCATCCATCCATTTTAAGAGATAATTTGAGGGCTCTAGAACAAAAAACAAAGTATATCTAATTCTCAAGTGGACCTCACCACGGGAAATAATGTGACTTGAAATTCTCCCGTTGAAAATTTCTTGGGGTCCACAGAAGTTTTGGATCAATCTGTTTTTTGTGCTTTCCCTTCATCCATGTCTGTGTGATCTTATAAACATGTTGGATGACAAATAAACATCACTATGAGCCCTATCAAGGTTTCAACAGTGGAAGTCATTATTCCCACTGTTTCCTGTGGTGTGACACACTTGAGCTTTGGATATTCTTCAATTTTCAGATCAACCACTAAAATAAGCTACAAAAATGGATGGACAGCGTGGATAACTCATACACATTCACGGTAGCCCCAACTGAGTTTACTTTGTATGATAAAAGGGTACTGAGTAACTCAGTACGCAATCCGATTTCCTTAACGTGTACAGTCAGGGTTTGTGGGCCCACCTTGATGTAATGGATTTTACCCTGATCATTTCAGGGTGAGAAATAATAAATGAGAGAGATCGAAAGCTCAAGTATACCACAGAGTGGGGATTGAACACTGACCATTAAAAACTTCTTGAGAGACGCATAAGTTTTGGATCAAGCTTATATCCGTGTTTTCTCTTCATCTACGTATGTGAACTTATGAATAGTTTAAATGACAAATAAATATTACAATAGGTCCTAAAAAAGTTTCAACATCGACCAACATTATCACCACCAGAAGCATTGAATCTTCCTCATTTTTAGCCTAATGTATTAAAATGATATGAAAAACGGAAAAACAACGTAGATAAAACCAACCCGTTACGGTGGGCCCTACAGAGCCTTGCCTAGACGGAAAAACGGCCACACCTTGGTGATCACCAAAGGAAAAAACAAGGCTAATCCAATATTCAGGTGTGCACCGCATTAATTTGGAGCATTTTGGATGGTTTTCCACTGTTTTTATGGTGTGGCCCACCTGCTGATTGAATTAGTTTGATTTAATGGAGAGGTGATCCTTATGGTCAAGCAAACCCGTTAGCTGATAGGATGTCAAACACGTCATGTGGCCTCACATAGCTGGAAAAGGGTTAGCTGGTGCACCACACACCACCAACCTAGCTGGTGTGGGTACCTTTTGTACAAAGAGCTCCTCGAGCTCTCGGTTGTAGGAACACTTCAAAGCAGCTAGATCAAAGTTACATGACCAAAAAATAATGTATTAAACCCTAAACCGTTGATTCATTTGGAAAGAACATTATTGATCTTGATCCAAAAAATTAGTATCCAAAGCTCAAGTGGACCACACCATGTATAGTAGTGGAGACAATGATTCTCACCATTAAAACATTTGTAGGGACCATCATAATGTTTATTTTGCATCCAATTTGTTCATAAGGTTTGACAAACTTAGATGAAGAGTAAAATATAAATATTATATTGATCTAAAATTTTTGTGACCCTCAAAAAGTGTTTCAATGGTATACTTTCAATCCCTTGGTGAACTAGTCGTAAGGCTATTGTGCTGATGTCACCAAGTTTTGTGGGTCCATCATGAGATATGAGTTATATACAAACCGTCCATTCGCTTGGTGAGCTCGTCATAAGGCTTGAGTCGAAAAATAAGACAGATCCAAAGATCAAGAGGACCATTAGAGCCGGGCATCGAGTTGAGTAGGACCGAGTTAGGGCTGACTTGACTCAATTCGGTTTTGAAATGGGCCTGACCCAAACTCGATCTGACTTGATACCGAGTCCAGCATGCCTAACTCGATCTGATTCGGTCTAGCATGGACTGATCTGGATTGAGTCCGATCCGGTCAGAAGTACCGAGTTAGGTTGAGTTGGCACCGAGTTGGATTGAGAGATGAGGGAGGGAGAGACTAAGAGAATGGAGAGGAGAGAGGAGGAGGAGGAGGGTGATGGTGGTAGGTGGTTTCCGTGCTTAAAAGATGAGAAGGATGAGAGAGAGAGAGAGAGAGAGAGAAGGGGGGGGGGGGGGGGGTTGAGCTTGGAAGATGAGGAGGATGAGGGAGGGAGGGAGAGATTTTAGGATTAGGACGGGGTAGGGTGCAATGGGTAGGGTTAGAGAGTCGGATTTCGAATCGAGTCGAGTCTAACCGGATCTAGTCAGGTCGAGTTACTAGGTAACTCAAACTCGACTTGTCTTGAGATCAGATTAGGTGAAGCCTACTCAGTTCGGATCGACTCACCCATTCGATTCGGGTCCAGTCGGATATGAACGAGCCGGACAAGTCAAGTTAACTGGATTGAGTCGTCCGGTGCTCACCTTTATGGACCATGATGTGAAAAAGCAGTGGAAGATTGAATATCTATCGAGTCATAGAAATTTTGGATCAATATGATATTTTTTTTTGGTCTTCATCTAGGTTTGTGCGACCTTGTGAATAGATTGGATGGAAAATAAACATTATGGTGGTCCCTTCAAATGTTTTAATGGTGATAATCATTATACCTACTGCTATTTGTGGTGTGATCCATTGAGCTTTGGATATGACTCATTTTTTAGATCAATATCTAAAATGATCTCACCAAATGGATGAATGGTGTGGATATAATAAATACATCATTATGGAGCACATGTAGCTTTGATCTCCTTTAAACAATTTATACAACCCAAAGCTCTCACCACACATACCCACACCAGCTAGGTTGGTGGTGTGTGGTACACCAGCCAATCCGCTTCTTATTAATCTATGCAGAAATGGATTGGCTACTCTCCCTGCCACCAGCCTCGTGGCTGGTGGTCGATGCTCTGTGGGCTCCACCATGATGTATGTGTTTCATCCATTCCTTTCATCCTTTTTTAAAGATTATTTTATGGCTTTATCCCAAAAATGAGAGGGATATAAATCTCAAGTGGACCACGCCACTAGAAAACAATAGTGATTGGATATCCACCATTAAAATCCTCATAAGGCCCACTGTACTGTTTATTTAACATCCAATCTGTTGATTAGGTCATACAAACCTAGATGAAGAGAAAAAAATAAATAAATATCAGCTTGATCCAAAACTTTTATGGCCCCCAAAAAGTTTTTAATGTTTGATGTTCATTCAACATTGTTTCCTGTAATGTGGTCCACTTGAGATTGGGATATACCTCATTTTTGGTATCGTACTATAAAATGATCTAGAAAAATAGATGGACAGCATGGATGAAACACATACATCATGGTGGGGCACACAACGCAGCGACCACCAATCATTGGTTAGTGTTAGGGGGAGTAATCAATCCATTTCCATTCTATGCGGGGATGCGGATTTCCTGCCAAAGCTTTCATAGGAAGTTCCTGCGCAAGGCTACGGGGTATGGTTTACTGCTATGTTTGTGAGAAATCCACTCATCAATCCATTTTTTGAGCTCATTTTAGGACACGCGTTTTTCGAACTCATTTTAGGAGACGTGACGAAAAATGAGGGGTATCAAAAACTCAAGTGGGCCACATGAGAGGAAATAGTGGGGATTCAGTCAGCACCGTTGAAACAATCTTATGGCCATCAAAATTTTCTATCAGGCTTTTTCTTTATTGTTTTTACTTCATCCCAGTGGTATTGACCTTATAAACCGTTTGGATGGCATATAAACATCAAGGTGGAGCCTAGGAAGGTTTCAACAATAAAAATTTATTTTTTCAATTTTCCCTCTCGCGTGACCCACTTGAGTTATGGATCCACATCACTTTTGGTCTCATGTTCTAAAATAATCTCGATATCCGGATGGACAGGGTAGATTTTGAAGGGGTTTTTTGCCCCGTGGTCAACCAGTCGTGAGCCCTGCTCGACCAGTCGAGGGCTGGTCATGACCAGTCGTGGAGTTGAGTCGTAGCTCGACTCAAAGTCCAGCGACTACGGCCTATTTTTTCAAAGGGTGCTCGACCGGTCGTAGGTAGTCCACGACCAGTCGTAGGTGGCGCTCGACCGGTCGTGGACTCTGTACGACCAGTCGAAGCTACGCAGATTCATTCCGCGATTTTACACGGATTTCGTGTCGCAAGTCCTTTCGCAATCGGAATGCGGAAGGGAGTTTTCAAAAACTATAAATTGAGGTTTTCTAGGATTTTTCATGTATAGAAAAATCACAAGAGGGTTTCCTAAAGGCTTTGCAAGGATTTTACTAAAGGGTTTAGGGTGAGAGGGTGAGAGAAAAGAGAGAGAGGAAGCTTGTGGAAGGGAGTCGTTGTCTCAGCGTTTCTATGCCCTCGTGATTGGTGAGATCTCTCAGTTTTTCTTTTTATTCTCTTATTGTTTATCCGCTCCTGCGTGAGTGACGAAGGTTGTAATGTTCTGCTTTCATAGTGGATTGTTGATCTAGACGAGGTCCCATGGTTTTTACCTCTTTAAGGGTTTTTCACGTAAAAATATCTTGTGTGGTGTGTGATTGTGCTTTGATTGTCTTCATTGCTATTATTATCCCATAATTCTGATTTCTTCGGGAGGCTAGATCCTAAGGTTTTGTGCAAGGCCCCCAACAAAGTGGTATCAGAGCGCTAGGTTCATTGAACGGGTAGGATCGGTTTGGAATTATGAAAGGTGGCTCATCAAGGATGATTAGCCTCAATGGTTCTAACTGGACCATATGGAAGGCTAAGATGGAGGACTTGCTTTATTGCAAGGA
Source organism: Magnolia kwangsiensis (assembly GCA_037074715.1). Classification (NCBI taxonomy): domain Eukaryota; kingdom Viridiplantae; phylum Streptophyta; class Magnoliopsida; order Magnoliales; family Magnoliaceae; genus Magnolia; species Magnolia kwangsiensis. The sequence goes on from CM073584.1 coordinate 7,452,201, forward strand.
TTTATATTCTCCAATTTTAGGCATATCAGCAAAACCCAAGGATATGTCTGATGATGATTGGAAGAAGTTGGACCGGAAGGCGGTGGAGTTTATTAGACAATGACTGGATGATTCTGTATTCCACCATGTGTCTACGGAAACCTCAGCCGCTAGCTTATAGCTGAAACTAAAAGGGTTGTATAAGAGAAAGACAGTCGGTAATAAAATTTTTCTGATAAGGCAACTTGTGAATCTCAAGTTCAAGGATGGTGGTTCTGTGGCCGAGCACATGAATGAGGTCAGCAATATAGTGAACCAACTCTCCTCTATGAAAATGGTCCTGGATGATGAATTGCAGGCTTTACTATTGCTTAGTTCGTTGCCTGATAGTTGGGAGACATTGGTGGTGTCTCTAAGTAACTCCGCGCCAGACGGAAAGATATCCATGAAACAGGTTACTAGCTATCTCTTCAATGAAGAGACAAGGAGGAAGTCTCAGGGGTTTACTCAGCAAGAGACACTTATAACACAGGAACGGGGGAGAGGAAAGAACAGGAAGGGCGGGAAGGCCCGAGATAAATCAAGGGACAAGTCGAGTAATAAAAAAGATGTTGAATGCTGGAATTGTGGCAAGAAGGGCCGCTATAAGCATGAATGTCGTAAGGCTAAAAAAGAAAAGAAAGGAAAAGGAAAGGAGAAGGAAGATGAATCTAATTCCACTGCGGTCGCTTCAGATGGTGACATTTCTATTATTCTTTCCACATATCACGATGTATGTCTCACGGCTACGGGTCAGGACACCGACTGGGTAATAGACTCGGGAGCTTCTTTTCATGCGACTCCACGCAGAGATTTCTTCACAAGCTACAAGTCAGGTGACTATGGGACCGTGAAGATGAAAAATTCTGACGTATCGAAGATCGTAGGGATCGATGATATTTGTGTGAAGACCGATGTGGGATGCACATTGGTTCTCAGGGATTGAGGCATATTGCAGACCTTCGCCTCAACTTGATGTCGACGGGAAGGTTGGATGATGATGGCTATGAAAGCCGATTTGCTGGTGGGCGCTGGAAGCTCATCAAGGGTTCGTTGATCGCAGCCAGAGGAAAGAAGTGTTGCACTCTATATAAGGCAAGTGTCAGTGTATGCAAGGATGAGTTGAATGCAGCGGAAGATTCAGCTATAAACATGTGGCACAGGCGTCTAGGCCACATGAGTGAAAAAGGGCTTCAGCTATTAGCGAGGAAGCGGCTCCTTCCAGATGTGACAGGTATATCTCTCAAAACCTATCTTGATTGTTTATCAGGGAAACAACATAGAGTTTTATTTATTAAAACTGCTTCTCATGTTAATAAAGTGTATGCATTAGATTTGGTTTATTCTGATGTGTGTGGTCCTATGAGGACAAAAACCTTGGGTGAGGAATTGTATTTTGTTACTTTTATAGATGATGCATCTAGAAGGGTTTGGGTTTATGCATTGAAATCCAAGGACGAGGTCTTTGGTGTGTTTAAGTTGTTTCATGCTATGGTTGAGAGAGAGACAGGTATATCATTGAAGTGCATCCACACTGATAATGGTGGTGAATACATTATCGACTTTCATGAGTACTGCAAGTCCCTGGGTATACGGCATGAACAAACGGTTCCCAGACCCCCCAGCATAATGGTGTAGCTGAGTGAATGAATCGCACCATTGTTGAAAGAATCAGATGCATGTTATCCCATGCGAAGTTGCACAAGACGTTCTGGGGAGAAGCAATGCACACGGCGGTGTATCTGATAAATATGTCTCCATCAGCCCCATTGAATGGAGAAGTACTTGAGAAAGTGTGGACTGGACATGATCCATCATACAGTCATCTCAGGGTGTTTAGATGCAGGGCATCCGTTCACGTACCGAAGGATGAGAGGTCCAAGCTCGTTATGAAGATCAGGCAGTGTGTGTTCTTAGGGTACGGTGATGAAAAGTTCGATTACAGATTGTGGGATCCGACCGAGAAGAAGCTCATCAAGAGCAGAGATGTGGTTTTCTTTGAAGATCAATGTATTGAAGACATTGGTAAGCCAGAGAAGAACCAGCCTAGTTCAAGTGATCTAGAGGACATGGATCCGGTTATTCCTCCCGTGGTACTTGATGAAAGGGGAGTACAGCGAGGTGCAGAGGACGATGGGGTTCCTACAGAAGATGGACCGGGGGAGCAGCCCTCACTTGATCCACCTGTTGAGCCACAGGTGAGGAGGTCATCTAGGGATAGACAGTCGTCCAAGAGGTACTCGTCGCATGAGTACATTACGCTGACTGATGGGGGAGAGCTAGAAGATTATTCTGAGGCCCTAGCCGATAAGCATAAGAGGAGTGGTTGAAAGCTATGCAAGAGGAGATGGAATCCTTGTATAAGAACCACACCTATGACATGGTGAAACTGCCTAAGGGCAAGAAAGCTCTGAGTAACAAGTGAGTATTCAGAAAGAAGGTTGAGTAGAAGAATTCACAGACGAGGTTCAAGGCCAGACTTGTGGTAAAAGGGTTCGATCAGAGGAAAGGCATACACTTCGAGGAGATATTCTCACCAGTGGTGAAGATGACATCCATACAGGTGTTGCTTGGGTTAACAACTAGCATGATTCTGGAGATAGAACAGTTGGATGTTAAAACTACTTTTCTCCACGGTGACCTGGAAGAAGAGATCTACATACACAAATCAGAGGGGTTCGAAGTCAAGGGCAAGGAGCATATGGTGTGTAGGCTGAGGAAGAGCTTGTATGGGCTGAAACAAGCTCCACAACAATGGTATAAGAAGTTCGATTCGTTCATGTTACAGCATGGGTATGACAGAACGGAGTCGGACCATTGTGTGTTCATGCACAAGTTCTCAGATGATGATTTTTTAGTTCTGCTCTTATATGTTGATGACATGCTCATCATGGAAAAAGACATTAAAAATATCGACAGGCTGAAACAAGAGTTGGGCAAGTCTTTTGCGATGAAAGACTTGAGCCCGGCTAAATAGATCCTAGGAATGAAGATAACCCGTGACAGAAGCAGTATAAAGCTTTGGCTGTCACAAGAGCGGTATATTGAGAAAGTCCTAGAACGGTTCAATATGAATGCAGCGAAGCCGGTCAGTACTTCACTGGATGGTCACTTCAGATTGAGCGACAAGCAGTGTCCCAAGATGAAGGTAGAGGTGGAAGAGATGCAGAAGATACCCTACGCATCAGCTGTAGGAAGTTTGATGTATGTTATGATGTGTACACGTCCAAACATAGCATATGCGGTTGGTGTTGTCAGCTGGTATCTTGTCAATCCTGGCAAAGAACATTGAGCAGCGGTGAAGTGGATACTGCGGTGTCTAAGAGGCTCATCCAGGTTGAGCCTATGCTATGGTGATGGTAAACCTGTGCTCGAGGGCTATACAGATGTAGATATGACAGGCGACATAGACTCCATGAAGTCTACATCGGGGTTCATGTTTACATTTATAGGGGGATCAGTTTCTTGGTAGAGCAAGCTATAGAGGATCGTAGCATTATCGACGACAGAGGCTGAGTACATTGTAGTCACAAAGGCATGTAAAGAGATGCTTTGGATGAAGAGGTTCCTACAGAAACTTAGCCTGAAGCAGGAAGAGCACGTGGTCTATTGCGATAGTAAGAGTGTTATACACTTGAGCAAGAATCCAAGTCAGCATTCCAAGTTGAAGCACATAAAGATTCGGTATCACTAGATCAGGGATACTTTAGAACAGAAGGTGTTACAGCTTGAAAAGGTTCACACGGACGATAATGGGTCAGACATGATGACCAAGGCTTTGCTCAAGGGCAAGTTTGAGGTTTGTAAAAATCAGGCTGGTTTGAAGAAGGTGGATCTCTCTTGGGTCAAAAAGGGAGAGATTTGATGGAATTTTTTACCCCGTGGTCGACCGGTCGAGGGCTGGTCACAACCAGTCGTGGAGTCGAGTCGTAGCTCGACTCAAAGTCCAGCGACTACGGACTATTTTTTCAGAGGGTGCTCGACTGGTTGTAGGTGGTCCACGACCGGTCGTGGACTCGATACGACCAGTCGAAGCTGCGCAGATTCGTTCCGCGATTTTACGCGGATTTCGTGTCGCAAGTCCTTTCGCAACCGAGATGCGGAAGGAATTTTTCAAAAACTATAAATTGGGATTTTCTAGGATTTTTCATGTACAGAAAAATCACAAGAGGGTTTCCTAAAGGCTTTACAAGGGTTTTGCTAAAGGGTTTAGGGTGAGAGAGTGAGAGAAAAGAGAGAGAAGAAGCTTGTGGAAGGGAGCCGTTGTCTCAGCGCTTCTACGTCCTCGTGATCGGTGAGATCTCTCAGTTTTTCTTTTTATTCTCTTATTGTTTATCCGCTCCTGCGTGAGTGACGAAGGTTGTAACGTTCTGCTTTCATAGTGGATTGTTGATTTGGACGAGGTCCCGTGGTTTTTACCTCTTTGAGGATTTTCCACTTAAAAATATCTTGTGTGGTGTGTGATTGTGGTTTGATTTTTTTTCATTGCTATTATTATCCCATAATTCTTGTTTCTTCGGGAGGCTAGATCCTAAGGTTTTGTGCAAGGCCCCCAACAGATTTCACATAAACATCATGGTGGCCCCACCCTACATCCTTGCACAGGAACTTCCTGCATAGGCTTTCGTGCACAGGAAATCCGCGTCCTCTGTGCGGTCATTCCCTAATCCATGGACATTTTCAGTAGGTTAAGTGTAGACGGACAACGGATTGCCTACTAATAGCGAGCTCATTACTGATACTTTTCTATGGGCTAAATTACGATGTGTCCTATCCATGCCATCCATCCATTTTTATAGACTATTTTATTACATAAGCTAAAAAATGAAGCATATCCAAATCTTACATGGATCACACCACAGGAAATAGTGGTAATTGAACACTCACCCTTAAAAACTTATTATGGGCCACAAAAGTTTTGGATTAAGCTGATATTTATGTTTTCTGTTCATCCAGGTGTGCGTGACCTAATCAACAGGTTGGATGACAAATAAATATTATAGTGAGCCTTAGGAAGGGACGAGCCCCATGGAACATTCATTACTGGAAGAATATGTTTGATCTGATTCGGGCCAGCGTCAACACCTCAATGAAGCACATCATGCGAGAGGAAAATAAAGCGGTGGATGGTCTGGCTCGAATGGGCAGTGCCACTCAAATGGATAGTGTCTTCTCAGTTGTCTCAATCTTTCGCTCCTTTCTTGAGGGGAGCTGGTTCTGGACTGGGTGGCCCTAGGGATGGTTAGGGAATCATAATTTTTTTCTTCTTCTTTTCTGTCGTGTGGAGGTCGTTACGATAGGCTGGCCCCTTTCCCCTTTTTGTTGAGATGGGCTAACCCGAATGTGTAGTTGTGTATACAACTTTTCCTCTAAGTTGGAATACAATTACCATTGAAAAAGGAAAAAAGGAATCACTATGGCTCAATGATCTTCAATTTTTGAACTACTACATTCAGGCTTCAAACATGGTGGAAGCGGGGGACATGCTTGATGTTCAAGAAGTTGTGAAATTATAGGCTTGCAACAAGTGCACGTGGAGAGTGACTGGAAAATTCTTGTGAAATGGTTAAATAAAGAGAAATCCATTGCGTGGTGTGTATGGTATCTCTGGGTGGAAATTAGAGAAATTTTTGCAAAGATTCAAGTTGCGTCACATTTATTGTGAGAACAATGTGTTTATGGATGGGCTTGTAGGGTTGATTGTGACAACAATGTGTTTATGGATGTGCTTGTAGGGTTGAACAATGCAGGGGGATGTGATAGAATGTATTCAAGAAAGGAGGTAATCCAGGGTGTCCAGAGGTAGTCTCAAACTGGATCACGAGGGCCTTGGCAACATCTGCATATTATGATTGTGAATTTTTTGTTTATTTTTATTTTTGGAGGAAGTATGAGATGTATAGGATTGCAGGCTGGTTTTCTTTATATGGTTGGTGGACCAGGGAATTGTCTGGCATGGAGTACTTGTACATGCCATTTTTGTTAAATATAATTATAGCTAGTGTCCTCTCACCTTTTGGTGAAAAACAAAAACAAAAACAAAATAAAATCTTAATTTTTTTTTTAATATTTTTTGCCATCATCTTAATGGCCGATCAAATAGGTAGCATTATCACATAGAATGATTTTTGAAACATAAACAATCCATACTAGGGCATTGCATACAAGTGGACATGATTTGCACAACACCCTTCCATGTGACCTGATTTACATCAACGAGTTCCCAATCATATACACCCATTCAATAGAGATCCTTTTTAGCAAAGATTGGGAGATTGGTGTATGGATATAAAGAGGATTTATATCTAAACAGGGTAAGAGGAATGCTATTATACCCCTGTACACATGAAAGGTAGTTATGCACAAGACAACCCATTAAAAAACTAGAAAAATGCCTCACATCAGGACATGCTTAGGTTTACATTCAATAGCTATTTTGATACCACATGAGCTTTTAACAAGACAATACAAAACCAAAGCAAAAGAATCACTATGTACCAACAATGTCAACAACTAACGTCTATTAACAAAGTACTGATAATGTCAACAACTAACTTCTATCAACAGAGTTCTCAAGTAAACACCTTTTTCATATGAAAAAATTCAGCTCATCGTTGTTGTTTTGCCCATGAATCCTTTACTAATGATGCTTTGGAAATAGGATAACATTTACTACAAACAATTTCTAAGCATAGATTATTCGGACCTTTATTTCATCCATTGTTCATTCAAATGGTCCACCCACATGGGGACACCAAATCTTGCAGGCATCCCACTAATACATCCCTGATAAGTTGCCTAGCATCTACACAGTAGGAAACCAAGTAATGGAAAGTTCTGGCGATCACCATACATGTGGGCCATGCTGGATCATGCAACGTCACATAGATGGGAAGACGAATAAGAAGGAAAATGAAGAGAAAATTTGGAGTAAGGGAAGAGCATACCCGGAGCTAAGGTCGTTTGACAGATACAAAGGTCTTTGCAAGAATCAAAATACAATCTTCTCTCTCTTTCTATGATTCTCTTAGAGAGAAACCAAAAACGGAAGCTCCTTATATAGTGTTGTAATCCCATCCACATGCCTCCATTCATGGCACGTGAGAGTGATATCCTAGCTGTCCATCATGTGGGTCCCACTTAGAAGATTTTCCAAGCCAAAAATCATGTTAGCCCACCAAGCAGCATACTAGACTCTTCTTTCAGAAAATGTTCTCCTGTGGACACCTTTGCGTAAGAGGAGGAGAAAGACCTAACATTTATTGAACGAGAAGAGCATGAATAATACCCTGAAAGAGTATAACCATCCGTATGCATGCACACTACCATAACCTTCTCTCAGTGATTTCGACGAGTGCTTTATAGTCCACACAAAACCAACGGTCTATGATTGCAATAATATGCTAACCCACTGTACATGTGAAATATAGGTAATTCAATCCAAACTGTTCAAATCTTTGAGCCTAAATGGCACAAAGTAAAAAAGATCACACTGGATAGATGCACCTAATCCATTAGCACAAAAGAAAGATCACACTGGATAGATGGCAGATAAACAGTCTTCCGTTTCTTTTCCATTTCTTTTTTCTTTTTTACATTTTCTTTTGCTTTATTTTTCCTTTTTCTTTTTTCTTTTTTATATTTTATATTTTATTTTTTACTTTTTTTTTTCCTTTTTCTTTTTAATTTTTTATATTTTCTTTTTCTTTTTTTCCTTTTTCTTTTTTCATGTGCCAGCGAAGAGAGTTGTAGGATCCTAGAGAGCGTGGGGTCAAGAGTGGCAATGGGCTGGACAATATACCTTCACCAACCCATATTTGGTTGGGTTGGACCTATGCCGGGATTGTGCCTCGATGCATGATGGGTTCATGTCCGGGATGGGTTTGGCTCCAATTCATTTCAGCCCAACAGTACCCATCCCTACCGCTATTTCATACATGCATGTCTTATGTACCACCGATAACTCATTGTAATCATTGTAATTGTTGATTAGACAACCCTTCTGCCTTGAATGAATATGATTGATTCGTTGCCCTCCAATTCAATGCATGCTTATTTCATTGTATGCATGCATCCTGCCTGATCGTTGGATGGATTAGAAATATTTCAGTTGGGAACAGAATATTTTATAAACTATTGGGCCAGCTTAGGTGGGTCGTATGGGCCCGGGCCCAATCAATTTCATCAGACTTAGATCTGTAACTCAGGTATCCTGCCAAATGGAAGCTTGTCTGGCCCGGCCCAAACCCCGCCTATCATGCAGTATGGATTGAGCGCGAGCTGGCTTTCTTCAAGGTGAAAAGGAGATCTATCCTAAGCTTCGTCTCTTCTTACCACCAAAGGGGGAAATTAAAAATTAAAAAAGAAAAAGAAAAAGAAAAGGAAAAGAATGATTTTTTTTTTTAATTTTTTAATTTTTATGTTTTTCTTTTCTTGCCGCCGAGGAGAGCATACATACTCTGGAAAAATATTACTATCCATTTCCATATGCACGATGGTAACCTAAGCCCACTGCACTGCATATATTCTTTTATATGAAAGTTGAATATAACTTGGGTCCCAATGGGAGTGGATTCGGTCAGATCAGGGTAACATCGAGTATGGTCAGGCCGTGACTGTTGGCCCACCTTGATATTTGTTTGTCATCATTAAAAACTTCGTACGACCCACAGTAATGTTTATTTACCATCCAACCGGTTGATAAGATCACATAGACCTGGATGAAAGGAAATGCAAATTACCTTAATCCAAAACTTCTCTGGTCATTAAGAACTTCTAATGGCCAATGTTCAATCACTCCTGCAGTGTGTTCTACTTGAGATTTCGATCAGCTTCATTTTTGAGCTCATGTCTTAAAATAATCTACCAAAACGGATGGACAACATACACACACACAACAGATATATATTAATTAAGACGGGCCCATGGCCACGGCTTGATCGAATTGGGCATTAGCTTGACTTGAAGGAATCTGCTCCCACTACGCACGCCCTTGCTAAAACGGAGATGATACAGTGATGGCTAATGTACACCTGGCATATATGTAATTCCATCCAAACTTTCCAAATCAATTCAGCGTATTTAGATATATCACAAGCCAAAAGACTTTCACACTGGTTAGATACACGTAATTATTGAGTTAGTGATGGTCCAATGAACAGTCAACCATCAAAATTCTTAAAATCCGGTCCATTCTCCTTTTCTTGTTCAAATTTTTTTTTTTTTTTTTCATTTTCTTTTGCCTTTTCTTTTAGTTTTTCTCTTGAGAACTTACAGTTGTAGAATCCCATAAGTGTACAATTAAGAGTGGTGATGGGCCTCACGACCTGCCTGGACAGACCGAAATTTTGATGGGCCTGGACTTATTCAAATTGCCTGGGGTGGGCTTGTGCCTGGCATGCATGGCCAGATTATTTTTACACCTATCCTAGCCCAGCACAACTTCACCTCATATATGCATTTTATGTCCTACAATATACCATTCTAATCCTTAATTAGACAACTCATGTGCCTTCAATGCATATCATTGATTTTGTTACTCTTCAAGTGTCTGTTTCTTTGTGCATCTGGTCCTCTCTTGGTCATGGATTAGGAACATTGAAATGGGAAATAGGGGTTTTGTTAGTTTTTGGGCCAGCCTAGGTCAGGTAAGTTTTGGCCCAGGCCCAATCAATTTCTATGGACTCAGGTGTCCATTGCCCGGCTGGCTCAGCCTGGCCCAACCCAAACCCAAACCCAAACCCAAACCCTGCCGATTATGCAATGTATTTTCGCTTTTCATATTTCTTCAAGTTGGGTCATGGTTAATTTATCCTGACCATTGGTGTAGTGGGCCTCATATGGATGGACCATGTCATAAGATTTTGTCCATAAGCCGGTCCAAATATTTCAATTTCTCGGCTCCAAATAAACGGTAAGCAAGACATACAACGATACTCCAAATTCAACTAAAGAAATCTGTCTATAGTGAGGCACAACAGAACAATGCTCTAAATCAGCTGGTACATGCTGAAAGCCCATTAACAATGTGCATATCCTTGGGGTGAAGGAACAGTATATACTACTGCACTTATATCTCATCCTTTGGAGTCATTGCATGATCCTAGATCAGTTTTTACTTTATATAGATGGGACCATTATGTAGAGCGGGTTGCGGACACTTTCATGGCCAAGATGGACCAGAGAAGGCCCGATCATAGGCAAAAGTGATCAGGACCGTCAGAACCTTAAAACAACTGTATCTCACAAATCAGAACAAGTTTTTCGACGTACCATATATGATTTTTGGGTGGGAGAAGCTACTTTAGTCTACCAACCCTGCTATGCTGGGTTGCCCATGCCAGATTTGCCAGATTCCATCAGATCAACAGTCGACGGTCCATTTTAATTCCATTTATAGTAAGTTTTAGTTCAGTTATAACTTTTGATTCTTTGAGTTAAGAGTCTTGCCCAACGTGAAAACATGAAAAGGGCTTAGAAAAATTAGGAGAATAATGTGATTAGGCCAAATTGGACACTTACTATTTATGGCTGAAAACTATAAAATCTAATAGAAATCATGACCGTCTATAAATAGTAAGTTTACTATTTATAGTAAGTCATATTTTTAGGGAGTTTGAGTTGGATTCTTAAACTTCTTCATAGGTTTAATATCACTGTTTAAAGGATTATAAATTAATTTTTATCATTAATTAATTAATTTTAAAAATTAATTTATTTCTATTTTTCTATTTTTCCTCGTGGATTCGAGGAATCTCTATGAGGAGTCTAGAGAAGCTTCATGGATTCAGAGTAATTATCACCTAAGGAGGAAGCCGGTGATCGACCTCATCACATCTATCACTACGTCAATTGGTATGAAAGCGAGGACTCTCCTTAGGTCGATGGAAAATAACAAAGGAATATACCAAATTCATATGGACAGTGATCTAAGGATTCATTATGTTTTAGAAAGAATGAAAGCTTTCTTACGGGAGAGTCAGTTGGCCATGCAAGAGCTGCAGTAAACCATCGATTGTCTTGCGAATACGCTAATTCCGTCTCGAGCCTAAGGCGATGCTCAGCCGCACATGGCTGTTGTACGACACAATATTGATTTTTATAGAGAACTTCCGGAGGTGAATTGTAGGGTCCGGAGGCGAGTTGTATGGCTACCCTAAATGAGTCAAGTTCTAACAATTAGAACATCGATGGCGGCTTTGCCCGACAACCAGTCCATGGAGGTGATCAACTAGATCGTGCTGAAAAAGACTATTGAGGTAAGGCCGAACTTCACTGTTTTAATGTCTTATTGCGTATAAAAGATTTCCTCAATTGGTTAGCCAAAGTAGAACAATATTTTAATTATATGGACGTACCAAAATAGAAAAATGTAAAATTATTAGCATTCAAATTAAAATATGGTGCTTCTGCATATTGGCAGCAATTACAACTCTTACGTGCCCGATAGAACAAGGCGTCCATTCGATCATGGCCACGGATGAGACACATTCTTCGATCGTGATTCATCCATAGTGATTAGGAGCACGTATTATTCTAATAATACTAAAATTATCAATAAGGGAATCGAACCATCACAAATTACACTAAAGAATTCCAATAGTTGACAATGCGGAATGACATGTTAGAACTCAAATCTCAGAAGGTAGCATAGTTTATAGGCGAGTTACGATTGATAATTCAGGAATGAGTTCTAATACACCTAGTCGGAATCGTAGATGAAGTGGTTCAGTTGGCAAGTAGAGCAAAAACATAGCTTGCAAGAGTCCTTACTCAGCCCTATCCTTCGACTTGGTCTCCCATAATGGGTCCTATATAGGATTCAACGGTGGCACAAGAAAAAAAAAATTAACCAATAGGAAGACGTCCTTAACCTCCTGTAATTGCAAATCGTGTCAAGAGAAGAGGTCCATCTAGGCCTTAATGTGGGGCACACACAATAGTGGGTCCGAGTAGGATTCCCAATCCTTATGGTCGAGTAAGGTCAAACACTTGTTACTTCTTTGGCGAACCACGCCACTTATCAAACAGCTACCCTCAACGCCCTGCAACCCATTTGACCATTAATGAAAGAGGCACTAAGGTGATACAGCGGAAGAAGACCATGAATTTGATGAAGATGAATAAGCGACTGAGTAAGGAGATGGTGACGAAGAATGGTTGGCCGAGGATCATGGTGAATCCTTGGTTGCGATACGATTATTGTACACTCCATGAAAGGAGCTGCATTCACAGCGGCATAATATATTCTGTACGCGGTGTACCGTCAATGGCAAGTTTTGTAATGTAATCATAGACAGTGGCAGAATCGAGAATATTGTCTCGAAAGTGATGGTGAACAAGTTTTGGCTACCACAACAAAGCATCATTTCCCCACTACCTATTAAGAACACATATAAGAAGTACATTTATGCTTGTCTAAATTACTACCCCAATTTTCATCACAGGATCCTCATAGACAAAGATCTATTCCCTGGTAGTATAATATGTAATCCACTGTCCCCCGTTGCTATCGGAATATCCTTTTAACATCCCTCCAATGAGCCAGTCCCGAGTTACTCTGATAGTGACTCACCAACCCCACTACAAAGCAAATGTCTGGTCAAGTACATATCATAGTATACATTATACTACCAACTGCACTTGCATATGGAATGTGCGCCATATAATCTCTTTTTGCATCTGTCTCATGGCAGAGATTGAGATCAAGTCCATGGCTCTTTTCAATAGGAGTGTTAATGGGTTTGCAACCTTGCATTTGAAAGACCTCGAGCACCTTCTTGATATAAGTCTCTTGAGAGAGACCAAGAAGTCTTCAAGAGCGGTACATATGGATCTTGATCCCAAGCACAAATGATGCTTCGCCCATTTCCTTCATTTTAAAGATGGAGGACAACCACTTTTGAGTGGCGACTATCATATCCTTGTCATTTCCGACTAATAGAATGTTGTCAACATACAAAGAAAGAATTACACACCACTATATAGGGGCCTTACCACTGTCCTTTTCCAAGATTCCTGTGTTTGAAGGAAGGCCCCTGTGGGGGTTTCTGAAGGTCCTCATTTATGATGGAGTTGGACGAGGAGGGTTTGGGGATAGGATGTCCCTGGACCTTTTAGGGAACTTAAGAAGCAGATCTAGGTGATAAAAAACCTATTTTACCCATTATCTTGTGGATCCCCTGTTGCAGACCTTCGAGCTGGTTATAAATTGGTCGGCATTGGAGGTAGCGTCAATCAAGTCTAGTGACAGACACGTAGGGAAGATTTTGTCTGTGACCTCTAAGCTTCTGCTTCTTAGATTGTCTGTTCATGGAGTTACCGGCACCTTGACTCTAGTAGCCACTTGAACTAGACCTAGAAGTGAGCACCTATCAACTTCAATAACTTTGCCAAATGTATTACCCAGTGCCACGAAAACTGATTCTAGCCAGGTATGGGCTGGAATGCTAGAGGTGGATCCAGACGCCCTCACTGGCAATTCTAAATTCCTGAGACATACTTCCACCTTGGACAAACCCATCTTCCTCTGAAGTGACTCATCTGAGAAGAAGGAGATCAGTTCATTCCTTGTCTTGAAAACAAGGAGGAATTGGTCTTGATTCATTCGGGAGATGTCAATGGCTGAAGATGCAAACTTGGATTGATTAAGATTTTGAATAAGGCGAATGAGGGGAACCTCTGGAGAGTCGGCCTGGCCCACTAGTGCCAGACTAAGCCCTTAGATCTTTTTTAATACTTCTCTGATGTTAGCCTTGACTTGAAGTTTTCAACGACATTCCATCGAGCATCTGGTGCACTTCTGTTGGCTGTAGAGATCGAGGATTTTGCTGGGACATTTCATCGAACATCTAGTGGGCATTTTTGTCATCCTTCTCTGATTGCTTCCAAGAAGTATGGTTTGTCCGCTGTCGAGTTGGAACGAGATGGGAGTGGCTGTGATTTCATCCTCTATTCATTGCAAGGAGGCCTAATTACAGAATGATCTCTGGTCTTTTCCACTTTTAGGATTATGGCATTCACCATTTTTCCTTTCAAGATCTCCATCACTGTCGACACTTCCCGTTTGTAACAGAATCTGATAAATGCATAGCCCCTGGACCTCCGGAGAATGCGATCCCATGGCTTGAAGATATCTGGAGAATGTGATCCCATGGTATCGAAGGAGAAGTTGGCAACAAACAAGGAGTAATGGTTTGTGGAGGATTTTGTTGAACGAACCTCCGTCCATCCTGAATCCCTAGGCATCATTTTTCTTGTCAGCACATTATTGTTTGTTTATCATGCAACCTCTTCATAGGGTAGCAGGGACATGAATTGATTATACAGGCTTCCATTCCACTGACTAAAATGCAACGTTTTAGGGACAAAATGCACTCACCAGTAGGGGTGCATATTTAACCGTTGGAACCGTGTAACCAGACCGGAACCGTTAGATCGGTCTGGTTTGGTCCGGTTCCAGGGTGCTAACGGTCTGATTCCGGTTCCCAAATTTTCTGAACCGTTGATTACAGATCAGTTCTGGTTTAGGGTCCTAAAGAACCGAAGCGAACCGTTGATTCGAACCGTTGATCCGAACTGTTGAACCGATTCGTGACAGGAACTGTGGATCCGAACCGTCGATTCGATGTATTTAAAACCCCAAAAAAAAAACCGTAAGTTGTCTAAGCACTTTAACGCCCTGCCCTCTACCCTTTTTCTCGCCTCACTCCCTCTGCCCTCTCTCAGTCCCTTTGCCCTCTCTCTCTCTCTCTCTCTTAATTCTTACTCTTCTTCATTTCAGCATCCCACGCTCTGCTCATCATTTCAAAACTAGCTTCTTTCAGAATCCATCTTTAAAACCCTAAAACTGCAGCCTTTAGATCCATCTTCCCTCCTTCATTTCTCCAAAGAATCCAAGAAAATCTCCATTTCTATCCATGGCCCCTACTACTCTAGCAAAACCAATTCCAGACCATGGAACCACACCCAAAACCCCTCAATCCAAACAACGCCCTCATCTCACTAGCATTAAAAGCACCTACCCATCTCCAAACCCGACATTCGCTGTTAAAGAAAACCCATCGATAGATCACCCTGTCGAAGTCATTGGCCGAATCCGCGACTACCCTGATCGGAAAGACAAGCCCCGTTTGGCATTAAAGATCTCCTCTGATGGACGGATGGTTCGGGTCCGGACAGATATTGGGTATAGGGATTTTAGCCTAGATGGAGTCTCTGTTTCGGAGGATGAAGATCTGCGAGCCGTGAAGTGGTGGAGTGTTTGCCGGAGAATGAAGGGAAAGGTACATCACAATCTCTATTCTTTTCTTCTTCTATTCTTTTTCTTCTTTTTCTTCATCTTTTTTTTTTTTCCAAATCAACTAATCGGGCTGGATTTTTAAAAGCCCAGAACCGTGGAACCGATCCAGAACCGAACCGTTTTTCACGGTCTGGTTCCGGTTCGGTTCTAAGTGCTAATGGTCCGGTTTCGGTTCCAAAATTTGTAGAACCGTTAGGAACGGTTCGGTTCCGGTTTCACCCCAGAATCGAAACGAACTGACCCATGTGCACCCCTACTCGCCAGGTTCTTGGGGTCTAATTCAAACAAAGGTATGTTTGTGGGAAGTGGAAGCAGATTGGCTAGTGTACCTCACACTAGCTATATAGCTGCTGTAGGTGAAATCGGATTGCGTATTGAGTAACTCAATACGCTCTTATCGTACTGAGTAAACTCAGTCGGGCTCACCACGAATGCATGTGGTTTATCCACACCGTCCATTCATTTTTCCAGATCATTTTATGGGTTCAACCCAAAATTGATGCATATACGAAGCTCGAGTGGACCATACCACTGGAAAAAGTGGAA
Organism: Magnolia kwangsiensis; assembly: GCA_037074715.1. NCBI lineage: Eukaryota > Viridiplantae > Streptophyta > Magnoliopsida > Magnoliales > Magnoliaceae > Magnolia > Magnolia kwangsiensis. The sequence continues at coordinate 7,468,066 of CM073584.1, forward strand.
ATATTGATTTCAACCGTTGAAAATTTTCTAAGGCCCCCAGTGATGTTTATTTGTCATCCAACTTGTTCATAAGATCAGGAAGACATGGATGAACGGAAAACATGAATATCAGCTTGATTTAAAACTTTTGTTGTCCCTAAGAATTTTTCAAAGGTAGATGTTCAATTCATACTGTTTCTGGTGGTGTGGTCCATTTGAGGTTTGGATATACTTCATTTTTGGGATGAAGCCCAAAATATATGTGTTAAAATATATGGACTGAGTGGATACAATGCACGAATGACACTGGGGTCTACGGTGTTTACTCAGTACGCTTACCGTACTGAGTTACTCAGTACGCAATCCGCTTCCGCTGTAGGTACGTGTCGTGCGAAGACGAGCACAGACGCTCCGAGTTCTACGAACGGTTCAAAGGAGATCACAGTTACATGAGCTCCACATTTATGTATTTATTATATCTACACCGTTCATCTATGTTTAGAGATCATTTTAGAGCATTATTTAAAAAATGAATCATATCCAAATATCATCTGGACCAGACCACAAATAGCAGCGGAGATAATGATTTTCACCGTTAAAAAATTCGTATGGCCTACCATAACGTTTATTTTCCATCCAATCTGTTCATAAGTTCAAAAGGACCTGAATTAAGTGGAAAACCAAATTTCATATTGATACAAAACTTCCGTAACCCCAAAAAAGATTTCAATGGTAGACGTTCAATCCCCCACTGCTTTTTTCAGTGCGGTCCACTTGAATGTTATATCTGTCTTATTTTATGTCTCAAGTCTTAATATGAGCTCATCAAATGAATGGATGGTTTGGATATAACACATACCTTGTGATCATCATACCCACGGAACTTACGGACGTCCATACAGCAGCTATATAGAGGGTGTGAGCAGGTACACCAGCCAATCCGCTTTCGTTTGCTAGATGGATGAGTTTTGAATCTGTCTCATTTCAGGCTTATGCCTTAAATGAGCTGGAAAAATAGATAAACGGCGTAAATAAAACAGATCCATCGTGGTAGGCCCACAGGTAGCTGGCTCGTGCTGGGTCACTTGCCAAACCACGTCGAAAGTGGATTGCGTGGTGTGCAATGCACCACCAAAGATGTGGTGCGTTGACGTTGCAAAGTTCCGAGGGTCTCACATGATGTAGATCTTATATCCACACCGTGTGGCCATTTTGTGAGCAGAAAAATTAGCCAGATTCAAACCTCAGGTGGACTACACCACAGAAAAGCAGTTGGAATTGAACGCTATCCATCAACAACGATAGGGCGATTGATCTTTTGTTTGGACATGTTTTTACATGGACCATCTCGATCATCTAATCTGTTGGTGATTAATTGATTGATCATGAGCACATATTCTCATAATCGGTGTGATTTTTGTTCAAGTAGGTACAAAAAAAATGTCCAATCAAGTATACATCATAATGTACATTAGACTACCAACTACACTTGCTTATGAAATGCGTGCCATATCATATATCTATGCATCTATCTTAGGGTGGAGATCCAGACTAAGTCCATGACTCTTCTCAATAGGCGTGTCAACGGTTCGCAATCCTGCATTTGAAAGTGCTCCAGTACCTTCTTGATATAAGTTTCTTGAGAGAGACTAATAAATCTTCTAGAGCGGATCCTATGAATCTTGATCCCAAGCATAAAAGATGCTTTGCCAATGTCCTTTATTTCAAAGTTGAAGGATGTCACTTGTGAGTGGCAACTATCCTCTCCTCATCATTGCTGACTAATAGAGTGTCATCAATGTATAAAGACAGAATTAGATATACTTCTGCCTAAATGATAGCTTCAGGCCATAGATAAACTTGCCAAGGTGACAAACTTTGTGCTATCATCTTTTGACCTTGAAGCCTATAGGCCTGATCCATTTGGATGTCATCATCTTGGTCTCCATTGAGAAATTCCATCTTGACATCCATTTGATAGAGTTCCAAATCTAAATGTGTGACGATAATCATAATTAGGCGGATTGTGGCAAGTCTTACAGCTTGGGAGAATGTTTCCTTGTATTCTATGGCCTCAATTCATGTGTAGCCCTTGGTTACAAGTTAGGCCTTGGAACTTGTCTATCACTTCATCTGCCTTCCACAAGACTTTCAGGATCCATTTGGCTTCGACAGTCTCGTCGCTTGGGCCGAAGATCAACAAATTCTCAGATTTGATTTTTTCCATAAAGCGGATCTCATCCTCTATAGTTGCTATCCACTCGTTTGCTGATGTAGAGCGGGTCGCAGATAATTTCATGGCCAAGATGGATCAGAAAAGGCACGGTCGGCGACAGAAGTGATCCGAACCATCGGACCTTAGATCGGGCGTATCTCACAATCCAGAATGAGTTATCCGACGTAAAATATATGATTTTGGGGTAGAACGAGCTACTTTAGCCAACCAACCCCGCTATGTCGGGTTGCGCAGCCCCGAATTGTGAGAAACCCCCTGATCGACGGTCGTTTCCTCGTTTTAATTTTGTTTTTACTATAAATAGTAAGTTTTAGTTTGAGTATAACTTTTCATCCGTTGGGCTTTAGGAGTTATGCCCAACATGAAAAGTGCTTAGGATAATTAGGAGAACGGTTTGGTGAAGCCAAATAGGACACTTACTATTTTTGGCCGAAAACCTTGCACACTAGTAGACATCATGATCGTTTATAAATAGTAAGTTTACTATTTATAGTAAGTTGCGAATTCTAGGAGTTTTAGTTGTAGTTTGAGTCTGATTTCTTTCTTATTGCTTGGTTTCCTTATTTAAAGGGTTGTGAACTCGATTTTAGGGATTCATTAATCAATTTCAAATTTATTAGAAATTATTCTTATTTTCTACTTTCTTTCCTCGTGGATTCGAGAAGTCTCTGTGAGGAGTCCAGAGAAGTTCCGTGGATTCGGAATATTTATCATCTTGAGGAAGACGGTGCTCGACCTCACGTCCTTCCCTGCGTCATTTGCAATAGGTGTAAGATATTGGTTATTCATCAAGTGGGCCTACATGGATGTTGCAAGAAAAAGAAAACAGCTTAATTGATTAGATGGGCAAACATGCTATCTCTACGTCATTAGGAATACAGCCTATCCATGAGGTGGCCCATGAGATCAGTGGTCCAGATCACCCTACATGTTTTCCAACCAAACAAAAATCTTTTATGCTACCCATTGCAGATTCCATTCACCGCAGTTAGCATTCAACAAATCTAAAACATTAAAAAAAAAACCAGGTTTAAGGCCATGAAGGCGCACCTCTCAAGGCTCTGATACCAATGTTGGATCCATCTATTGACGAATCGTGGGGTTCTATTTTTCCACCAGCATTAACCCGGTGACACGGTGGGTGAAGATTTGCATGGTGGGGTTACGTTTTTCCAAAGTTCATGCACACAATGTTTTAGTACCATTTCTCTTGCTTTCTTTGCTTTTCCCAACTCCAAGGGCTGCCGAGAGGGTTGCTTAAAATCTCTAAGTGATCTAGTGCCATCCAAAGACTCAGATCATAACCATAAGAAGCATATATATACTCAAGTCTGCCATTGCTATTGGCACTGATAGCTTGCCATAGAAGATGATGATGGCGCCGTTGGATCTTGATTCTTCCATTTTTCGTAACATCCACCCACACACACCACAATGGGTACTCAAACCCATGACCTCAGTGTTGAAACTCTTGTGAGTCTACCACTGAGTCATGATGACGCAGTGAAGGACATGAGGTCGAGCACCGTCTTCCTCGAGATGATAAATATTCCGAATCCACGGAACTTCTCTGGACTCTTCACAGAGACTCCTCGAATCCACGAGAAAAGAAAGTAGAAAATAGAAAAGAATTTCTAATAATTCGAAATTGATTAATGAATGACTAGAATGAGTTTACACCCCTTTAAATAACAGAACCAAGCAATAGGAAAAAAATCAGACTCAAACTATAATTAAAACTCCTAGAATTCGCACTTACTATAAATAGTAAACTTACTATTTATAGACGGTCGTGATGTCTACTAGTGCGCAAGGTTTTCGGCCAAAAATAGTAAGTGTCCTATTTGGCATCACCAAACCGTTCTCCTAATTATCCTAAGCACTTTTCATGTTGGACACAACTTCTAAAGCCCAACGGATGAAGAGTTATACTCAAACTAAAACTTACTATTTATCGTAAAGACAAAAATAAAACGGAGAAACGACCGTCGATCAGGGGGGTTTCTCGCAAATCCAGGCTGCACAACCCGGCGTAGCGGGGTTGGTTGGCTAAAGTAGTTCGTTCTATCCCAAATTCATATATTTTACGTCGGATAACTCATTCCGGATTGCGAGATACGTCCGATCTAATGTCTGATGGTCCGGATCACTTCTGTCGCCGACCGTGCCTTTTCTGATCCATCTTGGCCATAAAATTGTCAGCAACCCACTCTACATCACATGAATAGAAACTCATCTTGATTCTTCCACTTTCTTCTCACTTTTCTAACCATTGAAGCTTTTCTGTTGCTCGAGTTGAGATGAATGAAGAGGGCATATGGACTGTTTTTATGTCGAGTTGGATTAGTTGTGAAAACTTAAGCCATCAGCGAATTCCACCACTAATCCTTCTCCTCCATGCCCCCTTCAAAGAAGAAGCCCTAGCCGACTCTCCAGGAAGAGTTGGGGATGGTACTCCATATCCACACCATATGTTTACATCTGTGTAGGGTCTCATCACACTTATCCAAATGATCTGAATCCTCCATTGTAGTACCTTCAACATATGTGGCCCATCTTCGGGTCTAATTCTAACAAGGGTGTGTTTGTTAGATGAGTGAGATTTGAATCTGTCTCATTTTTGGGCTTATGCCCTAAATGAGTTGGAAAAGTGGATGAAATAGTTCCATCGTGGTGGGCCCAAAGAGCTTGGACACCAGCTAGCTGGCTGGTGCTGGGTCACTGGCCAAACCACGTCGACAGCGGATTGCATGGTTTGCAACGCACCACCGATCGAGGATGGTGGTGTGTTGAGGCGGCAAAGTTCTTAATGTCCCACCATAATGCATGCGTTATGTTATATCTATATAATCCATCCATTTTGGGAGATCATTTTAGGATATGGTTTAAAAAATGAGCCAGATTCAAACCTCAAATGGTAACCTCAAGTGGACTATACCGTAGAAATGCAGTGGAAATTGAATGCCTACCATTGAAAGCTTGTTTAAGGACACATGAGTTTTAGATCAATCTCCTGTATATATTTCTCTTTAGTCTAGGTATGTGTGACCTTATGAACAGGTTGGATGGCAAATAAATTTTATGGTGGGCCCTAGGAAGGTTTCAACGGTGGGCGTCATTGACTCTGTTGCTTTCTGTGGTGTGGTGCATTTGAGGTTTTGATCTGCCTCATTTTTTAGGCCATGCCCTATAATGATCTCTCAAAAATGAATGTAGGGTGTGGATATAACAAATACATCATGTTGGTCCCACAGAACCTTGTTTCGTCAATACACCGTGGATGTCTGTGGTCTGTGGCACACCATGCAATCCGCTTCGACCACACCACGGATGGCCATGTTTTTTTTTTTTTCCAAGTAATGGATGGGTGCATTGTATCCTCCGACCGATGGAAGTGGCTATCTCTTGCGAACAATAGGCAGACTGCTCTGTTGTTTGTACCCTTTTTTACATCCAATCTGTTGGTGCTTGATTGATCAGAAGGACAGAATATCATAATCGGTGTGATTTTTGTTCAAGGAGAAACAATAACTTGAGCTAAAGTGTCACGTGTATGTATAATACCGAGGCCATTCTTTGGGTTCGTCAATGTGACCCTGCCATGCCCAAAAACCAGGTGGGTCTACTCATCAGGTAGGCAATTACATTAACTACATCATCATCAACTCTGCCACCCACGAAAGCTATACATACACGTCCACATGTACACACATGTGCTCACACAAGAAAAAATTCAAAGAAAGAAAGAAAGAAAGAAAGAAGGCAAACAAGATATGATCAATCCATCACACTCCCTAAGAGGAACGAATCATTGAAGCTAAATCAAGTGAACTTGGTCCACTCATCAAGTATGCAATCACATTAATTATGACATAGGTGAGGATGGAAGAACATGATGAAGTCTATCTCCATCTTCCTCAAGCATAACTACTCCGAATCTATGAAGCTTCTCTGGACACTTCACCGGGATTCCTTGAATCTACAAAGGAAAATGAGAAGATAGGAATAAATTTTAAGAGACTCAAAAATTGATTTATTGATGATAAATAACAAGTTTACAACCTTTTAAATACTGACATGAACCTACAAAGAAGTTTTGAAATCAAACTACAAATATTCCCTAAAATCCCGACTTACTATAAATAGTAAACTTATTATTGATAGGCAGTCATGATTTTCGGCAAAAAATATTAAGTGTACTATTTGAATTAACCATGTAATTCTTCTAAATTTTCTAAGCACTTTTTTTGTGTTGAATACAACTTCTGAAGCTCAAAGTAGGAAGAGTTATAATCAAAATAAAACTTCTTAAAAATAGTAAAAACAAAAATAAAATAAAATTTTGACAATTGATGAAATTTTGTAAATTCCGTGTAGCAGAGTTGGGTGGCTAAAGTCGCTTCTCCTACCCAAAATCATATATATGGCACCTTCAATAATTCATTCTGATTTGGGAGATATGCCCGTTTTAAGTTCCTGATGGTCCAATGACTTACGACTCCAAATATGCCTTCCCTGTTCCATCTTTGTCTGCGACCCGCTCTACATCAACCTGTTATCCATCAAAGCTAAATATAAATATTCACACGATCTCTGTACACTCAAACAAAATAAAAAATAAAAGAAAGAAAAGGAAAACGGGATCTGAACCATTTATCACAGTCACAAAAACAGACTAATCATCTACGCTCTGTAAAAGGGCGCGGATCTTTGAAGTTGATGAGGTGCTGAATCCTCTTATCTTCCCACTTGAGACGGTCCCACCATTCCGACTCTCCTTCCACCTCCACTCTACCACCACCAGTTGAAGTAGAAGCAGCAGCCATGTCGCCAGCTCGAAGAGGAAGCTTCTTCAGAATCCCACATCCCCTCACCTGCAGCTTCTTCAATGCCGACAAGTACGTGCCTTGACAGATACTCTCCAGCCTCGGTAGCTCCCACAGAAACACCGTTTGCAGTCGTTGAAGGGAGCCTTCTGCCGCAGCATCCCCTTCAAACACAGCCTTCAGTTTACAGCAGTTTTTGATCTCGAGCGTCTCCAGGCTTTGTAGGAAGACACTTGAGGAGAACACAGTGACAAGTCTCAGGCAATAGTCCAGATGAATGTGCTTTAGAAGTGCAAAGCTCCGGCTTGCATATGTGCCCTCACACACGCTCTTCAGTCTTGCAAGGTTGGACATCCGTATCTTTTCAAGCTGACTTAAACAGTCAGAATTTGCATTATCTCCTTCAAAGAAAATCTCCATCTGCTCGCACCTCTTGATCCGACATTCTTTCAGTTCCTTCATTTTATCGACATCACCCATTTCTGATAATCTTTGGATCGCGGAATTGTCGCGCAGAGTGAGTAATTCCGCATGACTGAGAACACCATGGATACCGCTTGGGGACGTACGACCTCCTCGGATCTCTAAGCACTTATCAAAATGGCTTCCCGGATCTGGTAAGTCACTTGTTCGGATCTTCGAATGAATGTTGTCATATGTGAATTGCTTTCTCTGGAGATGGATGGACATACCTCTTTCTTGTTCATCTTCTTGGCAAGGAGCGATGTAGATGTAGAATCGAGAGAAGCATTTTGAATCCCACAGTTTTGAGGATGGGCTGAAAGATTGTAAGAGCTTGGAATTTCTTACCCTTATGCGAGCCCCGCCTCTCTCTCCTGGCCGTTCGTTGACGTTTAATGATTCCCAGTTTCCGCACTGGCTAAAGTTGAGCTCTTCGAGCTCAGTAGTGATATCATCCCAGTTGATTTTCCGAATTTGCTTCGTGTCTAGCATGTCAAGGCGCTTTAGATGAGGTGCTCCGGACATATTCTCAGGCAGTGTTTTGAGACGGGTACTCGAAAGATCAAGCACTTCAAGTCTTTTCATCATAGGTAAACTTAAAAAATTTATGGTTTGACCTTTATAGGATAAACTTTGAATGTTATCTTCTTCGGGAAAGAAAATGTCAGAGAGTTTTGGCAAGATACCTCTACTTGCATTCTCATAATCTTGGTAATAGTCGGACTGACAGCTTGCAATGCGAAGCACCTCAAGTTTTGAGAGCTTTCGTAAATGAGGCAGCAAATTCATCTTTAAGGAAGAACAATCCCTCAATATGAGTTCCTTAAGATTGACCAATCCGGAGATTGAAGATGGTAGAGATTCCATCATAGAATTCCCACGTAGGTCGAGGGTACGAAGCTGCCTCAAATCCTCAAAGAACTCATCTGGGATTCTTTCTAAATATTTGAAGTTGGTTAAACAGAGCTGCCGTAGGTTGTGCAGCATGGAAATCGAGGAAGGCAGTGAAGTGATTTCCATTTCATCAAGAAGGAGATAACGGAGGTTTTTCATGTGCTGAAAGATTTCATCTGGTATTGATGGGATAGAATAAAGTCCACCTGAAAGTTCAAGGGACTCGAGTTTGTCAAAAATCTGAAATGAAGAGAGGCGTGTTTGTAAATGAGGGCAGTCTGACAGCCTCAAAAATCTGAGATTGTGCAAGCAGGAAGCAGATTTGGGCATAGATTCGTTTACTATGCGATGAAGAGAGAGGACACGAAGGCCTTGAGTTTGCTCGAAGAAAGTTTCTGGTATCTCGAGTGGAGAATTTCCTCCAGAAAGAAATAAAGTGGAGAGTTTGGAGCAGTTTCGAGGAAGAGATGAAAGTTTTGGAATTTTCAATACTTTCATCCACTGAATTTCTTCCACCTCATCGTCCTCCATTGGTAGGGAACCATCTTCAATCCAGAATCTACCATGAGTTGAAGCTCTTCTCTGTCTCGATGTCACCAGAGATTTAGCTTTCTCAGCTAACGATTTTGGCATTTTCACATTTAGATTATCGTACACGACCATGGAACGAACATGAAGCTCCCTCAACAGAGCGTCCACCTTGTCGAACATCATCAAATCCTCTTCTTCACCTTCTTCTGTGATAATAAATCCTTCCGCTCTCCAAAGCCATCGCAGCCATTCAACATCAATCGAGAAATCCGTGAATAGCAAGAGGTAAAAGAAGCAATCCAGGACAGTGTCAGGAGTGAAACTGCCCCTGATCCGAGGAGAATTAGCAATATCTGATGCCTCTGCTCGTAACATGTCCATCGACAAGTCCTCTAACTTAATGGCCACATTGGATTTCAACTCATTGGGTCCGACCAGTACAATCTCGGAACCATTTTGCAATACCTTTTTGAGATGAGGATCTCCAATAAGTTTGAAATCGATGTCTTTCGGCACATCTCCTATCACAAGCAAGAACTTCCGCCCCATCAAATAAGTACAGATTTCAGTCGCAGCTTGGGTATCTATTCCATCTTCGTCAACACTGTCATCATCCATTGACGTCGTCAACCCCAATTTGCTGGCGATTTCCTTCTGCGCCTTTTGAAGACTAAAATCCTCTCCCAGTAGCTTTACCGGAATTTGTAGATCGAAGACATGTTTTGACTTTCGAATTAGACATACGGCAATGCTCCATCTCCCCACTCCCTCAAACCCCCAAATAAAAGAGACTTTGGGATTTGTAATCAAATCAAAGAGTTTTTCACCAGCACTTTCGATGTCATGTGGAAAGTTCTTCGATTCACCCTCGGCTGCTGCAGATTCATTCCTTCCTCGACCAGCCATGCGTGCTCTCTCTCTCTTGTCTCTGCTAAGATAAAAAAAAAAAAAAAAAAAAAAAAAAACCCATCGAAAAGATGTAGTGATGCATTTTACCCATCTGTCGGTCGATCAATTTCATTTATGTGAAATAGTTCCTCTCAACAGTTTTAAATATTCATTCCTTGATCTCTCATATTAACAAAGAATCACATTTTTATATACAAATCTCAACCATCCATCCATCTATTTCTTGAAAACTTGATGGATACAGAAAAGAAGTGCATCTAACGGATAACCGAAATGATCCGGTTCGATTTTTGTTTCTATTTTACTTGGTAGCCCATGATGAAATGGCGGTGTGAGTTCACCACCATTAATTGTCGAGTTTGGCTATTCGAAGCCCACGGGGTGAAGAGAACTGCGTCCTCCACTAACGCGTTGAACGCTCAATGGACGCGGATTGCGTACTGAGTAACTCAGCACGCTTAGCGTACTGAGTAAACTCTGTGGGGTCCACAATGAATTAAATATGTTATCCACTCCGTCCATCCATTTTAAGAGATAATTTGAGGGCTCCAGCCCAAAACAATAGTATATCCAAAGCTCATGTGGACCTCACCACACGAAAGAATGTGAATTGAAATTCTACCGTGGAAAATTTCTTGGAGGCCACAGAAATTTTGAGTCAATCTGTTAATTGTGTTTTCCCTTCATCCATGTTTGTGTGATCTTATAAATACGTTGGATGACAAATAAACATTACTGTGAGCCCTATCAAGGTTTCAACTGTGAAAATCATTATTCCACTGTTTCCTGTGGTGTGGACACTTGAGCTTTGGGCATTCTTCAATTTTCAGATCAACTACTAAAATGAGCTGGAAAATGAATTGACGGCGTGGATAACTCACACAAATGCACGGTAGCCCCAACTGAGTTTACTCAGTATGATAATAGGGTTCTGAGTAACTCAGTACGTAATCCAATTTCCTCGATGTGTACAGTCAAGGGTTGTATGGCCCCACCTTGATGTAATGGATTTTATCCATCTGATCATTTCAGGGTAAGAAACAATAAATGAGAGAGATCGAAGGCTCAAGTATACCACATAGAGGGGATTCAACACTGACCATTAAAAACTTCACGAGAGACGCATTAGTTTTGGATCAAGCTTATACAACATTATCACTGCCGGAAGCATTGAATCGTCCTCATTTTTTGCCTAATGTTTTAAAATGATATGAAAAATAAAAATGGAAAAACAACGTGGATAAAACCAACACGTTACGGTGGGCCCTACAGAGCCTTGCCTAGACGGCAAACGGCCACACCGCAGTGATCACCTAAGATTCAGGTGTGCACCGCATTAATTTGGAGCATTTTGGATGGTTTTCCACTGTTTTTATGGTGTGGCCCACCTGATGATTGAATTAGTTTCATTTAATGGAGAGGTGATCGTTATGGTCAAGCAAACCTGTTAGATGATAGGATGTCACACACATCATGTGGCTTTACATAGCTGGAAGCGGATTAGCTGGTGCACCACACGCCACCAACCTTTCGTGCCAAGAGCTCCCTTGAGCTCTCTGTTGTAGGAACGCTTCAAAGCAGCTAGATCAAAGTTACATGGCCAGAAAATGATGTATTAAATCCTAGACCGTTCATTCATTTGGAAAGATCATTATTGATCTTGATCCAAAAAATTATTGTCCAAAGCTGAAGTGGACCACACCATATATAGTAGTGGAGACAATGATTCTCACCATTAAAACATTCGTGGGGACCACCATAACGTTTATTTTCCATCTGTTCACAAGGTTGGACAACTTGGATGAAGAGGAAAATATCAAAATCATATTGATCTAAAATTTTCGTGACCCTCAAAAGTGTTTCAACGGTAGACGTTCAATCCCTTGGTGAACTGGTCCTAAGGATGGTGTGTTGACATTACCAAGTTTTGTGAGTCCATCATGAGATATGAGTTATATACAAACAGTCTATTCACTTGGTGAGCTCATCATAAGGCTTGAGCCGAAAAATAAGACAGATCCAAAGATCAAGTGGACTAATAGAGATGGGCATTGAGTTGAGTCGAATCGAGGTAGGGCTGACTCAACTCGATCCGGTTTTAAAATAGGCCTGAGCCGAACTCGATCCGACTCAATATTGAGTCCAGCATGCCTGACTCGATCTCAGTCCGGTCTAGCATGGACTGATCCGGACTGAGTCCAATTCGGTCAGAAGTACCGAGTCAGGTCGAGTTGGATTGAGAGATGAGGGATGGAGACACTAAGAGAGTGGAGAGGAGAGAGAGGAAGATGAGGAGGAGGAGGGTGATGGTGGTGGGTGGTTGTAAGACCCGTATCCTGGTCAGTACCGTTCCGTATATTTTCGCGGTCCTCTCGGTTAAATTCCGGCAACCCTCGACCTGTATCCGACGTTTGCGCGCGATCCTAAGCCGGGTCTTGTATACCGAAGTTGATTTGATCTGAAACTTATACTCTAGCGACTGCGCCGTCATTGAGGTTCCAATGCCGCGACTCGCATACCGAACCGATACCCAGGTGAGGAGATGTGGGCCCGCGTTTATTTCAAGAAAAATGTCGTGCATTGCAAATTTCGAGGGAATCTCTGCAATATGTCCCATCAAATCAAGTCGAGTACACCACCTTACCTCAATGTCACCTCACCTAACAACAAGTACACATGACCAGTCCTTCCTTTACCATAAGTCAACACTTCCCTCCCCTAACCATCCCTCTTTCACACCATTTTCAACTAAGGCCATACCTCCCATCACATTTCCTTACACCCACCACTCCAATCATCCCTTTTATTATTCTCTCTCATTCCATCTCTTCACTCCCAAGCAACAACATTCCATACGTCCAAGCTTCTCTCTCCCAAGCCAAGTGTAGCCCACCCTCTCATCTCTCATCCCCACCATCAAAACCCCATCAACCACCATCAATAGTAAAGGCAAGGAGCATAAGAGTGCAAGGGATCAAAGAGGAGGCCAATAGGTGGGTGATCCACCGTTAATTCTTGTTTTAGGGCCCACTTGTTGGTGGGACCCATTTTGATGTATGTAATGTATTCATGAGAGGCCCATAGTGGCGGGGTCCCTTTATCACCGTCTCTCTCTCTCTCTCTCTCTCTCTCTCTCTCTCTCTATATATATATATATATATATATATATATATATATATATATGATGTTGATGATGAAGGGGTGTGTGGCCCATCTAGTGTGTGTGTCCCACCATGGAGCATATATTTTATCTATTCACCTTCATATGGGACCTGCCTGATGAATGTATTGGATCTACGTAATCCAGCCTATTAGTGGGCCCAGACGGAAGGAAAAACACAAACATCAGGTGATCCAAATAGGTGGGCCACATACATGTGGGACCCACCATGATGCTATGTTTATCTAAGTCGTCCAGCGTCTTTGGACGCTGAACGTGAGGCAAGGGTCTAACATGGAGTGCGTGTACTGACATGGGTGAGTAGTAACAAGCTAATAAAGATAATAATATAATATTTATATTACACTTTTGGGGTGGGCTACTCATACAGGCCCCACCTTGATGTATAAGTTTAATCGACGCCGTCCATCCCATTCTCCTGCCCATTTTAGGTGTTGAGCAGAAAAATGATGTCAATCCGACCTTCTGGCGGGCTATAGCATAGAGAATAATATTGTTACCATCGAAATACACTCTAATACTTCTGTACACCAAAACTCATCGAATATTGAGCTTGATAGATTTATATTGAGCCATGGGGACCAATGGATGAGTTGGATTTCTCTGATGAGGGCCCCACCTAGGAAATTCCTTATAAAAACAATTTTTTTTAAAAAAAAACCAGCAGTAGAGGCTGCTGCTGCTGGATGACAGTAGCGTCCTACGCTGCTATGGGCACACGGGCAGCCACCCATGGTCCCAGTCGTGGGCCTCATAGTGATGTGTTTTGGATATCCTCACCGTGCATCTGTTAGGCCCCCTTTGGGGCAGTGGGCCACCCCAAAAATCAGTCGTACCTGAAACTCAGGTGGCCCACACTACAAGAAATAGTGAGGATTACACGTTTGCCATTGAAACCCTTTTGGGTCAGAAGTTTTGAATCAATATGAAATTTATTTTTCCACTTCACCTGGGTTTGTGTGACCTTTGAACAGATAGGATGAACATAAGCATTACGGTGGGCCCCAGGTTCGTGTGACCTTATGCACAGGTTGGGTGGAAAATAAACATTTCGGTGGGCCCCATGAATGTGTGACCTTGTTAGCAGGTTGGATGGAAAATAAACATTATGGTGCGCCCTTGGTCCGTGTGACCTCATCAACAGGTTGGGTGTAAAATAAATATTACGGTGGGCTAAGTCACATGTGACCTTATCAATGGGTTGGATGGAAAACAAACATTATGGTGGGCCCCCATGAATGTGTGACCTTGTCAATAGGTTGGATGGAAAATAAGCATTATGGTGGGCCCCACATGGGACCCACTTATGTATGTATTGTAATCCACACCCTCCATTAGTGTGGGCCCCACCATGAGGTATGTACTTCATCTACGTCGTCCATCCCTTCCATCCCTATGGGACCCACCATGATGCATGTGTTGCATCCAAATCGTCCAACCATTTTGAAAGCCCGTCTCACGGCTTGAGACTAAAAATGAGGCAGATCTTGGTATCAGGTGGACCACACTATAGTAAAGTGGGGATTAAAAGTCTACCATTGAAACCCCTTTTGAATTAAAGAAGTTTTGAATCAATATGATATTTGTTTCTCCTCACTGTTCGGGTCATCGTGACCTTATGAATAGTCTAGATGGAAAATAAATTCCACGGTGGGCCCTCTAAATTTTAACAGTGTGAATCATGGTCACCACCACCATTTGTGGTATGGTCCAGTTAATCCTTTGGATATGGTTCATTTTTTTATATAAGTCCTTTAATGAATTATAACAATGGATGAATGATTTTGAATCGGCTGATTGGCATGACCCATTTTAGGTATTTGGGGCCCACTTGATGAGGCTGATTTGATGTATTTGGGACTCACTTGATGAAGCCCGATTCGATGTATTTGGAGGCACATTTGACTAGGCCCATTTGTATCGACCCATTTGATTGGCCCATGTGATTAGTCCCATCTTGATCTATTTGTGGCCTGTGGTTGAGGCTCACTTTGATATATATCATGCACATGTGATTAAACCCATCTTGATGTATCTATGGCCAGTTGTTGAGGCCCACTTTGATTTATACAAGGCCCATTAATGGGGCCCATAGTGATGCGTATTAAGCCCTTATGCGAGGTCATGAGGCCACTTTATGTTCACCTCTATGTGGGCCACTCCTTGGGAGCAATGTTGGTTAAATGTCCACATTGATGGGCGATGATGGTTGAATGTCCACATTATGACCTTCCCTAAGGCCTTGATCTGCCAATTATCAAGGCCGATTACTGATTGAATCCGATTATCGTAGCCAACTGTCGATTCCGATCATCGAGGTCGATTATTGATCAATTCCGATTGTCATGGCTGATTGCCGATTAGTGATCGAGGCTGACCGATTGCCGATTCTGACTATTGAGGTCGATTGTATAGGTCGATTGTCGAGGTCAATTATCGTGGCTGATTCTGATTGTCGATTTCGATTGTCGAGTAAGATATCGAGGCCGATTGTCGAGGCCCAATGTGATGTATATACGGCCCGTATTTGAGTCCCATTGTGATGTACATTCAACCCGTGTTTAAGGCACAATGTGATGTATATGAGGCCTATGAGAAGAGGCCCAATGTGCATGATGCATTGAGGGGCTAGCGATAAAGCCCATTGTAATGTATGTTAGGACCATGTGAATGGCCCATCGTGATGTGTATTAAGCTATTGAGTGAGGCCCATGCTGTTGTATATTTAGCCCTTATGTGAGGCCATGGGCCCATTATATGTTAGGCTGTATATGGGCCATTCCTTGGGGGCAATGTTGGTTAAATGTCCACATTGCCGAGGTTGATTGTTGATACCGATTATGAGTATGTGACAGCATAACATCATGATACATGACCATATGCATTATCTGCATGTTTGTTATGAGATGTGATTGACCATTGCATATATCATTAAACAGGTTGATATGAGACTCCCTGATAGGCGGAGGTTATCTCATATGAGCGCATGGCATGCGCAGGATTGATGCATGACTGGATTGTATGATTCATGTATCTTGCATTATGTGTTGTACGCCCTAGTGACATCAGGGCAGTAACCTCCATAGGCATATCGTGGATGGCCAGACGGGACACCAAAAATTTATTCTAGCATCGGGCTGCCATAGATGGCCCTGGGTGAAAATTCCTAAACCCTCTTGGTACCGAGAACGCCCCAACATCGAGACCGAGTAGATATGTATAAGCGCATGAAGACTGTATACTAGTAGGCCGCGTCTCCAACTATGTCGTGGTCGATTGGGAGGGGGTGTGGCCTTACCCGCCTGAGGGAGTAGGCATAGCTAGGCTGAGTTTGACCAGCTCGTGAATGGGTCGTGAATGGGTCCGCTATCGACGTGCTGGGTAGATATTGGTCGACTACTGGTCAGGCGGATAGTGAGGTCTTTTTCACTTACCCAGTTGTGCGCTTGATGGGGTGACAAGTTGGTGTAAAGTGTACTAGACCTTGGTGATGATCCCAGAGATGAACTGTACTGATATGTTGACTTATTAGGCAGGAGTTGCATACTTATTTATCCATTCATTCACTATCCACTTGGGTTAGGGATATGCAACTATTGGTTATGTATACATTCGCAATGGCCAAGATTTCGGTTGGTGCGTGCGACTAACCTGAGATCAGGAGTTTACCACATTGAGTCTGACTATCCAAATTAGGTATGAGACTAGTTTGGATAGAAGTCCCCTGTGATGGGCTCCATAGCCTGTGATACTATGTACTATCACCTCGACTTCACACTCTAGCATGGTCACTCCATTCGCACCATATATTACATTACATCTGTGGCATATGGCATTTTGGGTTACTGTGTTTCTGTATTTATATGGTCTAGGTATGGTTGATGTTATTTGTGAACTCATTAGGAATTTGTATATTGCATTGTATCCTCGGCATTTGATATTTGACTCTTTATGACACCTCATTTGTATAGCTGATGTAAGACCCGTATCTTGGTCCGTACCTTTTCGTATACTTCCGCGGTCTTACCGGTCGAATTTCGGCAACCTTCGACCCTTAACTGATATCGACGCGCGACCCTGATTCATATACCGACAACCCGAGTCGACTCAACCTGAGACCAATACCATAGCGACCGCGCTGTCGTTGCGGTTCCGATGCCGCGACTCGCGCGCCAAGGTGATACCCTGGTCGAGAGTTGTAGGCCAACGTTCGGTGCGAGGAAAACACCGCGCATTGCGAAACCCAAGAGAATCTCTATGATGTGTCACATCAATCACATCAATCCCATCAATCAATCAATCCATCAATCCATCACATGTCAAGTACACATCACTTTCACCCCTTTTTTCAAGCAACCACAAAAGTCTTCCTAACCCATACCTCTCTTACACAAAAGGCCACAAAAGTCAAAGATTTCTTACACAACCATCACTCACCACATCCATCCATCACTCTCTCTCTCCCTTTACAACTCCTCTCTTTCTCATTTGTAAAAACTCCAAGCAAAAAAAAATCTCATGTATGGAATTCTTCAGACACTCCTAAGCTCCAAGTGGCCCACTTTCCTACCCCACCATCTCCCATCTCAACCCTCTATTCCTCATTTCATCCATTGAAGTTGAAGCTAAGGTGTCAAGGAACCCCTAGGAACAAGAACATTGGACGGTGGGTGACTCTATAGGGTAGTTTCTTTCTTATTTTTATGATGGGCCAAGTGAGACCCACCGATCAATGGTGTGCATCTCGCTTGGGACCCTAAGATAAGGCCGATGGCCCACTTGGATCATCATGATCATTCCATGATGGGGTCATTCTCCATGCACCCCATCATGATGTTTATTTCATTACAAAAGGTCATCTAGACCGTCCATTTTGGTGGAGAGAGGATCCCCACCGTTGATTCTCGATCTTGGTGGTCCCATGTGTTGAGGGACCCTTTTGATTATATGATTTGCTTTTAAGGGAGGGCCCATAATGTCGGGGTCCCTCCATCACAAAGCGTGTCCCAGTCTCCATGTCTCTCTCTCTCTTTTATTTCTTTTTATTTTGTTTTATTTTATTTTATGTGATAAGGTTGTGTGGCCCACTTGAATGGACCCCACCTTGAGATTTATTTTGTTCAAGTTTTTATTTAAGTGGGGCCCACCTTATATGTTGTACCCACGTCAAACATCAGTGGTGGCCCACTTCATCGGGGCCCATCACAATATATTTTTAAGAGAACCACACCGTCCAGCGTCTGGGACGCTGGATGTACAAAAAAAAGAAGGAAAAAGAGAAGCTTTGGCGGTGGGCCCTTGTGTAAGCCCCACCTTGATGTATGAGGGTAATCCAAGCCGCCCACCCTCTTTCCCATAACATTTTAGGCGTTGAGCCAAGGGATGAAGTTAATCCGTTCATTGGGCGGGCCATACCACTCAAAACAGTGACTCACACCGTTTAAATTAAATCTTAATTTTTCTACATGCCTAGATATGCTCAATAGCGGACTCATTGGATTGGTCTTGAGCCGGGGAAGCTAGTGAGCGGAGTGGATTTACGTGATATGGGCCCCAAACGTGAAAAACCCCAAATATAAGGGTTTTATATATATATATATATATATATATATATATATATATATATATATATATATATATATATATATATATATTATGTTGTAAGAGGCAAGGCCTCTAACGCTGCAGGCGGGCGGGCGGCCAGCAGGCTACCCACGGCTGCTGTCGTGGGCCCCACCATGATGCCTATGTTTTATCTACGCCGTTCTTATAGAGGGCCACCCCCTGAGGTGGGCCCCCTCCAAAAATGAGGCCGATCCGACGCTCGGGTGGCCCACACCATAAAAAATAGTGTGGATGATCATCTACCATTGAAACCATCCTGGGGTCCACAGAAGTTCCAGATCAAGATGAGATTTGTGGTTTTCCTTCACCTAGGTCCGTGTGACCCTTTTTAACGGTTGGGATGGAAGGACATGCACTGTGGTGGGCCCCACATGGGACCCACAGTGATGTATGTATTGTATTCATGCCATCCACGGACCGTAGACGGTGGCACCCCACTGTGATCTATGTATCCTATTCCACCGTCCTCACTGGACGGTGGGGCCCACCCTTCTGTTGCACGCTGGTTGCAGCGTTTGAGTGTGTGTATACATACATACATATATATATATATATATATATATATATATATATATATATATATATATATATATATATATATATATATATATATACACTATATGTAATGTACATATATATTATACTACTTATAGTATATATGATGGCAGACCTTCATGTGGGCCCCCGCTCTTGATGCAGGTGTTATATCCAATCTGTCCATCCATTTTTAAAAGCTCATTTTTTTTAGTTTGAGTTAAAGAATGGGCCAGATCCATAGTCCGAGTGGACCCCACCTTAACATATTATAAGGCCTATTTGAATGGTAAAAAGGCCTATGGATTAGGCCCACTTGAAATACATAAAGCCCATAGGACTAGGCCCATTTAAGAGACATAGGGCCCATGAGATTGGACCTATTTGATGCATTTTTTTAAAAGCCCATGGAAGTAGGCCCATTTGATTCGTACAAGGCCTATGGGTTAGGCCCATTTAATATATGTAGGGCCTACGGGTTTAGGCCCACTTTGATATGCATGCAAGGCCTAAGGGTTAAGGCCCATTTGGCGCACATATGGGGTTCAATTGGTGTGGCCCATTCGTTACCTTTAAGACCCATGAGTTAAGCTCATTTGATGCAATCCAAGGCCCATGGGTTTTGACCCATTGCAATGCACATAAGACCCATTGGTGTGGCCCATTTATGTGGCCCACCTGATGAATAAAAGGCCCATAAGATATGACCCATTTGATATATATGTAAGGCCCAATGGGATGAACCTAAGGTCCATTGCAATGTGTAATTCCAATACAGACTAAGTAGCGATGTTTGCAAAGATCGTGCCTTGAGAGCAATGTTGGTTTGACGTCCACATTGCGAGTGTAATGTTGGTTGGATGTTCACATTACGACTCTCCTTAGGGCCCATTACTGGGCCGTACTTACTGTGTATAGGCCGTCTAGGCTCATCTGCGTTGTAAGAATGGTTCATCATTCATTTACATGTTTATTATAGTTTCATGACCCATGATCATATGCATCATATGTATGCTTGATATGAGGATTGACTGATCATAGTATATGCCTTCGGGCAGGTTGTTTATGGACTCCTGATTAGGTGGTGTTGCCCTACATGAGCGCACGATATGCGCAGGATTTGTTGCATGACTGGACGGCGTGAATCATGCATGTCGCATTTGTGTGACATGGTTATTGTATGCCCTAGCGACATCAGGGCCGTAGCCTCCACAGACGTATCGTGGTTGGCAGGATTGGATACCGAAAATCTTGTTCTACATGGGGTACTATAGATATCCCTGGATGAAAGTCTCTAAACCCTTATGGTATCAAGAGGTTGCTCCAACGTCTAGACCGAGTGGGTAGATAAGCATTAAGTGTCGATTACCAGACGGTTACGCTCTCCACTGTGTCGTGGTTGGTTGAAAGGGGGTGCGGCCTTATCCGCCCCAGAGTAGGAGGCAATGCTAGGCTGAGTTTGACCAGCTTGAGGAATGGGTCCACTATCGACGAGTCGCTCCCGATATTGGCAGACGGATAGTGAGGTCTCTTCCACTTACCTTATTGCGCGCGATGTGGCGGCAATCTAGTTTAGAGTATACTAGACCCCGGTGATATCCCATATTTGACCTGTATTGATGTGTGGACATAGATGAGGATCTGTATGCTTGAGTTGCATTGCACATCGCATGGCCTTGGGGTGGCCGATACCATTCATGTCTTGCATCGCATAAGCCTTGGTATGGCTCATGATATTATGGATTCATCTGCATATTCTGTATTACTCTGATATTGCATGAGCATATTACTACCTTGCGCATACACTTTCACCACCCTCTAAGCTTTTTATAAGCTTATGCATGACCGTTGCGTGCAGGTGACGTTGGTTCACAGCAACGCTGAGGCAGGAGCACGTTGCAGATCGTTTTGGAGTTTTTATTCTTTACCAATGTATTTCCCCTTATGCTCATTATACTTGTAAAGTTTTTGATCATAGTGAAAATGTTATGGAGTTCTTGGTTGTTGTTTGTGGGTTATGCCATTGGTTATGCTTATTACGAATCAAACTGACATTGAAAATCCCCCTCGTAGCATCTCAGGATCGGAACCTGGCGAATGGGAGTTAGGAGCCGAGAATGGGGTTCTAAGGAGGCTGTCAGCGCCAGATTCGGCGATCGGAAATTTTGTGAGCTCGGTTTCCGAGTTTGGGGCGTGACAGCTGATCTGTATGGCGTATGCTGATATTGTTTGACTCATGGACTCGTTAGTATTTTCACTTACTCTAATATCATATAATTCATGATCTTGTGCCTATTTCGACATTATATGATTATAGCATTATGTTGAATGCTTGACACTCACCTTGTGCACACACTTACACCACCATCTAAGCTTTCTATAAGCTTATGCACGATAGATGCGTGCAGGCGATGTTAGGTTGCAGTAGCGTGGAGCTTGGAGCATGTATCGGACTTTTGGAGCCTTAATTTTTGATATATGTATTTGCCTTTCAGCACTGTATTCAAAATTTTATATTAGTGGATATGTGATGATGATGTTATTCTTGTGATTTGGATATACTTGTGGTTATACTTCTTATGAGATAAATGTACGTTAGAAAATCCTCATTGTAGGATCCCAGGATTAGAATTTGGTGCATGTGCACTGGGAGCCAATAATGGGGTACTATAGAGGCTGTCAGCACCAGATTCGACAATCGAGAATTTTGTGAGCCCAGTTACTGAGTTTGGGATGTGACAGTGGTTGTCGGACTTGAAAGATGAGGAGGGAGAGAGAGAGAGAGAGAGAGAGAGAGAGAGAGAGAGCTTGGAAGATGAGGAGGATGAGGGAGGGAGGGAGAGATTTTTGGGATTAGGTCGGGGTAGGGTGCAACGAGTAGGGTTAGAGAGTCGAGTTTTGGATCGAGTCGGGTTGGGTTATCAGGTATCTGGAACTTGGCTTGAGTTCGGATTGGGCAAAGCCTACTTGCTTCAGATCGACTCACCCATTCGGTTCAGGTCCAATTGGATCTGAACGAGTTGGACGAGTCAAGTTAGCCGGATCAAGTTGTTTGATGCCCACCTTTATGGACCATAATATAAAAAAGTAGTGGGAGATTGAACATCTACCAAGTCATAGAAATTTTGGATCAATATGATATTTGTTTCTGGTCTTCAATGTTTTAATGGTAAAAACCATTATACCTATTGCTGTTTGTGGTGTGATCTATTGAGCTTTGGATATGACTCATTTTTTATATCAATATATAAAATGATCTCACCAATATATAAAATGATCTCACCAAATGGATTAATGGTATGGATATAATAAATACATCATTATGGAGCACATGTAGCTTTGATCTCCTTTGAACAATTTATACAATGCATTGCTCGAGGCGTCAGCGCTTGTCTTCTCACATGTATCCACACCAGCTGGTTGGTGGTGTGTAGTATACGCCAATCCGCTTCCCATTCCATGCGGAAACAGATTGGCTACTCCCCCTTCCACAAGCCCCGTGGCCGGTGGTCAATGCTCCCTGGGCTCCATGATGTACGTGTTTCATCATTTTTAAAGATTATTTTATGGATTTATACTAAAAATGAGAGGGATATATATCTCAGGTAGACCGCACCAACGACAAACAATGGTGATTGGATATCCACCATTAAAATTCTCATAAGGCCCACTATACTATTTATTCGACATCCAATCTGTTGATTAGGTCATACAAACCCAGATGAAGAGAAAAAATAAATATAAGCTTGATCCAAAACTTTAAAGGCCCCCAAAAAGTTTTTAATGGTTGACGTTCATTCAACACTTTTCCTCTAACGTGGTCCACTTGAGATTGGGGCATACATCATTTTTGGTATTGAACCATAAAATGATCTAGAAAAATAGATGGGCACCATGGATGGAACACATACATCATGGTGGGGCCATGTAGCAGCGACCACCAATCATTGGCTGGTGTTTGGGGGAGTAGCCCATCCATTTCCATTCCATGCGGGGACGCGGATTTCTGCTAAAGCTTTGGCATGAAGTTCCCGTGCAAGGATGTGGGATGTTTGTGAGAAATCCACTCGTCAATCCGTTTTCTGAACTCATTTTAAGACACGACAAAAACTGAGGTGTATCAAAAACTCAAGTGCGCCACATGAGAGGAAACAGTGGGGATTCAGTGAACACCGTTGAAACAATCTTATAGCCATAAAAAGTTTTCTATCAGGCTTTTTCTTTATTGTTTTCACTTCATCCCATTGGTATTGGCCTTATAAACTGTTTGGATAACATATAAGCATCAAGGTGAGCCCAGAAAGGTTTCAACAATAAGAATTTAATTTTCTAATTTTCTCTCTCCTATGATCCACTTGAGTCATGGATCCACGTCACTTTTGGTATCATGGTCTAAAATAATCTCGATATCCGGATTGGTAAGGTAGATTTCACGTAAACATCACGGTGGACCCCTCCCCATCCTTGCGGGGAAACTTCCTGAAAGAGGTTTTCGCGCGCAGGAAATCCCCGTCCTCCATGCGGTCATTCCCTGATGCATGGACATTTTCAGAGGTGTAGATGGACAACGGATTGCCTACTGATAGCAAGCTGGCTACTGACACTTTTCCAATGGCTGCATCATGATATGTGTCCTATCCATGCCATCCATCCATTTTTACAGACTATTTTATTATATAAGCTGAAAAATGAAGCATATCTAAATCTTACATGGATCACACCATAAGAAATAGTGGTAATTAAACACTCACCCTTAAAAACTTCTTAGGGGCCACAAAAGTTTTGTATTAAGCTGATATTTATGTTTTCTGTTCATCGAGGCATGTGTGACCTAATCAGCAGGTTGGATGATAAATAAATATAATAGTGAGCCTCAGGAGGTTTTTAATGGTGGGTATTGAATCGCCACTATTTTCTTTTGATTTGGCCCACTAGAGATTTAGATCTCCCTCTTTTTGGGTTCATGCCCTATAATGATCAGGAAAAATAGATGGCCAGCTTGGATAAAACACACATATACTATGCTGGGCCATAGAGCAGTAACCACTCGCTCTAGGGATACTTTCAGCAGTCAATCTGCGTCGAGTGTAGGCATCGGCAGCCGATGGGCTGGGGTACCACACACCACCAGCATGACTTGTGTGGGTACGTGTCATGTGAAGACGACTTCTGATGCTCCTTCAGCTCCAAGTTGTACGAACGGTTCAAACGAGATTAAAGTTATTTGAGCCCCACGATGATATGTTTATTATATCCACACCGTTCAACTGGTTGGAGAGATCATTCTAGATCTGATCCCAAAAATAAGTCACATCTAGATCTCAAGTGGACCACACCACAAGTATCAGTGAGACTATGATTCTCACTATTCAAAAATTTGTAGGCCACCGATATGTTCCTAACATCACACAATATATTCATAACATGACACAAACATGGATGAAGAGGAAAAACAAATATCGTATTGAAACTTAAGTGACCCCAAAAGGGTTTCAATGGTAGACGTTTAATTCCCCACTATTTTTTGCAATGTGGTCCACTTGATCTTAAGATTTCTCTTATTTTTGGCACAAGCCTTAAACTAGCTCGCCAAGTGGAAGGACGGTTTGGATATAACACATTCCTCATGATGGGACCCACAGAATTTGCTGGCATTAACACACCAGCCAGGTTGGTGGTGTGCGGTACACCAGCCAATCCGCTTCCGTAGGCAGCATAGGCTAACATAAGGATGATGAGTAAATGGGAGCCGATTAGCTGTTTCCCAAGTAACAATTTGGTGGGTGCTACCCTTACTCGTGCGTGCCACTTTGATGAACTCTTGTTATATCCACGCCGTTCATCAGCTTTTCAAGATAAATTTAGTACGTTATGCCAAATACTAACCAAATTTAAATCGCAGGTGGACCTACTAAACCTACTAAACCAATGTATAAAGCAGTACTAAATGACAATTTAAAGCTCTTTTTTACGCCACAAAAGTTTTAG